>OZ023168.1:25773523-26481023 GCA_963678695.2 Diplodus puntazzo | reverse complement strand
CCCTCACTGCTTGCGTACTCCCACACATCCTTCGCGTTGGCATGGATGTTTAAAACCTCTCTCTAACGCGCATAACGTCTCTTCGAAAAGGTACCCTGCTATACTGAAGGACGAAAATTAACTACAGAAGGCTCCCACCCAAGTGTGCAGTAAAAAATGCTTCCTAACAGGGCAGCACATCTGACTGAGGGGAAATATCACACAATATAATAACATTAGTGCCACGCAGGAAAACTTGGCAAAAAAAACTGATCAGAAATCAGTAAGAGAACTAATAAAGAGTATGACCAGGAAGTATAACCAGTATCAATATATATATATATATATATAAATATATATATATATATATATATATATATATATATATATATATATATATATATATATATATATATTAATATATATATCTCTGAAGCCTATTCATGTTTTTCTACATTCACATGTTCTGTTGCCAAGAAGGAAGCCTTGAGGTTATGTAACTGCAGTCTTAGTTCTTCACTAAACACACAAAACAAAGGCGCACACTTTACAGAATCCGATGTGATGGCGCGGTGGCAGATGACGGTCCGACTGCGTGCACATACACAGAGAGAAACTGAGATAACAGAGCGCCGTGACACACACACAAAAAAAGCCTGTTTTCTTTTCTACAAGACAGAGCATTACTGCAAGGTTGACCTCTTTACCATAATAACCTCGTCCATTTCGCTCCCCTCTGTCTCTTTGTGTTCATGTGTGTTTCTTTATTTTCCGCCGTCCTTCCTCTCTCCCTGTCCTCACTCTCGTCAACTCCCACACTCCCTTTTCTGCATCTTTCCTCCTTTTTTTTTTTCCCCCTGTCCTTCTAAATCTTTCTCCTTCCTCTCCCTCTGTCTTTCTCTAGCCGTGCTTCATTGACCGTGACACTTATAATGGTGTAATATGATTGAATATGACTGCTTCTTCTTCGCTGGACAGTATTAATTTCACTTTTTTCCATGTGAACGGCTTGACTCCAGTATATTTCTGTGCTCGGGTCTATGCCTTAATCCCCGACTGTGACTCAGGGACTTAAAGAGCGGCCCTTAAAGTGACCTTTCTGGCTCTATTTTGTCATCTGTCCTGGAAGGTTTTGTTGGTATATCTGCTTGTTTCTCTCTTCTCTATCTTCTATCTGTGTCTCTTCTTCCAGGCCGTCTCCATTTCTCATCCTCTGTCCATCTTGATCTCAGATACAGTTGCAGCCGTGACTGCATTGACCTTTTCGATGATAGGAGAGGCGGCGGCAGATAGCGTCTCCTCGAGGACTGCTAATTGTTATTTCAGCTATCGAAAGCCGTAGTTATATATAGGTTATAAATAAGGACTGAGTCAGATCAAGTCTCTGATACCGACACGTCGCACTGCTATCCATCCATGTGTGATGCTTACCTAAATACATTTCTGCAAAACCACTGAGTTAAGTTGAAACGAAACATTACTCTATGTTGCAACTTTTTTTTCTGGCCTGCTACAATGCTATGCTTATGCTGCGGTTTGTTTTTTAGTGGACTATAAGAAGGCAGTGTCTGTCACAGCAATTAATTTGAAATGTATGCAGATAATCCAACAGCAGTTATTTTTAAACCCACTGAAGTCACAGTTGCTTTGAGCCACTTTCATACATTGTATGTGTTTTCAATGTTTACGCGGAGTGACATCAGATTTGTCACGGCCACGTGTATTTTTTATTGTGATGTTATGAAAGCAAGTGCCATCAACGCTGTTTATATTCTACTGGCAAGGTCCAACAAACGAGGTCACTGTGTGTGTGTGTGTTTGTGTGTGTTTTCACATACGAGTGCTAAAGCTGACCGTGCAAGGTCAATGTAAAGTCTGTGTGTTTGTGTGCCCATGCGCGTGAGCACTTGCACCGGCAGGAAAACGAATAAAAGTCGTTTCAGGCCATCTGTCCGCGTGCGTCCATCTCACCTAAAGGTTGGATATGCATGGTCGCCCTGAAGTGAGCATTTGTGAAGTGAATCTAAACTTCGGAAAGTACTTATAACTACACTGTTATATGATGCAAAGGTGTGTGTGTGTTGTGTGTGTGTGTGTGTGTGTGTGTGTGTGTGTGTGTGTGTGTGTGTGTGTGTGTGTGTGTGTGTGTGTGTGTGTGTGTGTGTGTGTGTTGTGTGTGTGCACAGGGCCGGGAGTACAAGGCTAAATACATCAGCGCTTGTCTAGACAGCTGTTTTGACCTTTTTTATATTAGAAAATAGTCGTGATGTTTTATTCACAGAGCATGCTAATATTTTATTCAACAAGGCAATGCACCAATATTTAAGAGCAGTTTAGAGCAATAAGAGCCGCGTGTCACCGGGTTTCACTCTCGAGATGAAAGGAAACAAATCAAAGAATATATCTCGCTGTGACATTTACAGTCGAGAATAAAAAAAAGAAAAAAAAAGAAGTCCTTTTCATTTAAGAGGATTTCCATTTTGTGTTTATCCTTCAGATACAGTAGTTATCTGATGGGTTTATTCCACGAGATGAAGGTATGTGAGTGGAGAAGAGCAGGTTCAGATGCTTGAGGACACTTAGCTGCAGAGGTATAGATAAATTCAACTCTCAGTGGGGAGTCATGATGGGTGCTATTCACAAGAAACGGCAGACCTTTTTGAGGGAATGTTATGCGAGTTAGCGAGAAGATTTAAACATTCGAATGGGCACTGAAGCAAACAGAATGGATTGTTTCCATCGGTTTGGGGGGTTGCATTGGTACAAGGAACTACTTGTGCAGCTTTGTCGAGATATGGGATTCATTTCGGGGGTCTTCAGTCAGGAGGGAAGTTTGAGAAACCAACAGTGCAGTCTTATTGAGGTATGTGATCACAGCTCAGGACAACAAAGGCCTCTCTGTGTCAACCTGGAGGACGAAGGGAGGGGATTTGGCACCCCACAATCATGCGGGGGCTCGAAGACGAGGGTTATTATCAAGTAGCCGGCGCGTCCGTGCATTGGCTTGGAGAGGGATGAACAGAAAACAAGGGGAAAGATGAGAATGGAGGGCGAGAGCAAAAGGGGGTGGTTTTGCAGGGGAGGATGTTTGGCACAATGACCCTTGTGTCCTCCAGTTTGTCATTGAGTCGAGTGTTTGTCGGCGATTCGCGGGTGAGGGGGTGGGAGAGGATGATTCGGGGGGGGGGGTAATTAGGGTCATTACACATGCATGAAAGGGGTAATGGTCCGTTACATTGCTGATCAATTTCTACCTCTTACCTCAGTGCCCACTGCCTGTTCCCGTCAACTCTCCAAAACTCATTCATCCGCATCACTTTTAAATTAAAAATAATTTATTAGCAATGAAAAAAATGAGAATAATGGCTACTTACTTCTCTTGACAAAACTCCGGCTACATTGTTTAAGTGAAAGGCTGTCGATACATTATGGTGAAAAATGCGAATATTGACAAGCTGCACCCACCAAGTAATGTCACATACAGATCAATATCATGTTGAAATTAATCTTGAGTATGTGCTGAGGTGTGGTGTTTGGTTTATTAGCACTGGGGTCAAAGGTCGAACCCACTGAGTTTTCCAACCACGTTGTAATACATATTCTAGCTTCTTGTTTTTAAAAACAAGGCTCTGATGTTTATTTCCAAGCCCCTAATTTTATATTCTCATCCGTGTCAAGATGTCCGACGCTGAACAGCTGACATGAGAGACAAACTCGCTATTAAATATGAATGAAGTTATTGGCTACCCCGAGGCCTTCACTTACAAGGAAATGAAGCATTTGATGATCCACATTGTGCTGCGAAATCAAACCCATTACTGCACTTTATCATTATGAATAAAAAAAACGGATTCAAAGCTATTAAACCCCTAATGACTGTTAGGTGAACGGATCATGACCTGCCATTGAGGCTGCATGTACTGCCACTAAGGTCTCCATGGGCTAATGTCAATGTAAACGGAGTGTCAGTGACAGGATAAATGGGAAAGGGAGGAGGGGGGGCGTGCATCCCAGGCTGAAGGGTGGTCTTGAAAGGCTTAGTGGCATCAACTAAGACCCTGTGTTCGGCCCCTTGCCTTTTCAATAGAGCAGAGCTAATCTGGGTCTGCTTAGGGCCGCTTCTTTCGTCTCTTGGACGACTGTCTCCCTCCCTCCTTCTCCCTCTTCCATCCCGACCTGAGCGGCTCACTGTCTCGCTCAAGGACACTGTGACTGGACACATGCTTGTTGATGCACACATATTGCAGCGAAAGAAGTGTTGACCTTTGAGCCAGAGACTCGTCTGTCAAACCTCTTGATGAAGCGCCGCTCCCCGAGTACAGAGGTCTCCATCAAGCTCTGTTTTTCTGACTCTGACACCCGCCCGGCTCTCTATGCACCCTTCCCCTCACTGTTAGTTTAGCAGTTGGTTGCCACGTTTTAGGAATACAAAGACTGTGTCACAATACATGCTGCACTATATATACACATTATAAAGGTCCAATTTGTAAAATAGTTTTTTGAGTCTCAGTATTCATGATTTGGGATCATGGGTCAGGTTAGCAGCCATCCCAAAGGGTTGATATTTGATGAGTTGGGTATTTGCTCCAGTGCTTGATGCTACATGACGCAGTAGTGTTACTGTATTACTATACTATAGGATACTGAAAGTTGTTTAAAACAAAACCTTGAAAAATGTCAATATTATATACCATCGAGGACATAACATTCAAGATTTTAGTAGCAGATCAATATAACAAGGCTTGTGTACTGCATGTTAATAAAAAAGTTGCTTGTGGAGTATCTGGAGCTTTGTGGGCACTACAGCGGTACATGTGTCCACTCACTGTTGGAGATGAGAGCCGGAAAATATAGCTAGCACTGAATATTTTGACAACACTATCACAACACTTGGATGGTTTTTGTGGCGTAAAAGAACTGACCAAGAAGTCTTCCAAAAAATGAAGCTTTTCCTTCAAAATTTCAACTAAAATGTGCCCATAAGGATACTCTATTCCAACGAAAATGAGAATTTACTCTTTTAAATACATGCATCCTTCTCTGACCATCTCACTGCCTCGTCTCTCTCCCTCCCTCGCCGGCTCTCGAGGGTCACGGTGTCAGCTGTTGGACAATGGGACAGCTGTATCCAGATCGGCCATAGAGCTACAAGCCCCCAGGGTGGGATTAAACCAATTAGTTGCTGCCAATCACCATGACATATCATCAGAGAAGGTGGGACAGATGAGCGGATAGAGGCTGGCAGTGAGGGAGGACTGGGAGCTCGGATGGATCGAAGGACGGAGAGTGTGGCTGGACGGGGGGATAAAAGGAGCTCTGCAGGGATGCAAAATGGACAATGAAGAGTGGAGGGATGGTTTGGGCAGGAAAACGAAGAGAAGCAGGGGATCAGATGAGTTTTTGGATGGAAGGATGACAGGAAATAAAACCACACCAAGCCAGTTCCTGAGCCGATGCGCTGCAGTGAATAATAAGATGCCGCGAGACACGGCGGCGTATTACTTCTCATGAAGTCGCTCGTATAAAGTACTGAAAATGATTAAAATATGACGTCAAGCGGAGGTATGGAAAGGAAAAGATGCATGCAGGATGAGAAAATGCTAAAATGGAGTGTTAGAGGAGAGCGATGGCGGTAAAGAGGCAGAAAGAAACGTATCCAGAGATATAAATAAAGACTAGTGCCGTAATAAAGCGCAGTCTCAGCTTGCAACACCCGAGAGACATTCAAAATGAATAGGTGTGCAAATCAGCCCCCCCTCCCCTCTCTTCCTCCATCTCGCCTTTCTGATCATCCCTTCTCTTCCTCCCATCTGTTTTGCATTTAAGTTTGTGGGTGTGTGCGCTCTGTAGTCCAAAGAGTTTTGTGGGAGACAGAATTTGTTTATCATGGCTGGGGACATCAGACGATCCCATCTCCTTCTGACAGCTGAGGGAGGAAAAAGGGCCCCAGTAGAGAATCAATAGGCCTCAGAGAGAATGACAGGGAGGTTGGAGGAGGAGGACAAGGAGGAGGATGTGGGGGACTTTTGAGGGAAAGGAAAGCACAAAATGATGCAAAAAAAGAGAGAGGAAATGAGGGAAGAAAGCAGGGAATAGGGATGCAGATGGTTAATAAAGCCATTAACTGAAGAGAAAGAAAGAATGTAGGAAGTATGTGGAGGCTTGCATCAATGGAGTGTAAAGTCAGTTAAATCAAGAAAGACCCCAAAGAATGAGAGTGAATGATAACTTTATAAAAGAGCATGAGGGAAGATCAACGGAGCAGAGTGAAAAAGGAAGGATGAAAATCTTGGAAAAAAAAAAAACGTTGCAACATCTGCCACATCCAGACTATTACCGGAATAATGAGAAGGAACAAGCCTTCAATAGCAGAAGAAGCTACTGTTCCTTTAAATGTTTTGAGCTGATTGAGCTAAAAAAGTGAATACAGAATATGGAACTGCATTTACAGTAGAGGGACGGGGAGGAAAGGGGGAAGCAGGGGAGGAAATGGAGACAAGATGAGGAGTATGAAGCATCCAAACAAATTAGGGATGGGGTGGGGAAGTGGAGGATGCGGGTGACACAAAGAGTACAATGGTGCAAAATGGAAGGGAGGATGCATAAGGAAAGGGAAAAAAAAAACAGATGTTGTAAAAGCAATAAAGGAAACTGTGAGATGAGAGAGGAGGGTCTATAAAAATAAATGAACAAAAGGCCAGATGAGAGAGGAAGAGGGACAAAATAGCAGAAATAAGGAGACAGAGAAAAGAAAATGAGAAGCGAGGGGGGATGTCGTCGTATGAATATGAGGCTCTGGAACATCTGGCACGACTCTCGAAAAAAAAAAAAGTTCTCCGGCCTTTTGAATTTGTACGTTTGAGTGTGTGTGAAAGGAGGGTGCAGGGTGGTGGTGGTGGTGGTGGTGGTGGAGGGGTGCTGTTGGGGGTTTGTTAGTCTAAAGCAGTGAAGCACAAAGACACACAAACCAGGCCTGCCACACTCACTTACACACGCCTGGATGGATACAGCAAGGGAAGATCGAAGGTTTGAGGTAGAGAGGGATGAAGAGAGAGGAAAAAAGAAAAGAGAGAGAGGCTAGATGGGGATAGAAGGAGGGAGGAGGAGGACAGATGGGAGAGGAGGAGAGGGGGGGAGACCGGGAAGGGGAAGGAGTCGGAGGAGAGATTTGTTTTTGATTGATTCACCTCGCTCTCCAAGGCCACTGAGTCATGTAATCATCAGGAGGTTTTCTGATCGGCGCTCTTTACGGAGGGGATGTGTCATTTCTTCTGCTCGCTCATGTGTCTGCTCCGAAGTATATTTCTCTGTCTCTTGACATGTAAATAGTGCCCGGCATGACTGGCAGACATTCATAGAAAGAAGCTGTAAATATTATCATCTCGCATCATTTTTCTTACACGTTTTTTTTAAAATCTCAGCGAGGCTTTTAGATGTTTCATCATGTTTCCATTTCATAGCATCTCAGAATAATTGCTTTTTGTGCTCTTTAAGATCCAAAGAAACTCGTAACAAGTGTGTTTTCCGCCCGTTTTCACTCGTAAGGACGCTTTGAATAATTCATGGTGATTCGTCAGGAACATATTGAAAATTTTCTTCTTTTGTTGCTTCCCTCTTTTCAGACTTTGAATGTGCCCTCGTGCGGAGCTGTATAATTTACGATTAATAATTTCACTTTGATTGATAGACAAAATCTCATATTTTCCACTTCTTAAACTTCCAACAAGGATTATTTCTCTTTCTCTTTTCTCCTCTCTGTTGTGTTTTGTCTCTTTTTTTTCTTCCTCTTTAAATGTGTATTCCGTCTGCGCTTTCAGATCTTAACAAGCATATTTTCCGCCTGTTTTAACCCTTAAGGAGGCGCTGAATAATTCATCAGGTTGCGCTCCCAATAGTTTTGCTAATGGGTCAGTCACAAAGCCATACATTTGTAAATGAGGGTAATCCACCTTTCCGAGCCCCCCGTGCATGTGTGCCTGGGCAGTGTGTGTGCGTGTGTGTGTGTGTGTGTGCTTAGACTGGACGGGCTCTCAGGTTTTAAGACAAGGAGCGTTTTGTCCAACAAGAATTTTTTTGTGCTGTGTGTGTGCGTGTGTGTGTGTGTGTTTTAGCTGTTGAGTGCTGCCAGGATTTGTAGCTGCGCCACCACAATGACCCTTTCATCCGAAGAACCATCTGATTGTGTGTGTTTGTGTGTGTGTGTGTGTGTGTGTGTGTGTGTGTGTGTGTGTGTGTGTGTGTGTGTGTGTGTGTGTGTGTGTGTGTGTGTGTGTGTGTGTGTGTGTGCATGGCCGTTCATGCATCCGTGTGTGTGCGTGAGTTATTTCGCAGGCCCTTCTTTTCAAATGCGACCCAATCTCTTTATCTGTCCAGAACAATAAAAGATGGCAGCCTGAAGGCACAGACACAAACAGACAGACGACAGACAGAGAGACAGACAGACGGGCAGCGGGGAAGATAAGCAGACACACAGAGACTGAATGAGACGGACAAACAGAGCCGTATGATTCAGGTCGCCGGCGTGGCCTCAGCGCGCACACAATCTTCAATCACAATCAGCCAATACAGTCGAAGCCTCTATACCTGCCTCCCTATCTCACCATTAACACAGGTGCCTCGAACTGTAAACAGTCCAGTTAATGGCGGATCGGCTATCAAAGCTTTTCTATCCTCCAGACGGGCCGCACGTCTCGCTGAATCCCCTGAAAACGATCTGCTGTCCGAAGTCTGAGCGTGTCTCTTTTACACATGCAACCGACACTCTTACAGCAATAGCAGAATATGGTAAAATTCCTAGATTACAAACATCAGCAGCATGCTGAGCGGTGAGAAGTGCAGGAGTCAGAGCCGCCGGAGAGAAATGAGAGCAGAGCAGTGAAGTAGAAAAGCTTTTCAGCTGCAAGATAAGAGCGTATTAGGGCGAGTACAGGTGGGGAGAGACGGGGGGGGGGACGTGAAACGCTTTATTAGTTCTTGATGAGACACATTTTCAGCCTGCAAGAGTCGTGAAGACTGGAATAAACGTCTGGAGCTGCGACTGGAAAGGTTGTTTCCATCTTTTGGGGAAGTTCAAAGACCGATCAGACTTGAGATTAGATATTTTAAATTTTGTAAAGGAATAGTGCAGCTTCCGTCAGTGTTTCCTCTGCAGTCAGCACTCTGTGGGCCTCTTAGATCATATGTAAAAAATAACAGATAAGGGGAAGAAGAGGAGGAGAGAGAAACAAAAATGGAGACAAAATGGGGAAGGAACGGTGCAGGAATGGGAGCACGGAAGGACGGAGAATAGAAAAAAAGGAAGCAAGGCAAAAGGAGAACAAGTCATGGAAATTTTAGCGGTGCAGGCCCGGCGTGTTCATGGCAGAAGGGACATCTTTGCATGAGTGCGAGTTGCCAGTTCCCCAGCTGTGAGCAGCTCTGTCGAGACAAACCTAGTCTGACAGCAATCACACACACACTAAATCTACCTGCTTTGAGGGGATGCCATTTCTTTCGTTCTCCCGCAGATGTATTTTTTGGCCTCCTCAGACTCCTAATTTGATGACTTTTCCATGGACGTGGCCCCCGGTTCTCCAGTGTGCTTGAGCGTGTGTGTGGTTTTGGCAAAACAGACCCGGGCTATTTCTGGCATTCTTGATTGGTTGGACACGCTAAGTAAAGTCTGGGTTTTTCAGTCCCCACCACTGTTTCTCAGATTTCACATACTCTCTTGCTTTTTTATTCTTTCCTACGTCTTTCCTTTACTCGCTGACCCTCAGACTCCCCCCTCCCGTTCTTTTCTTACGTCTCTACTAAACCACTTTTAGACTGAGGACACTGTGCAGCGGAGAGAGATGTGCCTTTCTTTTGTTACGACAAAATTACAGAGGCAGGCTTTTGGAGCAGAAGTTTGAAGCTTGGCTGTAGAAATCATCACATCCTTGATCGGCTCCACGGTGACTGAAAAGGGCACTTTACACTGAGTCATGTTTGTCTTCTGGTAGCTCAACATACAGTGTGACAGTTGCATTCACCTCGCCATCTCAGGTACTAAGCTGTTTATCAAATGCTAAATCTGTATAGAAGCCGAGCAACATCCCTCTTCAGCCACGTCCCCGTTTTCATTCTATTGTGGAGAGGTCACGCCGATGTGCATTGCCGTGCACAAGGAATCATCTGCAGTGACAGCAGAGCACAATCACAGATCAAATGTGTGTCAGCTTTTAGTATAAGAGATGTGCACGTCAAACTGATGCAGATAAACGAAGTGAGCTGCTCCTAAACACGCAGCAGAGCCACAGCCGACGGCCAACCAGCCTGCGTGGGTAGAGATACCTCTCCATACCATCAGCTGGCAGTCGTCCGTATTAGTCAATCTTAAAAGGAAACCGCCAAGACTCCGGACTGATGTCTGAATGAATCCCGCTATTAGAGCCACGTTTGATCAAGAACATGTCTGATAAAAGAAAGTTGTAAATGGAACTGGTGAAGAAGCAGAGGCCAAAAAATGAAGGAGGAACTGCAGCTAAATGTGGGAAATAAGGAATACTGCAGTGACAGACTCAAGGGGTTTTCCCTTTCCTCATAATGTGTTTCTTCTCGTTCGCCGATTCACTTAGCTGGTCCGCCAAAGAGTGATTTCTCTCGACGGGCTCGGCCACCAATTCCTCGCACTCAATTGGGCAAAAAGTCGCGGACGAAGGCCAAAGTTCTGGGACGCATCGCGATTACTACGGCCACAGACGCTCACCGACAGACCCGATATAGGCCAACAGCCGACCGTCAGCTTGGTGTGTCGCAGCCCTTAAAGAAACCAAACGGTCACCTTTTTTAGAGGTTCATATTTAAAACTATATTTTCTTTGGGTGCAGCAGACCTTTCTGAAAGCTGAAGGTTCACTCAGTTTGTCCTGACAGTCTCGTCTGGGTGGTCCCAGAGGAGGCAGGGCGATCATTCAGGGGGACGGTGGAGGTATTAACGTTGACTAGAGGAGGGAGGATGTCCGAGACAACGTAGTAAAACTAGTAAAGAGTTTTGTGTAAAACAGAGGAGGAGAGGAGCTGTAACTCATTTACATAACACTACAGTCAACTGCCATAAAGGGGACAAGTATTTTAATGGTGTGTGTGCCGGACCCACAGGGAGCCACAGCAGGAGGTTAGAGAATACACACACACACACACACACACACATAGTAAAAGGCTGACAAATGAGTTGAGTGTGATGTTAATAGTTGGTCTTTTCACAGCCTCCGTTGTTTGTTCCTCACGCCGCTCCCGCCGCCATTCAACCTTTTCACCCTGGATTTTAACCTCCCTGACTGTCGGACCGGCTGCTCTCTGGCGCATCACAATCCTCGGGGAGCGTGTGTCAAAACACGAATGGTCTTTTTCTGCCTATGTTAATTCTGTGTTCGCTGACCAAAGCCGGTTGTGACACACCAGGCAAAGGACACTTCCTGATGTATCACAACACACGGAGACGCTGATTTGAACGTTTGTTCCACTCAGCCTCGGTTTTTAACCAAACGAATGCGGAAAAGGACAACCGCTGCGATCCAGCGTGGCACAACTCGATGCTGAATTTAGCAACGAAGGCTTTTCTCGATAAATACTTCACCAGCTGTAGATTGAAAACACTTTCTGACCAGGCAAACAAAAACTTCGGTCTTCAGTAGAGGATACAAGCGGCATCAATTTTCAAGTCAAATGACTCCGCGGTAGTCACAGGTTGTTTTCTTGGCTCCAGCTCCAGCTGGCGGTGGCTGAAACACGACACCCAGGTGGACACGCTGATCTACACCCTCCTTTCCAGGCACAGGTTGAAGTTCCGGACGTTGGCATGTAAATTAATCTGTCTCTGCTCATCTCTTGAACATTGTGCAGTCGGCGTTGAGCCTGAAAGAGAGACTCAACTTAAAGATATATCAACTGTAACAAAACTGAAAAACAAACGTACCTATTGGCAGGGTTAGTAATGTAGTATTTGAGTGTACTCTTCGCTAAATTAAGATGAATGCAGATCTGCATCTAGGTAAAGATATTTTCTTGAATAACTAATCGCATCATACAATGAGCTAGATGATTCAATACCTGACACCTCCGCCGTTATGTTTTCACCTGTGTCTGTTCGTGGGTTGGTTTGTCAGCGGGATTACACTAAAACTGCTGAACAGATTTCCTCAAAACTCGGATGGAGAACGGGTCTCGGCCCAGAATAGACCCTGGTGCAGATCCTGATAAAGGGACGGATGCAGGAATTTTGCAAGATAGGGCGATTTTGTACATTTTGCAGAATAATGCACAAATCTTGATGGAAAAAAAATCAGGCGCATTTAAGTGGCTGGTTTCTATGAGTAAGTACAAATTGGGATTGTTGGGTGTTGGCGGAGGTATGCGCTCTACTGAATCTAAGGACGCTGCACAATCTACGCCTTTGCCTTTCTAAAGAGGTTCATAAAACCACACAAACTAGGTTTGTATTTAGATCTTAAGAGCAGGAGAGAGACGCAGATAGGATTATGGGATGGCGAGGTATTGCATGCGGATGTCATCATGCCCGCCTGTGCTCACAGGTAATGATGCTCTCCCTTTATCTTTGTGTGTGCCGAAGTTTCTGTGCGTGTCAGGAAAAGTACGACAGAGGCAGACAAAGTAGCCTTGTTCTACACATATGAAACGTTTCAAAAGGCCTCGGCACATCCGGCACAGGGGGATCGGAGGAAGCGGGGAGGTGTGTGTCTGAGCGTGTGTGTGTGTGTGTGTGTGTGTGTGGGCGTATGGCTGGTAGGATGGAAAGTGGGGGGTTTGAGTCACACTAGAAAAAAAAATTCTGCATCACCCGGCCTTGGAGAAACCACTCCATGCCTCTCCATCCGCTCTTTCCTTTATCTCTGTGCATCTATACATGCGTGACACCTGGTGTTGTAAACAAAGCGATGGGTTAATGCGCCGTCCACTTACCCTCGAGTCTACCGTTAACTGCGATGCCATTATCTGCTCCGACCTTGATGGACTCCTTCCCGAGTCGTCGCATGACATAAGATGAATTTAGGTCAAGACGATTAGAAAAACACGCAGGGTTTTTCCTACGGTGGCCCTCGGTGGGTTTACTTTTTCATCTGACCCGTTTATTTTCCTCCCCCTCTCTCTCTCTCTCTCTCACACGCCACACACAGCCGACAACAAAAGACCCGACACTGGCCGTGACCTCCAGTTGTTTGCTATTACAGAGTCCAAGCTGTCCACTTGTCGGATTGATTAAACTGGAGGAGAACTGCCCCTCAGCTCTGGCTTTCAGACTGCAGTGTAAAAGAAAGAACAGCTTGATGGATTTAAATCACCGCAAGTTGCTACGAAACACAATAATAGTTCAGAAAACAACGGGCAGGTTTCCCAGGAAATGGTGCGGAAAAAGGTAAAAGTTTCTGGGAGTAAAAGCCGACAATCCTTCTGTCAAGCAAGTCTCTGTGAATCCAACCATCCTCTTCTCGCTCCGACACGTTCTGGAACTGCAATGTAACTTTACAATTATGAAAAACCTTCAAATAAAAGATGGACACCTTGCAGTACGAGATTCTTGACTTCTTGAAAAGTAGTTGGTGATGCTTCCAGCGTCTCCTGATTTGTCCGTATTGTCTCATCCTAATTGATCTTAATTAGCAAAGGCTGACACAGATAAATCAAAGCCTCATTTTCACCGTGCACCTAGAAAACGCCTGAACAAGTAGTGCTGCGAATGTGCTTTGAACGTCGGCTAGATTGGTTTGACCTCCGGTCATGTTTCTAATCAACCTCCAACACTTTACCTCGATCGATCGCTGGAAGGGCTTCATTTCAAAAGGCCGTATATCCAAACAAGCCATCAGGGATTCTGTAGGCGACCGGTAACCTGCTCATAGCGTCACCAGCGTCTCTTAAAAGTCTGTCTGCTTTTACAAATGATCCTGACCGCAGCCAGCTAAAGTCACAACTGGCTAACAAAAGCACAAAAGAGCCTTTGAGATCCGATTTAATGACGCACTAAAAATAGGTGGATTGCCTGAAAATGAGCAGGCGGGGGGCGGCGGGGGGGGAGAACAGGTGTTTACTCTCTCCTAGTGCGTTCTGTCCTGCTTTCCGTTTCCTCACGCAGCCGCTCTGAGCTTATCTCCAGCTCGGGACACACCCAGCGCCTCTGCTCTCGCTCTCTCTCTCCCTCCCCTCTTTATCTTCCCGCGGATCCCCTGAGGCTGTTTAGAGGGGATCTGTGACAGATTCTGCTGTGTGTGCGTGTAGCACTAGTAGCTGTAGTAGTAATGACAGGCAGATGGGGTTATTCATCACCAGCCAAGTCTCTGCAAGCAAAGCAAACGCCCTCTCTCTTTCCTCTCTCTCTCTCGCTCGCCCTCCATCTATTAATCGTTCTATCTCAACGATGCATCTGAATAATGACAGATCAAAGACAATCCTCTTTACGTCACTCCTAAGCTCTTTATATTCTTTTTTTTTTTGTTTTCCGCCGTCTTACACGACCTTCTGATCTCACAGGCACATCGTCACAGCGCCACAGCTCTGACTGCTACATCACACTACACTTATAACGTTAAAGATCAATCATTTAAAGACTCGTCTGCTGGTTCTCTCATCACAGGTCACTCCGGATGAGACTTTTACTGGATATAAAACTAAATTAATCAGTCCATTTATCAGTCTAATATGTGAAATCCATATTGGAAAAACATTAAAACTAATTGCGGACTCATTTTGGGAGTTATGTTCCCTCTCACTCAAACACACACACACACACACACACACACACACACACACACACACACACATTATGTTCATTCACAAATGCAGGCGTCTTAGCAAATAGGTCGAATCCCTTCGACTGCAGCCATTCAGAAATCTATTCATGCATCCCACCTTGAAGAGTACGGCAATGCGCACTTTCTCACATGGACAAACACTCTTAGAAAACACCCACACGTTGAAACACACACACACACACACACACACACACATGCTGCAGGGATGCTTCAGCTCCATTATTTCTCTGAAGTGGCTTTTCAATTCCATGGCGGATGCTTGAGGGACTGTGTGTGTATGTGTGTGTTCCCTCTATGTGTGTGTGTGTGTGTGTGTGTGTGTGTGTGTGTGTTTGTGGGGGTGGGAGGTGCTACACAAAGACTGTGACATCAACCATTTATAGTGCTGCCACAGTGTTTGACTACTGGCTCGTGTGTGTTTCTATGTGTGTGTGTGTGTGTTTCTGCACATTAAAACACTGTCCAGCCCGGTTTGGTGAAGGACACATACAATCATTTCAGGAAAAAAAATAAAGGGAAAGAGGAGATTTGAGATTGGAAAGAATTGCCAATATTTTTTGCTCTTAACAGTAAAAAATACAAAGTTTGTGTCCGGCTGCGTTCTTTCTTTCATGCTATATTCAGCGGGGAAAAAAAAAAAAAAAAAAAACACTCTTTCAGGCTAACCTGACACCAAAAAATTTAAAACACGCTCACTAATTAACACAAATATGGCCTACCACCTGCAGTGTCACCACATGGGGACACTTCAGGGTTTTTTTTTCCATTGGCGCTACAGATGGCTAACAGGTAGCGAGGCAGCCAGGCAGGACAGCAAGCAGAGAGAGACGACTTGTAGAGAGACGGCGTAACAGGAAGCCAATTAAGAGGGAAATATCTGACACTTGCAGGGTGTTTGGACCCAGCTTGTAGCCTTGTGATGACAAATCAGAGGAAAAAAACATGGCAAGGCAGGGCGGAATAAAAAGTGGAGGACAGATTGAAGGCAAATGGATTCAAATCTGCAAAGACTCAATTTGCGCGACCTAGGACAGGGCGGAGGAAGACTTTACGCTTTGAATCGCTCCTGCTGCGTCAAGGTTTTACAATACCAGACGCGACAGTCAGGTTAACTGAAAGAAACGTAAGTCCACGTTGAGATGAGCAAGTTAAAAGCACAAAAAGGTCACATTCATGAAGGCAGAGCAGAAGTGGGGAACAACAGAAATGAGAGAAAGTGGTCAGTGGCAGACAGAAAAATAGCAGCAACTAAAATATGAAGTGAATAAAACCAAAAAGCAAAATGTTTGCAGGGAGAGGAGGCAGACGCAGCCTCACATTCACCGCTAGTTGTTGTTTTCCATTCCAGCAGCAGTTAACAGTCTAATTGATTACTGCGACCCCTATTTTCTAACTGCACTCTCTTCATTGATCCGGTTACTGCCGCCACCGCTCGGCTCTCTCAAAGTGATTCTCCCCTCGTCATTATCGCCCGAGAAGAGGAGCACTTCTCCCCCGTGGCCTCAAAAAAACAACTTTAATGCAAAAACCTCAGTCAGATGCTCAAACACTGACCACGGCTAGATTTAAAAAGCAAGCGGTGATTTAACCAGAAGTGATTTTGTAACTGATGCTCAACTGCCGTGTCATGAGCCGGGATTCCATCAACGTGTTTTGTGCTAGTTTTGAAGTGCTGCATTAGGAATGATTGACGGAAACATTCAAATTTGAAAAAGATGTTTTTTTCCTTTGTGCCAAAACAGTTAATGTGCTTAACTGGGAGACGAAAACACCTTTTTCTGAATAATAACTTTTAAGAAACTTCTGCTCCAACTGGGATGAAAACATTGTCTCCACATCTCCCCACACAGATCTGATGTAACCTTCTTAATACATGAAATAAACACATTTGAATGCTTTTCACTGCTTCAGGTTCATCGACACTCTTTCTTTGACGTGCTCTTCTTCTGCAGGTATAAATGATTTTTCTGATGCGAGGTTTGGTGCCACCTACTTGCACAATAGTAGCAGAAGGAAACAAGCAATCGTTCACATTTTCTTTTGTCTGTTTTCTCAAAACTTTTATATATCTGCAACACATTTAGATGGAAATTGGAACGACAACCAAGCAAATGATCAATATGACATCATCATTGTGATATGAGACTGTTAGTCATCTCCTCCTGTTGTTAAAGGCTGCAGTACCTTAAAGTGATGTCATTTTCTGACCTCACCAGACTGTTCCACTTGTCTTTACACACTTAGTGAATATATCCACGTTATCGCTGATTTTCCCTCCCACTCCTAGCATGTATTCAGCCAAATGCATTTCTGAGAAGAGATTTAATATATCCTGATACGTGTCCTTTAGCACAATATAGCCCAAAGCTATCACAACATCATTTTAAGCTCATTTTTTTTTTCCTGGCACTGTTTGAGAGGCTTTGACACCAAGTGGTCCAAAGTACAGGAAATGACTTACAGTCAGAAATGCAGCACCGCTGACGCTATCAGTGACTCTTATTGATGGTTCTCCGAGATACCACAATGGAGAATACCCTTTGTTCTTTTGTTCTCTCACAGTTTCCAATACAGCGGCTGCACACTCACACCAGCAGCAGCCTCATATGTTCTGCTACTTTACCTTGAAATCAATTTCACGTTGGGTTACAGTGTGTGTGTGTGTGTGTGTGTGTGACGGTGTGTGTCCTCCAGCAGAGGTCATAACCTCTACCTGCTGACTGTGTGTCCTTTCCTAAATTAAAAGACTGCTGCATCACATTACATACAGCACACACACAAACACACACACACACAGCACATCGTATTACCTATATAAGGCAAAGCTATCGCAGCTCGCGCAAAGAAACTCAATAGGCTTTTAACATTCATTTAGCCCCGAACGGCAAGGGCTGACTTAAGCTATACCAACTGGATCTGATAGCACATGCAGAAGCAGGGCGAGGCGGCAGAGATGGATCGAGGCTGACTTTACATCACAGCCTCCTGATAGCACAGTGCTGAGAGCGGACGGGAGAGATGTAGAGGTGGGCAGAGAGACAAAGGGAGAGTACAGGATGGCTGAGGAAGGAGAAACGGCTAAATATATATAAGAGAGATAGAGAGAGAGAGAGAGAGAGAGCGAGAGAGAGAGAGAGAGAGAGAGAGAGATCTGAAGGGGATAGTTGTGCTGGGGGTGTAGATCAATTCAACACACGATCACAGAGCCAATAAAAGCAACAGTAAACAGTCCGACGGGGTAGATTTCTCTCCAGCTTTTACTGCATTGTAACGCTGCTTTTCTTAGGCTCCACTGGCTGCAGTGTGGGCAGGTTGGCTAGCTGAGTTTTTCCCACAACGCTCTCTGTACATCCTCGCCTACAACAGGTCTGTTTTTTTTTGTTTGTTTGTTTCAGTTTGTTGGCTTGCCTTCATTCAATTATACTGATTCCAGTATGCGTATAACTGTCTTTGAGGGGCTGGAGAGCGTCGTTAGCACCCACAGCAAACTTCCGAGCTGCTTCATGCGGCGCGGACACCATTATATGAAAAGATCCGGGTGTCGCGATGAAAATGCTGGCACTTGCTCGCAGCGCTATATTCGACAGCGGTTTGAGAACTCACCAAATTCAATTTAATTTGGAGTTTACTGCCCGCCTCGGGTGTGGAGAGAGAGAGAGAGAGAGAGAGAGAGAGAGGGAGATGGAGGGAGGGAGATGGAGGGAGGCGGCAGGGAGGGGATGATCGGGATGGAGAGAGGGAGACAGGTAAAAGGTAGAGGGGAGATTGAGAGTAATCGAGGGAGATAAACGGACATCTATAAACGCACCACGACTGCAGGGAGAGGCTGGGCGGTAAAACAAACATCCTCGTATTAAACCGACCCTCGCTCATTCCGACTCCAGATTAGGACTGAACATAACTCAAAGATCTGGTGTGTGTGTGTGTGTGTGTGTGTGTGTGTGTGTCTGCAGCTTCGGATATCAGATCAATATCAGCTCGTCTTCAAGGAAAAATGAGAGACTTGGACGAGCAGAGATTAAAGTGAGGATTTGTGTGTTGCATAAATAAGCTGATATTAATGTGAGGGATGGAGTGATATGTTTTGATTTATAGATAATGATTATTAGTAATGTATTAGTTAAACTTCGACCCCACTTATTCAGTTTATTCAGTGTTGATAAGCTATTTCTTTGGACGTGTAACCAATCAGATGTCGGGAGAACAGGGAGAAGAAAGATAAACAAAATGCTGCATCAGAGCCGAGGTGTTATGTGTATTACAGTATACAGTATACAGTATATTACAGTGTTGTAAGAAGAACCCAAAAGTTATGCTTGAGTAAAAGTTGTTGAAATACTACGTTGTGAAAAGTGGAAGCCACCCATAAATACACAAATAGCAAAACTAAAGAATACATATATTTGCATGTATGTATAAACTATATTCCGTTTAAATATCAGTCGATTATCCATCCCACATTCAGTATTTAACATTGAAAAATAAGCCACTTATGCAGTGGGTCTAATGCAGCATGTGGTCTGCAAAATAACTAGAAACTAAAGCTGACAAACACAATGCAGTGGAGTAAAAGCACAATACTGAATACTGTCATCGATAATCCGTTGATCCCTGATATAAATACAGCGTGATTGACGAACGTATAAGCCCGGTGGAGTGCGAAGGTCGTGTTTGTTTGCTGTGAACCGCAGGATGAACACACTCAAAGGTCGCGACATTCGCTCGAACGTTCAGAGGCGACATCATCCGACGGAGGTCAACGCTTCACATTTCTCATAATCTCATGATTACTGTAAGTACGGTGACAAGTTCATTTTGATTTCAGCTGGAACTCGGGATTGAAACCGGCACGCTTACAGTCACTCACCCGCCTCCGTCACCTCCAAGTCTCCTTCCATGCTACGTATTGTGACTATTGATGGAGGATGAACATCTAAGAGCACCATCCATTTGAGACGGTTTGATTCTCCTTGACATCAGGTTGATGGTCAGCTGACATTTTTTTGAGGGATGGTTGACGGTTAGGATCAAAATACGAGAAGCCTGCTTGCTGTAATCTATCAGAACCGCCATGAAAATGTATTTTGCGTCGTCTTCTGTGGTGAATTAAACGTCTGGATACCTTTTAGATGTTGCCCTCTATCCTTCAGATGGAAACACGCCACCGAAACAACACTGTCGGAGCGTTAAACATGAAGGACTGTTTTTGTGGCATCAAAATGACAAAGGGTACAAATTCCTTCTTGCGTTGATAAGAGTTAATACCACTCACTGGAGCTCGGCTTAGCTTCCCATTACTCAGGCATATGGTGGATATTTTTTGCTGATTTATCATTGCCACAGGCTTTCAGCGGATCTTAAAATAAACGGCTAAGATGCTGTGAGCCTCGGAAATCGCCAGATGTACAGTAACTTTCAAATCAAGCTGCTTATTAAGTCTCCGTGTTTTCTCATGGTCACAGCTTAGAAACAGAGATCCATGCAACGTTTTTTGTTGCAAGCTCTCCTCCCTTCCTCGTCTTTTCTCTCCTCTCCCCAGATGCCTTTTAGAGTTGTCATTGGAGAGTGACCTGCATTATCTATCTCTGAGTCGCCCTCCTCAGCTCTGTCTCTTTCTCCGTCTGAATGGAGATTTAGATAAGAGAGTCTGAGCTGCAAGAGAGCAGCCGCTGAATACCAAGAGACAGACCGGAGTAGAAGAGAGCGGAGGCCAGTGAGGAGCAGAGAGTCAGGGCCAGATTTACCGAGCCATTTGCACCTTGTTTCAGACTCCTCCGGCGGCGAGAGAGTTTACAGTTATTTATCAAACCAGAGGACTGGGCTCAATGGCCGGTGGTGTGAGCGGCATCTACCTTTGCTTCAACTTTCTCCCCTTTTAAGCATTTGCATGCGAGGGAGGATCATGCAAACGACAGGAGGATGCATCACAACGGCCACCGTGCTGTCAGCTGGATTCAGTGAGGTTGTGGTGCTCAGTTCCTTCTGTAAACCTCTCCGCATCCTAAGACACTGGACGAAGGAGAACGTGCATTCAGTGTATTAAGTATAAGTTATGTCTGCTAAATATAAATGCCAGAGGCAACATATCAAAGTCTCCAAGTGGGCTGCACTGTAAGAGGAAACTGAGAAGCAATAAAACAAAAACCTGATATCTGAAGACTTCATTACACCTGAATTTGGGGAATCTCTGGATGTACACAAGTCAGCCTTACTGAGGTGACGTGTAGTTGGCTTTTTGTTGCTCATTGCCAGATGATAAATGGTAAAATATTGAAAAAAAACATAAGATAATCATATTTTTTAGAAGTGAAACTGGTCTGTTATGACTATAAATGCAGCTCTTGATTGACTATGCTAGCTTAACAGACGTAATTTACTTGTTAACTCATCATTAAACAGTCTTAATTGAAACTCAATGGAAACAAAACAAAACCAGCTGGGTCCGACTGTGATTTGGTCAAAATAAACCCTTAAATCACCGGGTTAAATGTGACATTTTCCCCCGCTGCCTGTTTGTCGTTGCTACTGGTGCTTTCACTCATGCTTTCTGCTCAGTGGGTGTGTAAATGTGCTGCTGCGCTAACTCATTGAGTATCTCGGCCTTTCATCGAGTGGCGACTCGTACTCAACCTCACCGATAAATAGGCATAAATGACATAAATAAATGGCACAAACTTGCCCGAGAAAAACAACAACAACAACAGCGCTGCCACGATGTCAGTCGGTCGCTGAAAGCAGAGATATTCATCCAATGGCCAAATGTGTGTGTGTGTGCCTGTGCTAAGAGCTGTTTTCATCGGCCTGATTCTGCATACGACACACACACACACACACACACACACACACACACACACACACACACACACACATTCACAGAGTCCACCATTTAAAATGTCCCCAAGGTGATCGATGAGGTGGTGATGGAAATGTCATCTGGTGCTAATACATTTATCATCGCTCATCCAGCCTCATGAATTTCTCCCTTTGGTTTTCAATCATTTTTGCTCTTTTACCACGAGACCATTTGAATGCGGTGATTCATAAGACTGCCAGCAGTTTTCTCTGAGGAGGCAGAGCGAGCGTGCAGGCATCCAGCACTCTGACTGGACTCGTTAATTAGCGGGCAGGACAATGATAGCCTGTGTTTACATGAAGCCCGCGTGATGGGTTGGTAAATAAAGAGCCGGGAAAGGCAGCTATCTTTAATCAGCGATCGTCATGAAGAAAGCTAATTCATACGTAGCCGATAAGTCCTCATCGTGATTGATGATTTCTTTGGGAAAGTTTTAACATAATGAGTCTCGCTCTGTAATTCAGATTTAACTGTAGAGTTTTTGGTACTGGCAGCAATTTGGTACTACTAAACATAGCCTTTTTCACTGTCGGGCTTATAAACCATGAAGGTTGGAGAAATAATATGCCGCTTCCCGGAACATGTATTCATCAAAAAGCAAAAAAACTCAACGTTCTGTCCTGTACATCTGAACCGGGCTCAAGACAGGCGCAGGTAGCGCTCGGTTCAGACCAAAGATTCACGACGAGGCCTGTTGAAACTACCCGTTCACACCTGCAATGACTCTCTGTACTTCGAAGCCAGCTTTTTTATAGCCGGATATAAAAAAAATATGAGTAAACACACATACAGGAATGTAATATACGACATATATGGCCCTATATTAAGAATGATGCTGCCATACATATTACCTATAATCCAGCATATGATTATTACATACATACAACCTTGTGCATATAGAGATACATACATTTTTGTGCATATATGCATAGTTTGTACATATTTATACAAACACTATCAATAATGACATACAGTATAAGCTGAAATATGTCATTTACGTACACAAACATACATATTTGTATGGACTGGACATATTTCAACATATGAAATTGCTCCAAATTCTGGTATGTTTCATATATATGTACATTTACGTACATATATAGGGATTTCATATATAAACTTATATAACATTTGTGGAGTAACTTGCTACAGTTGCATTTCTAGTATTAATCAAAGGTCTGTGTGTAGCTTTGGGGGTACATGCTCTAACGGGGTCGCAGATGATTGTTTGAATTGATGTACATGATAACAGTGTCACTATAAATAAGATGTATCGTGGGCTGGAACAGTTTGTGTGCCTCACTGACTCTTGCTGGAGGACACTGAAGCACAAAGCATGCTTTCCACTTTCCAGGCTTTGAATGTGCACCGTGTCCTGCGCTCGGAAGTTCTTTCTAGCCACACTCAACCAAGCGGGTGCACATGAGAAAAATGAAAACGAGCATCTGTAAGGCTTAATGTTCCAGTGATCATGATGACATGTTCTCTCCTTAACACGTAAATTAGCTTTTCACTTCATCTCTCGTCATGAATACGTGACCCGGTGTGAGCAGCAGGGCAGCAGTCTGATCTGACTGTAGGATTTTTATTTCAGAAAAAAAAAAAGACTTCAAAAACTAAAAATCACACTGCCAAAGTGTCGAGATACAGTTCTGAGGGATGGTTACATATTCCTGTGGGTGTGGATTCGTGTGTGTAAACTGCTGGCTGGACTGCTCGATGAGTAAGAGAGCGTGTCATACAATAACAAACTATCTAAATGAAAATCATCGACAAGTGAGGCGAGTCATAACTGAGCGTGCGCGTACATGCATAAGCGAGCAAGCCATGCGGGACTGAATATGTAAAAAGCGTATTTATTTTCTCTCTCCCCCACACTCAGCTCTCGCTCTCCCTCCTTATCCATCATCTATCTCTTCCCTCGCAGCCTATCCCTCCTCCCCGCCCTGTCAGCTAAATGACTGCCGCTCGTTTCTCTCTTGTCTCTCTAAGTCAACACGCCAACTAGAATATATATCTCTTCCCTCGGTCGTGTCGTCAGCAACGCACACCGTCATTATCAGTGTGAGCGCTCACCGTCTTTATGTCTGGGATGTACGGTGAAGTTAGCGTGTGGCTTTTGTGTGTGTGCACAAATGTATTTGCTTGAAAATGCACCAAACGAATGTGCATTTCTGTTGGTATGTAAATGTGCTGCCATATGCATGTATGAGTATGCATGTGAATCTGAGTGTGTGTTTGAGTTTGTAGGAGTCAGTCTGAGCCAGCATACAGTGTGCGTATGTGTGTGTGTGTGTTTGTATCTAGAAGGCTGTGCAGGAAAGCTGCTGCCTCCCAGCTTCAGATGTCGCAGTCCTCTACTTCTTCTTCTTTGTTTTGCTCTGTCTCTCCATCAGCTTTCATCTAAGGCACAAGAACAAAAAAAAGATTCTGTAGCCGGTCCCCTCTGTCTCCTCTCTTTGTTACACAGTACACATTGCTGTAGAGGCAAATGGTGACACAGGATGCAGTGATGTCGCTCTGAAGCTGGCATAAAAAACATTTCAGTCTTTTTGTTTAAAGCTCGACTGATCCTCGATTTTTTGGGGGCGGAAATTTGAATATTGACATAGCGGCCAGTACAGAGATGTTTGTGGAAATGATGCCTCGAATGTGGGCATCAAACACTTGTGATCATGACGTGTAGCAGAGGCAGGATATTAACAATAAGCTATGTACTGACACAGTCAACTTCACTGTGGATTAAACTACCACCCAGGCACCTTTTTTCTTCATTATAATCTGCACATATCTAATACAGACATATCTTTGATGCCAATATTGGCCAGTTGGACACAAATGTCAATCATTGCTGTTTTCAGCTTCTTAAATGTGAGGATTTGCTGCTTTCCTTTGTCATTTCTGACAGCGGATGAAGAATTATTGGGTTTTGGGGCCATCGGTTGGACAAAAGGAGCAATTTGAAGACATCACTTTGGCTTTCTAGGAAATTGCGATAATGGATTTTATCCATTTCATTCCTAGTCTGCGTCAAACTTCGCTAAAATTATGGGTGCGACTTCCAGAGTGTCCTGTCATTTAACCAGAACCAGCATGTTTCTCCATGGTAACAGGACACTAATCCTTTTTTTCTTAGAGCGATTGGTACAACATTATCCAGTGAATATGACCGACAGTATTATTATTGCGTAGCCCTCTTAGCTAACCGACTAAAACCCTGAAAGTGCTGCTGGTGTTTCTGTTCTTATGGTGCTTTACGAGTTCTGCTGAGCACCGGTAATATCACCCATAATCTTTTTCCCCTATAACCTCCCAAGTGATCTCCTCAGGAAACTTAGACTGAACAATAAATCAGTTCATTGTGAAAACGATCACTGGTTGCATCCTTAACAGCAGTGTTTAAAGAATGAATCTGAAGTCCAGCAGATCTCATCAAACGCTGATGTTCTTAATCTCTATACCGACTCGTCCGAACTGTGTTACCACATGCCGTCTTTGTTGAGCTCCACCCTACATGCTGAATCATTTTTTTAAGTTTAAGTTTTTAGTTTCTTTATTCTATCTGCCTCCACAATCAAATGTGAAGAAAATGAATATACAAGATGCAAATGATGACTAGTTTCTTCGGATGAGAACCTCGAGGGGCAGATAACAGCTTCTCATCTTAAAGCAGTGAAGACGTCTGAGGCGGTGGGAGTGCTGAGGGTGAAGTCTTCAGAGTTTTAAATTACCTCACTGCCTTTTTTAAAAAAAAAAAAAAAAAAAAACATGGGCAGCATTTTGTAAATGAGCATCATCGCCTCCTCCGGGGACGGAGCAGAATTAAAGAAGAAATCAATGTGGGGAAATATAACCAGAAACAATTTACAAGAACATCAGCAAAAGACAATACAGATGGCTCACAGACACAGTGCGATACTTTGAAATAATTCCCTGTGTGCCACAGACTCAAGACGTAATCAGAGTCTAGACAGTAAAATCAGATCACGGCTGCTTTGTCGCCTTACCACGGCACATTATCAACCAGCAGCGATGGAAATCAGCTAAGCTTGTGTTACCACTCTGTTTAGAGGTGTGTTTTATATATTTGAGCTGAATGATATCTTGCAGTATGAAGGGTCGTTTCATCAGACGCTTTGGAGAACAAATCACTTAGCGGCTCTGTGGGTGGAGGCAGTGACAAAGACAATCAAACTCTCCGGACTTCTGGATGTCCTCCGTCTCGCTTTCGGTCGCTCGACTCAAACTCTGCCTTAAAAAGACGTACAGCAGCGGCGTGTCTGCCGGCGACCTTACACCCGCGCCTGCCTGCTGCTGCTCACACATTCTGCACATTTAGCAGCAGCAGCGAGCTTTCAAGTGAGTGCAGCTCACTTCAGAGGTGCATTTAAAAATATCTATTACATCGTCTGTGTAGTCACAAGACTTTGTATTCAGTGACACTGTAATTTAAGTTCTGAAGGTAAATTTGACTCTCGCGATGAAACATGTACTGTACTTAAGTACGATGCTGAGGCATTTTATATGAGCGTTTCTGTTTGCCACAACTTTATACTTTCATTTTACGACTCAGGCAAACATTGTACTTTTCACTCCACTCTATTTATGAGATAACTTTAGTTACTAGTTACTTTGTAGACTGCATCAGAACCAAAGAAGAAGAAGAAAAAACTGATTTTGAAAAAACTGAATAATGCTGAATAGCAGACCCGATATCAGCTACCAATCAGCTGTCCCCAAGTATACAGTAAATACATACATGTACACTTATTACCAGAAAAGTACTGTGACATTTGTACATCTAACTTCAGATACTTTAAGACTGGATACATGGATAGTATTCAAGTAGTATCCAGTCTTAAAGAGAGACTTTCATTTCTTACCAAAATAATGTTTCAACCCAAAATCTTTATTTGTATCCCAGTATGACTGTTGGGTACTTTATACACCACTGATTAATCGATTAGTTGTCCGCTGAGTGATTAATCAATCATAGTTTACATTATTCATCAAGTAAACACATTAACGTTCAACTCACTTTGTCCTAGTCATTAAAAATTTAACTGTTGGACTGTTGGTCGGACGAAACAAACAATCTGCAGTCCTAATCTCAATATGGAGGGAAGTTGAGTCAACAGCTGTCCTCGCATCTATGTGGCTTTCACACTGCCACGGGGGACAGCAGGCAAAACTGAAAAACTGCAAGACGATTTAAAGGCCGCATTCATGTTCAGTCAAAAGCCATTGTTGGGCTTCTTCAATCTTAGTTATTTGACCTTCCTTGCTATAAGTCGATTTCAAAATAGTATAATGAAAACAAAGTTTTCAAGGGTAGACGGAAAGTTCTCGCTAGCCACTCGAGGTAGAATAAAAAAAAATCATCCTGACTTCTATCTTCCAGGCTTATCTAACCACCCAGAGTTATTTCAGAGAATCTGACAAGAGAAGCAGGCTTATATTTTCAAATGAGGAAGTAGAAAAATACATGAGCTGTCTAGAGCAAATGTTGTAGGAGGAGCGCTATTGTGGGTGCAGGACGTCTGAGCACGAAGATAAAAATATATATATATATATAGGCCTATAGTTACCAGCCAATCCCCTGTAAAGTAACTGCCCGCCAAATGCACCTGCATCTCCTGTGTAGCATTTTATTTTAGACTCAGCAATGAGTCAGACGAGGATGTGAGAGGAAGAGGAGGAGGAGGAGGAGGAGGAGGAGGAGGAGGAGGAGGTGGTGGTGGGTAGTTAGAGGAGGATGCTCGCCTGCAGATAAAATATATGAAAGGAAATGTGCACCAAAAATAAGTTTAAAGAGTGCAGATGAAGAAGAGGCACATAGTTAAATACAGGAGCAGGTTATTGTACAGACCGCTGCCAAATTTAGACGGAGCTCGTATATATCTGACCGACTGCTCGGCCACATGCTGACGTTGCCCCCTTTTTTGTTCCGTGATGAACATGGAAATCATGCAGGGAAGTTTAAAGGATAAGTTCACTCCCAAAAAAATGCAAATCCAGTCATTATCTACTCACACTTACCCCTGCTGATGGAAAGTCCAGTGGAGAACATTTCTGTCGGTATGGGAATGAGTAGATAATGACCACATTTTCATTTTTGGGTGAACTCATCCTTTAAGCAACTCGAGATACGTGTGTGCACGGACCAGTACCTGGTAACGGTAACACTTCGCTAGCTTGTATACACTCGTGCAATGAAATGTGCTTGTGTGTGTTTGTCTATGTGCCCGTGCACCTGTGAATGCATACTGGCGCGTGGATAATACTGACACAGCTGGGATCCACCAGTCCTTGCCAGCCGATATGTGTGTGTGAGAGAGAGAGGGAGAATGCGTGTGTGTGCGTAGCTACCAGCTGCGCCCACTGTGCTGATCCTCAAAGCTGCTATCACATTCTGCTTGCATCATTTCACCGCAGTCATACTGAGAACATCAAACTCGTGAACACATGCTCCCAGTTACAAGCCCATATTCACTCTTACTCTCATGCATATAATCACTTCCGCACATAAACACCCAGCCAGTGACATGAGACACTGTGATTACCTATAGGTGTTTTAAGCCACTTGCTATTGAACGTTTTGCGGCCACCCTTGATCTGATAAAAGGAGCTACACACGATAGAAAGATTTTCTCATTTTAAGATCAGATGGTTCCACTGCTGTGGTCAGTTAGTGTTGGAGAAGACAGCCCCTTGCTGACGACTGCCTCTCAGTAACCGTCCGTTGTAGTCCAGAAGCTCTGCAGAAGCCAACATGCTTCTTAAACTCTGGGTCAGGAATATCTTCAGGGCACTTCGGATGTAGCTAAGTTTCCCCGTGTAAAGGTCATCTGTTATACTGCACTGTAGAGCCGGAGAGCAGTAGCTGTGCCAGGAGTAAAAAATGACCTCGAACTTTTATCTCCAGCCCAGACAAACTAATAGCGCTTGCTGTTTGCCTTTACAGGGCTGCATAAAACTTGGCTTTCCTCCAGTTTCAGTGGTAATGCCGAGGCTCCAATTGGCCGCTATCATGGGATAAACCCGAGCATCTTGATTTGGAAACTGGATGAAACACCAGATTTTAATCCGAGGGAGTGTAATGTGTTTGGATAGAGCTCAGCTAGAGGGCTATAATCAGAATAATTATTCTGGTCTCACTCCAGCTTCGGGGCCTTTTAGCTAATGACAGACACAACACTGATGGCTGCGTTTCAATCTGTCTATTTGCATGTGTACATGAGATGTGTGTGTGCAACCGTCGCGTGTCTGCGTACGCGTGTTTTAGCACGCACGCCGCATTTGCACACAAGTCCCAAAAAAAACTGCCCTCCCCCCCACCCAAAAAAAAAAAGCAAAAAATCTGATTATTTTCTGCAGTGATGGGTAGCTAAGCTGAGAGATGATGACTGTCTGTATCCTGAGATGACCTTGTTCCCGGCAGCTGCGGCCAATATCATATCGTACCTGCATTTGTTGAACAGCGGAGAACAGAACTCGCACAACAACACATCATGATATAACAGAAATATTAAATTTCTCGCATTATGAAATGAAAACTGAGCTGTAAGTGCAGGCGTTCTGCCTCTGGGTGCTTCCTGCACAGTTGTGTGAGAGAAGAGGCACAGAGCAGCGCCTTCGATGTATGGATCGGCAGCGGCGCACTAAACAGTCCGATCGGGCCAAGCGGTGCCGCCCAAACAACTATCAGTTCACCCAAGGCCGTGCTGGAGTGCAGTCATACATCACAACATTGTTCAAATGTTTTTATTTCGATTGTTATTTATTGCCGAAACCAAAAAAATAAAAAAATAAGACTGGAATGAAAATCACTCCTCAGATATGAATGTAATTCATCAAAATAAATCAATAAAAAAGTATTATCACTTTCTGGAGGCTCGCGGTGAAACATGTGCGCAACAGAGCTGTTGGCAGTTGACTCCCAATCAATAGGCCTTTATTCATGCATTGCACATTTCACACGAGAGCCAATTCAGACGGTGCTTTATAGTATTGACAGTATTGTCTCAGGGAAGGGTCCCTCGCAATACCACAACACGGTGAAATCCATTTTCCCTCACATAACGAGCTGTCATTTTCTGGTTGGAATGAGCTCAATCGTCTCCGCATACAAAGCAGGCAGATTTAGCCGCAGAATGATAATAACGATGGCACAATAGTGATTGGGGATGATTCCACAGTGACACCGCTCACATCACACACAATGATGATTAGTGCGGAGGCATACATTTTTTTTGAAGCGGTGTAGTTACGGACGGCGGCGACGGGATTGTTGCTCGCGAGCGACATGTGCTGTGTCAACACGTGTTGCTGATGAAAATCCATTTTTTCTTCTTTAACAAGGTGAAAGGAGTTGGTGGTTGTTAGCATATAAAGCAGGCTGATCTGCTACCTGACAATGATGACAGCATGATGATGATTGGGGTTACCCTTGAGGGGATATTACCAACACTGAATAACAATGATTTGTGATAGCGCTCTGCCGATGATGAAGGTGCTCGTGACAGATTTATGCCGTAAACCATGACGGTGCTGACGGTGCTGTAAATTATGATTGCACTTCTGCTGTCGCTTTCTTTCTAATGCACACAAGTTAACACGTTTTTCTCGTTAATTAGATATTTAAAAGGGGAAACATGGCACTCATTGTTCCGTAAAGCCTGTCGGGTTTCACATGTAGCGCAAATATCACGTTATTAAAAAGTCCCCGTGGTTTTATTAAACTGTTTGAGTCTGATGACAACTTGTTCACACAAAAACCGAATAAAAATGTGTCGGCAAACATCATTTCCCGTGAAACCTCAAACAGGATCTAAAGCAATTCAACGTAACCGACGTTAATTCAGCATGTGTCAACTCTCGTGTGTTGGAGGTCCCGTTGGAAACGTCTCAGGTGCCGTCATGTCAGGGGTCTCAACATTTTAAGTCGAAAAAAATGTCAAAATCTTCATCTTATTCCGCTGTTGGTGTGAAAAAAAAAAAAAAAACATATTTAATTTCTTGCCAGAGTCTGTTCAGCTAAAGCTACTGGCTCTGATCTTTAGTTACTGCAAAAAAAAATGGATGGGAGGTTAATTATTGCGGAGTCTCGGTCCTTGGAGCTGTGTGATCTCTCACTGCACATTTATAAAGATGTGGATAAAAGAAATGTGGCACAGACGATAAAGGCAGTTTTTTTGGCCTTTTGATATTTAGCCATTACGTCGTTATGAAATAGCTCCCTCGCACTATTTTTTCCTCGTCTCTTCACTCATGTACCATCACACCCACATAATTACTAGATGGAAGGGAACACATTCAGTAAAATAAAAAAAATCTTATGTTACTCAGCTGCTTTCTTCTGTTATTTTAGCCTTATTCACCCGGTGAAAGCCGGCACAAATTACACATTTTCATTGCAGCGACGCCACGCTTCAGACTCACACAGGGGAGCTGCTCTGTACAGCCACTCAGCACCACCGCAGACCCTGTAACCGCTCCACCGGGACAGGGCCCGGGTTAAGTAGCTTGCTCAAGGGCTTCTCGCTGGTAGTTACCGATGGAGGTGAGCACATGTCCTGTTCATCACGCCGCCCAGACACAACCTCAGGTGATCTGGGAGTGAAAACATAAAGGCAGCGGCTTACAAATGTCCTCAAAACCCATTTGTGACCAATTCTAAAGTTCAGTAAGCTTCAGGCCCTGACCCGGACTTTGGAAGAAAAACCCTCAGCTAGCTGCCAGCTGAGGGTTTCAATCAGTGCGGCGTGCGTGTGCTGCTCCAGACGCTTGACACATGTCTTGAAGGATGAAGTCACCCAAGAAAGAAAAATTCTGTCATTATGTACCCGCGACAATGCTGACGGGAAAAGTTAAAGTCCAGTGAAGTTTTGTAGTTGGTGAAACATTTCTGGTTCTTCACAGCAAAGCAGTACTGCAGCTTTTTCTGAACAGCTGAAGTGGATGGGGACCTTTTTTTTAAACTGTAAGAAGTGTTTGGAAACCCTGGATCCCAAATTAATTTCAAGAGGTGATTTGGACCCGTTTCAAAGAAGAAATATTACTCTAACACGGTCGAGATGTACGGATCCATCTGCTTCAGTTGTTTTGCTGTGAAGCTCCAGAAACGCTTCGTGGACTACAAAACGTTCCATCGGCACGAGGGTGATTAGAAAATAACTGAACTTTTGCTGCACACAGTCTCCTCGTTTTGTGACATTTGCTTTCATAGCAACAGTGAGGCGACCGTTACATAACAGTCGCTGGTTATTTAAAGCCGGTGTTTACCTGGCCGACTCTCCAGTTAGAGACACGGCCCCGTAAACAAAGAGCCTCGGTTGCCTGAAGTGTCCTTGAGCACACTTTACTGTACCTCTGCCCACATCTGAAGTCCCACTGTGTGCACTGGAAGCGGGAACACATTAGCTGTCCTCACGTATGTAAATAATGGACGAGGTGAAAGACAGGACACCTTGGACCGCGACGCTGTGGTTATACAACCACTAAAGAAAAAGTGTGGCTGAAGTTTGTTTGCAGCCCCCGAGCTTCATTCCACTGTGAGTGAACTGGCAACACCACACTCGCCCCAGAATACTGAATAAAAGTACTTAAAAAACAACCCGCACCATTCATCTCTGAAATAATATGTCAAGCGATGCCAGGCGATGTTTTCCTCTGCGTTTTTTAATAGTTTCGGAGCAATAATGCATCAGAAGCACATGCTGAATCATACTTGTTATGATTGAATCTCATCTCGTCACGACAGCTGCTCATTAAAAAAAGATGCAGCGACACCACCTCTGTTCTATGAGTAGCATTTAATATTTAAAGCTAGATTTGATTTGCTGCGACCTCCGATTGAGACAGACAACAATTTAAAGAAACTTTTCAACTCATCAAAGTTGCAATCCTTGTTTTTTTTTATCTTATTTTCTGTTGTCCGTGTGCGATGCAAGCTGTAAGAAATCAGGAAAATCAAAGTTGCATTGGAATATAACTAACTAACAGTACCCACTATATCAACAAATGAAAAAATAACTTCTTCATATTTTACTCACTCCAGAACTGTGTTTCTACAGCGCAGGGCTGAAATGCAATAAATGTGAGAAGACAGCGAGGGCAGTACGAACACGGTTTGAAAAGTCCCAGATCTCTGCTGGAGCTCTCGCCCTGCTGCTGCTGCTGTCTTTGTTGATGCAGTTAATGGCCCGAAAACATTTTTTTTAAACCTAGAAATCTATTACCAGAGGTTGAGAACGGAGGTTTGGAAACACTATCTGACAGCTTTACACGTTATTAGAGGCTTGTTGGGGAATTTGCTGATGTTTGAAATTCGCATGAGACACTTTTTTCTTTCTGTGATCTGTGCAGCTGAACTTCTTATATGTTTGTTCCCGAAGACGTACATCTCTCCTCTCACTCCATCCGCTGCTAACTACGTGCACAACGTAATGAGACAAGCTGTACATTCAATTATGAGACGTAACATATCCAATTACGGCATAATCACATAATGTATGATGTCTTTGAACCCTTTTCTCCACAATAAACACAACTTCCTACATGTGATTAATCTAAACTCCCCTCTCCTCTTTCTCTCAGGCAGATCTTTGTCGCCGTGCAGAGGAGAAAACCCTCATCGTCTTCGGCCCCAGTAATGAGCTAAAGGTGCGTTCAGCCATTTTTCTTTTTTCCCTGTGTGTGTGTGTTTGTGTGTGTGGAATCAAACGAGCTGTGGATCGGCGCCACCAGCCTGTTTAGCATTCTGTCAAACGGGTTGCGTCTCTTTCAGAGAGAAGGCGAGCGGCTCAGAGTGATTAGTCGAAGTGCACTGTTTTCTCTCCGAGAGTTTTATCTCGAATTCTTTGACTCGCTCTTTCTTTGTGCTTTGATGATATTTCGTTGTTTGTCCTCGCTTCCTGTCTTCCTAATGGCATTCCTCTGTTCCTGCCTCCGTCTCTCTCTGTACTGATCTCTGTCCTTCACAGTTAATAGAAAAAAATCCTGAATTGTTTAGCTCGTGTTTGCCTACAGCAGCTTGTTAAAGGGGACTTGTAAGAATGCATATTTAACACGATCTCATGCCTGAAAAATGTAGCTTACAACCCATTTGCCCTCTGGGCACGCGTACCCAAAGTCACCGTATCGCACACCTCACATCTCCCATACTAAGCATTTTTTTTTTTCCGTTCGCCTGGAAGAAGAAAAAAAAGTTGAATAGATTAAAGGCAGATCTAATCGATCCTGAGTGTGCTTATCAGTGGCTGGCAGGCTGACGAGACGATTTCAGAACAGCACATTGTAATCCTTCAACTGCAGGCTGGAAACTGGAAAAAGACAAATAGGTAGAACGACTCACAGAGAGCCGAACAGACAGGGAAAACAAATCACTGCATGTTTTCATTAAAGGCCAGTGTGCTGAGTGGGATCAAGTGGCAGAAAATTCATATGATATTTAATATTATGTTTACATTCGTGTATAAACACCTCAAGATAAGAATCATGTTCGCAGGGATGATCACTAAAGATGGCTCGTTTGCGAATGAATCAGTTCGAGGGAACGACTTTAATGTTTTAATGTCAAGGTGAATATACACCGTTACCACGGTCGTTTGAGAACGAGGGGCTGAGAACTGATCATTACATGATTCACCACTGAACGATGTACCGGAAACGCGACTGAACGAACGAATAAACATACAAACAAATGAACGATTTTTGCTGCCGAACTGACCAACGGGAGCTGAATCTCGACATCGAACGATGAAATCCACCTCTGATCATCACAGTTGTGGTCGCTGAGAGGAATTTGAATGATGAGGAAAACTTTAATCAAACTGTTATTAACAACAATCAGAAAAACATTCTGCACGACACCAGACAAGGTGAGGGAGGGAACGGGTGCTCCTCCACAGAGTGCATCATGTTGCACTGCCATGTTTCAGTAGATCAGGACGGTCTCTGGCCACCAAAGGGGAAAGTGAGATAAGTTGTACAACCCATGACGCCACTAAGTTCCACACACTGGACCCTTTATATCACCATGACACTAGTACATTATTACACAATGTTTTCAAGCACCGCAGACTGAACCAAGGACCAACACACGACTACAATGAGTATCAATCGCTGTCTATATTTGTCACAATTGACTTGTTATTAACCAAGGCCAATGAGTGCCAATCCCATCAGACTCCAGATGTATAGAGAACTTGAATGAATCAGTATGCTGTGTGCATGAGAGTAATTAGACTCTAAATTAAACACACGGGCACGTTATCTGTCTTTTCCTGCCACCTATCAATCCATTCGCTCACCAATAGCATGTATCCAATTAATCCTGCGTCTGTCCTGAGGTGTAAATAATGTTCTCCCATTCGGCCGCCAACAGATGTTGTGGAAACGGCGTCTCCGTGAATCTAAAGATACCGATAAGGAGGATCAGTAATCGCAGGCTTAAGTGTTTGTCCTTTAAAAACTCACATCAGCGAGACGTAAACGAAGACTTGAACTCTTCCTCCATCTGGATTAAACTCTGAGGTCGCCTGCGGGACGTCTCCTCATTGACATCTATTGATTCCGCTCGTAATTTATTATGATTCTTGGTTTTCAAAGGGGCTTGGTGAGGCCGCGCGCTGATTGGATGTTTAACCTTCTGACCTCCAAACCGAGATCTGAGCACACATCCCCATAATAGGCCGCATTCATCCAGATGACCTCTTCTGTCAGCGCGACAACTCAGCGGCAGGCGAGACCGACAAAGACATCCTGTGTGTGTGTGTGTGTGTGTGTGTGTGTGTGTGTGTGTGTGTGCGTGTGTGTGTGTGCAGAAACAGATAGGAATGGAACAAAAGTGCTTATCTGAACGGGTCTCAGGTCACATCACCCCTCCCTCTCTCCTCTCTCTCTCTCTCAGATTAGCACCTTCTCCTTTTCGCTGCCAAAAGAAAGCAACAAATTCATCGTCCTGTGTGTGTGTGTGTGTGTGTGTGTGTGTGTGTGTATGTGGTCACCCCGGGCTATGTTCCTCAGTTATTTCAGTGAATAGCAAGTTCACACACACACTGTGACAGCAGGCGGACATTAGGACAAGCATCCATTCTCTCTGTTCGTTTTGTTGTGTTTCCATGATACGAGGAGAAAGTTTCCAAATTACGCTCCATTTCAGCGCGCAGGCACCTCCAAGCACAGAGCTCTGCCTCAGCCAAAGGCTCCAGGCTCGGTAGAATTAATCTTGTCTGGCGGCGGCGCTGCAAAACTTTAGCTGCAATCCTCGGCACGCCAACTCCAGGTTCAGTGAGACACACTTGTCATCGCAGTAGTTACAGAAAAATGTCAAGAATAAGTCCACAACTCTCTCAGGCGGAAGAAGCTCCTCTGCTGCTACATTTCCACCGTGGCTTTGTTTGCATGCACGCCATGTATGCAGAGTAATTATTTGAACTTGCGTGCTGATTTCTGCATTACGTTAACTAAAGCAAATGTAATGCTTGCAGCGGCATCGTTGCAGATTAAGTGTAGCTGCAGTGCAACGATTTCCAAAATGAGATATTGAAGTGAGAATTCCCCTGAAACGATTGTGTGCTTCTGCCAACAGCAAATACCAAACCGCATCAAAAAAAAACAAAAAAAAACAGCGTTTTGATCTTCTAATGATCTGATAGTCAGTGTGTAAGACACTTGTGGCTCAAAAAGTGGGTCAGTCGGGTCACAATCGCTTCTTTCAGCGTATGCGCCTCGTTACTTGTGCGTTTGTTTGTACTTGTTCCAAGTCTGGAGCACAACGATTGCCGTAGAGGACGTTATCTATCAGTTGCGGAGCTTCATAATCATGCGCCGATTGTGTAAGCGAGAGAAAAAACACGATTTCAACATGCACGGGGACCCTAGTTGTGATGACAGGCGCGTTGATAGATGTTTTAAAAGGAGGGTTTTGCTCTCAAAAGATGTGTTTGATTGAGAGTCTTTAAATTACAAAACGTCTTTAAAAAGTAAAGCAGCCAGAGATCAAGCTCTGTTTAATGTCACGCTGTCACGCTGGAAATTATTTTCTCAACCCAAAGAAAAATGTCTGGCATTTGCAAAAAACATGGCCGTGAATGTTAACACAACAAGCAGAAAATGCGTGGCGCAGCAGTTTCCTGTATATGATTAACACATAAAGTTGGTGGAGGGTGCAACACGATAAGCCTTTTCTTTCTTGAGAGCAGAACTCTGAGTAGGAAAATGTCGCTAAAACTCGTTAACTATCAGACTCATATATCTTTAAAAATGTGACACTGATGGGTGTCTGGCGGGATAGATAAGGAGCAGGAATTAGAGAGGAGACGATTCCTTCTCGGGGGGATTTACACAAACACACATGGTGTGAGTTTTAATGCCCTCTACCAGTATTGATTACCCGGCAGCCTGACTGATTGAGGTCTAGATATAGAAAAGCACACATCAATAAAAATACTCTGAAAAACCTGGGGAGAGTTTTGAAGACGCTGCCCTTTCCCACCCAGCTTCACACACACACACACATTTTGAACAGCTTCCATGTGATTAAATTATCCTCTAAAGTCCAGCGAGCCGCTCCAGTGACAGTCAGTTTAAAAACCCTCCAAAAACCGTCTGAGCTCTCTGACTGATCCGAGGCCGTTTCACTTTGAAGCTGTTACCAACCAAATTTACATGTCAGGAGTTGAAAAGCAGGCAGATAAAAGCTAAATTAAACCAAATGAAATGAACAAAAAAAAAAAAAAAAAACTTGACCACTTCTGATCTTTTCGGTACAAACGCAAATCCAGCAGAGCATTCTGATTCCACCTGCTCGAATACGATTGGTCCGCTCGTAACTTAATTAGAGATGTTGGTTGTTTTTCCACAGCTGCACTCATCCCCCATCCATCATCTGACGCCGTCTTACTGGGATATTGGATGTCATTGGTGTTTATTGCTTGTGTGCTCGTGTTTGTTGCAATAAAAACTGACAGTGCGTGTGATTAATTAGCTGCAGAGGCTCATTAGCACCTGTTGATTGTCGGTCCACTTAAATGACAAAATGGGCCGGGTTTTTTTTTTTAAGCCGCAGGCAGGCCGAGCTGTTGGTTGGCGGTGATGGGGGGATGAATCATCGGAAAAGTGGCGAGAGGCTACGTACCGGGCATCTTTGAAAAACATCAATCTTTTAATGGAGCCTTCTCGGATAAAAACGGCTGCCCTCTCTCGCCTGCTCGAGCTGCCATCACTCCTCCGGGATCATTCGAGGGTTACAGAAGCGCGTCACTACAAATGCCGTCTGGACGCCGACGGTGGCTTTGATGCGTCCGTGGATGCCTTTTGTAATATTAGCAATGCGGTGGTTTAAAGCTTATACTACTCTTGCACTCAGCCTTTTTCTTCCGACCGTTCTGAATAAGAGCATCAGCTTAATGCCTCGAACCGAGCGCAGAGAACGTTACATCAGAAGTTTTTTTCAAAGACGGACTCGTTCAGCTTTAGATCATTCTCGGCGACACACAAATTCCAAAGTGAGGACGGCGCAGTCGTCTGTGTGCGAGCGATGATGGACGTGTTGTGTGGACTGACGCTCACAAAATGGCACAATTGTGGCCTCATTTCAAGAAACATCTAGCAATTTGAAAATCCCCCCCGTTAGAGAGCCAACACTGGCATTAAATTAAAAAAACCTACGACTGAATGTCACTGACATTTTTCCGATTGATGCCCTGGGCACCTTCCGAGATTGGCCAATTAAAATGGCAGCTGGAAGATATGAACTCTAATACCCAGCAATCTTGAAATGCCACGCCAGAAAAACACTCTGTAACCACAAAGACGAGGAAGGAAAAACACATCACCGACGAGCTCCATCAGCTGCACTTTGGATTTCTTTCTGAAACTTTTGTCAGTGAATCAGGTTGTGTTGATCTGATTTTCCCTCGTGTTTCATATTTGATGCAGGAAATCCGACCTCTGATGTGAATCTGCCTGACAACCACACTTTCATTCGGCAGACAGGGCGATCCAACCACGTCTCACTTCTGATTTCGTGTCAAAATCCGTCCTAGATGTTTGCTTATAAAAACAGCTGCACAGGTGACGACGTGAGCTTTGGGAAAAGTGATGAGTTCTTTGGTGACGATGTTTAATTTGAGAGCTTAAGGGGAGAAAATGTCATTTTCTGAATGGAGGGAAATTACTTTTTCGGAGGCACTCAGAGGGACGTGAGAGGTGGAGTGATCCTCCAATATGAGATTACAGGTTTGGCTTGATCAACCAAGCCACAAAGCCACCTGCACTGGATTTTTATAAGAAGTAGAAAACCAATAATTTGTGACCTAAATGTTTGTTTTTTTTTATATTGCTTTTCCAAACATAGCTGAACCATTACACGCGGATTTCTAGGTAGATTTTCCTTTTCTCACAAATTTGTATTCTTTATTTAATTTTGAAGATCAGACGACAGTGTTCTTCCTCCTTCCAAAACGCAGACCTTTCATGGATTTCATTTTAATTCTCCTCTGCTCTGCGTTGGCCTTTATCTGCAGCGCTGTGCTCTGAATTTGTATTCGCCGCTCTATTCCTCCACATTCGGCTCTTCTTTGCTCTTTTCCCCGTTCTGCATCTCACTGCGCCGTTTTGCTCTGTTCTGCCCTCTTTTTGTTCACCGGTCCATACAAGCTGTTCTGTTCCACGTGCAGGAAATCAAATGTAAATATCCTATAAGCATCATCAGGCAGCTCAGAGCCCTGCTGAGCAACAAGGAATAAAAAAGAGGGAGCGAGAGAGAGAGAAAGGGAAAGGGAGATAAAGAATGAGCAGATAAATGTGTTTGCGCTGAGATTACCATGCATCATAAACCCATAAACCCCCTGCGAGGGAGGGAGAAAGATGGAGAACCGGCCGACGGAGGGGAATTCAACAACGGGACGGACATGAAGGGGAGAAGAAATAAGGGATGCAGGCTGAGAGCAGGAAAACAAAGAGTCGACAGGGAAGGAAACGTGAAGATCAGGAGGGAGCAGGGAGAATGTCAGAAGGCAGAGAATCTGAAATACCGACAGATACAGAGAGAGAAAAAAACAAATGTAAGCTCCCGGGGATTAACTCTCTCATTTCTCTATGGGGAAGAAAGGAAAAAAAGAGGATTTCCACCTCCTATCCTCTCAGCTTCCCCTTGATATCTCTCTCTCTCTCTCTCTCATATTCTAATATCTTTAGTCTCTATTCATAGTGTCGGAACAAACTCGCTGAGCTCACAACGCTAACCTAACTGGACACAAATCCCTCGCTGGGGCTCTTTTTTCCTTTCGTCAGTGGATCGATTAAAGTTGATCAACGTCATCGTCCATTATTTGTTTCTCCTCGTAACTCCACTTGTTTGTTCGGGGCTTGAAGGAAGCGTGAATTCCTTTTTACCTGCCTCTTCTCTCCTCCATCTGCCGCCGTTTTTTGGCAGCTGCGTGACTGTTGCACGGGGCCAATAACACACAACAGCGCTCATCATTGTTGCGGTCGGTTTAACGAGCTTTGCTAATAAGATGAATGAGCTTCCTGCTGATCGGTTAATGGCGCATTCGCTGGCCCCTCCGCAGCGTAGTAATTCACAGTTTTCTCATAAAAAAACGCTGCAATGAAGGTTGATTTAAGCGCGGGTGCCAGATCGGAGGTTTTACAGCAGCAGTGCTCTGGCACGGCAACACATTCAACAGATTATGGAGTTTTTCCCGTTAAACTCCCTCGTGGATTTGTTTGCTTTGGTTATTTTTAAAGCGAGTTTAATTGGCTGCGTTACTGCTCACTTGCTTGCAACATGGTTTTTAAGAATACTTTTAGTGTTTATGCAATTCTTTAAAAAAAAAATAGGTGATGTTTCAGTGTGACCATATTTAAAGGGAAGCTTTCTGTGACTTTCACTGGTAAGTTGTTTTTATTTTTTGCTCATGGTTCAGCTCAGTTTGGATCCTCTTGTCCAGAAACACTTCCTACATGTGTGGGGATCACGGTGCTTTCACACGGGATAGAAGATAAACAGATTCACAGCTGTAGTGTGAAATGGGTTTTAAAGTGAATCTCAAGCCTCTGTAGCAGCGTCTCAAGTAACCCTCCTCGCCTCCTGTTCCTCGTCTTCCCTCCGCTCCAGCCCTCCATAGAAGAATCTGCTGCAGACTTCCCCGTTCCTCCTCTTCTTCTTCTTCTACATATCTATTTTCTTTCGACCACCCTTTGCCTTTGTGTTCATCCATACGTGCAGCTCAAATGTTATACAGTTGTGTCCCAGACTGAATGTTCTGCAGGGACAAAAAAGGGTTTGTCCAACGCCTTCAGAGGTCTGGTAACCGATAACAGACAAACAGTAAATGATAACCAAACCAACACTTATATTTTTGTTCATGGTTCATATTTATGGTACCAAATGTGGTGAAGAATGAAAGAAATCTGAATCAATATCCATTTTAACACCTTAAAATAGTCCTTATTTAATCATTAAATATCAGCTTACATCTTGGACACACTCAATTGAGCCTGGAAGAGAAAAGCACAGGATGTAATCAAACTGTAATGTTAGCTGAAAAGTGGCTGAATGCTAACAGTAGCTAATGGATTATGCTGTCTTGCCTTGAAATAAGGCGCGATGCCCCTCCATATGTTCACTACCCATAATCTTTTTAGTTGTTGATCAATCAGGAAACGGTTTATGACGTTTAATAAGACATAAGGCAGCAGAACATTATCCTAACATTTGAGCTTCCCACCCCGAGCGTAAACATCAGAGGGAAAATGGCCAGCGTGTATCCGTTCTACTCTTATACTACACCTGGATTACACTTCTGCACTGTGAAGTTGCTGTTATCACTCTGCAGGTAACTGTGACAAAGTGACTAATTCATATTCCTGCGTGTCGCTTCAATCACCGACTGGCACCGCGGCAAAAATAGGCGCGGGAGCTGATATTTTTGGGGGGACAATCTCATGCCTTGAATATAAAGTCGTCTGTCCGTCCTTTGAATCCGTCTTCAACTGTTGTTTTTCTGTCAACAGTCCCCAGCAGCTCCGCACACAAAGACACAGAATTTGGCCCGAGCAGAAGAATCTCAATGTCACGCAGCCTCTCTAACCCCTCTGTGCATATTTGAAGAGGCACACATGAGATCCGGCCGCAGAGCACTTATGGCAAGCTGACAGACTTTACTGCAGAAGCATAAACCCTTCTATATGTTTGCTTTATATCCCAACCGCCATTTTTATTTATTTTTTTCCTGTGGTTCTGTGGCCTCTCTCTCTCTCTTTTCTTCCCTCCCTCCCACCTTTCTTCATTTCTTTTGCGGTCATCTGCCCCTGCTCCCCGAGCCTTTAAGAATCTGAAGTATTTTATTTTTCCTTTAGCCTCAAATCAATTCCAGACGCCACCGTTTCCTGCCCCCCCACCTCTCGCTCGCTCTCCCTCCCTCAGGGGCTATAGACCAAAACCACACACACAAACACACACACACACACACACACACACACACAGACAGAAGCAGAGTGAGAAAGACAGAGTGAGCAAAAAAGCATTGAGAGTCTCAGGTCTTTCTTTTCCACAGCATATAGCATAAATTCCTCAAACTTTCCACCCTCCCTCGCTTCTTTTCCAAGGAATTGGGTGTTTTTTTAGTGCTATGATTAAGCAGCATCCTCTCCCCACGACTATTCCCTTCTTCTCTTCGTGTTTCTCTTGGCACGTCTCCCGTCGCGCTCATCTGTCTTTTTATCTCTCAGATTAAAAGGTGCGCTGACGGTGTCATGAATCTCTCACGATGGAGTGTGTACGCGACTGTGACCTCTGAACCACCGCAGATGTCTTCAGAGAGTTGTTTTTGCACTTCATTCATTAACCGTGTGTGGATACGCACACACATGAGGCGGGGAAGAAGACTGGATGACTGATCCTGGACGTTTTCTATTTCTTTTTTGCTTCTGAGGGTCATGAGCCGTTCCCCTCAAAGAGAGAGAGAGATGAAAAAGTATAAATGGAACACACAAAAACACAAACCGGTGATGCTGTGCAGCGCCGTGTGATTATCCATTTTCATTTCCCATCCCTAAGTATATTCTCGTAGCGCTCCGCCGTAATTACAGAGTCATTCTAACGCTGTAATGCACAGCTGTAATTGCTGCGACGGATCCTGCTGGACTGTGACAGAAAAAAAAAAAAAAAAGAAGAAGAAAATGAGGAAAAAACAGATGAGAGATATACGGAGAGAACCGAGAGAGAGAGTGGGAGAAAGAAAACAAAGGGAGGAAGAGAAAAGACGGAGCAATAGAAGAATAATTAAAGTGCTGGTTAATTAAGAACCTCCCTCCAAAACCTCGCTCGCAATCTTTCCATTTAACCAAAGTCAATTCTAACATAGTTAGCACCGTGTTTTTACACAACATTGCCCGTTTTTAATTTTCACATTCCTAATTGTACTGTCGGCCATTTTCGGAGATTACTCGTCATAATTAACTGCGAGAGTCCCTAATGTGGAGTTCGTCTGTCCAATTGTGGGGAGTGAAAGGCCTAATAGTCACAAAGTTGAGGCCAGCGACGGAGCCATTCCCATGCAGGCCAATAGCCAATAAACAGCGGTCAGCAGGCTAATTGGAGCTGCATTGTTTCGCCCTCCAGCTTAACTGTTTCTCATCAGCTCGTCTGTTGTTCCACTGTCTATTTCGGCTGCTCATTTGGAGGGAACACAGATAGCTGATTGGTTCGGTCATCAGCTTGTTTTAAGCCCAGAGGATTTCCTCCAGGATTGAAGGGAGCCAAATCGGGGAAACAGCAGAGTGACGAGCCCCGCTGAAGTAATTCACCCCATTAGAGTCATTGTTTGTGTTGTCATTATGTTTCACTGCACTCGAAACTTATTTTTCTTTCCCCAAATTAATTGTCGGAGCTTGAGGTTTGTGAACGCTACAATGGAGAAGTCCTTTACTTTCAGTATGGTACAAGTTCCCAAATACGGACACTTCAGGTTGGCATCCGAGCCGAGCTGTTAACCCAAAGCTTCAGTATTTGATGATCTTTTGATGAGACTCTATCAACTAAAGGTCCAATTTGAAAGCTAGTTGAAGGTTGAGTCTCATTCCCAACTCATCAAATACTGACGCTTTGGACCGGAACGATCTACTCAAAGTGTCTGGAATCTGACAAGTTGGGAATGAGACTCAACAATTCCCTGTCTTGCAATCCGTTAGATTTGTTAACCATCTTTATTCAGGAATTTACATTTTGTTGCTTCAAACTTTAATTAGTTTAACCATAATTACAACTCTCTTCATGTTGCAAATACTTGTTTTGTGTTTTTGCAAAAATCCTTTGATTAAATGATATGTAAAAATGATGAGGCAGCTGTCTTTATAGAGGTGAAGCAAGTTCCCAGTGACGTACACAGGAAATAATATCGGTTCTCGAATCGATTGAATGGAACATGTTTGCGAAAAGACTTTAAAAAGCCATCTCTGTCTCGTTAGCAGAGAGAATTGTTCTGATTGCACATAATTTGCCACCAATTGCATATGATTTCCATACAAATTAGTGTGATTCTCAGTAATTGAGGACACCACTAAAAAAAAATGAGCGAAACAAAAATACACATGTAAACTGAGTTTATTTTCACGGAATAAAGTGCTTTAAACTGAATAAATTAGCTCTGGGTGTGAACTAGACTCCCCAAACACAACAATGGCGGCGTTAATTAGGTGCGCGCAACAAAGTTTGTGCGCACTGTCAACACATTGTTAGTCTTCAATAACAGCTTTGTGTATTTAGCATTTTTTTTTTTCAGATTTGCATAGCTCGTCACAACTTTTCTTTTTTGTTCGGCAAACAACACTGAATTTCCAATGAGAGGGATTAATTAAATGACCCCTCCTCTTCTCAATTCTTCTGATAACAATGTTGGAAAAGTTAACTCTAGTTTCTTTCTCTAAAATGTAATAGTTAGGGCTGCGAATTCAAAGCAGGGCCAACTTGGGTTGTTTAAAAAGATTGCGCTCACCTACAAAATCGCCCGAATCGTTTCAGAATGAGTCATAATTTCCAAAGACTAAACAACAATTACAAGAAGTGATCTGTCTATATCAACAAAGACTTGCCGGATTAATTTTTTCTCTGTACAACTGGGAATCACCAAACTGCCTCCAAACTATTCTCCAAGGACCATAACGCTAGAAACTAATTGTGTTGACTGCTTTCAAGCAAAGTGAGTCCATATTCACTTAGGGTGATTTTTTGCCCTCTTCCCCACGAGGGAATCGCTTGATGCTTTTGTGTCTCCCAAGAGGAAAGAGATCTGCTTCACTGAGGAAACTGATCCTCTTCAGACTCTCCTCTCCATCAAAAATCTATCCAAGTGCCACAACACAAAGTGCATTACCTTTAGAGAGAGATGGATAACAAGCCACCTCTTTCACCGCACCACCTCAAAACCACGGTCTTATCGAAGTCGGTGATCGTGGTCAGTGAAGTCACGTACCTTTGGCTGGGCTTCGTCCCGTGTTTGGTTGAGGCGAAAGGCAAATCATTACGTCGTCTTCCACAAGGTCGACCATCTGACAAAGTTAAAATGTTGACGAAGCATAACAAATCAGATAATAACAGACTGCACAGTGGTCAGGTGACATAATTACTGAATTTCTGAATATTTTTTACTTTCACGTTCTGGACGATAAACAGCACGAGATCGTCCGGTAACCCATTCCCTTTGATGTAAAAGGATACTAATGGCGTTAAAATGTGGTTGATTGAAGAAATTAGTACAGTCACAAACTGTGTGTGTGTGTGTGTCTGTCTGTGTGTTGGGGGTGTGTGTGTGTGTGTGTGTGTGTAAACAGCAGACGTGGGGTCTTGTGGGTGGTAATTAGCACTTGAATTTCACTAATGGCTTTAACAGGAATCAGCACACACTCCACACACGTACATACACACCGACAAATTTCATAACACACATAACAGGCACACAAGTACACACACACTCACACACACACACTGCGAAGACTAACACTGCAGTAACCATGGGTCCGTTCAGTTGCTAGGCTCTCATTAATACCTATTTTTTGCGAATGCTGAGAAAGCTTTGCAGCTTTTCCTTTGTAATCGCTATACCACACACACACACACACACACACACACACACACACACACGCACGCACAACATGCACACACAGGCCTATTAGTTCCTCTAATTGAAAGGCAATTAAGCCTCAGGTTTCGTGGTGTGAGCTAAACGCCGGGTGTCTGTTTTCGGCGCCGCTCTGTTTTTTAAGCTTTTAACAGACCACAAAGAGCCGGCCACCGAAACAAGACACCCGAACTGAAGTTTAATACACCGACTGTCTTGCTCTCTGGCTGTCTGTCGGTCATTCTTTTAGTTCTCTGTATCTCTCTCTGTCCTCTCAGCCTCTTCAGTCCCCTGCAGTACTTATCAAGCCAATACGTTTTACTGGAAATCTTGTTTCCTTTGCTTTTTTACCTAATTTTCAAAAACCCAATGCCCTTGATTCAACCCAGCCGACAGGAAACAATGATGACGTGTGTTCTTTGCAGCATCTCAAAAGTTTGTGTAAAATTCTCTTGACAGTCGCTGGACATGAACGCGACCTCTACTTTTGAGTCTATTTCTGTTGGTTTGCCGTTTATTCTGTCCACCCTCCCTCCTCGTCCTCGTGACATGTTCGGGAAAGAGAGATTTAACAAGATAAGGGACGGATGAAATGAACCCAACCAGACATGGAAAAAAAAAAAAGACAGTATAAACTTTGAAGCTTTGCATCCACAGCAGAGAAGCTGTGGGATTTGTTTTGGAGAGTAGGACTGGATTTGTACAGTAAGAAAAATCTCATTTTAAACCTCATATGACCCCTTTTCTCATCCCGGCACAAGCATGGAACAAAACCCCACATCTGGTTCAAATAGTGTTTGGGGTTATCGAGGGGTCCGGTGGCTGGAGGGGCTTTGGTTTCAGTGAATGCTCACAGGTTTGGTCATGGAAATAGTCAATCCTGTGTCCTGGTGTCCTTGGGTGCATCTTGTCAGGGTCAGATCTTGCTTTTTTTTACATGGGGTAATGAGAATAATTCAACATAAAGTTTTCCTTTGTCAGATTTGTTCAACCAAATCACCAGAATTAAAGTTTTTGGAAAACACGGACATGTTGCAACCTGTACATTTCTTTACATTGGCAGTTTATTTTGAAGTTTCTTCAGGTCCAACATTCAATTTTACCTCTGGTTAGGTTTAGGCAAAGAAACCAATTGTTTAGGGTTAGGATAAGATCATATTTCGGTTAAAAAGACATGCTTGGGTTGTCCAGAGGTTTCCTTAAAGATTCCAGTGGTTTCATGCTTGCACATGTTGAAATGCAGTCTTGAACTGGGGTCACTGGCTCTGTAGCTCCACCGCCTTCTTCTCCACCACTTGATATGAAAGTCGAAGATTTGACAATTAATGTTGCAATGTCAACACGGTACGTAGATTATGACATGTACAACATATCAGTGGTTTGCCTCTGGTGGCGGGAGGGGATTTCGTTGCTCAAGTTGGAATAAGGCTGCATCCCACAATTCCCTGCTGTACCACCATCTTGGTTCATGTCAGAACAGACTCGCCACTCCTGCCAAATGACGCCAATGTGGCAGGAACAAACGATGATACAGTGGCTGTGAGAACACAGAGGGGACAAATGTCGCCTTCGGGCTGCGCCGTGGGAACAAACAACACATTTTACATCCATTCTGTGTTCATGTCGGCCGGCTAGTTAACGCCAGACATAATCCTTTAGTTTCGAGGCTCGGGGACACTTCATGTTCGCTGTGGTCAGTTCAGACATGCCAAGAATGTGAGTCAGCAGCAGAGTTGTGTAAAGTCACGGCAGCCGTGCTTTGTTAAAGCTCAACTTTGCGAGTGTTTACAGGAGCCAAACATCACCTGAGAAAGCTAAATAATAAAAAAAAATGGGTTTGGAGATTTATGCGGGGGATGATCTGGGACCATCTTTGATTTTCAAGATCAAACTAAGCCCGTGTTTGAAAGGCCTTGTCCAATTTGAGAAGGAACAAGGCTGCACAAGGAAAAATCACAACAAATATACCCGTAGCTCTCCTTCCTTCTCCTTTAATTCTCATATGTATGTATTATTCCCTTTGTACACAATGTGCAGACAAGGTACAGCAAGTCCACTGTTTGCCTTCACATCCTTGACACAGGCAATATATGGAGACAGGAGTGAAGAAGAATGAAAAGACACACAAAGTCGGCCACAGACGGGGGATATATATCTCACTCGTATATGAATGAATCACTTTTATTACTACTGAACCCTTGAGAGAGAGAAAGGAGATAGAGAAGGTTGGAGCATGGAAGAAAAAAAAAAAAAAGCAGGGTTAAGTCTGTATTTTTCTTTTCTCCAAAGATTTTCCAATGTTATTTCAATGCTGCTGAAGTTTGGCTCTGCACGCAGAGAGAGAGCGAGAGAGAGAAGTCGAGACAGAGGCGCCGACAGAGGGAGTGCTGAGGGATGAGAGGACGGAGGGATCGAGAGAGGCAGAGACAAAGTGGGAGTTGAGGAAGGAGAGAGAGCCAAAGAGACTTCATCGTTGCTCCACGGTCGAGCCTTAGAGACAACTCTCCCACATGTCTGCAAATAGAGACGGAGATTGAGTAAAAGGCATCGTAGTGGTTGAAATGGAAACACCGTCAGGGTCATTTATTGATATTAAAACCACAACATTTGATTGTGCAGAAACAGGAGAACAGACTGAAAACAGGTACAGGATAAAGACCTTTTGAGAAATTGCCTCCATTCCTTCACAGATGGCAAAATCCTCCTATTTGCTTTGTTTTTTTTCTACGGTTCCGGAGGTAATCATCGACTGAAGCGATCACAGCGTGAGACAACCAGGGAGGAAGAAAGAGAGCGTGACAAACAGAGACATGTGTTTACCTACTTAAACAACCCAGACCCGGAATCTCTGCTAAACACTTTAAATCACGGTGTTACGTATTCTAAGATGAAGATTAGAGGATAGATTTCTCTGCTAAACTTTCTGTCAATATCAGAAAATACAATCTCAGAAAATTAAGAAAGTCAACTATGAGTTTTTCCAACGTGTCACTTCACTCTAATACCACCTGATTATTTAATCTCAGCTGCACACAGAGATTAACATTCACGAATAATCTCACAGTCGCACACAAACGAACGTTGAGGGTCCCTCGATGAAAACAAAAGACCCCGAGCAGTGTGAGAGCTGCCCTCACAGTCGAACAACCTCCATTTTTGCTCAGGTAGAAATTATATTTCGTCGCACTCGCCGTCCTTCCTCTCTCTTTGACTCTCTCCAGGAAGTCGTAGCGACACGTGACCAGATGAAAAAAGCAACGTTACTTGTATAAAATCACGTATTTCTCCGAGTTTGGACATCTTTGGAGACATTTGGGTCAACAAAAGAACACAAAGTTCTGTTGTTTTTAGATATTTAAATCCTGAAACAGTCTGTGGACAGTCAGACTTATTCATGCACTGATGCACACGTGTGATTGGTCAGTCAGTGAGGATACGTCAGCCCGCATTCTTTTTAAAACTACTGCTCCGACCTCTGTGACACACACACACACACACACACACACACACACACACACACACACACACACAGTATGGGTCTGGCTGCCGTCTAATGTTGGCCAATGAATCACAGCAGTCAAGTCCAACACTTGACTCATGGATTCACAGCATCGCTATGAGCCCAGGGGAGCAGTACACACACACACACACACACACACACACATACATATGCTGTTCAGTATTCTAATGCGACTCTTGAGTCATGTATTCAGACAGAGGAAGTGGTCTGGCCAAAAGGCATGCTCGCCCTGGGGAGCCATTATCACTGTCTGTTTCTGTGTTGCGTTTTCTTTTTCTCCGGCTCGCTCTTTTTCTTTGCAGCTCTCCGGGTCATTAGTGAGGTCAGTAAAGGAAAGAAAAGAACATGAGACTTGCAGGAATATAAAAGATTCTTCATCAATAAGTGCGGATGAATCTTCAAACTAACGTCTGAACTCACCACATCGGTCTCCTTTGAACGTACAGGAATTAAACGGAGCAAAAAGGATGTTTACATCGCGTTGTTAATCCTCCTCCGTGTGTGAGAGGAAGCTATTTTCCAGCATTTGCTTCATGTGATTTAAACAGCGAGGTCATTTCATTTGTCATTGAGCAAGTCGCACGTTATCATGCTCACAGTCACTCTCTGGAGTGTTTCTGAGCCGTCACTCTGTTCGCTGCAATCAATCTGTTTTATTATTTAGTTTTTTCACAACGCTTGACTTGACAGTTTTTTTCAGACACATAACAGATGACCGGTAGCAGGGTATCAGGATAACTCGGTGAAAGCAATTTACTTTGGAGTTGCTTTATTTATTTATTTTTTACTTGTTAAATAAAGCAGACACTTAATTTGACACATAAATGACAGTCTGAGAGCTCGTTAATAGATTCAGCATAGCAGGTGTCAGCTCGCTGCACAACAAGTGAGCGCAGTGGTTTATAATTGTTTCGGTGTTGTTGTTTTTCAGACTACTTTCAGGTTTCGCCTCGCTATCTGATCAACTTCGCAAATGATTTCACCTGTGACAAGTGACGACTTTCCAGGAATAGATTTTCCCTAAATGTTCGCTTTTGTGTTTGTGTTCTAAACTGTTAGCCAGTCCCAAGTTTCTCAACTGACATCCAGCCAGATTATATATATTATAAAATATATATTATATTAATACAAACTCAGGAATATACATATATATATATATATATATATATATATATATATTATATATATATATATATATATATATATATATATATATATATAAACAAAGTGTTCTCAGAGGAATTAAGGGTTCCCAGAACACTGTTTGTATGTGGCGGACCCTGCCACCTTTTCTAGATTCAAAGTCTAACAGTATGAAATTATGAAAATAAGGTCAGTTTGATTTTTCAGTTTAAGTCACGAAAGCAACAAGATTTTTCTTTATGCAGTTTGTTTAGGCATGAAAGCAAAATCAATTCCCCCAAACTACGTAGTGCACCTGTACATTATTTAATATTTAAACCTATAAAATGGGAACAACATCTTGACAGAGTTACTTTTTTTCTTTACTATTCCAGTTTGTCCTCGAGTTCTCTTCAGTCCTTATGTTTTCTTTTCTCGCGGCACTTTCACTTCAGTCCCAGATACGTCTTGTCAAGCAGCCACCTTGCTGAAGTGGATGCAAAAGACAAAACAGCTCCGGGGGGTTATAGAAGATGAATAATAGACGGGGAACTAACACGCAGACACGTATACGCTTGCACATCAATCAAAAGACTCAAGGATAATTAGCCAGATGATGAGCCAGTATGGAATTAACTGTCAACATTTCCTGGTTGACTGGTCATGTGGTCAACAGGAGCCAATGAGCCCTGAGGGAATTTTCTCACCTAATGAGCCGATGAATATTAAATACATACTCACATTAGCATACGCAGCCTTTATTCACATGGCACAGGCAAAGAAAAACAGCAGAGTGCAGGTTAAGACAAAAGAAAATGAGAGAGAATAAGACAATTCCCTGAGAGCCATACCTTAAGAGACTGTATTCACAGCTATTTGTAGCTGCTGTAAAGGGATTTGTGCTCAAAATCACTTCCAGCGTTTGCTTCTTGCATGTGTTAAATGACTCTGGAAGACTAAAAGATTTGGTGCAATCATCTTCAAGTCTAATGTGGCATTGTTCGGATGTCAGGGCTGTTCAGTGAGAGACACTGCAGGTCTATGTGGAATATAAAGTGGGGTCTGCTGTCGTGTCCCAAATCTCCTGTCAACCATGTCAGGTGCCATAATGGAAGTTCATTGGAGAGGCAGCTGTGTGCAAATGATGCATCAATATCCTATAACCACTGGTCTGGGAAAAGACATATCTGACACATAGGTGAGGGTCAATTAAATGACTTTATTGCCTTAAGTGAAGCGTAATCAGGCGCTTCAAGCGACCAAGACTACACACGTATAACCTTTCGTCAACATAACCAAGCAGCTTCGTCTAAACTAGTGTTGTACTGCTTGAAATTGGTCTTGGTCTCAAGGCGAAGAGGACTCTGGATTTTACTTCAAAGACCAGTCCAAATTGCATGGGACACTGTTCTTGGTCTTGCCTCGGTCTTGGCGTACTCCGGTCTTGGTTATGACTTGGTCTCGATTTAGATGATGAGACTGATCTACACATCTGAACTGAACTACACCACAACTATAAGGGAAGAAGATCTGGAATTTAGAAATGCAGCTAGGCTGAAAAACCCTTTTTAAATCAAAATTACACTACAATTTCAACCTTGTCAAATACTAATGCTTTGGGGTGGCAGTCAGCCCGACCCACAATCCCAAAGCATCAGTATTGGCAGTGAGACTCAGAATCAACTTTCCTACAAACTGAACTTTTAAGACATTTCACTGACATTCATCTGCAGTTTCTAAGCAAAGTTTCACTTCCAAGGTCAGGACTGTTGGTGGTCAAATTGGATCTTGTGCTGATCACATTACGTCTTCCACCTCCTGATGAATTTACCGCAGAGGCAAATACGGCTGAATCATCACCTGTGCAGACCAAACTGAAACCTACGTAATGGCGTTGGAGGGAGAGACAATCTACAACATTTGGCTGGAATGACTTTCATAAATTACCACTCAGCTTTACATTACTTTAATTGCATTTGAAAAGGCTGTAAATGGAACAATACAGCGACCTGGTGTTGAACATGAGCTGCACCTCCCACGTTGAATCCGTCTGTGTCTAATTGAATTGAAGCTAATGACTTTACAGACAGTGTTGTCGAGATAATTAGTGCGATGTCCTAATCAACTTAACAACTCTCCTCCAACTGCAGTCGCTCAACATCACCCTTTAGAACAGCCAGGAATGAGTGATGATGACTGAACTGTTTGTGTTGTTCTTGTTCTCTCTCGGTTTTAAATTTGTTATCTAATCTGTCTGGAAACAGTTTAATTAAACTAAAAGCAGTAATTTCATTGTTATGACTGTCAAGCACCAATCGGTTTTATTCCTCTGCTCTCTTTCAGGCTTACTGACTCGAGGAGAGAGGAGCGAACAAAGAAGAAAACACGTGGAAGTGGGTGATGAATATCTGCACCAACGGGCCCCATCTCAGCTAATGAACTAGGAAGTTCATCAACAACATTACATTAACAATCACAGGATATCACCTCAGTGGGAGCTGAGCTCCACTGAGAGGAACCAGAGAGTCGGGGACAGAGCGAACGGTCGGGCAAGATGGTGATGCTGAAGCGGCACGGCCTCGGGCTGATGAGGGCCTTCCTGGTGTTGGTCGGAGTTTCTGCGCTCTGTAGCGTCGCATTAGGAACCCGGAGAGCAAATGCTTCTTTGGATCAAAGGGGCAACAAACACAGACATCAAGGTACGACAAGAGCAATGAGGTTTCCTCACTATTTGGATTTTATGTGTCTCATTCCATTATCTTTAACTGTGATGATGATGCAACGATTTCTTCAACAGATGGAAGTTTGAAGCAATTTTAATTCAGTTGGCAGTTAGCTGCCTTAGCAATCGATTATTGGTTGGTGATTAATTAACTATGAGATATTTGGGATATTATCCATTAACAAACTGTCTTAACCACTGACATGAGCTTATTTTTATGCAGAACCAAAGAAGGCTATATTGGGTGTTAAAAGAACAGATAACAAAATGCCAAGTCACTAAATGATAACACAAAATAGTGAATTCAACTCATATTGAAACTACTTAATGGCTAAAATGTAATTATATCAGTTTGTTCATGATGTATTTTGGCATTCTTTCAAATTACAAATTACTCAGTGAGTGTATTTGCCCCTGGATTTTAAACATTTCTTTTCTCTCAATCTATAATTTCAATCTTTTTTTCTTTTACCTTTACTTATATAGCAACGTTTTCTGAGTTATTTATATTTTCCATTGAGGTAGCCTTCAGTTACAGATGTTCAGACATGGTGGCTGCTCAGTGCGACTGCTCCTGTTGGCCACTGAGCAGCTGCACTGCAACAAACATGGCTGAAGTGCCTCGCTAAGAGCCACCTAAGAGGCTGCTTGCTGAAGCGTGTGTCGTTCACACCGCCCACCCACATCTTCTCAGCCGGGATTTTGAGCCGGTGACCCATAATTCAAAAGTGGGCCTCTCGGCTCATGAGGTTACCGCCTTCCACCCACTTTTGAATTCACACTGTTGAAAATATTCTCAGAAAGCAAATTGCAGTCGTGAGGATAATTCATCCATTTGACACAGAGTGACCTAAAAGGGCCTTTTTTTAAAATGTATTTATTTTGCTTGCAACCATTTAAAATATTGAATGAAAGCCAACAGTAAATGTGCTGCGGACTTAGATTAGTTTATCGAAAAATATAGTAATGGTTTAAAGAAACGCTTCTGTGTTTGTTGTTGTGCTTTTAGGTCACATGTCGCTGCACAGACACAGACAGCGGGGAGGGAAGGAGGGGCAGGTACTCCACAGGTCCAAACGAGGATGGGTCTGGAATCAGTTCTTCGTCATTGAGGAGTACACGGGACCTGACCCGGTGCTGGTGGGCAGGGTGAGTACAATCAAACTATAGTTGTAAAGCATTTTTTCCATCAACTTCTGAAACATGATTAGTATCTCAATAACAATCTCAAAATTTGCTGTATAATTAATAGCCGCTGCTCATACTGACAGTCTCGGCGGGAGCATGCGGGGTGACAGCAAACGACCGACTCCGAAAGGATTTAAAAGAGCTTTTGCCCATTTATAATAAAAGAGAGAGGGAGAGGTCATGTTCACATCCAAGGGTGAAGATGATTGGTGGTACTCCTCCACAACAACAACATCACTCAAACCCGAGCCGTGGCTTTCACAACAAACAACAAATGATGTTTACAATGCCTCATATTTCACAGTCCAGGAGTTGTAAAGGAAGAACAAGAGTTAAATTGAATGTTGAACATTCCTCATTTTTTTTTTCGAGGGATGACAACGTATTAAATCTCTTACTTATTAGCGTTTGCCTGTCTCACACGGCACATCCGCTCGCCCGTCTATCTCTGCCTTTCAGCACCTTTAATTTGTAGACTTGAGGAATAGAAGCCTCACCTCACGTCTGCCGAGTGTTAGAGCTAGAGGATGTTTTCCATTTTTTTTGCCTGTCGAACAGACTACCTGTCTCACTCTGCTGCGATTGCCACACCATCTGAAATCCAGATGTTGTCCGCGCCAGTCGTGTACCGTCTTTGCATACGTCTCTGTTTCCCTTCTGGTTTATCTCACTCTCCTCCTCCTCCCTCCCAACTTCAGCTCCACTCAGACGTAGACTCAGGCAACGGCAACATCAAGTATATCCTGTCCGGGGAAGGTGCGGGAACAATCTTTGTTATCGATGACAAGACGGGCAACATCCACGCCACGAAAACCCTGGACCGAGAGGAGCAGGCCCAGTACACTTTAACAGCCCAGGCCGTGGACAGAGACACTAACAAGCCTCTGGAGCCTCCGTCAGAGTTCATCGTGAAAGTTCAGGACATCAACGATAATCCTCCCGAGTTTCTACACGGGCCGTACTATGCCAGGGTGCCTGAGATGTCCAATGTTGGTGAGTAGTAAAGTTTGCAGCTGGGGAAGAGGTTGGGTTGAAGATTCAGTCGTTCAGGCTTCCCTGTCTTCATGGTTCATTTATTTGTCATTCAACAACAAAATGCAAGTTGTATTCCCTTTATGATACACAAGGAAATCTATTTTTGATGGTGGAGAGTTGAGGAATCTCACAACTTGAGGAGAGAAGCTGCTCTGTACTCTCGTGGTATGGCAGTGGATACTATATATTTTACCAGATGGCAGCAGGGTGAACAGACTGTGGCTGGAGTGGGTGTTGTCTTTTAGTATTCGATGGGCTCTGTGCAGAGACTTCACCGGTGCTCTGCAGACAGGTAGCTGTGATGTTCTGGGCTGTTTTAATCACCCGCTGTAGAGCTGTCCTGTCCTTGGCCGGGCACGAACCCTGCCAATTCGTGATGTTTCCAGTCAGGATGCTTTTTATTGCACTCCTGTCAAAGCTGACAAGAACTGGGCACAGGGATGTGAACTACAAAGTTTCTGTAATAAGAATGCTACTTAAATGCTCTATTTTGGTAAAGCCAGTCTAGTCTGAAGATATCAAAAATAATCTGATAACATCAGTGAAAAAAATTAAATCAAATTACATCTTTTTAGACCGGAAAAGCTCTCCGCTGTAGTTTGAGTGACATTTGTTAATGAAGTCACTGATGGAGTTCATCGACGGTGTTGTTTGTCTGCGAAACAGCCCTTTTCATACATTATTAATTATCACTGAAATCTGACCACAGGAAGTGTGACAGAGAGGTGGATAACAGACTGCTCCATTAGCGGAGACAATCAGCTCCTAAAAAGCCTCGTCATGTTTTTTGCTCAAAAAGAAGCAGAAGCAAGAAGATATTTAGCACCAGGTTGGCATCGGCAAGAGCTTCCACCGTCCCCTCAGAGTCTCCTTACTCAGAGCTTCAGATCTTGATAGATTTTCTTGCCGAATATCATGTGGTCTTGGACAGTCTTAAAAACCCCTCGAGGCTGGCCTGAAATGAACCACATTGGCAGTGGTGCTGACTCTGAAAGCCAGAGAAATCCCTTCTCTCAATGAACTGGACTTCTAAAGAAAGAACTTCTGAAAGGACTTCTGTTCAGCCTCTTTTTTTTTTTTTTTTCCACCCATCCGTTTTTCTTAAAGCCGAAAACCAGAAATAAAGGAGTCTGGCGGGGAGGGGCCGCCGGTAGCCGTCATCCTCAATCACAGAAGTGGAACATAGAGAAAGGCAGCACTTTGCCTAACTAGGTCCATGTTCCCTCATGGATGTCAGAATTAGAACAGACTAGAGAAGCCAATCTCTTTCAAATAGTAATTTACCTTGTAGACTAAAAGGTAGCTGCCACATGGAGACTAGGATTGAATGAAATTGATTACAGTTGTGTACCTGATGGATTGTGTATGGAGTGGGATAGTTCGTGGTTCTAATGCAGCTGCATTTGGAGAGCACGTGAAAGAAGAAACATTATGAAGCGTCTCACTGTGTGCCCTCCATCGAGACTGTCCTTCAGATTGCCAGATATTTTCTATTCAGTAACAAGAAATGACAGTGAGATGGAGGAGCCAGAAATCTATCTTGGCTGACTAAGATCTGTCTTGTCTCATCTGCAAAAAGGATGTTAAGCCTTCATCATATATTTCCAGAAAGTGTCAAAATGTTAAAATGTGACGGCAAAAATAAAAACACACAACAAACTAGAGCGGTGACAAACGTTCAATCTGCAGCTCTAAACTGATCTTTTAGGTAATGCAGGCTGGCAGTTGTAGAACTTCTGTGATTTTATGACTTTTTGAGTGAGTTAGTGTTATGAGTTGTGTCCCATCTGAAAAAAAATTGACATTTAAATAATTATGCAAAGTTAATAGAAAGTATTTCAGACCCTTGCAAATGTAATTATTTGGCCTGTTCGCTCGGCCTTACTGTGTCAAGTTTCGTTAACAGAGATAGAGGGAAGTAAATTGCCGTTGTCGGCTGGAAGCAAGACATTTTCAGACGGGCTTGTTTTTGTGAGAACCGTAATTTTTATTCAGATTATGTGATGGATTTTGAAAGCGTTTCATAAATCAAGGGGGAGTAGAGTTCTGTCAACTCATGGAGGAAATCTAATGTTTTATTTAAAACGTGAAAATCACCAAAGTGGAGAGTGGATGTTTCCAAGCGGCACTGATGAAATGTGGAGAAATCATAGTGTGGACCGGCCTCGCAGGTGCAGCACAGCTGCAGCATCTGGGAAAAAGGCAGAATGTTTTTCATTTCATATCCAAATTCAGCCGGCGCAGGCAGGTGAATCAGCACATTCTCTGTGACATGCTTGTTTGTCAAACTATTCCTGAACCGAATCACTGAGGCGGAGTCATCTCCTGACTTGACTGTCGTGTCTGTGCTTCTGTCCTGTAGGTACGTCAGTGATGCAGGTGACAGCGACAGATGCTGATGACCCCACCTACGGCAACAGCGCCCGGCTGGTGTACAGCATTCTGCAGGGACAACCATACTTCTCTGTGGAGCCTCAGACAGGTGAGGCTGAAAACAGACCCAACACTGCCGCCACAAACAGGCCTCGGTTTCAGTGTCACACAAAGACAGGTGTGGCTTTTTCATGCCGGCTCGGCTTGACTTGCATTTCCATTACAACAGGGCTACCCAGCCGACCTTTCATTTCCGATGAATTCTTCACAACAAAAAAGGATAATCAGGAAATGTTGGGTTTTTTTTCCACTAGCAGTAACTTAACAAATCCTGAAAGAGCTGAAAGCAAACAGTAGTAATACAGCAGATATCTGAAAGTACAAACAGGAACACAGGAGGGAAAGACTTTTAAAAAACGTTTCTTCTCAGCTCTCCCACGCAGGCATGAGTTGAGTATCACAACTAGTTTGAGGGGGATAACAGGAACTCGTCACGGGTTAGATGTGGTCGCAAGACATTACTGCAGCACTGCAGCACACGCTTGACACAGTCTTAAAGCCTTAAACGTACCGCTAGCAGCCACACTTTAGGGAGTATATATTTTAGCCTGATCGCTATGTTCAACAGGGCGTTCAACAAGTAGCTGTCATGTTCACTGCATCCAAACACTTTGATTTTGTTCCTATCAGTGTGTATTCACTTTCCTAAAACCTGTCTCTGTGTATTAAATCACAGCTGTATATGTGACAATATTAGCCATCTTCTATTTCTCAGCTCAACCTGCTTTTTTTCAAAGTCCTGGATATCCTCCAGGTCGTACAGTCATGACTGAATATATTGAAGTATTAAAAAGAAAAGTCAATTTTATGATTAAGGCATTCCAACATTGTTAACTGCTGTATCCATGTGGCGTCTCGTGGAAACTGCTTGTCCCTGAGACCAAAGTGAAAAATCTCTTTCTTTCTGCAACATTTTCAAACCACTCTTCATGTAAAAAAAAAAAAGCTGAGAACTCTCTGCTGCAGGGATCATGTAACTACACGTCCTTTCCACTGAAATTGGTGAGGAGAAGAAGACACCGCTGAAAAAAAAAAAGGTCCCCAGAGGACATTTTAGCCTGGTCTCCACAGAGCCGAGGCCTAATATTTGGGTTTGCATTAAAAGAAGAAATTGGATGTAAGGAGAGAGGTTAGGGCAGACATGGAGCTATGTTGGGTCAGGGAGGGTGAAGAAGGACAGAAAAAAAAGAAAGGTTAGGAGAGAGGAGGAGAGAGAAATTGGTTTAGAGAGAGTGAGTCCATGGAAAGAGAGTGGTTAGGGCACGGAGAGCGAGAGAGATTTGGGCCGAGTAAATCTGGCTAATCAAACCAGTGTTGGGTATTTGACTGGCTCAAATCCATAGCTCACATTTCTAATTGGTTTGGAGATTATCAGCTTTTCATGCTGTCACATACACACACACTCACGCACACATACACAAACTTGGCGTAATATGACAGTAGAAAAGCCCCAACTCCCAAACACTGCAGTGTCAGACATGTGGAGAAAAGAAAAAAAAGAGAGAGAGAGATGGAAATAGAGCAGGCACTGATGAATTACACAGATAGAAAAGCTTACCAGGGCTTGAAATGGAGAAAAATAAGACTTCACACATGTTTAACTGGAGTTCTTATTAATGTGAGCGATGAGTGATGATGCGTTTTCTTGCAAAAAATGAAATATCTTAAAATAAATTACACCCCACTCTGAGGAAAGAAAATTACACTCTGACGTTTTCCTTAAGCAAATGGTTCTATTTTCTGAAAGATTAACTTATGACTCTTTAATGACCATGAAATTCTCAAAATAACATGTCGGCATTGCAGCATTTAGATGTAGATACACAGTGAAGAGCTTCTGCGTACACTACTCTCTAGACTATAGTCTGTGCATTGGTTTGATGTTCCGATCTGTCCATTCAGGAATAATTCGTACTGCCTTGCCCAACATGGATCGTGAGGCCCGCCAGGAGTACGATGTCGTCATCCAGGCCAAAGACATGGGCGGTCACATGGGCGGGCTGTCGGGGACCACCGAGGTTAAAATCACCCTCACAGACGTCAACGACAACCCTCCAAAGTTCCCGCAGAGTGAGTACGATCTCCTTCTCCGTCCATCATCCATCCATCCATCCATCCATCCATCCATCCATCCATATCCATCTAACATTTCCTTTAGAGGAGTCAAAGGTCAGATTTGTCACCAAACTCAGCCACATCACAGTGTCGGCATTCACTTTCATCCTGCAGCTTCAGAGGCCTTCTTTTCTGTGCTACACATATGTGCGTGTAGATTATGCAAATCCGCACACATGTAGATGTTTATGCATGTACCGTATATGTGTATATATACGTGTGTGTGTGTGTGTGTGTGTGCGTACAACCCAGAAACATGTTGCTCGCGAGCAGTATAGAAACTAGGGGAGTCGCAGCAGAAGGTACAAAAGATAAACTTAAGAAATCAATTATTAAAGGCTCTTTACGGGCCCCCTGCAATGTCCTCAGGCGTGTGTGTGTGTGTGTGTGTGTGTGTGTGTGTGTGCGTGTGTTTATGTTTAAGCCTCTCCCTGGGAAATTTGCGGAATCGCTGATTTGCTGAGCCATATAAAAACGAGTGAAATATTTCGCCTTGGTTTATCAAGAGCGGCAGCAGCAGGAACATATATTATTTTTGGCAAGTGTTACTCCAAAGTATTCCTACATTTCAACCTCGGCAACAACGACATGAAGTAAACAAATGGTAGTTTTCTGACTGGGCGGTCAGACTTGAGGAAACAAAGATTTGCCCTTTCTGTGATTGTTGGTTTTGTTTTCTCTGGTCAGTAAGTGTGCTGTCATATAGTCACTCACTTGTCAGTGTTTACAAAAAAAAATATGGTGTCATAAATTTTAGGAGGAGGTAGGAGTCAGCCGTTTTTTTCAAAACGCAGCAAACTGGTTATAAAAAAGCTTCAAGCCTGCAGATGGTAAATGAGCCTCGGTGGCTTCTGCTCGACCAAAGATCCAATCCTTCTGCTTCACCCGACAGAAAAAGGACCTATATAATTTAAACAACACAAACCTTCGTCTCAAGCCCACCGGTGTGTCCGACCCCCCCCTTTTTTCTTCGTGTCCATCTTCTATTTCTTCCCTGTCTCTGAGTTTCTCTCGGCCTCTCTCTGTTTTTTTTTTCCCCCTCTTCTTTTCCTTCTTCCACAGCCTCTTCTCCCTCTCCCTCCTGCAGCTCTGAGCAGAGCGACTCCTGGCAGAGATTCAGCAGAGAAGCTGCGGGAATGGATGGAGAGGAGAAGAGACGAGGGCTCAGGATTTAGCCCGTGGAGAAGCTGAATAGGCGAGAAAAGGGAGAGACACGAGCAGAAGCAGTGAGCTAGGGAATGTAAAAGACTGAGAGGGAGAAAGAGGCTGTCAGAACCATCACTCCGGTTCTTGTTTTTCCAGCGAGCCGACTGTGTTTTGGTGTCTTGCGATGCCAAGCTGAAATCCGATTCTGCAGGTTGCAGCCGATGACAAAAGGAACATTTTGAAAGGAATTGAGAGGGAGTCTAGTTTTCCTTTACGAAGACGATAATGTTCATCTGATTGACGCCATCAGAGATTAATTCATCTTACTGCATGTTTAATGAAGATAACGTTGTACTGTCAGCTCAACCGCCAGAATAAATGTGAGCCAAGTATATTTCTGCACAACTTACGTTGGATTTTCCATTTCTGCCTTATCACAATGCTTCACTTATGCCCCGGTTAGGTGTAGGCACAAGAACTCGCCGGTTTTAAACAACGGAAAACATGAAATGTTAGCAGCTTTCTCAAAAACACCCTGTTTTGATGCAACACCCTCGATGTCCTTAAACATATCCATGGGTGTGACTCCAACTGTGGTCGGCGGTTTGGCTGCCTTGTTGGCTGTAATAACTGAACATTATATTCTTTATACAATTAGTATTTATGTCTGAGCTGCTGCGTTGGATTGCAAGTGATTTGAGAGGTGTACCTAATAAACTGGCATCCTGTAAAGGACATCCAGTAGCATTCTCCATTGTCCAATCCAGTACTTTTATTCCTTCTTGTGAAGGATGAGGGACCAGAGTTAGTGTGAGTGAAGAAGGATCAAACCACAGACATGCAAGCGCTGTTTGCCTCTGTTGCTTTGGGTAATCTAATTATAATGGGAAGCTTATGCAATGACGTGCTAAAATGTTTGTTGTGAGCAGTCAGTGAGGACAGAGTCTCTAACCGCAGGCCGTCTGTTTGCATATCCAAAGTGGATATAAAACATAATTGTAGTCATGAGTGTAAGAAAGTACGTCCTTGCGTTACCTCAAAATATCAGCCGCAACATCAGTGGCAGTTTACATCTGTGATACAAGACAACACATCAAAATGGCAATATGTTGTGGCGGCGGGTACCCTTGTTCTTTAAAAAGAAGCGGAAGCAGTACAAACACCTGCACTGAAAAAAAGTCTCCCAGATGGTGTGAATGAGGACAGTGATTACTTATTTAGTAGATGGGCAGAGTACGAGAGAGCAGAGAGAGGGAGAGAAAATGGGAAGTGAGATAAGCAAGTCAAGAAAGAGAGAAAAAAAAAAACAGAACCGAAGCAAGAGGCGGAAAAAAGAGACAAAAATAAAACAGATACAAAGAGAGAAAACACAAGTTATGAGAGCAGACAGAGAGAGAGATGCACAGCGTGACTCCATCTCATGCGTTCGAGCAGCTTTCCAGTTTTCATTCAAGCTGTTATTTTTTTTTCTTTTTCTTTCACTCTTGATCTCTCCATCTCTCACAGACTTGTTGTCCCTGTAACTCTCTCACGTTTCACTTCATTATCAAGCGTCTCGTGTGCCAACCGTGAGAATCCATCGCGGCACAGACAAGGAGGACGAGCAAAAAAGAAAAGAGAAAGGAAGGCAAATGAAAAGTGATTGTTTTTTAACTCTCTCCGACTTCGGTTTTTATTAGACTGGCATGACAGGCAGAGGGTTTATACTGCTAATATATGTCCCGCGCAGCTTGCTCCGCGCTCATTCTTGTTTAAACATGAACAATGCAGAACAAAGACGATGAGAAAAGCTGTGGAAGATAATCTTTTGTTGATGTCGGCGGGATTCTATTTGCACATGTCATTTACCCCCTGTTTCTTTCTGGGATTGTAAAGACAGAATCGTCTGCTTTCATCAGCAAAAAAACAAACCTATATTAAAAGAAATGCCTGGCATGACTTGACAAGATGATTACAACTCGAATGGTATTTCTGAGAATCTGCAGGGATGTTAAAAACATCATCAAACTTCTATTTGAAGTTTATCTCCCAAGTTGAGGCACAGAGACATGAAATACTGCGTGGAAGATGTCCCTTTAAACGTAGCACGCTATGCTGAATGCAATAAATAGTTTTCATCTCGCAAGTGAGGAAATTAAAGCATGCACAGTTAATTGCTTGCAAACTGACTCACGTTTAATAACAGGAAAATGCTCTCTGAGAATCATTTTAGTGCTGTTAACCACAAACCAGCCGCAGAGAAAACAACACACACCACAGACACGTATTAGCTCTCTGCATGAATAAACAAGCCTCCAGTCAACACTTAACACAACTAAGCAGCTACATTTTGAAATTCAAGTGACAGTTATGTTAAGAAAAAAAAACTACTACATGCTTAAATTTAATATAAAGATCCATCTACATTATCAGGGCTGCCAAAAATGGGACCCGTCATAACATTCAATTGTCCCACCAGATTGTCTCTAGTAGAAATATTTAAACATATAAAAATGTGTAATATTAATGGCTTAAAGCTCCTCAAATATGTAGGACACCTAAATATCAATATTTTTTAATCATCTGAACAGGACAGGCTGAGTAAAGTAAGGAAGTTAATTAAGAGAACTATGGATCTCAGTACGACGGAAGCTCTGAGAGGCAAATCAAAATCAACCAACACGTATAAAAACTCTAATAATTATCCTGGAAAACAAAACAAAAAATCACCCGTTCTTAAGTCGTGAAGACAAAAACAGAAAACAGATGAGAACTTAGTTGTCCGGTGTTGTGTTTCTTACTTCTGTATAGTATCATTTTGCATCTTAACAATACAATATAATACAATAGGAGTTTGTTTTCAGTCCACCATTAAGTTTCATCCTCCAGCTGTAAAAGTTTGGGCACCTTCGGTCTTCATGAAACACATCAAAGTTCCCGGTACGAGTAGTAATCGCATTATTGTTGTAATTTCAATAATTACATTAAAATGACTGTTATCAGTTTCATATATGAGGCTTCATTCATCATTCATTTGGCGAGTGCGCGACCAAAACAGTAAACACCTCACAGAAACCACACTTCCTGTAAGTGCGGTGCTCCACAACATAGCCACACATGCAGGTAGCGCCATCCTGCCCGTGTGTTCTGTCATACAATGTTTAACGCGGCTGCCAGAAGCCATTGAAGTTAAGCTACTTAGGAAAAGCAAGAATGGAATGACGGGAGAAGAGAGGGAGGAAGAGGGCAAAAGGAGGGCAGGGATGAAATGAGCTTTTAGCCAGTATAGGCAGACGGGACGCGAGGAGGAGACGGAGGAGGGGAAGGAGAGACAGACGTGAGAGAAACAGGGCGGAGAGAGGGAGGAGAGGTGAGGATGAGTGGAGAGATTTGGAAGGGTGGAGTGGAAAGGGGAGAAGAAAGAGAGAGGTAGATGGAGGGAACAGTGTTATACCAGAAGTGTGTCAAACGGTATGGAGATGAGAGAGAGATGAAGAGGGGAGATGGGAGAGGATGGATTTGGTCGAAGGAGATGTGGATAAAAAAAAAAGGTTTGAAGGCTGGAGGGATTTAAGGATGGATGGATCAAGTCCTGCGGATCGCTCTCAGAAGCCACATGGCCGAATTAATTTCCTGCTGCACCTGGACGAGCGGGATAAACATGCTAATAACGTAGACCCCATAAAATGATGAGTCCACTCTGCCCTCAGCACCTGAACCATTAAGTAGGAGGAGGGCGACGATGGAGGGACCGGGGAGGTGCAAACAAGAAAAGGGAAGAAGATGGACGAAGCAGGGAGGAAATGACAGATATGGAAGAAGAGAAGAAATAAGATGATGGACGGAGGTGAGAGCAGAGAGAAAGGTTTTATGATGAAATGAGCGGAGACTGGAGACAGATGAGAATAAGAGGGAAGAAAAGGTTTGGGGAGGAGTGAGGTGATATCTGAGAGAGGAGACATATGGTCCCACTGCTCTCATTCTGCAAGCCAGGTGTCTACGACACACACACACACACACACACCTGACACTATAGGGGGGTATTAATATCCTTGAGGCCATATAAGACAGATGGTATAGCTCCACGTTGATCCCTCTGTGCCCTCCAAAACTGACCCTGACTCAGATAGTAAACACGGTGGCAGCCGGCCAGGACTTCTCTCCTCCAAAGAGCTGGACATAAAAAGCCAGCGGTGATCAGAAGTCCACCAACGAGCCAACCACAGCCATGTAAATGATCTGCTTTTTGTCTCCCCCCCCAGGTGTGTACCCAATGTCTGTATCAGAGGACAAAGTGCCAGGAGAGGAGGTGGGCCGCCTCAAGGCCAAAGACCCCGACCTCGGCGACAACGGACTGGTGAACTACCGCTTAATAGACGGCGACGGGATGAACATGTTTGAGCTGAGCACCGACTCCGAGACCAGAGAGGCTGTCATCAAACTGAAGAAGGTAAAGGAAATGAAAGAAAAGAGGCTAGTGGACCTAAAAACCTGCTGACATGACAAGAGGAAAAGCCTCTGATCTGGCTCTCTGGCTGCAAAATGCTCCACTTTGTCACTCAGCAGGTCATGAATAATGTTTATGGCTGAAAATGTAGCGAGCGGCTGAATCCAAACAGCGAAGTTGCAGCCGCACACTTTAAGAAGGTGAAGGTTACTACAGAGCTTCGTAAAGCAGAGGGGAGCTGGAATAAACACCACTTAAACACTGATACACTGTAATTAAGAAATCTCAATTACAGCCGCTTTAACTTTACAGCCCTCGCGTTTATTTAACAATATGTATTTCCAAATGTGAAGTCTCAGCAAAACAGTCGAGCATCTCCAGTTTAGGGAGGGACTGAGAGAGGAATGACTTTAGAAGGTCAAAGCTAGTCAGAGCTGCTGGAAGGCGTTCGTACTGTAGACGGAGCTACAGTAAGTTTTTCCACATAAATATCTTTATTCTACAGAGCCGAGAGGAAAAACAGACGATTTAATGATTCATTTATAGAAAGCGGTTCCCAGCGACAACTCAAGATTTCCATTTACGCTGGGAAGGGAGAAGGTAACATTAGGAGAGATGTTCAGCTGTTGTTCCTCCGCTTGTGAAAATCCAGCACACTGAACATTTGATTAGTAAAGATAAGACTTTATTGATCCCCGACGGGGGAAAACTCACAATCGTCGCAGCACTTTATGGTCAGGAACGTTGGTCAAAAGTGCTTGTTTGCTGATAGCGGGCTGCTCGAACGGCGAGCGCTGATGGAAACAAATGTGCCATCAACCATTATTTTTCAATATAAACAGCGGAGGAATGGAGTTGAGCCTGCACTTTTCCTTCCGACGCAGCAAGTTAAGTGCAGCCTCAGTCAGCCCGCATTTCAGCCGCCGTCTTGAGATTTGGGTCTTAATGCTGCGCGCCATAATAGAAGAAAAAGAAAAAAGGGTGATTGACAAAAGAAAAGAAAAAGACGGAGCAATAAGGCAGGTGGGTGGAAGCAGCGCTGCGTTCCCTTTTCCCTGACGACCGGCGCAGGTTCTTATTATGTTTGATACGAACGCTGGCCGGCCAAGGGAGGCATGAAAGTTAATGCACTCTCGCTCACAAAACCACGGAAGAGAGCTCATCTTCTGCGCTGTGACTGTAACCCACACGTGCACACACACACACACACAGGCACACACACTCCATAACTATAGCTTTCAGTGATCCAGCTCAGCGCACACAATTACTTCTTCTCACTCTTTCTGTCGCTGCCTCTCACACACACGCACACACGCACACACACAGTCTCTTATTCTCTGACATACACACATTCAAGTCCCTCCGTCTCAAAACACACACAGCGGTCTGTCAAATACACTCACGCACGCGCACACACACATATCATTGTACTGTATGTGTGGCTGCAGGTCAGGATTATGAGCTGAATCTTCCAGTGAGCTGCGGTCGCCTGCTTTTCCCCGCCGGGGCGTCCGACCTCAGAGTCTCTCAGTCACAAAATAATGGCATTTTGTAGCTGAGCTGTCAGTGTGGTGTGTGAGGTAAAAAGGACAATGAAATGAACCCCAAATCAGTCTGCTAAAAGGTGGTTTTATTCTTCTCTTGTGGAAAGTTATCCTGAGAATTAATAGAGGTCATTTTTGTAGAGCGTTTTGTAGGTTTGTCAGACATTCAGTCTCACAAAGGAGGGGGAGCTCCAAACCATATCCTTATTTGGTTGTAATCTTGGCAGTCAGATCTGTAATTATTATGCATGTGCTTTAAAACTATGATGGCATCCGTGGCGAGCTGCGCTTCCCTGTCCAGACAGCAGTGACGTTGCTCAAAAGAGCAGCCAGCCTTAACCCACTGCTTGTTTTCACTGATGCGGTGGGAAAATCTTCTGTCTGAATCAATCGATACAAGTCTGTTTCATGCCTTTTTTCTTCACCGGCTGCATGAGCGATTCCTTTGGAGCTCAGTGCTGGAGCTTGGCATTAAGACTGGCAGGGTTAGGGGGGGGCTCTCATCCCACTGGTGTCACCAGCAGTGAGCAGGGAAATGAGTGAATAATAACAATGAGTAATGTTCTCTCTCCTCGCTCAAAAAAAATACAATTTGTGTGTCCTGGAGGGAGGCAGTTAACCCAGAGAGCAGGCGTCAGCGTGGTTTTTACTGGGCAGTAATCAGCTGGGAATTTTACAAATTTGCAATTGCGGCAAGCGCCGAAACACACAGAAGGACACGACTAGACAAAAGCACATGGGAGCAGTTCAAAATGTGTAGTTTTCAAATGATGATCCTTCAAAAGAATAAGAGCCAAACAGGGCAGCCCAATCAGTAAGTAATGAGAGGAACTGTGTGTGTGTGTGTGTGTGTGTGTGTGTGTGTGTGTGTGTGTTTGGCTTTCAAACCACCTAAAGGCAGGAAAGTTTGCTTGAGAAGTATTAAATGTGTGGGTGAACCTCATACGCTCAAACTCAATAAAACAAAATCTAGACAGGACCATTGATCTCACTGTAAAAAAGAAAAAAAAAACAGTCTGGCACAATAAACACACGAGCTGAATGAAAGCCACATGTCAACACTTAAGTCTTCTTTTTGGAAGGCAGTGACAGCAAGAGCTTTAAAACCTCAGTTGATGTAATGAAAAGTGTTGCCCTGTTAAGATCAATTCAATGTAATGAAACTGTTTGAAGTCGCGTCAACCCAAAACTGGGAGTCAACGGTTTCAAAATGTGTCATCGTGAGTTCAAGTGTTGGATTAAGTGGATGTTCTTTATCGTCCCCGAGAGGCTCTTTGGTTTGCAAACAGTAGTCAACACGACTAATACAGAATGGAATAGAGAAAACAGATAAATACATATAATTAATGTCATAATAAAGTTGCAATGAGCTTTGAAAACACTATGAAATCATCAGAACTACAGAACTACAACTTGTTTCAGAACCCGGCAGCTGAGCTCAGTACATTCCGTACAAATTCTGTTAAATATCTCCGTCGAGGAGGTTAATGTTTTCACCCCTGTTTGTTTGTTTGTTCGTCTGTTGGATTGTCAGCAGGATTTCGCAACAAAACTTGGATTGACGACGGGTCATTAACTGGAATTATGTCTCGCTTTCTTTAACATTGCGAGGATACAGCGTTTTCCCTAATTACTCCATGAATAATGCATGAGTCTTGATGAAGAAAAACAAAAATCCATTCTTGGATCTGGTGAGCTTAAATCATGGTGGAGCAGCGATGGGGTGGTTTTAAATATAGAGTCGTACAGTTTGATACTGGATGAGGCTTGATTAAATTTAGAGGCGACTTTTGGCCGTTGGTGGATGTTTGTGTACGTGTTGAGGCAGGCACACACATGTAGCGCCTAGGCAGTGAAAAAACAATCAGACATAGCGGCAAAACCGCATAATTACAATGTCACGTGACGCAGACCGGCCCAAAGACTTCTTTCCACCTCAGTTGCCATATAAGTCCGAGCCGTCGATGTGCAGGCAAATGCGTGAGATGGGCGGAGGTGTCGATGACGAGCACTGTTGTGCGACCCACAGCCTGGAGTTTTAAAACCAGGAAACAGCTGATCACAGCAGTCAGTCCATCACTTCATCTGCGGACGACAAGATGAGCAACTGGACAGCCGCTGAGATCCGGGGGATGCAGCGTCTCCTCGGTCTCTGTAGCTGTCTTTGTTGTCCGCTTGTTGTTGTAGCGGCAAGCTACTAACGGTCGCTACTTTCAAATTAAAAGCCAAGAACCCAGTTTTAAACTCCAATGGGGTGCAATGTGAAGCTCTTATTTTGAAGACAAATTCGACCTGCTTCACTGTTCATGCCGAACTTTGTACTTCACGTCAACGTCACATGTTTACGCCGACCCCAGTGGCGGCCAAGTGGCCGCTTTTTGGAAATTTCGGAATATTACACCTTCCTTTTACATAGACAGGGCAGCACATCGTTGCCTTGATCTTGCTGCAAATGTGCCGTCTTTTCTATCTAAAAGGGGCTTTTGATTCGTGTTAGGTCTGAACTGGAATTGGCTCCCAGAAGCGATGCTGAAGATCCCGGGGTAGTAGAATTTTTTTTTGGCTTCATGCGCCACCGAGCAGCTTCCCTCCGACGCTACATCCAGATTTCCCCCTTATTTAATAGATCCATGTGGGTAAGGTGCACTGACTAATGCCAGGAGCTATCAAACAACAATCCCTCTTCATAAACGCCCGTTTCTGCTGGAATAAGAGCCTTAATAGCCTAAAGCTGATTTGAAAGTTGTGCCTCTGTGTGTGTTTGTGTGTGAGAGAGAGAGATGCTCACACCATGCAACAGCACTTCATGGATGTTTATGTTTGCATGTGCGTCTGATTATTGTGTTTTCATGCCTCTCAGGGGAAATCAACATCTTTTGCCACACAATTAAAAAAGGCCAAACACTTACACACAAAACGCATGTGAAGACTCGCACCTGAAGACGCTTTCAAATCAGCCTTCGGGAGTGGCCTCCACTAATCTCTATTCTCTCGCTTCCCTTCTCACAAACACACACACGCACACACACACACACACACACACACACACACACACATACGGGGATGAGCTTTAATCAGCTATTCTCTTTCAACTGTGTCCTGACGAAAGCAGTCCACAGAATATTAAGGAGCTGTGTGTGTGAGTGTGGGAGTGTGTTCAGGAGAAAAGAGAGGGAAGGCGTTATTGTGAATATTATTACCGCACGCTGATTACATAAAGACGGAGAGAATGAGGAGAGAGTGGATCTACCGACTGAGAGACGGAGGGGACAGAAAGCGAGGGAGGACGACGGAGACGGAGCGAGCGTGACAAAACCAAAAAGAAAAAGGAGGAAATGAAAGAACTGGGTCACATCAATCCTTTTAGCACCGTACCCATCGTCAACACGTTCGACACCTACACCGACACCACCGAGTCAGAAGCTGCTGCGAATCAGTGTGGAACGATCCATCGAAAGAGGGGGACGTCCCTCCAGCGTTGAGTCATTTGTCAGCAGCGTCACATGAAAACAGTTCTGAATCTGATAGATTAAAAGAGCTTCTGGGAGCCGTCTTCAGTGGGGTAACATGCAGATGATGGGGACCGGCCACCATGTTTGATCACTCACAACAAAAGGAAACAATAATGGAAGAGCCTTGTCCCTGAAAAAGACATTGACATCATACAAAGGTTTAAATCTTCCCCGATGAAATGAGACCCTTCAAGACCCTCGTACACCATCAGTGTTTATGCAAACAGACGTGACCGGAAATTTCCAATATGCTATCTTCAATGTTACTGTGGCAACCCCTGCTGTTATCACAATACTATTTGTCATTCATCTGATGGAGATGGAAAAGCAGGGACGCTCGCTTTCATTCAGAACTTCCTGTCATCAATCAAGTCATCAGATAAACAAGAGCAAAGGTTGCACCAGCTGGCAACGAGACATTGGTCAAACTGGCAATTAAAAGCCATCAGAAGGGGGTGAAATGCAACATTTAGAAACATTAAAATGCTGGACTGTCATTCATAAATCAGCATCACCATGTAACGTTAGCTAGCTGGTTGTTTGGCTGCCGAAAAGGCCCCTAATACATTGAAATGATGAGTTCTCACAACTCCTCAACTTGAAGTGTGCCTCTGAAAAAGCTCAGTTTCGAAGGTCACGTAGTTCTAAACACTTCGCCCGACGCTCCTCTGCCAACGAGGATCAGGACACCCTACCCCGAGGCGTAAATACACTAAACGGAGGGGCAGGGCTGCTGTAAGTGGTACGGATGATTAAACCATAGTCCTATCAATCAGCAGCAACCATCCATAATATTTGGAATGAGTAGTTTTGGTAACCATTCTAATCACTGGTAACCCCCGTGTGTCAAACTCATAAATCCATAGCAGCTTCACTGTGAATGATTTTACAACACTTCACACGGGGCTTACGAGCCCTCGCTCCTCCCGACGGGATTTCATTAAGTGATGATAGCGTGGAGATGAAAAGATCAAGCTCGCTCCTGGGACTTTGCCAGTTCAACATCTCCATACTGGCTGGAAAAATAGTGGTGGGGGGAAAAAAGGGGGCTATTATCAGGGTTTATAATACAGCGCTGATACCCAGAAGAACATTTTTTGTTTTTTTTACTGCGATGATGCCGACGACGGAGCCGGAGCGGATGAGTGCAAGTCGCAGCCAAGTGCTGTTGGCAACGTACGAGTCCTCATAATCATAGCAGAGAGCATCTCTTGGGTATTGTAGCTTTTTATACAATGTCTGCCAACACATTTGTTGACTTGCAGGTTTCCGCTGCAGTAGTACACACTCAGTATAAGAATAGAAGTCAGGAGAGAGGGGAGGATCAGTTAGATGTACGCACCGTCTAGCTGAGGGTCATCTCTTTGTGACTGCTGTGCCACTTTTTCATGGCTGATAGAAAATGTGAGAGAAATGTGTGATGTTTTTCAGTTCGGGCATCGAATGACTTGCCTCAAAGCACACGCTCAATTCAGTCGATTTAATATCAAGGCCATTAAAAAGTCAATGGGTTTCCTACCAATACAGAGTAAAGTGAATTGAAAGCTCAGTTCAATATGAGAGTATTGAATCTCAGGTTTGTCCTCTGGCCTACCTCAGGGAGTTTAAAATGTATTCCTAATTCATCTGTCTCCAGTTATAAAGGTGTAATAAATGAAAAAAAAGCAACAAAAAAACAATAGAATAAAAAAATAAAAAGCCAGATTGTAGTTCCTCTCAATTTCATCTCCCACCTTGTGAGCCAGAAACACTTTCTGCTCCCTTTTATCATGCGGTGTCCCAAACTCCCAAACCTAATCCCGGCTCATTAAAAAACAGACCAGTATTGTTTTCATTGGATGATGAAAACGGCCCAACAGAAACAACCGAAAATGAATCATTCATGATTCATTGTGGTCCCAAAATACTCTTATTGTATCATGTAATATCGTGCAATACAAATTATCTTGAGGTAAAAAAGTCAGCGTTCTGGCTACTCCTGATCCTTTTGCTGTGTAATAGTGGTGGCAACAGTCTGACTTTCAATACAAGTGATATTACGGCTGTTCTCATTCGTGTAGCAACAGCTCCCCCTATCAGACCACCAGGATACAACACCAGACACTTCCTCAGAGCCGGTGGCTGCAGTGGAGAATCTGTATAGAGCCCTTCAGATATCATTACACTGCAAAATGTATGTTTGCAGTTAATAGCAAAATAAAATGGGGATGAATGTTGACTTGAAATGAACTGATTCACTGACCTCTCTCTCTCTCTCTCTTACAGATGGTGGACTTTGAGACTAAACGGTCGTACACTTTGAAGGTGGAGGGATCCAACCCTCACGTTGACCCTCAGTTCCTCGCTTGGGGTCCTTATAAGGACGAAGCCACGATAAAGGTAAACATGTGTAATATGTTTGTCAGATGTAAGAGTGTGCTTGAGTATGTAACAGATGCACAATATGGATTTTTTTTTATTTTGCCTGTCAAGGCTGTTACCAATAAGATAACCCATAATTTCACATACAAGAAGTTACTAACGCTCAGTTTATGCAGACTTCAGGGTAAGAAAGGCGAGCCAAGATGGATGATTTAAGACACCATAGCTCTCAACACTGACTTTTGACAACATGTTTTCTTCTTCTTCTTGGTCTTCTTCGTCTTTATCCACCAGTAAATAAAAAAAGAAGAAGATGAATCACAAGCCAGCTGAGTCAATGAAAGCAGTTTGGCCTCATCTTATCGCCTTATTGATAAATAGCCGAAAATATAAATTTCCCAACATCAGACCAATGATTTATCGGTGCAGTATATATTGTGCATCCCTAGTGTATGTGTGAGAGTGTTTGTGTGTGTGTGTGACGGCGTAAGAAAGAGAGCCTTTTTATGTGTGTGTGACTAGATAAATGTCACAGGAGCCTTGAGAACAACTCTTTGTGTTTGTGCGTCTGCAGATATCAGTGGAGGATGCAGATGAGCCCCCTGTGTTCGTAGCTCCCAGTTACACCTTTGAGGTAGAGGAGAATGCGCCCGAAGGCACCCTGGTGGGTCGCGTCCACGCCAAGGACACCGATGTTGCCAACAATCCCGTCAGGTAACATGCAACAAACACCGAAACACACACGCTGGCGCACAAACACATTTACTGAGTCATACTTGCCGCAGTGGGAGAATGTGAATTTTTCAGAAGTGTAAATTCTCATGGAGCACTGCCAAAAAAACAAATACTTGTAAATAGTGTTCCTTCAGCTACACTGAACAAAGATAGATGAGCTTGGCTTTACTCTCATACTTTTATGCAGATTACATACATGGAAGTTTTCAAAAGAATAAGGAAGCAAAACAAGGATTACAGAAGCGTAACCAGACACAATTCATATAAAACAAGTGGAAAACAATCACTGAGTCTTTCATGTCGTCTAACTCGACAGTCGAGACTTAGTATATTACGTTTGGACATAAATAATGTCCGATTATCTCCATAATGTCCTCACTGAAGCTCAATATGTCCCTCCAGAAGAGACTTCGCCCTCAGTTCAGTGCTCAGACGCAAAAGGAGGATGTCTAATGTCTTAGAATACAAGCTGTTAATGCAATTTCGTTTTCTACAAACTGCTTAAGCCTAATGCGTAACAGCAATATAATAACAGTCCGTTGTGTTTACTCTCCTCTCAGGTACATGATCCCTCGGTACACAGATGTCGAGCAGTTCTTCAGCATCAACACGGAGGACGGCATGATCGTCACGATGAGACCGCTGGACAGAGAAACACAGAACTGGCATAACATATCCGTGTCGGCCACAGAGATCGGTACGTATAAGCCCCAATATACAGAGACGTGAAGAAAAGCTGGAGCTGAATCTGGTGTGTGTGGGCCATTGTGGTACGAGCTGAGACAGCACTGTGACTCATTATGGTTCAGCCTTCACGCTCACACCTATTACATTTAAATGGGGAGGGACACCGCGGCTCTGAGAATGTCAGCGCTAATTGACTGATATTTTCAGACATTTAAGCAGAATAGTTATCGGGTATTCTAATGGCACTTTTTTGCCCAATTGGGACTCGGGATGTGGTCAAATCTTAAAGGATAAGTTCACCCAAAAATGAAAATGTAGTCATTATCTAGTCGCCCAGCCGCCAATGGAAAGTTTCATAGCTTGCAAAAAAAATGGTCTGGAGCTTCACAGCAGAACAGCGTTGCAGATGAAGGCTTGTTTTAAAACATACAGCTCGTCTGTGGCAACCCAAGTCTCCTCCTCCGCAACGCTGTTTTGCTGTGAAGCTCCAGAAATGTTTTGTGGACTGCGAAACTTCACCCAACTTTCCATCAGTAATTTTAAAAATCCTTTAATCTGTGCTTTCATTACCGGTTTCAAATGCGCCAAGTCACAATTGTGGCGTACCATCTCCGGGGCTCGGTCGGAGCGCACCCAACCATCTTTCGAGGCCGGTTGTGGTGACGTCAGATCATCATTCAGGGACAAAATGGTAGCTTCCTCTCCCACTTATCGTCATCCGGTTTCCACTTTTCAAGCAGTAAGTGGAAGGTGCCAAGCAGAAATCACATGTGTGTGGCAATTTGTTTCACTGAACATACTCAACAGTACGCTGATGTACATAGGATGGAGAGAGAAAGTCAACGATGAACAGACAGATGGAAAATTCCCAGACAGCCACCAGGCTGTACATTTGCTGGCATCCAGAGCCCAACCTGTCATTCTGCAGTGCTGGACACACTCTATGACATCTTATGTGCAACATTTAAGTGGATTCAAGCTGCTGCCTTTAATTTTTTTCCCTCTGGCTGAGACGTAAGTTGGAATTTTTGCTGTGAATGTGTGCCGAGACCTCAGTTAGCTAATCATACATTCAGCTTCAGCCAGCAGGGATAGTTTTTTTTTGGGTGATAACTGGTGATATTATTTTTGTTGAGAGAATCCAGCTGTTAGGCTTCATGCTCGACTGTTGACACCGAACACTGAACGCTGTCTGTCTGTCGGTCTTATGCCGTTTTCATATAACTCTTCGGTCAGAAATAGAAACAAATAGAAGTGTTATGTTTAGTCTGCTATTGATAGAAGTAATCTGAGATTTGTCAAGTTAATTCTTGTCAAATCCGCCTCATTTATTCTTAAAGTGTTAGTTTAGTTCCATTTGGATACATGAAGGAGACAAATTTAAAGACGATCTGAAGGCTGAAAACAAACAGCTGTTGAAGCACCACTTCAGTTCAAACTGTTTTATAGATTTTAAGTGAGTGAGCTGGTCACAGTACAGTCCTGTAGATAGATAGAAAAAAAATCTGATGCAGTGAAAAAGAATAAAAAGTAAAAACTGTTGAGGCACCACTAAAATATTAAACTATCCGTCTCCACCACAAACACTCCTGCTAACTATACAGAGAGAGTGAGGGGAGAAAACAGGGGAGTGCCAGCCGACCCACAGGGCCTCTGGACCTTTTCTCTCCCCAGCTTCATCCCCACAATCCCTCCAGCCAGCGAGCCTCGGTGGCCCCACCCTGGTATTCTGTGGTCGGGGCTCGAACTAGCAGAGCGCCGCGTGGTTTCCCTGTGGCGTGCTAGACGCCAGACGGCCAGATGGAAACGGGCTCTCCGCCCACAAAGCCAGGACCATTGCAGGCTACGCTAACCGCTAACAGGCCCTGGGAAGCTAAATAAATGCCTCGTAATGACAGGGTAGTGGAAAACTCATACTGACTAGAATTGCAAATATGTGAGGCAGCACAATGTAAAAATGGATGGTTTCTCTTTTTTTTGCATGGACAGAAAACTACACTCTCCTCTCTCCGTCTCTCCTAGTTAATATTCTGAATGAATCAAGAGTTTGTTGCACGTGTCTATGTCGGCTGTTTAGACATAACTCTGTCAGCATCACATCATTATTTTATTTTTTTTCTACTTTATTTAAATCTCCAGCAGGCACAACTTGACATTTGTCACTTTTTGCATATCAAAAATGGCTCCGGCAAAAATAAAAGCGTGGGAGGCGGGCTAACTGAGCGGCACTGCTGTCTGACGGGATATTTTGATGTCTCACAAACTCATGTCTGTAATTTTTTTTTTTTAGCAAATCAAAAATAACAAATAGCTGGCTGAGTGGCTGACTGATTGACAGCCAATCTCGCTGGGAAATAGTCATAGTTAGCTTTGTGTTCAGCCAATGCCAAACATGGATTAGAATGCAGACAGACAAGCAATCACAAGCAAGCCACAAATGACATTTGGTCTGTAATGAAATTTGACACCGCTTTGAATTTTTTTGTACGCAGCAGAACACTCATTATTTTTGCCCTCCTCTGTGTGTGTGTGTGTGTGTGTGTGTGTGTGTGTGTGTGTGCAGGGGGTCACCACCAAGACACCAAAGTGCGCGTTAACATCAAAGTTAAAGACGTGAATGACAACCCTCCGGAGTTCGCAACCAACAACGAAGTCCTCATGTGTGAATCTGTCGCGCCGGGGAAGGTACGTAAATCTGCGTATTTAGGGTTTAGGGATTAGGGTAAACAAACATATATTTAACAGTACGTGGCATTATTCTATTTTTTCTTCATCCTGACGTGTTTGCTTTTAGGTTATTGAAAGAGTCAGCGCCGTGGACAAAGACGAGATGGCTCACAGGCAGCACTTCACGTTCAGCCTCGCTCCGGAAGTCGCCCACAACAACAACTTCTCCCTCAAAGACAACAGAGGTAGACGACCTTTAAAGTATCGTCTCCGTCTACTACTCCCCCCTTTTTTTTTAGCTCCATTTCGTTTCTTCACTCATTTCGGTCTCTAACCCCTTCTAGCAGCCAATCTTAGCGTCTCTTCATCTGCGGTCTCTTCTCTCTCTCTCTCTCTATCTCTATCTGTCTCTCCTTTCGCTGAGATTAGATCAAAGCATAACCAGATGGAGGCTTACACTACCTTGTAGAAAGCAGCAGGTGCTCTGAATTTCCCTCACACACACAAATGCACACGTGTCCTGCGGGCTGTATTAATTGCAGTGGGGTCTCTGTCCGTCTGTACACATATCTTTGGGGGCCAACTGATTGAATTAAGTTTTGCGAGTGCTGGGAAAGAGAGAGAGAGAGAGAACAGAGAGGGAGGGAAGAGGAGAGGAACGCAGACAGATAAAGCTATAGCTGTCGGAGACGGAACATAAAAGTGGAAATGTGAATCAACAGGGAAGGGATGTGTGGGATTTAAGGGACCTATTGGGCACTATAATAAAATCAGGGAGTGTATCTGTAATACACAGGGCCTGCAGTGCCTCCCAGAGAGTCCTGTGTCTCTGTATCATAGTAGAGACGCTGCATGGGGAGCAGAACTGCTCGATGTGACACCAAAAGCATAGTTGATAGCTAGCTAGATAGCTAGATAGTCAATCCATCTGTCCACATAGTCTCAGACGCCTCAGATCCGCAGACACACTGGCACAGCTGTCAGGGAGTACCGCTGTTGGCAGGAGGCTGATAGCAACAGATGACAGTGACATCAGCAGCGGAGGGCTGGGAGTTACCTTCACTCTCTTTCGGGGGGAAAAGTTTGAGTCCCTGCTGACTTTCTGTGTTTTCTTTATCTTGTTATTTCTCAGACTGCGACTGTGTTGCATCATTCTTTCCTTTTCACCTGGGGCTTCAGTGCAGCGTTTACTTGTTTGTCTTCATCAAGCACTATATTTCCTATAACATAAAACATTAAAACACAAGTACAGTAACACCAGTATGTGTATAACATAACTTCCTTTCCATCCAGCAATTCTGAACTATTTCCCTTCTGTTGCTCGTGTTCGCTGCACTGCATGAGCTTTCATAATTTTGACTTATATTGCTGCACAATGTATTTTTAATACAAATGTTCAGACTGTATTCTCAGTGATGAAACTCCTGAAATGACTCCCAACTTCCTCATATCTTCATGTGCCTGCAAAAAAAAGCGAATGTGACATTAGAAAAGAATTATTTAGATAGTGAGGAAGAAGAGAGGCAGAGCCAGCGAGCCGATGTCAGAACTGCAGTGACATCGGCTTTTGATTACATTTCCTTGCCCGACTGAAGAATGGATCCACTACTTAACAGCAATGTAATATCACCAAAGTCACACCTCATTGGCTCTTAGTATTTGTAAAGTCCAAGCTATGACAGAAGTCTAAACACCTAGTTTGGTATTGGCCGTGTGCCCGCTGTTGGTTATACTCCCCCTGTTCGTTGATAGATTAAAGAGAGGATCCTTTCTATCATTCCACCGGCTCATCTTTCTATCCTGACCAACACATTTCTATCCCCCCCCCACAGACAGCACAGCCAGCATCTACGTGCTCCGCAAAGGATTCAGCCGCCTGACCCAGGATGTTTACTACCTTCCCATCGAGATAAATGACAACGGTTTCCCGGCTATGAGCAGCACCAACACCCTGACCATCAGAGTCTGCTCCTGTGACAGTAAAAACACCATCCTCTCCTGCAATGTGGAGCCCTACGTCCTGCCAGCCGGTCTCAGCACGGGGGCGCTGATAGCTATACTGGCCTGTATCGTCATTCTGCTGGGTAAGGAGCTGACAGTTTGTTGGTTTTGATACGTTAGGCCTGGCGAGGATTACTGATTCACATAAGGTTTGCCTTGTTGTGGATGAAATTCTGACACAGTGCTGCAGGGACGACATATTTTTGTAGGCCACCCTTGAAGTCATCATCGGTCTGGTTCCCTCAACAAAAAGAGCCAATGAGATTTTTCTCAGTTTTATTCCCAGGATTATTGCAGAAAATAAGCTCTGTGGCAAACACATGTTTATGATACATGTTTTGTTCCGCCATATAATCTTCACAAGTTAACACCACTTGTTTATGATTTTTAAAGCTTAAATGCAATCACCAGGATTGAAACGTGACCTCAACGACACCAAAACTGAGCTTCACACGGCACTAAACTACACGCACTTTACATTAACTGGACATTTAATGACTGTTTACCCACTTGGTTGCAACCTCTTTTTTACAGACAGATAAATGCTTTAAAATACGCAAGCAGGGTATTAACACACTTTTTTTTTATGTTGTGGAACAAAACAAGAACAATTTCCAAATAACCACAGACATCTAACCAAAAATCAATTTGAAAAACACAAGAAGTGCAAAAATGCAGACTTATTTCTGGGTTTTCAGACTCATTCCTGCAGCACTCTCTTGGATGCCTGATTGAGATTATCTTGCAGTGTGTTTACAGAATGAGTCTTTGTTAAGATTAGAGCTCCAGGAGACACAGCTATGCCTTTTTTTTTTAGAAAGCACTTTCCATACAATAGTGAATGTTTTACAGGTTACATTTATGTCTCCAGCCTTCTTCTTTTCTTTTCCACTAACCCACATCGCAGCTGTTAACTGTAGTTTTCTTTTCTCTTTTTTTTTTTTAAATATACACTGTAATATTCTTGTTGTTAATATCACATATGACATCCAGAGTACTACAAAACTGAGAACCTTTCAGAAGCCTGACACCACCGGCAATTAAAAACGGCTTGTGTGCGCATTGCAAAATCCGATAATGATATTAATTTAACTGTCCAAGGTCTAATTACACTATCTCCTACAGTGAATACTAATTATCTAACGCTCACATTCCTCCAGTTTTTTTTTTTTTTTCTTTTTTTTTTCAGAAAAGAAGGATTGTTATGTAATCACAACATGCAGGACATTTTTTTTGATTCGTGTGTTTTTTCTCTGGCAGCGATCGTGGTGCTGTTTGTTGCACTGCGGCGTCAGAAGAAGGAGCCATTGATAGTGTTCGAGGAGGAGGACATCAGGGAGAACATTATCACTTACGATGACGAGGGAGGTGGCGAGGAGGACACGGAGGCTTTCGACATCGCCACACTGCAGGTATGCAAAGGAGTGTGAAAGTGAGAAAACAAACCTCCTACTCCTTTTGTCAGTATTTGTCCAAGGACGCAGTAGTCTCAGTAAGGCTTGATTCCATCCCAATTTTTACTCCTACCCCGAGTTTTCCAGTGCAACCCTTTAGAGTCTCAAGGGGTGGTGATTGAAAATCTCTCCCTATGAAGTGGGACCACCCTTCAAGACCCTCATACGTCATCAATTGTCGCTGATGCCATATTTAAACAAACGCAACTGGGCATTTCTTCAGCTATGGTACATTACTTTGCATTACTGGACAAATCCTGTTATTATTTCAACGCCATTAGCATCCTGTGCTCCTACTCTGCCAGTCTGCACTGATATTTGAGAAGTGGTACCAGGTCCAGCAGCTTCACTTCTGGACTTCAATAGGCATTACATATTGGCCTTTATACCATGTCATCAAACGGAGGAATGCTACACTGAAATATGAAAAGATGTCAGACTGCCAATTATGACTGTTAAAAAGAAATTGAGTTCTCAAAGCCCTCTGTTTATAATTTGCCTCTAAAAAACCTCTAGTCATATAGTCTTCACACGATACCAACAAGAACCTTACCTCGAGGGGCACACAAAACGGAGATACACTAACAGATTAGGGTGCAAGGGGTGTTTTGGGATTGAGCCTTAATTAAAAGGTAAAGGCACATGAGGATTAGAAGGAAATGGTGGTCAGAGTTATTTGATATCACCAATTTTGTATTTCATATATGTTTTTGAGGATGCACCTCATCTTTACAATTATCTTCCTCATTAAACAGCCTTTACAGCCTTATCTGACTGCTACATTTTAAAACAAGGCGCTTTCTCTCTAATTGCTCAGAACCCAGATGGTGCCAACGGTTTCCTGCCAAGAAAGGACATCAAACCTGAGCTCCAGTATCCCCTTAGACCCGGTGGCCGCCCAGCAGCCAACAGCGTCGACGTTGATGACTTCATTAAGACTCGAATCGCAGAGGCCGACAGCGACCCGACCGCACCTCCTTACGACTCCATTCAGATCTACGGCTATGAGGGCAGAGGATCGTTGGCTGGGTCGCTGAGTTCCCTCGAGTCTGTCACAACAGAGTCCGACTTGGATTATGACTATCTGCAGAGTTGGGGGCCGAGGTTTAAGAAGCTGGCAGATTTGTACGGGACCAAAGACTGCTCTATTCATGACGGGGATGATGGTGAAGACTCTTAACAGCGGTCTTTCCGTGTGGACGCCCCCGATTTCTGATTAATTGATTCCATGAGGATTCGTTAGCTGAGGGTTAACACTCCTCAATACCCAATTGTTACCACCTGATCAGTTCATGCCAATTCGTCAACGGACGTTAACAGCTCTCCCTCCCGTGGCGCCTCCCTGGTCCTCCAGGATGATTTGTTAATGAACACTTAATGAACGCTTGGACTTGAACCGCTCCCAGCTTTTCCCAAATCTCTCCTTTCCCTCCCATTTCTCTTCCCCACTCTCTTTCTACAGACTGAGCATCGCAGGGCTGGGAGATTTTGTTATGTCACCAGTTTGTTGGTTTGAAAAGTAAATTGTTGGGGGAAAAAAAATGTTGCTGTATGATCAAAAAGACTTGCTTATAGCTAAATGTTTAGTTTATTAGAGGTTCTATATACTTTTGTGGACTGGATTCACGTACTTAGCTAATGGTTCCTGAGAGAAATGTTATTCCCTGCACAGGTTCCTGAGTGGGATATATATTTCCCTTAGTGGTGTTTGTAAAGAACACACGGGAAGAGAAGAAGAGCGAGATACAAGCAAAATCAAAGAGAAAGTTAGAATGGGATTCAGCAGCTGCCTGATGTTAGGAAAGAGACCTAAAAATGGTAATGACGACGTGTCAGTAGGATCAAACAGTCAAACAAAACTCTTTGCAATGTGTTGTTGTGTGTGCAGAGTTCAGCAGGTACTGTGGCTTAGATAGCGTGACCCAGAGGGTTGTTGATACTCTGAAGACGCTCGCAGCATCTTCACAGTATGGTGGCCTTATAATAAATAAACAACAACTCCAGGGGTAAACACAACACATGTAATGAGAGAGACCGCTAGCTTGAGTAGCGACACACAGACAAAACACACAAGGACTGAGTATCTGTGAAAACGCTACTCAAATACCTGTTGTTGTTTTTTTGTTTTGTTTTTTTTTTTACGCCCAAAAAGAGACGGACTCGACACGGATCCAACTGAAAAAACTGTGGACGATTCTTCGTTTTTCATTCTTCACTGCAGAGAAGACGTGAAAAAAAAGACAAGCTGCCCTTCTCCCCTGTGTCCCCGATCCTCCCATCAACAATCACTTCCCATACCGAGTCCACCAATGAATGATCACTTCTCCATCCAGAGTCCACCAATGATGATCAATCACAATGAGTAAAAACCTGTGAGCTCTAAAAATCGCCTTAAACTTTATGGACACTCTTGCAAACGCAGTGCATTCTCTTTTTTTTTCTCCTTTTTTTGTTTCTTTTTGTAACTTGAAAAGTATATTCAGAAAGCAAACTATTGTCCATGTTAGGTATGTACAGAGCAATGTGCAGACATGTGATATATTACGATGAGGATCCGACCTGCGCCTCGTGCATTCTTAAAAAAAAAAAAACAGGATGTGCCGTTTCTGCCAGCACGGTAAATGTAGACCAGGATAAACGTGCCTTGTGTTTCTTTTTCCCAACACCAGCTATGTTAGCAGCAACGTCTGTTGTATCAACATGTGTTGCTATTCCAACATAAAATGTGCACACTGGAAAATAACACAAGGTGTGTTTTCTGAGCCACATATGCGGAGGGGCTGAAACCAGAACATCCTTTTTTAAGCGTGCTGATTCTTGTTCAATCTCTTTTTTAATGTTATTATATTATTATGATTATTATTGTTGTTTTTTTTAATATTATTATTATTATTATTATTATTATCATTATTATTATGACGATAACTGTTCTTTCTTTGGCTGCAGCTACACAGGACCGGATTCATGTTTAACTCTTTGCAGCTCCGATTTGATCTTATGGGTGTCTAAACATGGAGAGACTACGTGCTATTTCATTTTTTCATTTTTGGACAGCTGTAAGAAATGTACTGCCAAAAGTTAAATATCAGCTTTGGTTTCTGCCTGCGTGAACACAACCTCTCTCATTTCTTTTGTTTTTGTTCCCTTTTTCTTTTTTTTTTTTGGCGTTTCTTCGTTCTTTCTCCCTGTTCAAGAGGAAAAACTAGAAATCTGTGTCTGTTGCAGTGAGAGAACGCCTCGTTTTTATTCTCTGTCAAGTTTTATGGTACCGATTTGTACAATTTTAAAAGTTCTTATTTTAGTATACATGCAGAATATTCCAGTATTACAACAAAAAACATGTTAAGAAGATAAGATTAAAAAAAAAAATGTTACAGCATCACACTTATATTTTCTGAACATTGTACTGTTGCTTTACTATGTGCTTCAATCTCCGAAGCGAAAAAAAACTTTGAAATAAATGCTCTTTTTATAAAATGATATCGCAGTGCGTGTGGGAGAAAACTTTGTGGAAGCTTTCTGTACTTTACTGCTGCTGACGCTCTTAATGAAAGGATATCCGTAAATAAGCAGCCTTCTGAGGATCCAGGTTCAGTAAAACACATGATATTCAGAGTTTTACACTGAAAGAAAAAGCAAAAACTGTGGGAGTCACTCAACCTGACTTATTAAAGTCTAGATGTAATGCTTGCAGCGCTGCAGCTCTGCTGTTTTCCAAGATAAAATAATTACCGTTGTGATAACTTCTCAGAACTGCAAAGTCTTCTTTAGTAAAATTATAAACCACTGCGCACTTTTTCGGGAAAAACGGTTTGATTGACATCGTATTTCATGTTCCATGTCGTTTCATTTAAATGTTTTACGGCTGAACACCCACTAGGAGTCCACAGCTAAGCTAGCAGCTCTGTCAGGCTGTAGACAGAGCTGCTTGGAGGTGAGTGCCAACAAGCTGATGTTTAGGTATAATATTTATAATGTTACAATGTTTAGTTACATCTGATCTTCGAAGGTTAGCATGGGAACACTAAAGCTGACGCTAAACACAATGTGCAGCTAAGGGTGATGGGAACGGCTTACTTTAAATGCTTTTGCAGGCTTTCGGTGATAAACCGAAGTCTTGAAATAGAATTCAAACGTAATCCTGGTGATGTTGCCATAATGGAGACGCGTCAGGAGACCGAATCACCGCGACATCACGCTAACAGCAGCAGCAATGTCCAGGTAGACAACTGGTGGCACATTTACATTTGGGAAAGTGAAATCTACAAAGATATTTCTGCCATTTTCAGGGACAACAATTTCTCAAAATGCAAATAGGACACGCAGGGTTTTCTACCTGGATGCAAACAAACACTGTAGTTGCTTTTATAGTGCAACAAACAAACCCTCTTAGAGACGGTACTGTGGCCTTGGGGGATTTATGTTCAACTGTTAAGCTTAGCATATCGAAGGACACGCTGACTTTCCAATTATCACAACCTTATTTATTGCCAAAGTGGGTGCAAGGGGAAATTATTCAAGAATTGTGTCGCTGATTAAGCCATTGGCTCCACGAAAACACTGAAAGACCGAGAGACACTTCAGTTTTCAGTCACGTCCACATGAAGAAATGTCATGAGCACAGACACACACACACACACACACACACACACACACACACACACACACACACACACACACACACACACACACACACACACACACACACACACACACACACACACACACACACACACACACACACACACACACACACACACACACACACACACAGAGAATTCATTCACTCTCTCCTAGGGGAGCAGCACTGAGAAAGGTCAGGCTGCACTTTGGATGAACAACATGAGAGGTTATATTGAAAGGGAGAAACAGTGAGAAGACACAAAGGGAGAAGTGAAAGGAAAGGAACGAGGGGAAACAGATCAGAATGAGCCGAGAGCGAGAGAGAGAAAGAGAGAGGCGAGGAACGAGAGGAACAGTGCCCGCAAAAATTAAACCATCCTAAACCATGCTGCAGTTTTTGTTGCATGAAAAGCAGAGCCTCCTACGCTCAATTTGCAGTGAATCAGGGATACTACTGAAGAATACTTTCATTATTCATTAATCTGGTAATTATTTCTAAGTCGTCTAGTCTATAAAAAACCTTCAACAACAGTTTTAAAAAAAAAAAAATGCAATTTTCTCGACACAATCTGCCAAAATGAACATAATTAGGCTGCATGTTTTGTCTGAAAGGCAGTCGATTATCCAAACATAGTGAGTTTACAATCATAGTTTGTAGTAAACTAAATGATTGGACATTTTTATTATTATTACCATTTTAATTACCGATTTGTTTTTCATAGCCAGTGCTGTGTCGGCACTGTAGAAAGATCTGGATTGTTTGTGTTTCCTTCAACAGGCAAAACAGTCTCTAACATGTTTTGCACATCTGGAGGCGAGCCCTGCAAATCTCAATCTCAAACTGGAGCAGCAACAGCTGGAGAGGAGCCTGTGTAGAATTGCAGCATTTCTTTAAAAACATCATAGAAAAGTAATAATCAAATATAGAATCAAGTTGAGAGAAAAGAGACAATCAGAGACAACAGGAGATGGAAAACTTCTTCACTGCTAACTATAGTTGGAAGAGACAGGGGGGATGTGAGAAAGGATGAAAAAGAAGTTAATATTTGCACCACCTGCCAACCGCGGTCCCTCTGGACAAGAGGAGGGAGGAGGGAGGAGGGCTGAACTCCTGCACCTCACTGAAGATGTTTCACCACGTCCCACTGGGGGAGAGAGAGAAGAGACAGAGGGGGAATCGAAGGAGAATCAATCGAAAGAGACGGAGGACAAGTAAACTATTGTGTGTGCCAGCTGCAGGTGAGAGAGGGGAAGGCAGGAGGACCGAAGAGACATACGTGAAAAAAAAGGTGGGAGAATTGGTGAGGATTAGAAAAGAAGAGGAGAAGAGAAGAGGAGAAAAAGGGAGGTGAACTTTTGCACCTGTTTATGCAAACTTAGCATCTCCAACTGGGATCGAGACAGACGCAAAGACAAGGACAATCAAGTGTGGCTGGTTCATGAAAGCAGAGAAGTTATTTGCTGAATGTGACCTTATTAGTGAGAGTAATAAAATATCGTGGGAGTTTAAACAGCCATCAGAGGATCAGCTGGCTGTCGCACCACAGTCTCCACAGGACTCCATCAGACAGTTTTATTAAAGTCACTGATGTGAGAATATTCACAATTATGCCAATAATGTGAATGTATCATGAGATATTACTGCAACAGTTGATGTTTACTTTTATTCAAAGTGCAGCTTAGTTTGAAGGGCCAAGACGGAAGAACTCCAGGGAGCTCTGTCGATGTTGTTTATGGAACACCTTCGGAAAAAGCATTAAAATTCATCTAAATGCAGCAAAAGAGAAACTTATAAGTAAAGACTACATAATGAGGAGATTTTACTTGGGAGTTAATCTTGGACATAATCATCACAGAATTTGTAATGATTTCGAGATTTTTTTACAGATTTTTCGAGAGGTATGTTTATTTTTGTGGAAATACCGGCTGTAAACGTCTTAACATGTGCCGAGAGATGATATTTGTATTCATATATAAAGCATTACTTAGTTTCTACAACTACAATTGTTAGTACCAAACTTTTATATTACTTTTATATATAAGATTTATAACCTAATATTCTTCCTCCCCGTTTCTTTCGCTCTCCTTCTGCGTGTGCAGTTTGTGTCCTGTCCTTGTTATTTAAATCCTTAAATACCTAAACTTCACGAGTCCCCTCGGAGCCGGACTGCATTCTGCGGCACGCAGAATCATCAATGGACACTGAGAAGGGAGGTGCACGAGGGGACGGGACGACTGTGTGAGAGAGAAAGTGTTTCTGGTAAAAAAAAAAAAAAAAAATCCTTCTGTGCTCAGGTTTGTTTTCCTTTGTGTGTGTGTGTATGTGTGTTGTAGAGAAGTGACATTAGTATTCATGTTGAAACTGTACGATGTGACTGTTTGGAGTAATCTGCAGCCCACACTCAGTTTTTGGTGCCTCATGTGGAGAACAAGCTGCTGCGCTGTCTCTGCACGGTGACTCCAGTGTGGTTGTGTGTTCTGAGCAGGGGTCTGTGTGTTTCTTCGTCCTCGTCTTTGCTTCTGTTTTCACGATGACCGGCTTTTCGCCGTAAGAAACGTGGACACTAGAAAATAAAAAAGATTCAGCTTTCGGTTTGGTTTCGTCTGTTTGTCGGTCGGATCCTCGTCGCGGGGTACGATGCAAAATCCAAACGGCAAACAAACAGATGCGACATGGTAATGAATTGTAATGAATGCCACAATCATCCCCAAATTAAAATCAGTAAGACTGGTTGTTATTGGAGTTGTGCCAGTGTTTAATAGTTTTACTACGCTGTATATCATGGTGAAACATAATGACTAACTACCCTCATTATCAGAGGACGCCATTAGCACGGTGCCCCCTATATTTATTAGTAGTTTTAGGGTCCAAACCCACAGAGGCAGAACAACCCTCAGATGAGACAGCAAATTAGGCTCCTTACCTGTCCAACCGTACCTGCTGTGGCCACAGCTTGCAATACTATCAGTAGCTGTAAATCCACATTGTCTCTGCACATCTGGACTGAATGAATACTGGTGCTGGTGCCTGGAATGCATCGCAGGTGACCAACGGTATCTTTATTTGGTGCATTGCGATCTCTCTGTCATGAAGAAAATTATTAGTTAATTGGCTGAGTTTTGGCTAAGTAAAAATGCTATGCTAACATTAGCCAAGACTGTGAAAAAGAACCCGACAACTTATCCAATGTTGACGGCGTCGGTGCCTCACTTATAGTTTCCTCAATCACGGAGGTTTCAGCTTCTTCAAGGCCGGCTGCAGGCATGCTAACGTTGGACTCATGCTTGAATCCTTTGCAGCTGGACCTCTGATACAGAGAAGCGCAATGGAGTTACAAGTCAGGAATCCAGATGACGTCACAGCAGTATGACGAACATACTGAACAATTACCGTGTTACTTTTCATTTCCACTCAGTTGATTTTATGCTTGATAGAAGCCTCGTCACACATGAGGTATGAGCCTACACCTCCTGTCTCTTTTTAAGCTGCATCATTACTTTTCAAAGTTGAAATACAGCCGTCACCTTGTCTGAGCTGTTCTCGTTCTCTCCCTCTGATTCCTCTGTATGCCTATAAACAATTTCGACATGAAACTGTGACAACTTTGACACCGACACATTTGATTACTCTCACCGCTCCGACAAAAAGGTGCAGACGACTATTTTAAGTTTGATGAATGAACCGCAAGACCTTAATTGTCAATTTGCAAGTGTAATGAAATAGTAATACAGCTATGTGACAAATCACTTCCCCCTGGGAGAAGTAATTGCAATTTTGAGTTGAAGCTCCACATTTTCTGTGTTGTTGTTCAGCTGCACACAGCAGACCTTGTGCTATAACGCGTCGTGTACTTGAGCATTGTGGGAGGCGAAACAGAAAGAGGAATGACTCAGCAACTCGAGTGAAGGCAGACTGGGACGAATACAAGTTATTTGAAGTGGTACTTCTTAGCCTCACAAATCAGGACTCTTCTTTCTTCCACTTTCAGCGTGTCAAGTTTTAAGCTGAGCTAGACGCCTACGTGAGTTGTTTTGGAGCTTTAAAACAGAAATTTATCTGAGAGGAACATGTTTGATTCATGCTGAGTAGGGATGAGTATCGTGAGGGCTTTATCAACCCACTAATCTGAGCGACACACTTTATCAGTCTTGTTCTTTTTCGTCATGAAAATAAGAACAGGAATATTACTGAATCTTGAATCCTTGAATCTAAAATGGCGATAAAATAAATGATAGACCTGAAATCAAAATACTGAGTGAAGTTTAGAGAGAATAAGGAACCGACAGATCAGACGGTATCATCAGTCCCCCTTCCTCTGCTCATGTGATTCAATACTGATAAATTCATTTTAAGACATCGGTACATGACAAGCTACACTGAACAGTCCGACTGGAAAGCTTTCATTTTAGCGTACCGGTAGCTTTTATGTCACAATTGGCTACAGCCGAACTAGCGCACTGTGCTTGTGTGAAAAATTGCTTAACAGAAGTTGAATAGACGTCTCAAATAACATTGTTAAAAATGTTTTCATTTTGAACTCTGTCAGGATGTCACTTGAACATTTAATAGCGAACTTTGCAATACTGGCCTTTCAGTGGAAGTCTTTTAAAATTCAACAGAGACGACCAATTTTTTTTTACATGTTTTTGCTCAGTAGGCGGCCGTGCTTACTTCCTATGTGTGTGGAGGCGTTCAGCAGAAGAGAGGCTGCAGAGTGATAATAAATTACACCAAAACTTTAAAAAAGTACCAATAGAGAAACCTTTCAAAGTTGGATCATATCAATAATACCATCTTTAAAAAATGTAGCTCCAGACCTGACAGGGTTTTTGTATTTTGTGTTTTTTTGTATCCATCCCCCGATATTGAGTCACAATTTGTAGCTTAACCACACAGAAAGCTCCCATTTCACCTGTGCTAATGTTATATTAATACAAAAGGACAAACATTGCTACGAAGGGGGAGAAGACGAGTTATCTGAATTACCAACTTTTAACAGTCGCAGCTGCGTAGTTCCTCTTTGTTTACCTCCTTTTCTCATCTTTCTGGATCTGACAGCACTTCTGCTTTATCTCCGTTTCTTTTCTATTTTCCATCGCGCTCCACACCTCCTCATCACAGTTACCTTTTTTTTTTTATTTGCTTCTCACCATCCCCGTCTCTGCTTCTAGAGCTCTTCCCTCTCCTGTTAAGATAATTACAGTTCATTCTGTGTCAGTGTGTAGGGGGGATCCCAGGCTGGCTGAAGCCTGATTAGTTTTTAATCATGAAGTGGCACTTGAGTAAACAGGGAAATATTCTTCCCGTCACTCCAGAGAGAGAGAAGATGTGTGTGTGGAATAGTTTTGTGTACAAACTGCATGCTGGATGGATGTCCTTGGGTGCACTACAAACAGACAGACAGTAAGTTAATTAACCAGTCAGGCAGCCAGTCAGTAATGTAGTTACTCATCCAGTTTGCCAGTGAGCCCGTAAGTTGGTTAGATGCATGGGGAATGTGTTTTTGTATCAGCTGGATGTCCTTGAGCAAACAGCGAAAGAGAAAACACAGCGAACACCCGCGCACAAGGTAAATTAACCCATCAGTCAGTCGGTAAGTTAATCAGTGAAATGGAAAGTTAGTCAAGTTATTTAAAGAAGCCAGACGATCCCTAATGAGCAAGTTTTTACGTCTTTGTATTTCAGTCAGTCGTTCAGTTTGGCAGTCAGGCTGATCTTTCAGCGTGAACCTTAATCCAACAGGCATCTCACAGATGGTAGAATGAGGGAGGTGGTCAAGTCTGACACAGTCCAAAGAACCACAAGCTCTCACATGATAATATTACACAGGAAACTAACTTTTAGGAATCTTCCTCAGTTAAAACAAACATAACTATGTCAACATCTGTGGCAACGTAGGGCTGACTATCATTAGAACTAGTTTGTTTTTGTCAACGAAAACTATAATGAGGATTGGGAGGGTGATGGTAAATGTTTTCGTCATGGTTAAGTCAAGGTTTGGTGCATGCAGAAGAAGAAGTATACGTCAGAGCGTTCGTCAACAGCCCGAACGTATAACCGTTCTGATACACACTTCAACCCAGGAAGTGATGCAAATGGACCGAAAAGCCGTTTTCCAACCACCACTCAACAACAAATCCAGAATTAAAAGAAGACATAATAAATCAAGAAGATGAAGAAGTGACTTGCGAGTGTGGTATGACGTAGTATGATGAAGTGAAGTATAAATGAGACACTAGAGCTGGAGGACCAGTCGGCTTCTTTCAGATCAGCTTTGCGAGAAACATTTGGAGAGAGAGAAGAAGATCGGACGAGGGCGCTGTGTCAGTGTTGATTGACAGTTGTATGTGAGACACGTTAAACATGTAAATACATATTAGATGACATCATCTACGTGTCAGGCAATGACGCTAAGAGTCCGTGACAATGGTATCAGGTTAGTACCTAACTGTGACTTTGGAGTGCTGTTATACCCTAAATGATGAAGACAGGTAAGCAACTGAAAGTAATGTGTAAGAAATATTTATTTAAGTTTCCAGCAAATTTCATGTCTGTCAGGATTCAATATTTTGGCAAATGATAAGATAGCATTTGTCTAACCAAAAGAAACCCTCTATTTTCATTCCGTAAAGGGTCACAGCATCCAACACTGACAATAAAAATAAATTGCAATACCGATTACCATGATAGTGTGAAACTGTAATATATTCAGAGATGATTATCGTATTGTTATCCAGCACTGTGGATGTGGATCTTACCATAACTGTCTGTTATCTCTCGTGTAACTGTTATAAAAGGAATGAGTCACTTTCAGGATCAATGTCGACGGTCAACTGTCTATATTTTCCACTAGATGTCTGCTAAAGAAATGTCATTACATTATCTGACAACTTCAAGTCAGACTCAGACAGTATTTTAGAAAAAACAAGCGAGTGAATCCAGCCTCTGAGCATCCTGCAGAGCAGAGAACACATGGCTGCAGTAATGCTAGGTGAGAAAGAAACAACAGTCAGGGAGCAGCGGAGGGAATGACAACTGGATTTACTGAGAGGAGTCAGAGGCTGTTTTATTACTGCAGAGCCGTGACGTGGACAGTGGACAGTGTGTGGACAGGTAAACAGCGCCCTTTCCACTCACCTCGTGATAGAACTGCAACACAACAAAGATGGCAACAGCTGTTGCCTCAAAATGCACGACAGGGGCGCCCCTGCTCGACTGTGAAAGCACATACCACATAACCACAACGTCGAGGGTTTGATTCCCAGCCAGGGGACCTTCGATGCATGTCGTACACCCCAATCTCATTCTCTCTACGGGTTGTCAAATAAAGGCAGACTGCCAAAAATTATTAAAAATAGACAGTTTTTCATTACAAAACTAGACACAATGTCTGGAGTCTTTGTTGACAAGACTAAAACTAACAGAATATCAAATGACTAAAATAAATATATACACTAAATCAGAATCAGGTCCTGGCTCTGGAAAACTTGACCAGATATTCTTTCATATCTCCAGTTGAGAATGAGAATTGTGGTGTGTTTTTCTGGACGACACGACACAAACTAAGTCAGCCAGAGTGGGGTTATATTATTCAATTTTGGCAGTGACTAAAATTGAGTAAAAACTATTTTTTATTCTATAATCTGACAGCAACAATTTCCCAAATTATACTGCAGGACAAGGCGCCAATAGTTGAGTTCCAGTCTTACCCGAATTAATCATGGCCGACTTTTCTGCAGAAAAATACATCATGAGGAAACAATTTCCACCCTGAAAGGCAATTCTGGTGGTTTATAAAGTTGTTGAAGTCGAAAGGTAAACACTGTTCATAATGATGTTGACTGCTGACACTGTCAGCCATGTCCTCAGGTGGGAAACTTTTCATGTCCACGAGGATTCACCGCAGCAGCCAGCTCTCCGACCACTGCAGCAGCTCAATCTCAGCTGTGTGATGCACCTGCCTCATGTCCTGGGGACACATGAGAGAGAGAAAAAAAAGGGTGTTTTCATGCAATTTCAGATAAATTGAAGGTTGTGTTGGCAATTAGTAGAGATAAAAGCTTAGCACCGTTTGAAGCCACCAGCTGGACCATTATGTGTCAAAATCTGGCTTGGTAGTCAAAGCTGTGTCATGGGAAGATTAAAAAGGTCCCCAAATGATTCAGGACAAATTGGTATTCAAGCCTATTGGCAGAATTATGTCGAAAATGCCTCTGCAAGCGCTGCTGTTTGCAGGAAAATCCCTGTTTGTCAAAAATGTGTACTTTCCAGGAAAATGTCTGTAAAAAAACTAAACTTCTAAGCTATCTATCTATCTATCTATCTATCTATCTATCTATCTATCTATCTATCTATCTGGGTTGGATGTTGTACTAAATAACCATACGACAATATCCAAAATTACTGGAGGAGAAGAGTTGGTGGTTACCATGTTTCACTGTCTATGAGGTAGTGTGTCCCCTCAGAGTTGCCGTAGGGGTGAAATTGCTTACCAGGTCACTGATGTGGTCACTGCTGTCTGCTGCTGCCGTCGCCATGACACCATCCTCCAACCGCCTCAACCAGCCGAGAAAATTGTCTCCTGTCAGCAGCGACGGGAGATCAAAACGTTCACATCCCCGCCGGGTGAGCGTATTTGTGTTTAACCTCCGTCTGACCTCAAAGTTAAATCGCTGGCTAAACTGAGTAAGCTAAGAAATTGCAAATAAGATTACATTAATAACAACAGCTTCCCACAATAAAGAAACACCACTGCATCTTGGGTTTGCCTAGCTGAGCAGGTTTAATAAGAAAATGACAAACGCAACACGGAGACATACCAAAAACAACTTTTCTGTTTTGCTTTCTAACCATCTATCTATTCATCCATCAACCCAACCATCTGTTCATCCATCCATCTGTCCATCCATCCCTTTACATAGATCCATCAACTATATATTGTTCTGACTGATTGCTGCATTATGTGAAAAATGAGCGCCTTCATCAGGCGCCTGTTTCATGTCACAGCCTCGTGTATAGATCCATGTCTGGATGTCGCCGGGTTCTTAGATACACAAACACAGGGTGAACTCTCGTAACACAAGGTCACATGCACATATATACGAAAATAAGAAATCTATACATGAGAAAAATCATGCTCGCACACACAAAGAAGTGAGAGCAGCTTGTCTTATGGAGAGCTATTGACCCCTGAGGTCTGATGAATCCAACTGCAGCCCTGTAGCTGTGTGAAGTGTATTGTGTGTGTGTGTGTGTCTCTGAAGCTGAACATAACAAATGACATAAGCTAAGGAGAGGACACTTGGAGACAACAGAGAAAACAACGACATTATGTGTGTGTGTGCATGTGTGTGTGTGTGTGTGTGTGTGTGTGATTGAAAGTAAGGCAGAGCGGGACGGAGCAACCCTGTGTGTCAGTGAGTGAAGGTTATGTAAAAGCAATCAGTGGCCTGTTTAATCTTTCAGAAAGAGAGCTTGCTCATTTCCATAATCATCATCTCTCTTTCCCTGATCCCTCACACAGCTGCAGCAGAGCCACCAGTCCGAGACAGTGAAACAAGTCTGAGTGGGATCCACCGAGACCGGGTCCTCCCTCTCTCCTGGTCCTCCTCTCCTGATCCGTCCTCAAAATCCTCCGTGGGTCTCTTCGCACGGCCGCACTTGAAGGTCAGGGGAAGAGCCCGCCGTCATAGAGAGGGGTAAGATGCAATAATCTGGGGCAGCCTCTCCTGGGAGGCGTTTTCACCGACATTATGAGGCTTAAGGGCAGCATCCAAGCCAATGTGGGCACCACCTCGGCCAAATTAATGCAATATTAATATAAAGAGGATCAAAACAAACTTATGGCTGCAGTTAGTCCTCACTGGACTTGTTTAGCAAGCTATCATTAAGCTTCGGTGTTTTGTTTGTTTATTATCTGTTCTGCAAGAATAAATGTTAGCCAAGTATGTTTAAAGCTTTACATTTCTTTATGCTGCAGCTTTACGTTAAGGTTAACATTCCTTTCTTTCTTCAAATGCTATGCTAATGCTCTGGTTAGGTTTGAGCACAAAAACCACTTGGTCATGTTTGGGGTTAAAATACCTGTTTTGGCCGCCAAAAACACGGCAGGAAATATCCGCAGATATTCTTTAAAACACCCAGTTTTGTCACCACAAGCACGGCTGCAAAACGTCTAGGTGGTGTCGTACCTACAAATACGGAAATGCCCCAAATATACGTGTATCTAACATTTCTAAAGATCTGAGGAAAACAACAGTGACAGAAATACAGTAGTTGTGCAAAGAATTAAAAAATAAAGATTGAGAAAGAAGCTTAATCCCTGCTGCCCGACTCTCTCTCCTCTGTACACATTGAAAAATGCTTTATGAAGTGGAAATGATTTTCAGATCAATTTTATTTCCCCAAAGTTAAAGAAGTTGTCAGATGCAGAGTCAGACAGCTGTGCCTGTGTGACTCTCCAACAATCAATTACTTGAATTGGAGTATATTGACACCTTTAGTCAGGATGCATTTGAGTTTTACTGATATTTGAGTTAAATCTTTTGCATGATTCCATCTGCAAGATTTCTGTGTGCTTTGTCTCCGTCTCTGCTGACCGGTTTAAGTACATCTAATGCACTTCTACAATCTGTGTTTACTAGAGAACATCCTGCGCATGCTCCTGTTTAATTTCATACTAAGCGAGAGATTGGACAAATAATATTTACACTCACGGTACGCTCATCCTTGGCAGTAGTAAAATCTTAAATCTTAAATGTAGCTTCTGTAAATGTTTTTTCACTCCCTCTCAGAGTAAAGACCTGCACAGAAGAAAGTACGCGTGTTGAATTCTCTTAATTAAAATCATGCTTGTGTGCATTTGTATGTTCCAAAATATACTTTGGATTTGAGGATGATTGGATAAGATTCCTGTGCCGGCATGAGTCAGTCAGATGAAGTCCCTGAATTTCCCTCCAAAGCGTGATAGCTTAGCATGCAGGGTTTTTACTTGAAATGATGACCTCATTGTCTCCCACTGGCACCTGCACAAAGATAACAATAGGTGTGCAGAGAATGTGTCTCGTCTTCCTCACACAATCTCACACACCTCGCCGTCTCCTCAGGGAGCAGCTATCAGTCCTCCAACCTGCAGTTACTCTTCTCCTTTCATCCCGACTTCTGTCATGCCGGCATGCATTAGGCAGCAGGTCTGTAACCACAAAAATATGTGTTTTTGTGTTTGTATTGTTGGTTAGGGTAGGGTAGGGTGTTGGTTATTTTTGTATTTTGATACTAAATGTCTTGGTGCGGTAGTTTTGAAGCAGGCCGGCCAGAACCAGACTGTCAAACACCTCAGAAATATTTCACCGATTTAACCTATTATGAAGCTACAGTGCGTGCCGAGTGTGCACTAACTGGGCCCAAACAAGTGTCTCAAATAGACGGAGAAGGCTGAATGGTTACACCTCTGCACCATTAAATGTGATACTGACTTTGATACAAAAGAAGATATTACAGCTGTTTGAGATGTGATGCTGCATGCGCCAAAAAATGCAGAAAGCACGAGGGGGAAAGGGGGGGCGAGAGTACAAAAGCAGGGGACAGGGGAGAGAGACAGTCTAGATTAATCCCCCCCACCCCCCCTTCCATTTAGCATCAACTGAACCCGCTCATATTTAATGCATTTTTAATGAACTGATCATTCATTGCAAATCTAAAGCTAATTTGGTGTGTTATGAATCTTCTTTGCTGGTTAACCATCGTGCAAAAAGATGACGGTCGCTGTGAAGTGTGTATGAAGTGTGTGCGGGCATGACGGTAGTTTTTCGGTGTGTGTGTATCGGTGAAGGCGCTGCTGTGGCTGTGTGGCTCACAGATGGGTTGGATATGCAGAGTGGGCACAGAGGGGCTGGCTGAGCTACAAGCCATATCAGCCAATAGCGTCATAACTCACAATTAGACCCTAAACAGATTAAAGAATAGGGTGACAACGAGCCAGCCGGGCAGTCGCATAGAAAGAAAGAAATGGTATCATTATTGGCTCGTTTTTTATTAACATTTTTGTTTATTTCTTGTGTGTCCCTTCTTCATTCTGAATCCAACACCGTCAAGTGTTTGAATCTCCTTTTGTTTCATTATGATGCACTTTGAAGTTCTTCAGAAAAGCCTCTTTGTAAGTCTGACTTCACCTCTAACCCATCAAGTCGCTTTACTTCTAATGGTTACACAAATATGCAGGCGGATGCCCGATCTGGTTTTTTACCAGGGGAGACTGTTAATTTGGTTTGCCAATGCACACCGGTAATTCCAATCAGTCATCCAGATGGTAAAATAATTTACTGGAGGTTTTATGGCAAACTAGGGACACACAGCACACCATAACACCAACAGTGCAGACAGCGCTCACATGACTGTCGCAGCTCCATCCTGCCACTGGTTTTTACTGTAATGGTCGTAAAAACGGAGATGCCCGCTGCAGAGGTCAGTGAGAGTGTGAAATACAAAACAACGATCCAAGTGTGACACTCAGAGCTCGCAGTAAAAAGTCCAATTTATAAAGATAGTAAAGATTGTTGAGTCTCATTCCCAACTCGTCAAATACTGACCCGTGTGTGTTGTAGGCAGGCCCGTCCTACCAAACTGAAGCGTCGGAAATTGGACCATCAACCATATATTTTCAATCAATGTCCCAATTTCTTCAACACTGATGGAAAAATATGAGGACTGCCTGTCATTTTGTGTGTGATTTACCGTCACTTTAGTAATTCACATGCAACTCTGTCAATAAGAACCTGCAGTAGACTCACCCCTCGCTCTCTGGGTGCTGACAGCGCGTTGAAGAGCAAACGACTGGAGGCATTGTAGCACCTCTGGGAGCTCTACGGGTCACAGTGGAACGTATAAGGAGTGCACACTTGTGAGATTTCCTCCTGCTGAAGGGAGTCCTCGCAGGATTGACTTCAAAACTCTGGCAGCGCTGGTAATTCCAGGAACATAACAAATTAAAACGACCATGAGAAGTCGTCTGGCCGAGACAAATACACACAAGCTAATGACAATCGCCTCACTAGCAATTCAGGTTGATGTGTTTAATCACGCTAAAGCAAGTATCCACTTCAAGTCCAAGCAGATCATGAGGAAGGTTTGAGTTCAGGCTCGGCTTCAGCAGGACAGTTGAGTTCCATTTAACTTCTTGCAAATGGTTTGTTTATGTTAACAGTAATTGTCTAACTATTCAAAACTGCACGATAATTATTTGCTTGTTAAGGCACAATAGCTGCAGTGTTTAACTGTCTTCCGCTAAAAACGAATACAACTGCTTCATTAGGTGTCGACATGTGAAGTGACTGCACGTCGTTGAGTGGACGCTAATTACAATATTCTGGGGAGTCCTGAAATAGAGTAGTAAAATATACAGTGTAACCTGTAACATCAGCTGGAATTAAGTGGTAGGAATAAAATAGTATTCACTATTCAGACACAGTTGAGACTGATTATCAATCCCATGTATTTTTTTCTTTCAGTAGCTCAAGTTTTGTACAACATAAAGAAAAACAAACTTGAGAGGAACATACAGTCCCGCTCAGCAGCGCTACATCACTGAACAGGCATAATTATCCGGCTGGCAATCTGGGACATACGTGAAGGTTTTCCAGCAAAACAAAGACTGAGTTACTCTAAATTATTCTAAACTCGTTAGTCAGATACAAAATAATTATTGTGTAGTCTTGAAATATTTAAGTCACTGTCGGGCTCATAGTTCATCATTTAATAGGCACGATCATTTTTGGAAAAGCAGGTGCCGGTTTAATAGGACCGAGTTCATCCTCACGTCCTGCTCTGCGCTCGTGACACCGCGCTCCTTTGAACCGAGTCGTATTTTGAAGTCGCTCCCTCCGTGCAGAATACAGCAATCTTAACAATGTCTAACGCCGACCGAAATCTCACTCCGCGGTACTGAAGGGCAACATGGAAAACACACACCGTTTCTCCTCATTGTAGGCTTCACGTTCAAGCAATTAAAAAAGGAAAGAGAAATGTTCCTTCAGTCATGGAGATTAATTGAGCACATGATGATGTCTCTAGAGGGTTTGATGTGACAGGTTATACTGAGGTGCATAATTGAAGCTTCAGGCACACAGTAAGTGCAGTTAAGACACTGCTAATTGATTTGTCAGTGAAAACTTACGAATGAATAAAAAAATAACATTTCCGGCATGATGTAACAATAATGTAACTGCCCTCAGTATGATCCTGCATTAATAAGTCGTTAAGTTTTGTTTTCAGTGCCTCACCTGCTTCATGGTGATTGAGTTATTATTTCAGTCAGGCTTCTTGAGACACAAATAAACAGCTCTGTTAGGCTTTTGGGATCCAGATTAATGCCTGTTTAGCTCACATTTGTTTGATGACGGATTTTCCTTAACACCTCGAGAGCGCCCTGATTCATTCATCATCATACAGCAGTGTCACTTGAGAACAGAAAGGTATTCCGGTAGAGCACTGTTCAAGTTAGTCTTTCAGAGGTATCACGACAAGATATATTGATAAAGATCGCTTACATGTTGGTGAGAATATCTGTAGTTAAACACTGCAGTGTGAGGATTATTGAACTACACCCAACACGTCTGCTTCTCAGATCCATTTTATACCAGGGATCATCTGACAAGGTCTCTGGGCCGTTACGGATACTGATTATTGGCAATCGAGAAAGCTTTGGATGATATACATTTGCAGGAAAATAAAAAATGCTGTGTCATTATTATGAATAATGTATGTATGGAATGTATGATGGAATGTGACTACTATTTATTCAAGTATAATTTTACGGTACTTTACTTGAGAATTTCCATGTTCTGCTCTTTTATAGTTCCACTTCACTACATTTATTTGATAACTTTAGTTGCTAGTTACTTTGCGGATTTAGACTATGGGATGTGTAACTAATGGGTTGTGGGATTGACATTAAGTGCATTTTTAACTTCAAACCGATGTCAATAATCATCACAGTGCTGCCCAGATAAACAGTTTATCCCTATTTTTGACACCTGAAACAAAGATAAATGTTGCCACACAGTTGCTGCCATGTCGTGGCTCATTCTGAAGTCTGAAGTGGATCTAGTGTGGGCGGGTTAAAACCATATGTTTAACACGTCAGGTAAATGTACATGATGATGGTGATGATATAATGACAATGATTTTTACAAGCTCCAACTGGTAATATTTTGACCTTCAGAATCTAGAAACAGTTTCACAGGTTCATCACTCAGTTACTGATAAAAGCTCAGAGAGAAACAATAATAATACACTGTATGTGGAGAAGAAGTGTATCTCCTTTCTTGTCTTCATCCTTTTTCTCTGTATTTCCCTCCTCCTCGCTTCTCTCCTCTTTTTCTCCCTCCTCCTCACCACCTGAGACCGTCCATTTTCATTTCTCCCCTTCTCATTTTCTCCTCTATTTCATCCCTCCTCTCCGCCCATCTGCCCTCCTTTCCTCTCCTCTCTGTCCCCATCTCCTTCCCTGTCCTCGACATTCTCCCCTCTCCTCCTCTCACTCTCTCTTCTCCCTCTCCTCCTCCTCCTCCTCCTTCCTCCTCTTCTCCTGACAGAGCTATGAATAACAATTAGAGGATATACAAGTCAGAGAGAAACCGTTTAAAAGTTTGAAATCACTTCTCTGTAAAGTATCAGCCTGTTTCAGCCCGAGAGAGGGAGGAGGGAGCTCTGGCTAAAACCAAGTCCGTTGCTGAGGATACTGAGAGAAAAAGGGGGGAAATTATTATTTCTCCTCCACCCTGCTGTCTGCCAGTCCTCAGTAAAGAGGAGATTATTTATCAGCCGTTCCTGTCTGGTGCCCAGAGAGTTCTAGTTATCATGTGAGAGGCGCTCGAACAGCAACACAAAGAAACTCCTCTGATTGTTGTCGTCATGCCGCTGCAGCTTTAATAACAAGCTGGTAACAAAGAAACGTCTTCGGGTTGCTGCTTATTAAACAAGCTGCTTTGACAACGAGCGTGAAGCCGAGGTGAAGACAGTTTTATTTTATTTTGGGATAGGATCTGGGGCGCGGTGGCAAATCTTTTCAACGTGTGAGCGGAATATGTTATCAGGGTTGGAAGGCAGTGCGTCTGTTTCACTACACATAATCTCAGGTATTAATCAAGAGATTCACTAATGATTACATTTTAACCAACACATCAGATTAAAAGGGGTAATTTACACTAAAAATGGCAAAACCAAAAGGAAAGATTACAGTTTTGATACCATTTTTTTTTAACAAGGCTAATTCATCATGTACAAAGTGTTAATTATGAAACAATTAATACAAAATCTGGTAACACAGAATCTAAGAGAACACTTAATATGGGATGACACTTAATGAGCCAACGATATCCATGTGATATAGGGTGTCTGAGGCTCAAGGAGTAGAGCCAGCGTCTTGTTATCCGAAGGTCACTGGTTCGATTCCCCTGGTCTGCATGTCAAATTATCCTTGGGCAAGATACTGAACCCCAAAACGGCACCTTGCACGGCAGCCACCGCCATCAGTGTATGAATGTATGTATGAATTATTGTTAGTCGCTTTGGACAAAAGTGTCTGCTAAATGCAAATGTAAATGTCCAACTTCCAAGCATTATGATTTGGCATGCTTGTCCTTCATCTCCTCCGTGCGTAAGACATGAATCTGTTTGGCTTCTGCAATGGAAAACTTTTCGGGTCTTTCAGCTTGTGCGACTGCATGTTTGAGCTCCATATGTCAGCCTTTAAATTTCGCCACAGCAACGTTTTTCCGAGCATTCTGAGAAGAATTCCCAAGATGTGGGACGAGCTATTTAATTTTGGTTTGGCAGCGCGTAGCGGGGGCTTGAGATGTTCAATTAAGCATTGAAAACCTCACGGAAAGCAGGAATGGTCATCCACCACAATAAAATTCCGTAATTGTTTCCCCTCGTCAGCTTTGCTTTGGTGTTTGTTGGAGGTTGCTCACGCTTCTTCTCTCCTGCCAACAAGTTTTTTGCCCTCGCACTTCGTTCTTTATATATCTGTTGGAGATCTTCGTCACATTCCTTTGCATGATGCTTCAGCAAGTGTTTTTTTAAGATTGTGGTACTGAATATCTTCCCTTGTAAAAGACTGTCACGCTGTGTTTTGCTATTTAGAGTTGTCCTCGTCGAGTGCAAAAATACCTTCCATATTCGACAACGTATGGTTGTACAATGAAATACAAGTTGTTGGACTGAGGATGAGTTCAGGTGTCTCACACTCGGTGGATACTTCTGTATCTCTCGCCAGATGGTGGCAGGGTGAACAATTTAGTGTCTGCATCCTTCAAAGGACTCAGCCTTTGCGGTCTTCGAAGTCGAGTCCTTCAGAGAGACCTTGTTTACCGCGGCTGCCTTTGGAGCATTTCCTGGTTACGTCACCAGATGTTTTACCTTTACGTCACTATTTCTGCCGCCCAGGCCCGCAAAAGTGACGACGTACACCACGGGATGTCGCCATTTTCTCACTGTCTTTCTTCTTTTTCGGGCGCGCAAAGCATCTTGGGATATGTGAGGCCGGGAAGGATCGTAGCTGTGCATCCTCCAAAAAGAGGGAAAAGAAAGAGCATTTGTGGGGTGCATTCGGAGGAGACTTTAGATTGGGACAGCCTTCGCGCGGCTTAGTGACGTAATTGGCCTCTGAAGGATGTAGACCCTGAATTGAGACACAGCAACTGTGGCTTGGCTGGGTGTTGTATTTTATTATGCAGACATCTCACCTCATCAATGTCACCGACGCTCTGTCGATGAGTGCCAATGATGTGCTGGGTGGTTTTAATCACCCGCTGTAGAGCTTTCCCGTCGTGGGCCATGCCAGTTTGTCAGGATGGTTTCTATTGTTCCGAGAGTTGACAAGAACTTGACACGGAAATGTAACCTTTCAGAAGTTTCTTTAAGGAGGACAAGACCAAGACATCTAAATATATTCTTGTCAACAGGCTGAATGAAATGACAACTTATATGTTTTATGCAGTGTTTTTGAGCAAGCATACAGTCTTATATTACAAAAATAGTACATTGATTATCATATATCTGACGTGACATCATTATTCATCTCACAATGCAAAGTGTCACACCTCTGGAGTAAAAACAGCATCAGATTACACTTTTTTACTTGATGAAAACAAGTTGTGATGCTGCAAGACGTGTTGTTTCCGAAACAGCTGGAAAAAAAAAAAAAAAAAACGTTAACAGTCAACAGAGAAGGATGGTTTTCAGAGCAGCTCACCGCCCCCACCGACACCGCAACCCCTATTTTTTGATTCCCCTTTCACTAACCAATTTCCACCGCAGTCACCTCTGTCCCCTGCACTGCCTCACGCTGGCTAATTGAAATTGGCACATTTAATTTAGCCCCACAGCCAGCTTCATTCCGGTGATGGATGGCGGTGGATGAGTGTAATTGAACTTTGGAGAAAAGAGGAAGGAAGCAAAGAGAGGAGACATCAATTAGCATAACCTGACTGGCCACTTCATTTATCAGCGGGGACTGAGGGCTTCGGATGGACTAGAATACAATAGAATAGAATAGAAATCACTGAGCGTAATGTAACTGTCCTATTCAGTTAGCAGCCTTATTGGGGTTTTTTTGTGCTGTAAACACATAAATGCAGAAGATGCTGATTCAAAAAGGCTGCAATCTGACTGACAGTTAAGATCTGCAGGAACCATTTCATCTCTCAGTAATGCAGAGGGAGTTTGTTTTACACAAAGTTTTATTTTCAGAGTGTAGATTCATGTCAAGCCCCGATACCTTATGTGTGTGCGCATTTTAATAATGTTCTCTTTTTTTTCCATCCCTTTCTTTTTATTTTACAAGCATCACAATATATATTTATCTGCTTCCACAGCATTTCAATTCCCCTTAGTTTATGATGTATGCTGTACTTCAGGACTTGATTCATGGTTGTGTCGAAGAGTCACGCTGATTTTTTTTCATAAGTGGCAGCAGGTTGTATTCCCAGTCTGTCAGCTTTGGTTGAGTTGCAACAGATCAGCTCTGTTTCCCCGGCACTTACAAGAAAGAAGGCGTTTGCACTTTCAGCAAAATAGTTCAGTCGAATGTGAACGGACTTTGTGTCCGTGTTGGGGTTTTGTCTCCAGTTACGCTTTATTGATTGAATGTGTGAAAATGCATCTCAGGCAGGTTAACAATCTACTGTCAATGTCATAACAAGTGATGAAAAGGCCAAGGCAGCGGACATGCATGAATGCAACGCATTGTTTGGTGAAGTAAAGCCCGACTGATGTATCACAGACATATGATTTCCTTTATGACCACTACATTAACAATATCAGTTGCAGCATCGGCCCCAAAAATCAAGTATCAGCCGACCTCACAGTGTGTTTAGTTTCTGCCCGGAGGGGTCTCTCTCTATCAAAACCAAACACAATGTGTTTGCGGGGGGTCAGAGGTGATGCACCAGCTAAGAGCCGGCCAGCCCTCCAGGAATAAACACTCAGGGTCACTTCAGATGCTGTTCTGCTCTGGAGGCATTTACAGGATGGAGGTAAGCTCAGAGATCTTGCTTAAATGTGTATCTTAACTCTTTACAGGGAGTTAGATCCTCATAGACACATCCCTGATGCAAGCTGTTGCTGGATGGCTAATACAGTAAAGCTAGCTGACTGTTTGAGGTGAATAAACACAAATGATCCAAAAGTCAAACTTGCATCTTCGCTGGCCGGAAACACGGTATTAAACAACCACCACTGTTGATTAAAAATCTGACGTGATTCAGACACAAATGTTTTATTCACATGAAGAACAAATGTCTTACTCGCCATCTTCCTTCCTCCCCTGACTCTATAAACATGGGACAACAGGTAACCAAATGAAACGCGATGTACCTAAGTAACGTTGTTGGGATCTCTGGGTTTAAACCATCTTGAAAACATTTGGGATAGTGTAAGAACACAACTGCATACATTATACAAAAGGTCAAGTTATTTTAAGACACTTAAATGCAGAATTCTTACCGACCCACTGGTGGCTTGGGGACAGGTACAGTATGAATAAAGACTGATTAAAATTTAAAAGAAAGAGCTATGTGTTGTCAACTGTCAGTGTTGATGTTCAGGTGCCGGTTTTAATCACTGGATTGACTGGTAAGACTTCTTGACACGAGCACCGGTAGGAAGAGCGAAGGCAAATAACAACATCTGATTTTTGACTTGATGATGAAGTTACTCTACAATTCGCCAGAGACGTAGCCTATATATGAATATTGCACCAGCCGATGCACACACAAGCACACGCAATCCACATATTATGGGAGTCGTGCAGAGAGAGATCCGTAGACTCAGGAAGTGACTCTACAACAAACACTGTTTGAAGAGTGTTTACAAAGCTTCGAGGCAAAACACCACTTCCACACTTCTGTTTCTCCCCTTTTTGATTTCTTGACTCCTTCACCACCCTTGTCTCCATCTTTCCCACTCTCCTTTTCCTGCTGTTCTCCTTTTCCTACCTTTCCATCCCTCTATCCCCCTCTTTTTTCTGTTCCTCCCGCTCCATCTCTCCTCTAGCTAATTAGATCAAGACATATAGTGGCTGTGTGACAGTATTCTCAATAGAGCGCAGGGGTAATATGAATAATTGAGAAGCTATTATCCCCTGCTATTACACCGAGAACAGAGCAACAGGGTTGGCTGACACGGATAATACCACAACCACTGTCATTTGTCATCATTTGTGTCTGCTGCTAATGAATAAAAGGACATCTGTTTTCTTTCTTTTATCCAAATTATTGCTATTAGCAGCGCTAGTACTCTTATCACTATTAGCATAAGATTGCAGTGCCGTGTATTGCATCACATCCTGCTGCTTGCAACGCAGTCTGCTATTATTACACTATTAACTTTTAGTTCTGGTTTTGATTCGTAATCGTATCACAAAAAGACTCAAGACACTCAAGTAAGACGCAGTCAACAATCTGTTTTCAATCTGCGTGAAATACTTCAGAGAAAGATGTAGTAACGCGGCCTTCATTTTAACTTATCTTCATCACAACCCGGATGCAAGAGGACACTGGCGTGAATATCGTCTTTTTTCTGTTAAAAGAAGAAAGCCAAGTTGTCTTTTCAAGCTCTGAGGCTGTGCTACTACCTTTGAAGCCTGCGCATCTGAAGAATTGGCTCCATGGACTCACCTCTCTCTGCTGATCTGCTGTTAGCCCCGCTGATCAGCTGTTAACCTCGCCGATCAGCTGTTAGCATAGCAACGCTAACTTTTCAGCAGACGTGCTCTGTGGGCTGTCCATCGTTGCTCCGCTGGTCCTCCCTCCACCACAACCTCAGGGTTGTTCACCGCCTGGCTCCGTTGTCGCTCTCCTCTGCTGCTGTAGTCTTTCCCGGCTCGCAGCGATGTTGGATGGTCGCTGCTCCGCCGTTGCTGGCGGGGTCTTCGGGTGTTCAGCGCAAGAGCTCCTGGACTTTTGCTGTGGCTTCGCCCCGGGCTCCATCGCTGGGATTGGATCTCTGGGTCTCCTGCTTCGCCCCCGCTGTGTGCACGGGGCCTCCAGACGCAAGTTCGCTTCTGGACGGAGGGTGCTGTACCCTGCGGTGCTGGCGGAAGTGCGGCTGTTCCCTCCGTGCTGACTGGCAGGCGCTCCATTTTTCTTTGTTTTGTTTGTTTTCATATATGTTTGTTCCACTTTGTTAAGTGTACTTTGGTACCCTGAAAGGCGCTATATAAATTGAATCTATTATTATTATTTTTGTTATCTTGCTCATGCTTTGACTAGCTGGCATTTTCTTCCAGGTTATTTAAAAAAAAACAAAGATAGATAACTTTTCAACCTAGAGTTTCACTGTGGTTTTACAGTTGGCGCCGCTGTCACTAACACAGCATTAGCAACATTGCTGCCACTAGCAGCCAAAGCAAAAATCAAATGCAACATGACCTAGAAACCCTCGATCTAAGTGCTATGAAAAGGTAGAGTAAAACACTTGTTGTAATAGTCCGTATTGGCTTTTGTTTCTCACTGATCTACTAGAAAGAACACCGGTTGTGAACCATCTGGTGACGGGGAACACACACCAGTGGGGAAACAACTGTGACACGATACCGGCACTCTCCATCAACTGAATGCTCATCCGTTACCTCCGTTTCTATCACTCTCCATCTTCACCTGCTCTGCCTCCTCCTCCTCCATCAGCTGAGTTCTTTTTCATTGGCAGTGTAGAGTCACCGTAGTTATTCCAGTTGTTCCACCATCATCTGGGAATTGTTACCTGGGAAAATAATCCCTCTTCCTGTTTCGGTTGCCTGATGCCGTAACATCCGTCCTTGTTGTTGAAACTTTCTAAGAAACAAAACTTTGCTTAATACAGCGGTGGGACTTTTTGTGAATGAAGATCCCCTTCCTGACAACACAGCACACACAACTACCACACACACACACACAGACACACACACACATGCTTACCAGTGGTGCTGAAAGAAATCCAATCAGAAAAGGTATTTGCTTTTTGTAATGGGGCCAGAGCAGAATCTGACTCCATTCTTTATCGTCGTTCTCTCTTCTATTTTCCTTAAAACATGTTTTTTTCTTTTCTCTTCATTATTTCTCTCTCACTCTCTCTTCCACACTGCTTCTTTTTATGTCATTATCTCTTCCCCACCTTTTTCTGTCCGTCTCTCTGTCAGCACCTGTTCACCGAGCTCGGACGCTGCGGCTCTTTTTCCATTTTCTCTCCCACTGCCACAAAACACCGCGGACCGGGCCATATGGCTGAGTGGAGCTGATATCAATTTAAATGGCTGGACAGGAAAGACAGTGTGTGTGTGCGTGTGTGTGTGTGTGTGTGTGTGTGTGTGTGTGTGTGTGTGTGTGTGTGTGTAAAGGATTGTTTGGTCATACATGGCTGCTCTTTAACAGGGCGTTGTAGGGTTTATGGGTTCCAGGGACCGGTTCTCTGTCTCATTCTCTCACAGTCTCTCTCTCACACACACACACACACACACATACACTGGAGTATCTGATCTAATGAAACACACACACACACACACACACACAGCGATGACAAGGAATGAAGAATTCACCTGTGTTTATACATACGTGTGAAAATGTGTGTCTGTTTTGTTGCAGTCAACCTGTGAATACAAATACGAACTAAAGCCGTCAGTCTCCCTCCAACTCCCATTCAAATTGCATTCGTTATAATTTTAAATATTCTAATATATACATTTTGTAATGCTCAAATGTAGGCCTTTTCAACATTAAAGGGATATTCCTGCATAAGTTTAATCAATGGTCTAACACACCGTGACACCGAGTAAGACCCCCCTCGAGAGATCAAGTTTTCCGACCACTAGCTTACGCAGTTTTAACAACCTCAGAAAAGACTGCACGATAATAATACACTGCAGTCTATTCCTCCACCAAGAAACCGCCAACAAAAAGCCACAAATAATGCTCAGAACAGCACCAAACTCCGCAACAGTAGAGTTCCGCAGCTCAAGGATGAAATTGTATTATTATTACTCCATGGAAATGCAATTAAAGTTCATATGTGTCTTGCCTACCAGTTTATAACAGTGGACGGGAAAAGAACGGAATTGAGCATTTCTAACTGCACTCGGTAATCGACTCATCAGGGCTTCCCCCAAACAAGCACGCTGCTGCAGGAGAGTGGTGAGTTGTGTTCACTTTTCAATAGAAATCTGGCTAAGCTAGCAGATGTTTGATGCCTCAAACTATTTCTGGGGCCCTATTTGTACTGCTGCTGAAGTTTGGTGCTGTTCTGAGCATTATTTGTGGCTTTTTGATGGCGGTTTCATCTTGGAGGCACATACTGCAGTGTATTGTTATTGTGCTGTCTTTTTTGAGGTTGCTAAAACTACGTAAGCTAGCGGCCGGAAAACTTGATCTCTCGAGGGGGGGTCGTACTTGGTGTCACTGGGTGTCAGACCATGGAATAAACTTACGCCGGAATATCCCTTTAATATGGATATTTTTCTCAGCTGAAAACAACAAATCTTGTCCACACAACTTCAGTTTTACAAAATATATCCATCCTGACGAGAACACAAAAAAACTATTGCATACATTGAAACCTGCATGCCGGGCCTCTAGGCGGTGCTAAAGTCTACATCTCGGATGTGTCAAATACAAGAGAAGAACATTCTGATCATGAGCAAAACCACACTGATCAATTTGTGGGGACAGACTACGAGGTGGAGTTGCCCTTTGCAGAACGCAATTATGTGCATGTGTTTCCCCAAACGCTTAGATTTACGTGTACACATGGGTTTGTTTATTGTTTTCTTTCTTTTAAAAAGCTTTTATGAAGGCATTTTGCTTAAAAATCTCTGTTTTAAGATACCTGAAACTCAGTTTGCTTGCTGACAAGAGGCCAAAACATACAGGAAAATGTTTGTTTTGCAAAATATCTGTGTTATTGCCAATGCAACTATCAGCATGTGGGCATCCTGTTTGCCAACACGTTTGAAAGAATACACACTGAATGAATATTAATTTCAGCAATCCATTTGTATAATTTTTAAATAAATTCTAATTGGGGTTAAAAGACCAGCTTACCAAATACTAATCAGGCTCATTTATCGTATCACTGACTGCATTTTTTTCATACCGGACTGCATTTATACGTTTACTCTGTCACACATTTGTGACCATGGTTACGACTGGCTTCTGGATTCTTCTTCTATTTTTTTTTCCTACGCACACACATAAAATAGATTTATAAACATGTATTTTATATCTGTGGATAAGCACGTACTCACGCAGACCTGGAGCTCCACCCGGGCACTTTACTATTACTGATGTCAACAAGCATGAACCTGAAATTTTTGTCAAGGTTTCAGTCAGGCGCTCCAGCTGGAACAGTAACCTCCATGTCTCTAAAAAAGAAAAATACTATAGTACACTTTGAAATCAAAACTGCTTGAGAAAGAATTGAGCCATCATACCAAGGCAGTACCTTATGTTAACTGCTGAACATCCAAGAGCTAATTTTTCCGATTTTGCTATTTAGAACACTCACCAAATATTGTTTTCTCATATCTTACTTGGGAAAGTTTGATTTAACTGTAGACAAGATCATGGGATCGCAGGAATTCATACAGCAATAGGCATGAGATCATATCTGTTTTTTCACCTTTTGTTTTGCATTCTGTTTTGTTAACGACGCAGGTGAAAGCTGAATAATTAAATAAAGGGGTGAAAGAGTTTTTGATTTCACTGGCACAGTCTTGGTATTCTGTGAAACTGTTGGATGCCTTTCCCGCAAAGTAACAAGTGCAATTGTTTCATGTTCCTGTGAAAATGAGAACAGGATGTTACGGTTTCACAGTTACATGTGATGGAGGTGCATGTATGTATGTATGTATGTGAGCCCACAGGTCACTTGGGAGAAGATGAAAGTAGGCCAACCAGTGCTAGTCGTACCTGACTCTGACTACTGAAGCTGTATTAAAAAAAAAAAAAACAAAAGAAAGAAAAAGATCTGCGATGTGAGAGGATTATTTCTGTCTTGCCACAGGAGAACCACAGTAAGAAAACAATTAGTCTCATTTCGGCACGTTTGATTAACATTCTACCAAATGTTTAAGCCCAGAGGCCTTAAGACCACAGGAGACGGTGCTAATTAAAACATATATCCTTCGCCTTCCATTGCTGGCTAATTAAAACATATAGCACCCTCAATCGTCAGAAATAGGCAGTCTAATCATATGATACTTTCCATGTTGACTGCTGCCTAATTAGAACATATTACCCTCAGTTGTCATTGTTGGCTAATTAAAACATATACCTCTGCTCCTCACATTTAAGTGTTCTTAAAGAAATACAGACGCTTTTCTCGGCTATTGTAACCTTTTATTCACCCTCGGCAACGCATCTGTGTAAAGGTGAAGGCAGAGCTGAAACGTAAAGGAAGAGGAGCTGTCAGTCATTTGAGGATCTGAGGTGCAGGAGGAACACTCCCATGCAGCGTCAGCGAACTGGTGTTAATGGAAATGTTCTCAGATGTGCAAGAAGATCTCACCCTTTAATTGAAAATCTCTATTTAGATTTAAAGCTATTCAAATCAAGATTTTTCGAGGTAGGTGAAGGTGTAAATATGAAAAATAAGGAGTTGATAACTGTTGCAGCAGGTGCAGAAGTTCCCTGTTCTGTATTCCAGTTTTTGTTCTTTAAAATGACATCCTTAATGTCACTAAACACGGTAGTAAAACACAATTATACAACGGATAATTGCCACCTGATTTGCCTTCCTTATGTCCAGTCTATTCCGTAACTTACGAAGGTAACATACTTTAAGGCCACTGTCATTTGCAGGCTCCAGCAGTTGTCCACTCGTCGTCCCCACAGCTGCAGTTCAGCCAACTTGAACAGTTGTCCATCTCCTTCCTTTTTCTCGGCTCTTCTTGTCTCCTTTTTGCTTCACAAAGTAGCTCTCTGAAGACGTTTGTTCTCCACTCATTTTAGCTAGCGCGAGGGCTTATTACAACTAACAAAACTACATGAATAAAGATGCTGAGATTTACTTTACATCCCAACTAAAAGTGTGTAGGAGGATTGATGGCAGAGGATTAATGTTGCATCGCTTTCTTTCATTCTTCATGCACATTAATATGGCCACTAATCTGCTTAAACATCAGCCGATAATCACCATGGATACACTGCTAAACTTAACTTCAGTGTTCGTATCACTTTACAGTAAGATGTTGTGAACTCTGACATGATTTACTGAAACTGAAATTAAAAAGAAGCTATTTAGTACTTTGCCAACAACCTTAAGTGGAAGATGAGTGTAAATCCTGTTTCATCCAACACCGTCTATATCAACAGTACTGAATCGTTTTTACTCACCAGCGATGTGTTAAAAAGAAACAGCCTTTTATTTTACAGTTCAGGTGTCCTTGAGAAGACACAGATATCCTTCCTGCCTGTTTTACCATTTTACAGACACAGTTCCTCTTAAAGTCAAATGCAGTTTCTGTGGCACTGTTAACTCTCAGTGAAAACGTGAGGATGCGACACCTATTTTTAGCTACGAATGCTTTTAAAAAGGTCATCGGTATCAGCCGGTCACGTGCACTCCCACAGTTACACATTAGCAGGTGTCACGAGAGGTCCTACTAATTACACAAATGTTCCAGTGTTATCTGTGCATACATAATAACACCTGGGAAATGTGTCTAATATTGTTTGACTGCCTCAATCACAGAGATACTGTGGCTTCCTCCGAGAACAAACACCTTGAATTATTCATCGAATTCTTACATTTAGTGGCTCTAATGGTAATTCCGTCCTCGATTCATCATTTCTGTTTGTTTTTCCGGATGAGGAAATTCATATCCACTGTATTGATATTAAATGGCTAAGCGTATGTGATTATCTTGACTCTTCCAGTTGGCTGGAGGGCTTTTAGTTCTGCGACTCTGCTTCCCCATTCATCAGCTAATCACAGGCTGTAAATCTCAGCCGTTAATATCAACACCAGCCTCGTGCAGAATAGAGAAGCAATGTTTATGCAGCGGCTTTAATGCCACCAGAAAGTCACGTGTCTTTGATCTGAGGAGTCATTTTATCACCCCGGGGCTTACACAAAGAACAAAATGTCACATTTATTAAAACAGGATGAGTATAAGAATCTCACAGCACCATCACTGGAATGCAAAAACATACTTTTTTTTCAGCCCAAATCAGCAGAATAAACGTTTCTGCAAAACCACAAATAAGTTAAGACTCTAAATGTCTTCATGTTGCAAGTTTGAGGTTCAATTTTCAACCGAAACCACTTGGTTAGGGTTCGGAAAAGATCATGACCGTGTCCCGTGGTCTCTGTCGTGCTCACAAATATTGAAATGCAGTCTCCACCAGCAGTCTCTGACTCTGCAACCCTCTCGCAACTGACCCCACCTCCATCCCCTCCACCTGCTGACATTAAAGTCAGGTAATAAACACATAATGTGAACAATGTGACTTTATATTTGCTTCTTCTGTCCAGCAGACAGTCCAAAACCTCAAAACTCTTTATTTACAGACATGAATGACAAAGATGAGCAGCAAATCCTCATATTTAAGATCCAGTACCAGCTTTTTGTTGTCCAATTTACTGAACACAATGCATGTATATGAAATGTGACTCGGCTGATGCTGCATTTTCCAAATTTTCTTGGTTAAATCTGATTGTATTCATCCAGTGATGGTCTGAACGGCACTGTCATGCTGTGGAGACCTCCTGCACAGTTTTTATACAAATAGTCCAAGTCTTTCTCTTTGACATGCACCTTGTATATATTCTATGTCGTGGCCTTAAATGTGCTTAGTAGTTGCCATAGAGAAGGTTTTTCCTCATCACTTTACATCTCGGAGAGAGGAGGGAAGAGAGAAACGGAGAAAGTACGGAGCAGAAGCAATTCTGCAAATTTATGTTCCAGCTCAGATACTCAAAGGCTGCAGCGAGCACACCGAATATCACGAACAATATCAAGACAGTGACAGAGCGAGCGCCAGGACTCATGTACATAAAGAGTCAATAATTTAATGTTAGCCGCCATGATTGAATCATTAAATCAAATACTCATTTTGTATTCCAGATATACCTCGAGATCTTTTCCACAGATACCTAAGGGAACCGGGCTCATTATAGCCGAACTATTGTTGAGCAGACAGAACGAGGTCTGTGCCTTAATGTATTATGAGTCCCAAGCCAGAGAAAAATTCACCTCTTAGAAGTCGATCTCTCTCTGTGCGGTGGAAGATGGAAGATTCCCAAAAGCAGCATCAGTCTCTTTTTAATGATAGCTTTGTCTCTAACAAGCCTGGACTTAACCCCTTTAATGAGGGCTAATTAAACAGACCACTGTCCTGCTGTGCACAAAGAAAAGGAACTTCGTATGAATATTAAAGTCGCCGCAAAAGAAAAAAAGATGTCAGCCTTCAATAATACATTTTCATATTGATGACCTGGACAGTTTTTTAGATGTTAATGTTTTTTTTATGAGCCCTCGGACATGAAACTGACTCAGCACACCATGAAGCAGGTAAACTTCTGATTCAATTAAAAAGGTAATCAAATAAAAGGTCAAAATTGCAGTTATGTGGTTTTCATTCCAGGCAACAATATACCCCTTTTTTTTTAAAGGTCACCTTTGCCAATGAGGCTAATTAGCATAAGCTGGTGTCTCTTCAGAAGCGTATCTTATGTCCCCTTTTAACAGGTTACACTGGTACCAGGGTTAATTAAAAGCCAAGGCCTTATTGTCATAGACGGCGGCAGGTCAAGGACGACCAACCGTCATCCTGAGCTGTGTGAGATTATGACAATAGCTCAATTGTTATTGTAACTACTGTGTGTCAGTCAAAAGTATCAGGACCAGACAGGCCAATTGTTTCTAATCAGTCCTGGACTCTTCACTAATACTACTGTACAGAGAAGAAAGAAAAGGTAGCAAACATGCTTAAATTGTAGCCAAAAGGTCTGTTGAATATTTGTGGTGGATTATTCAAATTCAAAACGTAATATTATAGTCCTACAGTCTAATATACAGGTCTAGTTTCATCAAAAGAGAATATAGATCTGAGTGACACACAGTGAGTCTTCAATAAAAACTGCATAGCTGTATTCTCAGACCCATCGGTGCAGAAAGACACGTGTTCTCCCTGAAGACCAGCCGCCCAAACATATGTAGAGCAATGCAGTCCAAGTGTGTTTATTGTGGGAGGCCAAGCCGCCACTAAACAAGCACGCGGCCTCTACACAGGAGGGCCAATTCTAATTCCATCCAGCAGATAACGGGCGCTCTTCGAGGACAGGCCTCTCAGACAGAGAGAGGACAGTTTGATTTAAAAGAGGAGAGAAAGAGGCCACCTGTGTTGAGCTGAAACTAGCGTGCACCGGAGGAGTAATCTAACACGGTTACCAGCCACCTACGATGCTGTTCTGACACCCCTTATAAAGCAATTCATACTTCTCAGTCTCATGTGAGAACCAGGTAGTCTAAAGACCCACTTGTGGACTAAAACACTCTCAAGGTCTTCAACAATGTGAAGCAAAACCAGCTGCCCTTGACTTACCCCCTCAAGATACGCCTTGACCTGCATGACCACATAGAGAGTGTTTCAGCGATCAATTCTGATGCTGAAGATGCTCGGGAACATGTTGTGCTGCACTTCCCGTACCTCCGTCTGTCACTGCTGTGGGATGATGTGTGCAAAGCCGATGTGCAGTGTTGTGAAAAAGAATTTCCCTCCAGGGACAATAAAGTATAACTCACTAAACAGGCAGCAAAGTAATTTTTAACAGCTGCAAACCGTGTACATCTTCAAAGCTTCATCTTTAAGGGAAATGTGCGTAGAAAACATATCCGAGATTAATTATAATCTTCAAGGTGTTTTACATTGAAGAACAGGTGAAAAAACTAATGTGAAACAAATGAGCAACAGTCAATCTGGAGCACGCGACTGTAGTGACTTCATTTCAAGACATTTAAGCTTTTTTTAAGATCTTTTAAGAGTCGAACACAGACATAGCCTCTCTTTGAATTAAATCTGAAGCAATGCTTTTTGTTTTTCTTCTCAGTTTCCTTCCACCATATTGACTTTGTTATTTTATACCCACACTTTTGAGGAAAACTCAGTAGTCAGTGGTGTTTTATTGGCTCCAGCTCTGAGCCGTAACGACCGAAACACCTTGGTGAACGCCTTAATCTTGACTCCTTTTCCGGCACGATGCTGTGAAGCGTGTTGTCTGTTCAAGCAGCACTGGAACATTGTTCAGTTGGCATTTAGTTTGAAAGAGACACAGAAGGGAAAGGATTTGTAACCACTGACACATTGTGAATGGCCTCCATTTCAGTGCTAGATCCTTGCCAGCAGCCCCTATTAGTACTAGACATGAGCGCCACTCGACTGAAATGAGAATAAAGTGAGACTCCGTCGCTAACTCTATAACTAGCTTTAACATTTTCTGGGTGATGTTTGATGAGGTTTTTAACTTTGCTTTTTTGCTTTTGCTGCTTTTCTACAGACTGTTTTCTGGCACATTTGTGATGTTGAACATGACACGCAAGCAAACAAATAACAAAGGCATCATCGTCTGGCCAATTTTAGCTGGTTAACCTCTATTTATAATACCTGCATGTTTATGCGCTATTTTTGGTATAAAAATGGTATTACACACTTGTTTGTCTTCCACATAAGGAGGAGAATATATATGTTCTATGTGCTCACATGTCAGATCAAAGTTTCCTCATTTTTTTTCTTCCGGTGTCTGTGTTCACTCACTCACACACACACACACACACACACACACACACACACACACACACACACACACACACACACACACACACACACACACACACACACACACACACACACACACACACACACACACACACACACACACACAGATGTTCTTCTCATGTCCAACAAATCGCTGATTGATGATTATACAGCTGTTTTATTTTCTCCCTCTTCATACTTTACTTCTCCCGTTCACAACTACACCGAGAGACATACATGAGCTTTTTCTTTTTTCTTTTCCTCCATATTTTCCCCATCTCTCATCTTCTCTCATCTCTTGATCATTTCCAGCCCTGTCCCATCTGGACAAATCATGAAACATCAAACAGACACATACATCTGGCCTTGTCATGTTGACATCTGTAGCGCGAGTGTGCGTGCGTCTGTGTGCGCATGTGTGTGCGTGCGCGCACGTGCATGTGTTTTGTCAGTAGTGATGCAGCAATGATTAATTGCCGCATGTATCGAATCCATCACAGTGTCACAGCACACAATAGGCACGAGCGCGCACAAACACACTCACGCACAGCGAACACATGAAGCGAGCATGTTGGGTTAAAACTGAATTGGAGTTGAACAAGGAAACAAATCCCAACTTCCAAAAAACGTCTGCAGCTGAGTCTTCAAAGTCTGACTGTAATTTTCGGTGTTTTTTGTTAGCAGGCGGGCAGCGGAGGCGCTCTGTGGTGCGCCAGGAATTTGAATGGACATGCAATGTTTACTTCTGTGACTATTTTTGTAAGTCTGCTGTTTTCGTATAATAGATCTAAAAAAAGAAAAAAAGCATTAAAACGTGAGTCATGCAGGTTGAACACAGGACTTGTCATGGAGACAATGTGCTGTATTGTTTTCATAATCATAGGTTCGGTGTATATTGAAGAACTCTGGAGTTTGTTTTGTGACAAAGAAGATAGAGCCAGTCGCAGATCAAGTGGTTTAGCAGAGATGCGGAAGCATGTAATTACTCTGACTGAAGCCATTTTACTTGCTTTCCATGTGGATACAAATAGGACAGTGAATGTTGCATCAACTCTGGTTACCCTTGTTTACAGAAGCTAAGTGCCGTTTTCTAGGTCAAATGTATTTGTAGACTGTACCAGTAATTGTACGACATGAACTCCATAATAGTTAAGAAGTTAAATTTGCAACCCAATCGCCAGAATACATGTTAGATGAGTGTGTTCTTGCAAAACCACAGATGAATTAAAACTGGATGTTTCTTAATGTTTTGCAACGTTATGTTTCTTCAGGTTTAATATGCAATTTCGTCGAGCACAAGGAGTTATGATCTGGTTAGGTTTAGGTACAAAAACCACAAGGTTAGGCTTAGAAAAACATGAAGGTCTGGCTTAAAATACTTGTTTGGTTGTCACAAACACAGGTCAAATGTCACATGATCTCCTTCAAAAACACCAGATTCTGCTGCCGCAACCAAGGCTTTGGATGGCTCAACTTCCCATTAGAGATATCCATTTTTGGTCACCATAAACACAGCTGTAACAATCCCCAGGTCTCATTAAAAATATCCAGATGCGTCACACTTACAAATACCACAACACAGACTCGAACTGCGGTCGCCTGTTTGGAAGTCTCCTCACCACCACCGTCTCTTGCACCTCCCGATGTGAAAGTCAAACAAGAAACATGTAATGTGAACACGATGTTGTCCAAATGTCATTTGAGTCGGTAGCCTGTGTGTCACATACAAACTTTTACGTGATTTGCAGAAACGGTAACTCCCAACAATATATCCTGTCGACTGGACTGAAATCTGATGGTTTGCTCTGATGTTGCAGGGTTGAAGAAATCTCAGAAAAGCCTTGCATTATTTTCAGAATAATGATTTCAATCAGTTCCACACAGAGGGGGTCATAGGCTAAACACAATAGCTGTATACATTACTGAGTGTCTGAGTTAAAGATAAAATGAAACAATCAGGCAAATTGTGATCACAATCACTCAAAGTAACCTACCTAATACAGCTCTTTGAGTCCGTGTCGACTGAATTACCAAGAATGGGCACTAAGGCAGCAAAACCGGCAGAGAGAAAGAAAACATTTATTGAGACAAACAACATACAGATTGCAATCTATACTGACTTGTTTAAGATGACAAGCAGAGGTGTTTCAGTCAATGAAAACCTTACACACAGTATTTCTTGCCTTTATTTCCTTTTGCTCCTGCTCCTCACCGCCTGCTGCTTCCAGTTGAGCAGATCTGGTTCGTCTTTGGTTTGAATTAGAAACACGTCAATTTCACCGCTCTCCTCACGCACAAGAAAGGTTGGCAAAAATAAAGACGTGAACATTTTGTTCTTGTTCCTCCTCCTCCTCAACCTTTTTTTTCTCCGTCTGCCCCCTCACCTTTCATTTCTTAGCTTACACAAATACATGCAAATTGGATATTTCTGTCAGTAGTGCCAGTGAATTGAAGCTCTCACCCACAGCCGGCATGTCAGGCTCTCTGTTGTGGCTTTTAAAGTTATTGCCAGCAGTAAAAGCCAAACGGCCCTGTTATTGCTGCGTTCCTCAGAAGAAACAACATTTATGAAGGTGGATTCATGCAGTGGCTGAGCTCAGATGACTCACTTATTGTGTTCTCTTTGTCTTATTTTAGTGTTCGCTGTTTGCATTTCGTTGTTATTTGGTAATATTTCGTAAAGTGCAGTAAGTTAAACAGACATAAAAGCAAACTTGTCTTACAAATACTGAACAAAAGCACAAATGTACAGAAACTCAAGCGTCAACAGTAAAATTGAAACAGATGCATGTCAACCATTCCTGCTGCCCAGACAAGTCGCTAAGATAAAGAGTTGGCATTTAACGTTTCTGCAAACAATATACGTTTACATTTGTACATGTCATAGGCTATGTACCATATTTATGTTGCTATGACCTGAAGTGTCATATCAGGAGGGTTGGTGGTCATGTTACAGATTCAACATTTGTGGATTGATTTACGGAGACCTCATGATAATTCCAATTCTGATACCTAAACAAGCCTATACCTAACCAGACCATGAGCACAGCATTGTCACAACGTACAAATAAAAACTGAACCTAAAGCAAAGTAAAGACAAACATACAAAACAAACAAAAAGAAATGTAAACATTGTAATGTAAACATTTCAACATATGGTTTGCAGAAACGTACATTACCAACATTTATTCTTGGGATTATGTTGGCTGACCAAATCATGTGAAATCTGAAAAATTCATCCATTCAACAGTTCATGTTTAGGGAAAATACAGTTACATTCTGGTGAAGAACCTTGGAGTTATTTCGCTGTTGAAGGCTGATTTGCGAAAAGAGGTGACATTAAAATAGTGTTCTGACAGCTGGTTTAAGTTTGGACTTCTTTCCAGAGTTTGGTCTGCCTGACCAAACCAAAAAATGATTAAAATTACGATAAAGAACCAACAAGAAAAGCAGCAAACAATTTTATATTCATGAATCTGGAACCAGCAACTAGATTATTTCACTTTCTTTTATAATAGTTGAGGATTCGTTTTTTTTTTTTATTGAATAATTGGCTAATCCTTCTACCACTATTTTTCTCTACTGGAAGAACTTTCTCTCACTTTCTCTCACTATCCGTAACACAGAAATCACAACTGAATGAAACAAGCATCCATCCATTACGAGAGATTGTTCAAAGCCATTTTGGAGAAATGCAGGAAATCACGCAGTGAAATGGGAACAGACAGTGGATGTTAGCGTAAAGTGGAGGCATCAAAAAGTCATTTATATGACTCCATCTCAACACAGCACCTTGAAAGCAACATACTGGCGAGATGTATGAGTGATAGAGGGTGAATTTATCCTTTCACGTATAATTTCTCCTGTCAAAGTATCAGCATGAAAATCCTCTGCTGGGTTGATTTCGAACTTGGCCACCTCCTGTTAGCTGCCGTCTGTCGGATATTTGCTGGCAGAGAATGTGTCAAGTGTTGAACGTGGTGAGGCAGATCCGTACCCACGTTGTTCCGAGCGTGGGGTGAACTCAGATGACTCACAGCTGGAGTTTCATGGAGAAACAAGGTTGCTCAGTAAACCAGACTGCCGTCAACAAGACTGTATAGCAAGCCTGATATTGAAGTTTGTCACTTACACCAGCTTGTATATGAAATGATTTGATATGCTTCATATTTATTAACCTGCTGTGTATAGACCACCGTGGAAGTAAAATAATGAAAAGGATGCAGAAAGGATGCATTTTTATGATATTCACAGTCCTCATGATTAAAACACTAAACACAAAATAAGATGTCAGTTCAGTACATGTATTCACAGTATACTGAATATTAATATGTACTAAGATTAAGTAGGCACCCCTCAAAAAGTAACTGATTCATTCATCACGCGTCCCAAGCCAGGACGTCTGTTTTAAATTATATTAATTCATGTAATCAGAGAACTTCTCATCTGTCAGCTACAGATTGTTCTCCCATATGATTCTTTTCTTCTTTAAGTTGAGAAACAATAAAAACTGCCTACATGCGCAGAAGAAACTGGTGAAAAACACGCTTCATTCAGACCAGTTTGATGTGTGAGGGCAATTTTTGAGCAAGACAGCAAAAGTTTTAAAGACTTTTAATTGAAAAAAAAAGGGACAATTTGCCGATTCATGCCGGAAACATCTGACACTTACTTTCAGCTCTACCATTCTTGAGAATGATGAAACAGCAGGAAAATAATCTCTGAGTCAGACGAGCAACAGGGAGCGTGTAACGAGAGTAAAGGATGGGGACTAGAAAAGAGCCCAGAGGGACCCCACGAGGGGACGCCTGCTGAGGAAGATGAGGAATTGCCTATTTTCACAGAATAAGATTCTGTTTGACAGATAGGACCTGAGCAAACTCATGCTGAACCGGAGATATCCACCTACTGCTCGCGGCGATCAATTAACACCGCGTGATCAATGGTTTCGCGGCAACGAGGTCCCACTGAGGACGAACTAAAATCACAGGCTTTCCGTGAAAATATCATTTCAGTGTGGATCTACTGTGGAGGCTGAACTGTACATGTGATCGGTTGTTTATCAAACAAGGGTTTGTCAAGAATTATATGAATATATTTAAGAGACAGGTCAGTGGTTATCAAAATAATAGGGATCTAAGAGGGTTTCCTTTGGAGATTGTGAGGTATTGTGTTGACCAGGTTATTACTTGCTTTTTAATTGTTAGCACCCTAAATCTCCTTAACCACCACATACAAACTTCATTTATATATATATTACATCAGACTTCATTCCTAATTAAGTGTTCCTTCTCTGATTTGTACTTTGTGGTGTGCATTTTTTTTTTTTTTATCAGCTTTTGTCGCATTAAATAGTAAGTATTTCCAGCCACCAGGTGAATTTAAGTGCTCTCCTGTTGGCTCTGTTTTGATTTCTCTTAATGGAAACATTTGGCCTTTTTAGCTGCGAAACACTCCATTATGTCACTTGTCACTGTAGCTACTGTTTACTGCTGGCCAGGTTACAGTTAGTTTGTCTGAGCTTTTACACTAAAAAGGCTTTCTGTTGCCTCTGGAAACAACACTGGCGATGGCAGTGGAAGGACCTGACCCTCCACAAAAATTCAATAAATGTACAAAACTCCTGGATACGAGAGTCGCTCAGACTGTCGCTCAGACTTAATCCCTGTGTTGATTGGTGGACACTTGCAGTATCGCAGCGAAAAAGAGTATTTTCTCCAAAGAGCACCATTATAAAAGAGAAAGGCAATGTAAAGATCTGTGATGTCATCACACTATAACGACTATGGGCTTGAGCAGGAACTCCTATATTTCAAATCTATGAAAATGTCTCATGCATGTTGATGTTTTCATCAAGAAAATAAACCTGCCAACCCTTCACAATAAAGGCACCGAACATGCAAAATGCAATAACAATATATACATGAATAAATACATTCAAGCGTAACGCCCACTCCTCCAAGGTCGGAATCAATGGCGATGATTAACCAATCCGACCTACAATGGTAACATGGAGAAATGAATATGTTAAAAAAAACACATCGCACAGAAACACATGGGCATTACTCAAATGAAATATTCTCACAAAGAATGACTAAATGTGCATCTTAGAACAAAATACATGAAACACAGCCGGCGTGTTAAACAACTGGAGGAGCTCGACGCCATCAGTCACTGCCGGTCGGCTGCATGTAATCTTCAACAATAAACCATAAGGCAGATACATTTTCTAAGATTAAGGCCTTATGTAAAAGAAGGTGATGATTGTTTTTTTCAACCAATACGTGCAGCGAACACGGTAGCTCCGTGGTAAATTGCCTCGGCGGGAATTGTTGCCGTGTTACACAAGACAGGATCATCGTTTATTATGAAGGAACATGTTCGGCTCGAGACGGATGAGACGGAGAGCGTCGAGCTGCTTGAACGAAGGCAGCAGAAATGTTTTGTATGACGTGAGCGCTGAAGGGAATGTCATTTTTAAAAAAATGCTTCATGTATCATTACAAATGTTAATCAAATCGGTTAATTAAAAAAAAGTATTTACAGGTAAATAAATAAAGGAATATGTAATAAGCAAGACAAAACATTTCCATGAAATGCACAAGCTGTCCTTTGATATCAGAATGTTTAACGTGCTCTATTTGTTTAGTTTTTTAATTTAAGTCCTCCAGGAATGAGAGTAGATTTATTCATGAATCTTTTTTTTTATTAATTTGGCACTAATTAAAAATACAGGAGGAGCGTTGAGAAATTGGATGACAGAATTGTTTTTTGTTAACCTTTGTCTAATGTATTTGGGTTTCAGCTAAAAAATAAAATAAAAATACTGTCAACTGTTTAACCGAGGGTGAAGAAATAGCATCCATTTTTGATTTTGTAGGTAAATACTTTGCATACCTGTCCCATCCCTATCACTTTGTGGATGTCAAGAAGTTTCTGGAGTGTAAGTTGTGCAGACAGGCTTGAAGTTGGTTCCAGGGAGAATATATGTGAGATGCTGAGTCAAGAGTTTGAGACATCTGATGCTTTTGCTGGAGATGAGGAGGAGGGGGATGATTAACATTGTCAACGGCTGCATTGAGATCTATAGCTAAAACAAGCGGATTCATTCATCACTGTGAGAAGAGCTGTCTGAGTGCAATGAAGAGCTCTGCAGTCAGATTGGAGTTTCTCCAATGACTCAATTTAACTAACCTTAAAGTCTTTGTTTGTTTTTTTTTACTTGATATAACTGAAACATTTGGAGACGACCATATGTGTACGTTTTGAGTGGGCGATCAATCTTCCTTTGTCGTGTTTGTTTTTTTCCTGTGCTTGTAACATAACTGCTGTACAGAAGCCATTAAACTTTGAGTTGTTTCTTCATTTTTGGTCTCATCTTCACCGACAGCGTTATGCGGTAAGACTTTTACTAAGTGACAAACAAACTGTTTACTTTCAAGACTTTTTATAAAGGGAAATAAGAGTTTATGGTCTGTACAGCCGACTTGACAAAAGTTCTGAGTCAGACTCAACCTTGCAGCACAGTTTCACTTCCCTGTTTCACTGTGCAACCATCTGTTTGTTTATTGCAGTTGTTTTTATGATTTCAAGAATTGTAATTACTTTGCTAAATAGCATCCTGAGAACCTGACGCCGTGTTTGAGTGAGTCTAAAAATGATTAAATGTTTTGATGCTTTGTGTTGAACATGATTAATGCATTCAGCACAGGATTACACTTTCCTCTACAAATACAAAGCACACACACGAGGACTTATTTATGCACACTGTATGTCAAGTATGTCATGTCAAGACTCTGCAACAAGCTCAAATCACACCACATCACGGGTTGCGTAACTGCCAATTTACATCTCACTGGGTTCGTAAAATGGTACCTGATCCCAGGACCAATTCATTTACTTTATGGGGTGGTCGTAAACTGTGAGAGCCGTTAAGAGGCTGAGCTCGAGAGAACCAACAAATTTATTTTGTTTTCAATTTTTCCGCTTCTGCAGCTCTTATCGCGTTTCATGTGTTTAAAAAAACAAGACACAAACTGGACTTTTTGTCCTCTGAATTTCAGATTAAGCATGTTATCATCATCAAAACATGCACACGAGGTTAATTCTCCAGATTACCGGTTTCACTGTGTTGTACGTTGAATGATATGCGACATAAATAAAGATTCTTCTTCTGCAATGGAATTTTAGGGGTTAAATAGCATATCTAGGATCATTTTCCCTCATCCCTCTTCTTTTTGTGTTCATCTCCTCGAAAATACAGCAACACAGGCACTGTTTGATTAAACTAATCTTTGGAAAGCAGCCTGCCTGAATTTAAATCAGTTCATTTCAGATTCAGTCTCATTAGCAAACTGACTTGTTCACATTTAAATAAACAAATATCCCTTAAAATGTTCCACTTCTTTCAACATTTTCGGTCACTTAATTTCCTAAATTATCTTATTTAACTATTTGCAGTATATTACCAATTTTCGCAAATGTATTATCCTACAAATATTGTTATGCTGAGTTCCCACAATTATGAAAAAAAGTTGCCATCGCAGAGTGTTTTGCACAGTGACTCTAACAAACATGCTGAATGATATCCTGGCATTTTCCCTGTAGTTTTAGAGGTGACACATTTGCCTTCTGAACCATACGTTGCATAATGTGACCTTTTCTTTCTGGCACAGAGCTGAGTTTGTTGTTCTATCAATAACAAGAGCTGCCACAGCTGCGTGCCTTAAAGCCTATGAGGTACAGTAATACTCTTCCGATAATGCCCCGTCTCTGTCCCTTGGCTTGTTTTCATTTATTTTGCTCTGCATTGTTTCTCTCCCTCTTTATCTCTCTTTGCTCCCCTCTGCTCTCGGTTATAATTCAAGCCTCATCTTAGCCTCAGAAATTAATCTGAACTTTCCACAATGAGCTTAGATGGCATTACATATGCAAACAAAAGTCTGATATTAAAAATCCAGCTTTGCTGCAGAAGGGGGAGGGGGAGGGGAAACATCGTATTTATTTTCAGCAATACCCTGTTGATTCACATATGAAAATACTGGATTTACATTTAGGGAAAATTAAATATTTATGTTTTACGGCTTACATTCTGTGAACAGATTGTCTGGTTCTTGTACTCATCTCTTCGCTCATTGCACTCTCCTGTTTTTGGGGGGGATGTAAAATGTTTGAAACACAATAGTCCTGCTGTGTGGAGGAAGACATCATGTGTTGCATGTTGTCTTGTAGGAAAAACTGATCAAGATAGCTGCTTACAAACGAGTGACGGAGGAATACCATTATACTTACCATTGGTTGCGTATATTGAAATCATCGTTGTGTGTTTACAAAAGGGATATAAACCAATGAGCATCTCTCTCTCCGTCTGAAGAGCGAGGGAAGATAGATAAACGATCATGAATGGCGAGATATATGCCAAAATAGGTCACAAAACATACTTGGGCGGCGGTTAAAACACCTGACTGGACCGCCTTAGTAAGACATATGTGTGGGAAACATTCCTGTTAAGCAAGATCACATGATAATGTATTAGTTTTCTTCATATCAGACAACTACGCAGAACTGAGAGCGAAAGCATCAAACTATGAGTTGTTCATGGGATTCATTTAATTACAAGGTCAGCGGTGAGTACACTTCCCTCTCCGAGCACTATTACCGACGGCAGGGGACCTCGTAAGCTCCTGAACAGGCCGAGGAAACATAAAACTGTAGGCAGCTCTGGATTCATTTTTTCAATTACGTGTTTTCATTGTTTTTGGTCTGGATTCCCATTTGTGTTGATGAATTACAACTTAAACCAAATTTTAATGAGAACAAAATCTCTCCCTTCCTTTTTTTTTTTTTTTCTGACGAACAATTCCACTCTTATTTTTTTATAATGGTGATGGAGAACCGGCACGTGGGTCTGTAAACATGGCTGCTCATGACTTAGTAATGAAATGAAACTCAACAGGAAATTGAATCGGAAGAGGCTCCGCACTCAGCCCTCTCCTAGAGGCGGTGAGAGAGAATGAGTGTGTGTGTGTGTGTGTGTGTGTGTGTGTGTGTGTGTGTGTGTGTGTGTGGGTGTGAGTGTGAGTGTGAGTGTGTGTGTGTGTGTGTGTGTGTGTGTGTGTGTGTGTGTGTGTGCAGGAATGTGTGTGCTTGTGCGCACGTGTCTGCCTGATTACTTCTTGGTGCTAATGCATTTATAACCATTAGCACGAGCACATATCGATCATGGCTTACATACGCAAAATTAACATCCAAAATCTGTGTAGAGTGTGTGCATGTTTTGGCCGTGTGTGTGTGTGTGTGTGTGTGTGTGTGTGTGTGTTATCTCTAATGATTGTGCTCAGGATTGTGCTTAGGAAAGTGAAAGTAAGGGAGAGAACATTTATCCACCAACAGCATCTCCCCACGATCCTAATCAATCAGGTTGTTCGCCCATTAGCCGTTGTGCCTCCTCACGCTGCCGGCTGTGTTTTTGTAAATAATGCGTTTCTCGGGCCGATCACGGCCAGACCACAGGTGAAATGGTCAGTTTCTTCACTGAGCGTGAACTTTGCAAGGCTGAATATCTGCTTTAGACTGTCTTCACTCCAAGTAGGCGGAACAACAGATGACCGACAGTTCTGTCCTTCCTCCGTCTTTGGTCTTTGCGTCTAACTGTCGAGTTGTAAAATCAAGGCTGCCGTTTTGCATCAACCTTCCACCAAAGTCAGTTTTCTGAATAACTTCCAGATGACAGACGGGCCGAGCAGTTGCAGAAACAACCATCAGTTTACATTAATCAAAGTTCAGGTTCCCTCATTCCCTGGGTAAATTTCTAACGCCTTAACAACTGAATAGATGTTGACAACGGCAGACTTATTTATTTCTGGAGACAGAGAGAGCTGTGTTCAAGTCTGCTTTGACTTGTGGGTGTATGTGAACAAACAGGCGATTACACTTGACTGCTCCACGCACAAACAGGCGAATGCAAGCGTAGACGAAAATCTCTTTTCAGTAAAAAATTGAGCTCCATAGAAATACACGCTTCCTCTTCCCACTGTTTACAATGCTTCACATCACATTACTTGGCATTGAGACTCAGACTGCTTGTCATGTTGGTTTGTATTGTAAATCATTTTTTTGCTGTTTTTTTTCAAAATAAATTCAGCTGCAAGTTGAATGGCATTGACTGTGTTCAATACAACCATAAAAAAACAAATTACATTTTTTAAATCTTGTTTGTTCAATTCCCCCAAGTCGACACTGAACTGTCAAAAGTGATTCGAACATGATTTTTAAAGTGACAATTCCTGGGATAAAACTTTTAACTTGCCAAATAAATGGCTGTTCAAATCAGTGTCTATGTATCGATTGCATTGCATTAGCGGTTTATTGATTCTACTTTGCATAAAATGAAAAGACAACTTCTTGGCTCTTCTTCTCCTGCGGTCTCCGGCCATCTTCCTTTCCTCCTTCTGTCCAATTGTTTTAGCCACGGACAAACTCTTCACCTCACAGCATTGATTCCCTCGCTAAGAGTAAACAACAAGCTCTGTGTCTTCTCTGTCAGCCTAACAATCCCACCACGGGCCGAGGGATTATTCACTGAAGGATAGACCGCGGGGCAGAAAGATGGAGAGAAAAAGAAAATGAGATGCTGCAAGATAGAGAAGGAGAGTTCAAATCGTAGAGAAAAAAGCAGCCATCGAGGGTAAAGGAGGCATGAAGGGAGGAAAATGGAGTCGGGGAGAGGAGAGGGAATCTGTGGAGGTAATCCCTGAGATTCAAGGCTTTGTACACTCCATCATGGATGCATGGACAGGAGTATGGACAGAGGTCAAAGGACGGATGAATGTAGGATAAAGTAATGGATGAGTAGAGGGAAAGAGAGAGTCATAAAGGAGGATAGGGGTGTAAAAGGCAGGCAGAGAGAAAGGGGAATAAAGTGAAAGATGGATGGATAAAGGTTGAGAGAGGGGGTATTAAACAGTTCTTTAGAGAAGTGGATCGGGGCCAAAGGACCACTAACAGCTTTTGGTTCTCTTTGCGGACCGCTATGATTGCTCACAGTCGGCTAATTCAGCTTTAATTCCACTTCTCTAGAAGGATTTTCATCACCTAAGAAGTGACAACACTGCAATGCTGCTCAGTAAACTCAGAAACTACAACATCTCTGTTTACTGTTTATTCAAGTCCCAGAGACCACGCAGGACAACTGCCAGAAAACTGTGCCGTGCATTTCCAAAACAAGATCAACATGTGATTTGTGTTTCTAAAAGCTGGTTTATTGGGATTTAAATACTTTTTTAGAGAAGCAGAGTTACCAAGTGGCAGCACCGTCGCTGGATGAACAATAAGGGTGTCACAAATCCAAGATTTTATTCCATTTTCGATTTTAAAAGGTCATTTTCTTCAGCACTGACGCCGATGATCACATCTAATTCTGTAAAGATGAACACATCATTGACTACCCTTTACATTCTCCAACAGCTTGAGTTTGTCCTGGTGGATTAAGTTCAATAAAAGTAAACCCTTTTCACAAACAAATCTATAGAGGATCTTTTAAAAGAAAAACTTAACATCTCAGATGCTGACGGAGTTGGTAGTTACAGTAAATCCTCAACTAGGATATGTCAGTAATATTTAAGGATTCACATATCATGAAATTACTTTCTATAAATTAAGCTGACATAATAAGGTATAGCACTAGTGGTTCATTAAACATGTTACGTCATGTAACAGGGTATTGTTTGGTACTGGTGGTACTTTTTTAAACTCACGTGGCTTACTTTGCACCAGGGCCAACCTGGGATGATTTCCTGCCCTCAAATCAAACCCATGTCTAAACTGACACATGTGGCTGTGCTGAGTCCTGTTTTTTAAAAGCCCCTTTGCGCTCAGCTCACAACCACAATCAGCCTTTTCCAGCCATTGTTCACTGGGGGAGAAAACCTCCAATACAGGGATGAACATCTGTGTAACACTGCCCTTAAAGTCATCTGCTAGTTTAATTTAAATTCTAAAGTTTTTCCTGATGAATTGTGGTGGCAACAGAAAAAAAGCAAAACAAAACAACATCAGCACACATCTTCTGTGACCCTCCTAACCTGTTTAGACAGCCATGAAAAGAGCAGATTTAAGCCATAAAGAGAGAAAAAAACACATTTCTTTCCCTCCTGAATGCAAATGCAGCCTCAAAGCAGATGTGTGTTCTCTCGTATAGGGAATGGCTGCCTGTGATTGTGATTAGCACTACTAGATGTCCCCTTTCTTGTCAGGGTTAAAATGATTTGTCCACTGGCAGATCTCTGCTCATTTAGTTGTATTGGAAGTCGTCCATCTATGGCTAATTAGATGGTCTCTCAGTGTGGCTGCTGCTGGAATTCCCATCAGAAGGAAAATCCCCACATAATAGGACAGAGGAGACGCTAAAAGGAGAGATTACCGGGAGGAGGAGAGCTTGTGTGTGTGTGTGTGTGTGTGTGTGTGTGTGTGTGTGTGTGTGTGTGTGTGTGTGTGTGTGTGTGTGCGTGTGTGTGTGCGTGTGTGTGTGTGTGTTTGTTTATACACAGGCACGGCTAAGTGTGTAGGTATGTGTGGTTATGTTGAGGGAAAGGCGGAAGGATTTAGCAAAGCTAGCTAAGCTATGAAAGCCGTGAGGCTCCTCTGTATGTGCAAGTTGTTTTGTGTGTGCCTGTGCGTGTGTGTGTGTGAGCGTATTACTGCTTTGTGAAGACATCTGTAGCGTGATAGAGGAGCGAAGGATAGATTGATGAGGAGGATGAAGTGAACAAATCCTGGGGAGAAAAGGGAAGTGAGAGACGGGGGATTCGTACTGTGTTCATAAAAAAAAGTTCACATGAATAAATGTCTCGTCTTCAGTCATCTGGGGCTGTTTCTGGTGCCATCAGTTGTTGTTGGAGTGAGTGCTTATTGTTGCATGCTTTACCATACCTGATTTGTTCAAAAATGTGTACATTTAATACGGAGCGTCTGGTCAGCCTTGTACTTTGCAGTATGGATAGTGTGGCGGAGGCTGCACGGTCTCATTGTTTGAGACTTGCTATCTTTCTTTGTTTTGGGCTGATTCTGGATAATTGCAGCGGGGGTAGACTGACTCCTCAATGAGGAGTGGAAACAGCTTGGTGCATTCCCCTCGCAGCCAATCATGGTGTGACGACGCCCTTTTTGTGAAGGCTTGAAAGAGGAGGGGAAATGGCACCCAGGTGACTCTCACACCTGCTGTGTCTCAATTCAGGCTCTGCATCCTTCGGAGGAGCATTTGAAGGCCAATTACGTCACAATGCCGCGCGATGGTTGTCCCAATCCGAAGGCTCCTCCAAATGCAGCCCACAAATGCGGCCTTCCTTTCCCTCTTTTTGGAGGATCCACGGCTACTATCCTTCGTTGCCTCACATATCCCAAGATTCTTTTCGCGCCCAAAAAAGAAGACAGAAAGAGAGAAAACGGTGGCATCGCATGGCGTAGATCGTCACTTTTACGAGCCTGGGCGGCAGAAATCGTGACGTAAGGGTAAAACATCTGATTACGCAACCAGGAAATGGTCCAAAGGCTAGACCATCCCATTTAACAACGGCTGACGCGGTTAACGAGGTCTCTCTGAAGGACTCGCCTTCAAAGACCGCAAAGGCCGAGTCCTTCAGAGGATGCAGAACCTGAATTGAGACACAGCATCACTTTCTGCATCTGTCCCTCACTCACCTCATCCCATGAGATTGCCAGTCAGAAATTCTGGTCTGCTCAGGTGTTCTTGGCTGCTCCACGTCATTCCAGTGAGGAAACTGTGTTCAGTCTTGAACCCCTTGAAACCGTATAGCCTCTACACACCTCAGTTTTAACATGTAAGGGCTTGTAGAAGCACAATTCAGTTTGATAATCCCCGGAATTGACATACATCTATTTGTTTATAGTCCAAGTAGCTTACGTTGGGCATCCTGCCAGTACCGCCACGTACAGTAACCATGCTTACTGAAGGCAATTGATGATTATAATGAACATTTGAGGTGCATTTGTTCTCATTCCCCATTTTCTCGTTAGATAACAGAGTTGAACAAAGACTCATAAACTCCAATGTAAAGTGTGTGAATGGGAAACATTAAGGCAAAGGTTATCATAACTTGTAACCAAACAACATATAAATGACAATGTCACTGGTGACCTTCTTGTTTTGCGGCACTAACAAACAACGAGCACTGTGTTCTATGGATTTGAATAAGATCTGTAAAAAGAGAAATACACTGAAAACATGAACTCGACGATTGATTCGTCGATTTGCGTGTGTGTGCGTGTGTGTGTGTGTGTGTGTGTGTGTGTGTGTGTGTGTGTGTGTGTGTGTGTGTGTGTGTGTTGCAGGTGAGGATAAGGGTGACACGTCACTTGACAGAGTTAAAAAGTGCATAATTGGGGAAAGATTTCTGCATAAAACTGGCAAACATCCCACATAAAGACATTTATTTAGCTGTTGACCTTGGGGGTTGCGGCGGTGGCTCAGAGAGGCGGAAACAACACGATAAGAGCTTTTCATTCAGATAAGCCTCTCTTGCGCTCCCTGTCCTTTTCCCTACTCTGCATAACATTGTAAAGTGCTACTGGGTGATTTTTCAGCACTCCAATTGGAATAATAACGCTGCCTGCTTTTTGGTGAAAAACACCCCTAATTACCACAACCTTGCAGTGCGACGAAAAAGGGCAAACTACTTGCTTTTGACTACTTCTGCACTGAGTAGCTCTTGACTTACAACAGTCTCATGCATGAATCTGCATCTTTATTCGCTCATAATGCATTGATTTGTCAGCCTATAAAAAGAGGGGTTATGGCGTTGCTCCTTTCATTTTTTTAATCTGTAATATTCCAGTTTTTGTGTTTGCCTCAGAGACCTCAGAAAGTACAGAACTTCTGAATCTAACACAACCACTGATACAAAAGTTATCAAACTGTGAAAAGCATTTTCCCCCTTGAAAAATACTACCGGGCGAGAAAGTTATGACGCACTCTTGCCTTTCGTAAGAGGTTTCAAAATATAGGTTTTGACTGCAAGTAGATCACTGAATATAATTGGACGAAATATCATACAGCTGCAAGGTTTTGTGCATGGAAACTTAACGACACAGGTAGCAAACTTCTATTATATGATTGTAGGGCTTTTGTGAGACCACAATCCATGTGAAAAGCACTGACTGCTCCTGTGGTCCGGATTTCTTTTTCTCATTAAATTACAGGTACTTTAGCATTTTCCGTACCATTGGTGATCCTCCAATGGTTGCCCCCCACCGTGCATTAACACTGAAGAAACCGTGCATGGTTTCTTTTCAAGTTTCTTTTCAAGTGCAGAGCTATTCATCACAGAGCTGCTCGGGACTGATTTCGAGACAAATTTGTTGCCGTCTCCATCTTTGCCTCCTTCCGTCTCTCTCGAAATGACTATTTCTGTCTCTCTCTTGCTCTCAGTCTCTCCCAAGTGTCAAGTCTCTCTCACTCTCCTTTATGTCCACCATTTCTCTTCTTAATGCTGACTGGGATCATCACGCTCCACCGGTGCTAAAAAGATTCTCACCCCGACCGCGTTTCCTTTTGTCTGAGCCGCAGCAAAGTTTACATAGTTGTTCACACTAACCAATACAAGGCAAAACCAGGGCTTGGAGAGAAGATAAACATGGGAACTCATTTAGCTCCTCTTTTATCAGGCAAGAACACACTGAATACGCACACTGGCCATTTAGAGAGCCCTTTTTATTTCCTATTATTCAATCTAGTTGAAAAAAGGACAGATTTTCAAGCCGTCTCTGTGTGACGACTGCGTGTTAAAAAGGCATTTTGCAAATCTGCTCAAATGAGTCAAACTAAGTGCTCCAGAGTTCAGATAAACGGTATCAAACATGCCACCCACTGACTTGCTTTCATTTCCTCCCCCTCTCTCCCTCTACGTCGCTCCATCTATCGTTTTCTCCACTCGCTGTCTCTCTGGATAATAATAACCTACCACACCGGGCTCATTACAGCATCAAAGAGGGTCTCCGTGAAAACACTGATCACTGCGTTGGGAGCCGAGCACTCAGCTTTGATTCCCTCTCACACCCGCATGAAAAGGAACAGCTGAGGAAAAACAAGAATAGAAAAAAAAAAATCCAGTTCAGAGACTTTTCTCTAACAGGAAATTTATGCCGTCTTTGAACGTGATAAACATTCGACAAAGAACTCGAACGCAAGTTGTGCCAATCGGAATCGGCAGCTGTTTTTGATGGTTGTTTATGATCTTTTGCCTTTTGTCCTCAGAAACGCGGTGCTTGATTCTCTACTGTGATTACCGTCTCAGCCTTTCTGAGAGGTCAATTTCATTCTAATAATAAGGCGTCTTTCAAGTGTCTCAAAGCTGTTTGAGGATATAGTCCCTCTTGGCAACGATACAAACTGGAGGCTCACTCAGTGTCCAAATAAAGGCTCAAAATATTCTCTTTTTCACCATGAATTGCATCTGTGGCTCACCACTGCAACTTTACTTTACCCACGGCTCAAGAAAAAGAAATGTGGAGAATGTGATTGACGATGATAAAATACTGAGTAAGGAGCAGAGCGGCTGACCGCAGTAGAGATAAGATGACCACCTGGCCCTAATAAACTGAGAGCACCCACAGATACACAGAGAGGTGGTCCAAGGTACGCAAGTTATATTGTGAAAAAAACTAACATTTTTCTGATGAGGATGGGCTGAAACAACTAATAAACTACACTCATCATGTTCTCTCTCTTCAGAACATTTGTTCTTAATAATCAGGGCTGCACAATATGCTAACAAAGGTATATAACCATTATTTCAACAGATATGGCAATTGTGGCATGATTGAGGATTAGTGGGAATAATCCAAAGATTGCATAAAAAAGTGACAGTCTGTACTGTGGCTGTCATGATATCAGAGTTTTATTGGACGATTATTTTGGCCAAAACACTCCACGATCGACATGTTTACGTTATCAATACAAATATGGACTAAGAAAATTAATTATCTGAACTCTGATGTGTGTTTTGTCTTTTGTCAAATGGGTAACATTTGTATACGAGTGTACGGATGTGGAGACAGTCTATGGACCCATAAATGTCTGCTGCTTCAACATGATTTTGCACATTTGTAGTAAATCAATGAGTAGCGGCCAAACACCAGATCCACACACTAGCTAGCTAACAGTTAACTGTTACTGCAGCTTTTTCTCTTTCTGTTGTATGGTGATCGGCAACCAGTGTTAAGGTGCATTACCACCCCGCACACTATAACAAAGGGAGAACAGAATGAAACAGAAACAATTTAAAAGCGGTTTAATAGCGGTTATTTGCGACAGCCTCTAGTCAGAACCAAACAAAGATGTTTTCTTATAAATGGACGACAAGATTTGTAGACCAGGACATTTCCACAGCACTACAGTTCCTCGTTATCAGCCAGTTTTGTCACACGTTTTACCTTTTCATCTAAAAAAAATGCAGCTTCTTGCGATTAGGATATTGCACTTCTAAGATTTTAATCAACTATCCAGCCCTTTTAGCAATAACAAAATAATTCTTGCCACATTTTAAATAAATAAATATGATGGCTTCCACCCGCAGCAAGCATATCAAATAGGTACGGAGATAAAGTGTGAAGCAAAAACTTATCTGCCGCTTTGACTGCTGTCTGGTGAAACCTACCTTATCCTTCAAATCAATGGCTTTAAATGAAAAGCACTCGCCGGTTCCATTAACGAACTTGAGCTCGCTGTCTCTTCTGACGAGACAAACTGAGACGGAAAGGGACAGACGCACAATCAAGATGATGATCTCTTGAAGTTTTTCTCTTAAGTTTTAGGTCGCCTCTCATTTTGCCCTTCTCCAACTCTCTTCCACTTAGTCATATAGAAGACCTTGATGTTAAAGAGCAGCTATATTGAAATTCAGGGCAGACAAGTGGAAATCAGTCTGAGTCTGAGGGTTGCAATTATCAGACTGAAATGGCTATGAGGGAAAGTGCGCCATTGAGGCTGCACATGCGTGCACACAAGCAGACACACACTGAAGCAAATGCTCGCACACACAAACAAACCTGATTGCCATCTGAAAAACACACTGTCTGCAGACTGTCTGATATTGACACACACACAAACACAAGCAAAGAAGTTGACCAACACACAGGAAAGTGTGTCTGCACGGAGAAAAAAGGATTTACACACAAACTCACACATTAAAGCGACAGCGATAGAGAGATGAGCAGACTGAAGTTCAAGAAGCTCTGCCTCCGCATGTCTGGCCTCCAGTTAAAGACGGCACTGCTGTTCGTCACAAAGTATGAGCTTTCCAACCACTGACCAGCAGAAAGGCTGACCTACGAGCTGAGCTTATTTTACCAAAGCAACTTCTGAGCAGTTGCTTCCTGTGAGGGTCAGCAATCCGCCAAGACAGGGTGGAGGTGCTCTGCTCAGAAACGACTAAGAAATGGTGCAAAGATTTTACCACCAACTAAGAAGCTCCTGACAACACCGGTGTTCCCCTGTACACCCGGCTTTTAACCACAAAGGATGCTCACGATATGTAGAATGCTGTGTTATGTACGTGTGGCGAGTGCAAACAAAACACTTCCTACTGATGCAGCTTCACAATAAAAGCATTTAACTGAAACTTGTATTGACTTTAACATCAATGTGTTCCTCATCAACGTTAATAGGTTTCCCATTAGCGTTGGGGCTGAATCGGAAACATTACCAAACAAGTGCTTTTGTATGTGAACTCTCCGTATACTCCCGTCACGCTTACCTTACTCCTACTGCTCTATGCAGGACAGATGAGTTTCTAATTGTAGTATCTGTTGTCCTGTATTGATTAAAAAGGCAAAGCGACAGTGGAGGTAGTAGGAAAGTAATGTAATCCACTGTGTTAAACATGTAACACCACTTACTGGGAAAGCTGACTTGGAAAGAGTTACGTGTAATTGGGGAAAAATCTACTTTTTTTTCTGGTTTTGAAAATAATGGGACTTCTTCCAAAGGCAGAGAAAGGTTGCTTGGGACTACAAGCATGAACCACCCAAATCAATCCCTCATCCTGAGCTTTAACTACTTAAAAATAGTCCAACTTTTGACTGACAGGCTTATAGAAGTTACTGATCAGGCTATGAGGAAGACAGTCGGCCTAAAAAGGCTGTTTTTGTTTTTGTTTTTCTCCTGTGTCCTTACTGTAAGTGGCTACGGATAAAAGCATCAGTTAAATGCCCGAAACGTCAAATGGAAATGTCTGCAGCAAATAACTGATTGCTCAGGCAACTAGCTATCTCCATGTCTGCGTTATTATTACACCGCAGGACCGTTCTATTATGCATGAGAGTGATTATGCTTTAGCAGATTACAAGCTGACCCCATTGCCTTTGCTTTACCTGAAGTGTAATTTGGATTCGGGAGAGACGGGAGAGAATGTTTGTACCATCAATCTCTCTGATGTCTGGGGATTGAATGCAATAGAACAGAATAAAATGGGTAGGCTCTTAATGACGTCCTGATATCATTTTAAAACGGAATGGGACAACAACATGATGAAAATGCTTATTTCCCTTGCTGACAACAAAACCAGTACAAATGGTGTCCCCCCCCCACACACACACACATTCACACATACACACACACACCCCGACAATGTTTCCAGTGGAAATGGAGTCAGTATGTGTGTACATGCTGCAGTATGATGTATTTCAAAGCTGATGTTAAGGGAATGGATTCCGACTGACTGAGAGTGCCAATTGGATATGGCTGGGTGAAAATGACCTCCGCTGTAGCTCTCTCTGAGCAGTCTTATATTTTTGGTCATTGGTCGTCTCTATTCTGTGCCTTCAAAAACACAAAAAGCAGACTTGCCCTTCCCTGTCAGGCTGATAAGTCTTGCAGCCAGACGAGAGATTTAAATCAAGGTTAGATTAGGGGTTTAGGGGTGGGCAGTATACCGGTTTCATCCCCTTCACCGGTTGTTACATTGGGCGGTTACGATTTTGCATTACAGCCAGAAGGGTTTTTGGTTTTGTTTGGTTTTCAGTGGGTTTCTTTTGTGCCTTTGGGGTGCTTTATTAGACAGGACAGCGGCTAAGTTTACGGAAAAAGAGTGAGAGAGAGGACGAAATGCAGCACAGAGCCACAGGTTGGAAATTAACCTAGGGCCACTGGAGCGAGGACACAGCCTCTGTACATGGGGCACGTGCTCTACCAGCCGCATTTAAGCATATTTGAAACAATGTGTTATTCTTGGCAGAAATAACATGCAGTTAGAAGATTTAACATTTACTAAAGTCACATCCAATAATGCCAAAAACAAAATGTTCTCAGTTTTTGTCTGCAAGAATCAACAGAAACGTCTTCATCCACTCCCACCACCCGAGGAGGTGCAGACTGAGTCGATAAACAACAACAACTGGAAAACAAACTATTTTACTTCAGACACGGGCCAGCAGCGCAAAAAGCAGGATGAGGCTTCAAAACTCGAGCTTATGATACACCGTTCCTGAGTTAACACTTCAAGGCTGTAGGTTTTTCTATATATTGTAGCACAGTAGAGCAATCGTTATTTAAAATGTCCTATCAAGGGACAGTTGAGATAAATTGTGTGAACATTACGGCTCATTTGAAGCCAATTAAAAAAAAATGAGAGTAGCAGGTAAGACATGGGGAAACTTGTTTAATGTTGTTGCTACGCTAGCTCTGTTATTAAAGTTACATTGATATCAAATCTCTTCCTGCTCCACGATCCTTGCCTGTACTGACGGCATGGGTGCTTTTTCCCAAACTTATCTTTTTTTGTGCATTACTTCCTCTCTTTAGTTCTCCTAAATGTATTTTTTCTCTGGACTCTATCGCAGTGATAGCAGCCTGTGCTCTCTCTAAGATCGTGGTCTGATGTGTTTATGTTTTTTTTCCATTTGCATTTCCACCACTTAAAAGGGCTCGAGGACCTCTTCACATGGCAGCTTACACACACACACACACACACACACACACACACACACACACACACACACACACACACACACACACACACACACACACACACACACACACACACACACACACACACACACACACACACACACACACACACACACACACACACTCTCTCTCTTCATCCAAGGTGAGCATCAAAAGAGTTTCTACCTGTCCTTTTTTCTCTCTCAAGTGTGTCTCTTTAATGTGGAATAGTCCGAGCAGAAAACACACACACACACACACACACACACACACACACATACTCATGCACACACAGGACAGTCAGATCAAAGGTCTGATGTCCAGCCGGCTCTCTTTGTCTGATCCAGCTTCAAACAGTCACATGTTGACAGTAGGAGCCTGGGTTAGAATGTTAATCAGATATTAAAGGACGGCAACTCTGCAAAACAGCATCGTCTTCGATAAGTCAATGCACACACGTTTTCCGGATGTAGAGATTTACTCTGTATATCTCATTTTCCAACCACTGCATATGGACGGCTTTCTGTTATATCCATGTGCCGTCCTGTTCTTGCAGGTAAAGATGGAGAACCAAATCTACATTAACACTTTCAGCAACTACTTATTCAGTCTTGCTTTGGCTGCAGGAGCCCAGAGGAAGCTGCTGCTGCTGCTGCTGCTGTCCCCACAGAAGGGACAGATAAAGAGGCTGGAAAGGCTCGAGCCAATAGTGACTGCCGCTGGATTCCTTCATAATCACAGCCACGCCTTCAGATACAATTATAGGTACAGCGCATCCTGATAAAAAAAAAACGGAGAGATGGTCACTGATTTTTTTACTTGAGTCCAAATCCGACAATGAAGGCCAGGGAGCTGAGCTGAGAGAGAAAATGTCTTTTAACGAACGGAAGGCATGCAAAAAAATTTATTTACACTGCACTGTACAGAATTCTGGATTAAGTCCTGCACTACCGTCCTGGTTCAGACACTTTCAATAGACACAAATGGATAAAACAAATGCTGCAGAAGCTTAGAAATTCTGAGTTCTGTATCTTAAATTGCCCAAAATTTGACTCAATAGAAACCCTTGTGAAAACACTAATCTCTGCCTCATGCCTCAGTTTGTCACACAGGCTTTCTGCTATTCTCCAAGCCCAAACCCCCTTATGACATCATCGTGCCATCATTTTTTTTCTCAGGGCTTTTGAGAACCTCCTTTCAGACGACGTTACACAACAGTTTTGACAGGCTGTGCATTACTTCCTGTGACAAATAAACAGAGTTTCATGTGAGAAATCCGAGGGCCTCTTTAAAGTGCAGCATAAGCTGCTTTGGATGAATCACAGCATCACGCCTGAAAGCAGCATCCCCATCTAGAGTCACAGAAATGCTGGTAATTATCTCTAAATACAACAACAACAAAAAATGTTTTCTGGGAAAGTCTAAACTAGGGATGTCAGTTTTGCTTCAAATGCATTAATCAGTAACTAATCAGCCAAGTATTAAGTAAAAAACTAAAATGATGAAAAGGAAGAGGCGCTTTCCTTTCAGTCCAATACTCAATGAGCTCCAGCGCGTAATGTTTTTTTTGTCAAGGTTGTCTGACGTGCTGAGACAAGAGAGACTACGTTCAGCTCGTCTTTCTTCTTCATGAAGTGCTTCTCACAGTAGCTCTTGATGGCATAAAGTACCAAAATATCTCTTTGAGTCCCTCGACCTCTAACACGCTGATTGGCTGCATATCTCCTCGAACCAGCTAGGAGCACAGTCTCCATTAACTTTAATTAATTTGACTTTACTGCCTTTCTGGACCTCAGACTGCTCTGCCAAAGACATCGACAGACAGTGTGCCTGCATGCAAATTAACCTATAGACTGACAGGGGTTGAAAACATTCTCGGTGGCTAACCTACATCCCTCGTCAGAACCCAGTTTCGTAACAACTGGTTTAAGTATAGCAATTTATGAGAAAAAAATAGATCTTAAAGCATATTTTTCAGAAAGCTCAGCTGCCGTTTTCCACTGAAGCAAATCATTACTAGTAATTCTAATAACATTATTATTATAGACAAAACACAACAAGAAGAAGCAAAACAACACAAGAAACTTATTTACGCAGGTGACATAAAAAATAAAAAAATAAAAACTCAAGTGCTTATAAAAACATCTCACCTCACCTCGGAGAAAACAAGCAATCAACACATAGCTGAGAGAAAGTGATACCAGAGGTTACAGCCAATGTTAATGGGATTGTCACAATCTGATTTCAAACAGAATGACAACGCCGCTTCAGAGAAATTGATTTTAGTGTTGTTGCCAAAAGCCTAAAAGAAAAAAAGGCCAAGGATCTGAAGTCATTTCTAAAATATTAATTAAAGACCACAATGTGCTGTGTTGTGATGTTATGATCTTTGTACAAACACAAAAGCAAAAAAAAAAGTCCACCGTGTGCATGATGCATTTTGACGACTGCGCGTGATGATTTAATTTGTTTTGCTTTACAACATGAGCCTCTGTAATCATCAGGACACCAAATTCAATTATAAGGAGACAGTGATATTCATTTAATTTCAACATTCTTTTTTTTTTGTATAGTTTAAGAAAACTGAACCAGCCCTGCAGTCGTCAGCCCGACACTCAAAACCCCTGGAGGCTTAGATTGTGCTCATTGTTTTGTTTTTAATCATCAAATGTCGATGCTACTCTTATGAAATGATGAGAAATATTTCCAGAACTTTTCTAGGTAACTACTTGTTGTTAAAATCCTACCATTGGGAATCACCTATGGAGCACTGTGACTATCCAAACTAAACCTCCCTGCATTCTGATCAGCAAGTGCGAAGCTCTCCTGAGCAAAAAAAGGACAAACGAACAGACTGATTGACAATCGACCTGCTGACATTGTTATCAGCGTGCCCAGCTGCCAGCAGGGCTGAAACTTTTCCAGACATACTATATAGGCTGCAATAACATATTTCCAGTTTTGGAAATAAGGTGGAATGTAGCAGTCACACTTGTTAACAGATGTCACAGGTCATGATAAAGTCAGACAACTTCCCATCACAATTCTCGGGGATAAGGAGACATAATGGACGTTATTGGAAAAGCCCTGTATTTCTAGACCCTCTGTGTGAGTGTCTGGCTGGGTGCCAGTTGTCAGGATGACCGTGTCCAAGGCAGCCCGTTGTCCCCTGTCTCCCAACTAATTGTCAGGGACAGCCTGGTAATTCGGCAGGTAATAGCAGAGCAGCCCTCTGCTAATGTATTCCTGCCCAGGAAATGAGACTTTGGAACCACAATGACAAGATGACTGACAGCGAGATTAGAGCACAGACAGAGGGAGGATGAGTGAGAGGGAGAGAGAGAGAAGGGTACGCAAACAGATAATGTGAGAGGGAAAGAGAAGGGAGAAACGTACAGAAGAGACGATGAGATGAGAAAAAAGTCCACTGAAACGGATGTTTCAATCTCCACATGTCTGCTACCGTCTCCCCAAAGACCAAGTGGTCAGAAAACTTCCTCCCAATGGAGGAAACCGACCGGTTGTCATTTCATTGGTGTGACGAGGATGTAAGACTTTACTTTGGATCAGGATGAAAACACTAAGTTGATCATCGTGAACTTCCATTATCAGGAATATCACTGATTTGGATAATCGTGAATATCTCACGTGAGAGACTTGGATAAGCAGTCCAGTTCGACATCGCACAGTCCTGCATTGATCTCCTAATTCACTCTGAAGGGGGCAGCACCTTGGTACAGCCGACGAGCCTGCCGAGCAGGTGACTTTACTTCAAGTCTGCATTTTGGCATTTCCAAGTGTGAGACCACCTGAAATTTTCCGAGAGACCATGACGTTTCAACATTTGCAACCATCACGCCACTGGATATTTACAAGGATGCCTTGCAGCAGTTTCTAGTCATGTTTGTTTTATCAAATAACTGATATTTGTTAAGAGAAGGCAGGACATTTCCAGCTGTTTTTGTGGTGACCAAAACTATTTTCTTCACCTAACTCTAACCAAGTGTTTTCTGTGCTTAAATAAAACAAGACCATAGATACCGTATTGGAAATGTACCCTAAAGAAATGTAAAGTTTTGACCTATATGTGATGTGATAAAAGCATTTGTTTCGTAACAAAATGTATGTGATTCCAGTATGTTATTTCAAGAGTTTAAAGCAAGAATATGGAAATAATATCTTGAATCACAATTATTTTGGCCAGCATAATCCTGACATGAATTCTCATATCGTCTTATGTCTTCATTACAGTTGAGGACTCAATAAAATGCTATTTTTTAGCTTATTGTTTCTTTACACTAGGCCAAGAAGAAATGCCATCAAAAAGTGAGTCTCAAGTGAGACTGATGGTTTTAATGGCTTAAAGTCTAATGTGCAAATCCTGGTAAATAATGAGAATGATGCCATTTTTAAAGTAAATGTCTGTAATCACTTAATGCGTTCACTGACCATAAATATATATATACACAGCCAGAGGCTTTCACAGCAGAATAATTGCTAATCTAATAAAAGCCAGAGCCATATTAATTTAAAGTTTCATTCAAAGACAAAATAAAACCCTCCATCTTATTTTAAATGTAGGATAAGGCTTGTTAAAAGCATCAAGAGTTACGGTTGTCATAAATTTCACTGTAGTTCATATCCTCCTCACCCTAATGAGACTCTTGTTATGAACACATACTGTAGTTATTCCACCTTCTTATAAGAGGCTTTAGCCAAATATGTTTTTTTCTTTCCTTGTTAATCTCTGCGCTGACAGTCTCTGAGAAGCTAAATGCCATTCAGAGTTTTACTCAGCCTGAGAAGGTGAAGGCTATTAAAGTCCCGACATCATTTGACAGCATCAATTCCTTTTGCAATGGAAAGATCGTCCTAGGGGAACAACACTGACTTTAAAGAATCAGCACTTTGTTTATACGTCTGCAGGCTGTTCAGACTTCAGCTTACAACACAACCACGTTGGAAGAGTCAAGAAGTCAAGAAGATTATAACACCTTTACCCATGACAATACAAAGATGGTGGTCTCCAGATTGTGGTAGAATATCTGATCTAATCTGCATAATTTGGACAATAGATCAGTGGAGTAGCAATAACTTATTCCAGGTAAAAGCAAGGCCCAATCCAAAAATGCCCCTTGCACCCTACCACTTGCTTTTATGCCATTCCTGGGTCTGATCTCTGCTGGCTCGATCTACTCGGTGCTGTGTGAAGTTGCTCCTTTTCGCTTTTATCAAAAGCAGTATTGAGCTGCTTCGGGGACGCTTCAGAATGACTGCGATCAGCTCCAGGAACCATATCACGGCCGCACCGCCACGCAGATGAGCCTGGTGGAATCTGGAGGGTTAAAGACGGTAATGGGAACTTGTTCCAGCGCACTATTGTCAAAGTTAGATTGAGACAGAACAGCACGGACGCAATAGCAATCATATGAATTGCAAATGGTGTCACAACTGAAAGACAGTATATTGGAAATGTCCAGTTGTCCATCACTTTAAATAAACCCCATCGACAACAATTGATGATGCATGAGGGTCTTGAAGCGTTGTTCAATCTGATAGGGGGTCATTTTCAATCACTAGCCTTTGTAAGTCTGCTCTGAGGGGCGAGGTCGCGGTCGAAAACAAGGGGTAGGGCTAAAAATTGGAAATGGGATTTAGCCCAACAAACGCTTAAAAGCCTCAATTGATGTTGCTGTCAGATTTACCAGCAGAACACAGTTTTCTACACCGTCTTTGGATAATAATGTAGAAGCAATTTTTTTTTTTTTATCTGCTCTACCAGTGTTGTGCTAGAAGACCACCATGTTCCCGTTTATTGCTGATCCTCTAAAACCCAACCTGATAGCAGGCAGACAGGCATCACAGAGGATGAAATGAGAAAATGAAACCTGCCAGACACTTTCCATTCAGTCCTCCATGCTTTCTGGTAATTTCACCAACGTCTCAATAACAATATAGTTATTATATTTCAAAGATGTCAAGTAGCCTTTGAAGTTGACTGATTTTGATTTCAGTGCCCACGGTACGGCAGGTCGTCCCTGACAGCTACTGGGAGGTATTTTCCAAACAGTCCATGACAAAAATGGGGATTTTCTGAGGATTGCTTCGGTGAGCTTCAGAGGGCGAACACCATTACTGCTGGGACATCATTTGACGGCAACAGATGGAACAAGCATTACAGTAAGTCACACTACAAGGGTTGGCTCGGGTAAGTCTGTTGTAGCCGTGATTGGGGGCTTGATTGCTTTCTTCCACACAACAAAGGAAATGACAGCCAGAAGCAGCTGTACGTCTTGCACTGAAATCACAAATGGCTGCTTTCACATGAAATCCTCCGTCCATAAAAGAGTCATTCTTTTTCAGGAATTTAAAAAATAAACATGATCAGGCTCAGATTGACCATGATCCTCTGGGTAAGCTGGATTTCTTTTTTTTGTGCCACTTTAACAGCTTTCATACAGGCAGTGGTACAAGGAAACAGAAAATCATTCTGTTTTTTATCAAGTATTTGGAGCGTTTATCTGAATTCTCCTCTCTGTGCTTATTATTTCCCTCTTTTTATCAGCTCCTTTTCTCTTCCTGCTTTGTCTGCTCTGTCCTCTAGTTGCACCTCCTTTGCTGAATACAACGGAGCGATTCACAGATGAGACAACAAGTTTGTCGTTTCACTGTTTCTGTTTAATGTCGCTTCTGGTTTTCTCCCCCTTTCCATTTTCTCTCAGCCCGTTTTTTGAAACTCGTCCGTCTGCTGCTTTCACTGCTGTGGTCTCTGCCTCTGTCCGATGTTGTTTCTTTATTCCTCACTTCCCTTTGTCAGTCTTCATCAGTCTTTCCCTTCGAAGTGACAGAGATGGGAGGATGTGTTGTTTGCTTCTTTGCTCATCATAAGGTTTTTATGTCTTCTCGTCTTTTTACTTCCCCGTTCTTTTTCAGTCCGCTTTTTGCAGCCTCTGTTCTCTCCCTCGCTCTTTCCGTGTTTCTGTGCTGAAGATGAAAAGATCAGTCTTGTCGGCTGTTTGTTGTCTTCGCTCTGAGAGTTTTTCCTCTGGTTCTTTGCCACATGCTGCTAGTCTGACGGCTTGGGTCAAACGAACTGACCCACCGCGCATTGCTAATGTGCTCCGGGGGAATCAGTTAAATTATGCTCACTGCGGGGGTGAAGGCATACATAACACTGGAATCAAACTCCTCAAGGTTACGCAGTATTTAGCCCTACAACTTCCAGCTGTTTACAGAAGACGAGGCATGTTTTGCCAAACTGACGTGCACATGTCCTACGCCTGTGTCGGCCATGAGACAGACTGAGGGCAAACATCGCGGGTGGTGGCCTACATCGGCCTCCAGTGCTCTCTGCAAAGATACAAGATGACAGTTTGTTGGCAGATAGCCAGCTAGTCAAAATGCACTGCCACAAACATCTTCAGGGGTTTTATTTTGAACACTTCGACCAGATCTGAGGCACATCTGAACAAGACATACCAGACATGTTTTGAGTGTCACATCTCTGGGTTAGCGCTAGCAAGCTGCAAATGACATATTTTAAAAAAACACAAAAAGGCAGGCTTTGATTAAAATATTGATTTGTATGTTCTCTTCATCTACATTATTTGATTTGCCAAATCAATTACAAGTCAACAGAGCTTTTACTTTATTAGAATTTTCTGCGCCTAAATAGCAATGGTTTTATGAGGTTATCGATCAGCGCTCGTCAATCTTCTTTTCGGCCACACGCTGACTGACTTCGGAAAGCTTCACCTTTCAGGCACAACAGACAGACACACGAGGAGGCAGACGGCTGAACAAAAATAGATCAACAGACCGACAGAGGAGAGCAGACATGTGAAGCTCCAGAGAGATGTTGTGTCTACGTGAGGTTTTACAATGTGGAACATCAGCGCACATCCATATCAAAACATCAAGAGGGTTCCTACAACAACTCTGTTCAGTCCTCTACATCCTTTTAGTTACTCTCTCGCTCTCTCTCTCTCCCTCTGCTGCTCACATGTTTTCCCTGCAAATCTTTTCTGCAGCCGCTTCTTGTCTGCCACCTTTTGTTTACCCGTCACACCTGTCTCTTTGTATACGGCTGAAAGGAGACGGATAAGTAGAAGCAGAAGTTCTCTTACTGTGCTAAAATGTAACATGTTGCGTCAAAATTTGCAGATGTAAAACTTGAATATTTGTTTTCTTCAATTAAACCTGCAAGCAAGAAGGACTCTTGCAATCTGGCTACATTGATCACATTACATATGTGGACTATTCGCGGAGCTGATGTGATGATCAATAGTTATATCAACAGTGTAGTGTTTTTGTGAGTTGCAGGCAAAACAAGACAGCAGGCTTTGATTTTTGGGACTGTGTCATCTTCAGTTTCTGGATCAAACGCAGCGCTGTGAAACTTATCCCACAAAAGAAAATATGCACCAGCTTTTCACAGAGTTTATTTAAAATGTTTAATGTAACATCTATGGACTATAGTGATCTGGATTGAGATACTAAGCAACCTACAGCTGTTAGTAAAATGCCGACAAGGTGATCGAGAATCTTCTTTGTTGTTTTCAATTTACTTTTTTATTTTTCAGATGCTGAAGGTTGGGACTAACTCTATGACAGCTATCATTTATCATTTTTGACAATGATAATTTTTAATCTAACTACACCAGCACTCTTGTTAATCCATGTATAATATGAAAATATTCAACAACCTGACAACAAAAGCTCTTATTTAGAATTCCCCCACATTCCTTCCCTGAATCAAAAAAGAATGAGAAAAAAATAAATAAATCCGGAAGAAACGTGGAAAACAAAAACAAACAAGCTATCAAGAGAAAAGAAAATACAATCCATTTTTTTCCCATTCAATCTGCTATTTCAATCTACCAAAGGACACAGGTGACAGGAAACAAGTAATAACAAACTGTCAAAAGCACACTGCACAGTCAATTCTTTTATAACGGTAGTTTGAAAAAATATCAAGACTTTGTGACCCATTTCTGTTCTGTGTTTCTGTTCGCTTGCAGAGCGGGTGGACGTGGCACATACGCAGTACCGATGTAGAAATATAGTCTGCACACCTGGTGGACACAGAAAGTGTTCTGATACAGCCACCTGTCTGTGAATGGTATATGCAATGCGTTCAATGAAGCCCTGCGGTCAGTAGGAAGTCGTCGGTTTAATGGATTTAATGTCCCTGATACTGAGCCTTTGCCAAGTGAAGTACTACTCACTGTTTGATTTTATTTACTCCATATTTAAGTATCTAAAGTATGAATATTTGACGAATTTCAAAGTGTCCCAGTGATTTCAACGATATATGTATGAGCTTTACTGAGCTGAGCCGTGTGTCCAGATGGCGGAGGGTGCTTTAGTCATTCCTAAGCTCCTGGCACTGAAGTGCTTTTTTGAAGAATGAGTGCCGCTACTGTAATTGCACAATACAATGACTCATATATGGTTCAATACAGTACGTCTCTCTTCTTGTCCTCTCCGCCTCCCACCTCTCCTTTGACAGCATGTTAATTTCTTTGCCAAAACAGAGGTCACACCAAGGCCAGGAAAAAAAAAATTATCTCCATCTCTATGTACGAAGTACAAGATCGAGATGTAGACATCCAGCACAAAAGAGTGAGACGACGGCGAAACAGGTGGTATACAGAAAAGCATCAAAGAGGAATAAGAAAACCAATATTCACCGGTGAAAAAACGTTTCCATCCATGCTTTGAGTGCTACATGAAGGGTAAAGAAAAGATGCGATAGAGCGAGATGACGTGAAAAACATCATTTGACTTGTAGATTTTTTGTTTGTCTGTGTACAGTCTGAAATGTCTACAGGCAAACTCTTTGCTTCAGAGGCATTTCCACTAGAGACAGATGAGGGTGAAGGAAAAGCATGATGTATGGATAAGGACATATAGGATATATATAAATATTTTTTTATTTTAAAGACACATTACATTTAGCTGATGAACAATGTCAGACAGCACTAGTTTGTGAAGGACGTCCAGGAAAAGTCAGAAAGGGATATTTTGAAAGACATATTTCAGGTTGCAATGCTAAACATTATATGAAAAGTGAAACAAAATCTAAAAGGTGCATTTCTACTTTGGTAGTCGTGACATTCACTGCATATCATTTCTAGATTATAAGCGCAATATAAGATTTAATAATAGCATTTTTCTCTTCATCTCAGTGTGGTGAACACCTCAGATCAATTAAATGTTATTAAAATTTCACCACTATACAAATAAACCAAATAAGGCATATAAAGTAGGTATTAATGAAAACTACTGTGGATTTCAGTTCTCAGGATGTTACAAGATGGAACTTCTGTTACAGCATTTCTGATATTTTTTCCATTTTTATGGTGTTTTCCAGTTCATACAAAACCAAAGAAATGATATATATTATTTCAGCCGGAGCTTTTTATAAATACCACAGCCTCGCTCTCTATTACACATATCAAAAGCTCATTCTTGCAATGGCTGGAATTTACACAATGGATATGTTGGCGTCTAAGATCGCATCTTGCTGCTGCCTCTTCACCACTTGTGATCCTACAATATAAGATGTCTGATACTATAAGATGTCTGCTGCAAAGCTTAAGCAATTTCCCAGCGAATGATCGTCTCTTAGAGGAGGGTGAGAGATTGATTTGCCCTTCTCTATCAAGGCACACGCATCAAGCAGCACTGATAATCACCATCACACACACACAGACACACACATAGGATACATCTTCCCCAGAGGACTGCTGGTATCTGGAGCATACTCTGGGTTGTGTCCCTACGTGTGTTTTATCATGCATCTGAATGTGAGAGTATTCAATGTGTTTGTCCATCTGTGTGTGTGTTATCATAGGCTGTAAGTTTGTATGTGTGTGTGCATGTGTGTGAGTGTCAAGCAATACCAGAGCTGTCAGGTGTACTTAGCTCAGAGCCCATTGATGGGTTCTCCACAGTGGCTGCAGGGGTCACGACCCCATTATATACAGGTCACACACGCTGGCCCCGCTGTGTGGGAGTTGATAGGAGTGAAAGTCCTGGTGTGGTCTGATTGTGCACTTTGTGGATGACACAACTTTTGTGTGTGAGAGAGCGTAAATGTGAGAAGGTGAAGAGAAAGAGAGAAAATAAAGATTAGAAATTTACTTGAACATCAGCAACATTTAATTAGTTTAATCTAATTCATGTGTCAATTTGAAGTGCAGTGGCAAATTTACCATCTTTTTGATCCTCAGATTTCTTTTTAAATGAAACACAGAGATGGAGATAAAAGAGTTAGTGAACAATGGTGGCTGACAGAACTTTTTGATGAACTCATTAACTGTTTCTATGCCGGGGTAGTATCCAAATTGAATAAAAGGAATCCCTTTGTGTCGGTCCGAGACACTGATTATTCATTTCAGCACCATGTCACTCAGTCAAGACAGTTTTACAGCTGGTGTACATCAGCCGAGGATCCATCCTCTCTCATGTGAACGGGAATGTGGTACATGATCCAAAGCAGATACAGGATATGATAAAATATAAAAGGGAGCTTTCTGTTTCGTCATGTGCTCTTTTTAACGGATTAAAGGTTTTGAGAAAGACCTCATTGTCATCCGTGTGGACTTCTATTTCTGTCTAACTGAAGTCAAATATTCAGACTAATTTCATTTTCCGATCCACTTACCCTGCATTTTTTTCTGACTTTCATCATCAGCTAGCAACTTATTTACCTTTGTTGTTAGGTGGCAACCTCTAGTGGCTGTAGGAATCATTACAGCGGTGGAGGAGGAAGTGACGAGAAGCAGTATAAAGAGTGACAAATGACGTGAAGGGGGAGGGGGTTGGTGTCCAGTGGGAAACCACGAGTCAACGGTGAAATCCTCCACAATGACGTAGCTGACGTAGGAACATTTGGAGCTTCTCTTCTCTTCCCAAAAACCTGAACAAATGACGTGACATGTGTTTCGTTGTTTTGAGAATGGTGAAATATGTTGCTTTAGGAGACAAACAACGTATTCAGTCGTAAAGGTGCGAGGACGAGCTGGAAAAGGGAGTCAGTTGGTTTATCAGATCATGACCGTTGACAGCAGCTTTTCTCAGTTATCTCACCTTCCTCTCTTTTATAAAACAAATTGGCCAAAATAATTTACATGCATGACAAAAGGTACGGGATGCACTTGCATGACAAAGTCTGTCATTGAGGCTGGTCTCTAAAATACATTTTGCTGCACTTGTGACGAGCTGCCCTCGACTCTTCATGTAAACATCCACTCGACAAAGACTCAAGTCTCTCTACTGATTACACTGTGTGGGTAAGAACACCAGACAGAGTCAACTACAAAAACAAAATGCTTAGTTTAAGTGTGAATGGTCAAAACGTGATTCATTTCTCTCTCCACTCTGCAAAAAACAAATTCCTCCAAATATCACTTGTCAGCTCATGTGGTTCTTGTTTGCATACCCTGTTTCATTTCCAACTATTTGAATCTTAACAAAACAACCTTCACGTTTGAATGTGTGCTCTGCTTCCTGGGACCCGGTCGCATTACCTTTCTGTCGATCAGGGACCAAAACATAAATGTAGGTAAATTAAAAACACATCAGTGCTCTCGTCTTACAAGGACCTAATGCGAGTAAATATAGTATCTCAACCAGGAATCCAGGCTAATTAAAATATAGTAGGACTCTTATCATTTAGGGACTTATACTAAGTAATCATCTCTCACCTGGGGCGTGTTCGAGGGGACATTTGTCTTTTAAACTCCCTTCTCTCAAACACTTCCTCTTGAACAGAAGAGCAGGTCAGACTTTCTGCTATACATCAGAGAATCATCAGCACAGAACTCGCAATGGGGAGATAAAGACGGGGGAGATGCCTCGAAACAGCAACAAATTAAATTCTTCCTCCTTTCAAACTGTGCTGAAGTCAATTCTCTGCGCTGAAATTCATTTTGTTCAGTCTCACCTGGAGTTTAGAAAAGGGATGTCAGTTTCAGTTCATTTTGCTTTCGACAAGCCGACACCCATTGACAGATATTAAGCAGTTACTTCTTTTTTTTTTTAAATGGAATGACATATTCGAGGTGTTTTGCATTTAAGCCGGCGCTTAATTGGTTCAATGTGAGTGTACGCATGTGAAAGACTTGTTTAATCAAGTTTAATCCACTTAGTAAAGACCCAAAGGAGTTCAGTCCAAGCTAGAGTTCTCACGGATGATGATTATTAAAACACTGTTAAAACATTCGTCTTTAAAAAATAAAAAAAAAAACCTGTCTCCAAAAATATTTGTGCACGTCAGACTGGGGAAAACACACATCTGTGTTCTGTCTGTATATGCCATTGGCACTTTTATATTTTACTCCTTGGCTAACCTTGACGTTCTTCTCGCACTTCTCACAAGCTGCCGGTAACAGCAAAGAGAGGACTTACTGTGCCAGAGATCGCAGTTCTCTTCCAGATGTAGCAACAAGCTTTCAATGTTAAGTATTTGTGATGGTGCAGATGACATGAGTAAATCAAAACAATACAAAGCTAGGGAACATCTGATATCCAATAAACCAAGCAGGGAACCTTTGGAAGCAGTTCATACACATGTGGAAGCGTTAATGCCAGAAGATAAATGCAGATGTTAAAACAAAGAAGTCGTACATCTTATCTGAATACATTTCATTTCTATCCAATCTGGACGCTGTCATCATGAACGTAGTCATTTCATCATCGCTGTACTAGCCTGTCTACTTCAGTGTCTAAAGTATCTGATTTCACAAATTACACTTGGGAAAGAAGACGACATTTGATTCACAGTAAACAGCAACCAATATACAGGCAGCTTCTGTCGAGAAAGTCACCAGACTCCCTTAAAAGATTGCTCAATTATGTGATTCACTGTGTAAGGAGAGGGTTAATACACTTTTCGAAAGATTATCTACAACATATTCTTAAATATTACAGCCTTCTTCTGAGTTCAGCAAATGTTATACATTAAGATATCCATTGTTGTCTGTTTAATCCATGCATGAGTGACTATAACAGTCAAATTTAAGAAAAAAAAGTCCAAGAATTACTTCAAAAAATAACAAAGAAGTGTGTGATAGCGTGACTTCGCTGGAAACTTTTAGAAGCTAACTGGTGTTTTTCTGATTTTGTGTGTGACACCAGTGCTTTCACACCGAGTGTGGCCAAGTTGAGGGTCGTCTTGCAGAGAGCGTACACTGCGCTTCAAATTCATTATGAGGTACACCTTTTAACCAACTGAATTCTGGGTGTTCAAGCCAACACTTGTTAAATTTAAACTTTCATAGTTGTAGCAGATTCCGCTGTCGAAGTGAAGCATTCGGTGATAAATTCCAACCGAGCTGTTGGCAAAACACCACTTACGTTCTACGTTCCTGGATACTTTAGAAAGAAGAACAACACGCGGAGCTGACTGTGAATCTCATCAACACATTTCTCCAAAACACACACACACACAAAAAGGCGACAGCAGCAGCGGTAAATGAACGTACATATTTAAGACCTAACTAAAATTCAGATTAGACTTTTTCAGGAATTCTTTCCTTCACAAAGGAAGAGGTCCTTAACACCACCGAGGGAGATAGAGATACAAAGCTTTGCTCAAAGACACTAAAGCATGGCTGGTTGTTCTCAATCACAACGGTTTCCATTTCACCAGCGAGCTTTCTCTGCTTCTTTCATTCCCTGCAGCCCACCATTTCCTCCTGACAGCATGAGTTCGACCTGCTGCTGCTCAAGTGTCCATCAGCGAGACAGCGTTTGCCTTTATATTTCTCCTGGCTTCACAGACGCTCCGTGGAAGACGCTGTAATCTGTCTTCCATCTTTTTTGCGCTCTCTATTGTACTTTAACTATGCATCATTCAATTCTCAAGAGGACATATCCACAAGAAACTATCATTTTAGGGGGACTCGGGCCTTTCACTTGATCTAAAGTCTACTTTTGGTTCAAATCAACAGTATGTCGGCCCTTTTCCTCCTCTCTCTTTGCTTTCTGTGCTTTATTAACTTTCCATATTCACGTGGTAATTAATTCCTTCTTATACACATCACTATAAATCATCACGAAACACCTCAAACTGGGAAGATCTCCAGTGAACACGTGTTAAACATCTTTCTGTCTGGTCTTCTCAGATTCCACCCACTGGAATGTGAGCTTTTTACCAGACATCTTTCGACCAGCTGGTGAAATCTGCTCTTTCTTAAATCTGAAAACATTCAGAGTTTATCTCTCAGTACCACTCATCCCCTCTGCAGAGTTCCAGTCTGGGTTTCATTCAAGAACTGTGGGAACAACAACACCTCTCTAAACCTATATCTCGATATATTACCTCAACACATCAATTAAAAATCTGTTTCCAGGAAGTGATTGAACTCTTTTAGGTTCTTGGATTACAGAACAAAAAACAAATCAATCTCAACCAAGATAATCTTTTCAGGTTTTTCAGATGAGTAGTCTGATGGCAGTAATCAGATTACAGACATTACAGTGTAGCAGTTTGACTCCAGTGTATAACATTCAAGTAAGAATTGTATGCAGCCCAAATAAAATCCTTCATTTACTTTGGCTGTTCCTTTTCTTTGACAGTTAGCTGTATTTATAAAGGATAACTGTCAGTTCAGACTAGAGAAGGCTTAAACTGTACTGCCATATTCTGCTCTGTGAAAAGCCGCCTTCGTCCTTGCAGTCGTTGCATTTCTAAAAGTAAATTAAAAGAGATAAAAGTATGTTTTTAAACCCTTTAAGGCTGACAATTCTCTTTTTTTTTTAAAGAAATATGTGAGTATGGCCTGAAGAAGAAGAAGAAGAAGAAGAAGAAGAAGAAGACGAAGAAGACGAAGACGAAGACGAAGAAGAAGAAGAAGAAGAAGAAGAAGAAGAAGAAATCCACACTCCGTCTGTCTTCCATGTGAGTGACAGTAATGTAAACGTTTGGCCTTTTTCTTAACCTGCCAACATTAGCAGCAGATAGTTGTCAGGTTCAACTAAGCACTGAACTCATAACCACAATATCCACAGACTCCTTTACAAATCCTGTGATTTAAGAGTTGTTGGATGACAAGAAACAAATATTACAAAACAGCTACAGCAAATTTGCCATTAAAAGGCAATAAATTAAGTTGTTTCTTTCTCTGTAAAAAGCAAGCGAAGCTGTACCAGCATGTCTAAAAGATCTGATTTCACAAATTACACCGAATTTAGGGAACAAGACGGCATTTGATTTACAGTAAACATGTCAAGTTTTACAAACTTACTACATATGTGGGCAGATTCGGTTAAAACATGAATATATTTATTTTTTAGTGTGAAAAGCATTCTGTCCATTTGTCCCATGCATGACGAGCTAAAAGCAGATGTTAATATGAGGTTTAAATTTGCTTTATGTGGAAGATTTCACAAAGTATCAACCGAGCAATCAAAAAGTAAGTCTTTGACAGAGCAAAACCTCCCGATTCGTGGCCGAAACATCTTGAGAACACAATGATACGCACAGAGTAGGCTTTCTTTACTCTGCTTTAAGTCATCCTCACAGAACAGCTCGGCACTGACACTTCCTCTCACGGCACGTGTAAATCAATCCCTTGTGATACACCAACACTTTGCAACTTCTTTCCCCACCAACATATATCTCGTCTTTGCCAATTAGAGCTCAACATGTGTATCGGATTCTCTCGTTCAATGCGTTTCAATAAGCATACAGTCACATATTAAATCATGTCTGTTCATTTGCAAGTAGGATTAGTAGTTTAGGACATACACAGAAAAATACAGTGAGTGCAATCGCTGAACTGCACCTCCAGCAAATCAAAAACAGAATGTCTGAATGCATAATTTGTTGTTATTGGTTTGGTGTCAGTTTCCTGCAGAAAAAGCTTCCTTCCTCAACTGAATAAGCTTTTTCATCAACAGCTGAATTAAATTTCATGCCAGAGTGCGATATCTTCAATTTCAAAGATGTGACACTCACTGTGAAGAAATGGTGATTTCTTTTTTAAAAGGACATTTGGTAATTCAAGGTCTTTGATTGACAGCACCTCAGTGCACTGGATTATCTTCAATATACTTTTGTTATACAGATGAAATGTGGATTATTTTAGAACTGAGAAAGGAAATAATGAAATCTCTGCATGCCATTAAATGTTGAGTTATGCGTTTACACTGTTCTTCTCAAAGACTTCTTTCATATTTCCTTATTATTGTTATTACTCCGTCTCGGTTTTAGCTCCTTGTACGAGTGAGAAAAGAAGACAAAAATGGAGGTCGATGTGTGCGTCCCCCCCCAAACAGCGACAGAGAAGCAGGAAAGAAAACCAGCAGAGGCGGATGAGAGCAGGGAGGCAGACCCGAGAGGAAGAGATACCAACTGGTGGCAAACAGACTGGCACAGAGAAACAAACCTTACAGCGCCAGACTGACAAGAAAAAGAAGGCAAACAGATCAAAAGACACACAAATTACATGAACATATCCACCCTGGAATAGGCCACAGTGCCGGCAAGCCCTGTGACCGCTGCTGATTCTCAGTCTTGCACTGCCATCTAGTGGAAGCAGCAGCTCATTCGAATAACTGTTGAGTCACTTACTACAAACTAACCACAACATGTCAGCGTCCGGTAATATAATCATGTGAGCACAACAAAAACGTATTTCAGAACTGCTGCAAAAGCCTCGACTGGGTCAAAACAACAGTATTTTCAGCTTAATAAGTAAAAAAGCAGAAGAACTTAAATGGATCTGATGAAAAAAAAAGGAGGTTGGCCTACACAAAGTGCATTAGACATGGACGTCTCATAAAGTTAAAGCATTATGAAACAGAAATGCACCAATCAATCAGCCAGAGACCAGATTCAAACAGTGACAAGCCAAACAGCGTCATATACAGTATATACAATTCTGAGCCAGCTGGAATCAGCAGGGATCTATTATTAACATTGAACTCTACTTGTCTTTTGATCAGTCAATTGATTTTTATAAACTCTCACCAACCTTTTTTTAACAATGTGCATGACAAACTAACAATGGATATTACAGCTTCTTGTGATTTGGATATTGCACGTAGCCATAGTGGGTTTTTTTTTTGCTTCCATCTGTTGTGCAGCCTCAGTTTAACTTCGTTCTTCACTACATAGTCACAACAACAAATTGTGAATGTATAACTGAGAAAAGAATAAACAAGTGGTACGTAAAAAACTACGGTGAAACCTTAAACCTTTGTTGTCTTTGGAAGATGTATAACTGGTCAGCTGTTCGGTCCGACACCGACATGCACTCTGGTCGCTTTCCTGTCCTGGGACGCATGCTGGCAGGGCTGTGAGCACAGTGTGTGTGTGTGTGTGTGTGTGTGAGCATGTGTGCACATGCTTTTCATTCCGTCAGTGACAGCTCTCAGCTGTCTGCCTCCCTGTGTCTGTCTCTACCCTGTCCCCTGTCTGTCTGCCTGCCTGTCTTTCTTCCTGTCCCCTTTGCGGTGTGTCTCAATGCCATTCACTGCCCGCAGCTTCTCTATCTCACTGATATAACATGCTATACTGGAGTCATCAACGCAAGAAAAACTTCCACGTGTGTGAGAAATGATGACAGTGTTGATTTGTGCATACTCAAAACAACACACACACACACACACGAGCACTCTACCAGCTGTCTCCTGTGCCTTGAAGTGTGCTGAGAGGTTGGGATGTTGTTGGGTGGGGGAGGAGGAAAGGAGAAACCAGAGCTCACTTAGTGGCCGATCCACCTTCCCACCGCTCACTTTAACTCCACAGTGACTGGTGCAGCTTTTCGTGCATGTGTCTGCTTCTGTGTGAAGTCAGTGAATGAGTTAGCTCGCGACCCGCTAAGTAGTTAACAACACATTATTAAACGGATGCTGTAAATTTAAGGGGTGTTTTTTTTTTTTTTTCCCATAAACGTCTGGTGGAGATATGAACCTCTCTATGGTCCAGATCGTGCTGGCATGGATTCTCTGTGTATTTACTGGTAAGTCTTCCTTGTGTGTGTGTGTGTGTGTGTGTTTCAACTGTCTTGGCTATGTTTTCTGAACTTGCTGCAGCAGAGAAAACGTCTCAATGAAGTTCAGTTAGAAGTGTTTTTCAGTGATTCGACAAAAACGTTTTCAAAGAGGGATTAACTGTTGTTTCTACAAGTCTAAATCCAATCCCAGCAACTTCAACTATTGAGATAACAACTTCTCAACTGTGCACACAAACAAGGTATTGACTTTTTTAGTTGCATTAGATGTAAAGTACTTATAGACAGCTCCAAGAGGATAGAAAAAAAAAGGCAAACAGCTGCAAACAAGGCTGAGGAAAGATGCCAAATTCAACACAGAGCTATAAAAGTGGGCTTTAGAGGAAATCCATTATCATCTCAGGTATATTTTCAGTGAAGATTGTGTACAAGTATTCAGGCAGAGTACTTTGCTTGTTGCTAAATACATGTTCTGTGTGGATAAAGTGCTGATCTCTCCAGAGAATGTGCTCATGTGTCAAGTGGCCATGCTCAGAAACAGAAAACAGACACATGGCCCGAGACACAACACAAGATACAGCGAACACTAAAATCCTCTATCATGGTAGACGTATTTTTTCTTTGTTGTATTAATGCTGTTATTTAGTACTATCTTCTGGAGAAAAAAGAAACTATGAAACAGTTTGTGGATAAAATAACTAGAGAGGAGTCTATTTTTGGCCAATTCAGTAGATTCAATACCTGGCAAATCAAAGTGCTTCATCACATTGATACAAAACTCACAAAAATCCAATACAGCCTTTGATCAAACCTGCTCAATGTCCTCACACAACCAGAGGTATTAAAGGGATTCTTACTATGGTATAAACAATATTAGGAGGCGGACAAATCTATACACACGCACATAACAATGGTTTGTATCAATATCTGAATTTCTGCCTTTTGACTTCTGTGTGATCAGCGCTGGTGATGACAGTGTGTTTAGTATTTGTCCTTCAGGAAGCCTAAAAGGAGCAGCTAAGCATTGTTAGCATTCCTCCACATTCACATTTTAGTCATTTACTGGAGCTGATGTCCTCTTCAGGAGTGATTTATATGTATCGGTGAGTAGGTATGGGGTGTGTTGGTCTTTGTTCAAGGACACTTGGGCAGTACACATGGTTGTCGGTGCACACGCCGTCTCTTGGGAGGATTAAACCTTTGAACTTTAAAGTAGCGGGCAGCCTAACACCCAGAGGCCTCCGCTGCCTCGTCAAAATGAGAAGCAGTTTACAGCTTTTAACAACCACATTTCTTCTCTTTATCTTCTCTTTAATTATATTCTGTATCATTTGAATAAATGTTTTACCCGTAAAGTGCGTGTGGTCTTATCCTCACCCACTTACTCCTGCAAATGAACACACTTCACATTAATTAAATGCTCGTAACTGCGTGTTTTACAGACTCCACTTTGAAACGGAGGACAGTAATTACAGCGTAACATGACTGGTTTATCTGGCCAGCAGCGAAAAAGCTAATAAAGAGACGAGGACTTCAATTACTGAAAACACCTAAATCACATCAAATTACGTGATCTACTCGTACCCGCTGAGAAGAATTAAGGTTTTTGGCAGACTCTCAAAGAGAACGTATGACTTGAGATTAACTTTAAATGAAATCAGGTAGAAGGAACATGAACAGTGTGATTTCCCAGTCGATGGCACTGCACTTTAGTACACTTAGGTAGGCTTTAACCTAAGAATATTATATTTACAGAGATATTACACACATATGCAGGATTTATTGTGTTCCAGGATATAAGGATAGAACAGATTTAGTGAACTCTATCTGATATATCATGCAGTTTAAAAATAAAATGGTGATCAGACTTTAAATTGTTTTCAGATTAGTTTGTGACGATCAACACATCAAATGTTTAGCGTTTGTTATTTAGTTCTTCCTACATCATGCATTCTGCACAAGAAGGATCACCAGTATGTTAAATTCGACACGTTTTTACTTTGATTTTTCCTTTCCAATTCACTGATCTATCTGGTTGCTGGCAAATGCAACCCAATGGTGGCAAATTGATGAGATGGCCAGATAGAGGTGATGTGTCGGGATGAATGGATCCGGCCTGTGAGCCACCAGTTGGACATTATCTGCATCACTGCAGATGTGCAATAAAAATGGTGCTCGGTAAATCATCTGAAGGTCTTTATTGCCGGATGCTACACATCCTCTTTGAAAAATATTTACTGGCTTGGAGCTTGTATGTCAGTATATCAAACGGGTTATTCCACAATCAAAACATGATTGTTTTGTCTCCGGTTAAATCTATTGATGGTAACACTACAAAACTAAATCTTAGTGGCATTTTCATACAGCCAATGCTATTTAGTGATTCACAAACAAGACAGCATAATCAGCAGCTAAGAAATCAAGAAAATTCAGGCTTAGTGTCAATACGAAACACAAAAACATGCCAGGATTCATGTCACGGCTTTCTATTTTGCACCTATGTTTAATTATCATACAGACACAAGAATTTAAAAGATTAATTTTACCTATTTAACAAAAGTATAAACTAAAAGTTAACTGTGTTTTCAGGTCTGGGGGAGTACTACCTTATATGTGAAAAAAGTAGCATAAAGCCTTGTGTGACTCAAGAGAAAGCTGCGTGTAATTTGACAAATATCGCCCAGTGATGTCACTCAGTGACATGATAGTTGCATTGTGGGTAATGTAGATGCCAGGTTTTGAAAAAGCAGTCCACTGGGCTAACAGTGCACTCCTATAAGTCTGTTGGACAGTTTGTGTGACGGGGATATCTCTAGCTCTGCTGGATCGATTTCTGATTTTCAATCTTCTTTTTGTCCAAAACCTGACGCCTACATTACCCACAATGCAATTGAGCCTCCGAGTGACATCACTGGAGACAATTTATCAGATTACATGTAGCTTCTCTGGAGCCAGAAACAGTTTTATACATTTTTTCCCCACATATGCAGGAGCACTTTGTGAAATCTGTAAATTCATTTAAATGTTGGAAATTGGTGGAGCTGCCCTTTAATTGAGTCGGAGGAGGAATTCATTTATTCACTAATGGTAACTTTAACAGACAAAGATGTCATGTGTTCTGTTAAGAGGTGTGGCTGCCATCACAGATACAACACTGTGATCAGAATAAGCTAACTAACAATCTTATCTATTCAGCCAACTTTGACTCGAATGCAACAATTCATGCCCATTTTCTGACGGTTACAAAGACTCACTGGGAAAGCAGACAGAGGAGGCAATTTGAAGGTGACAGGCTACCTATTTTTTCCCTTTTAAAGCCCTGCTCACATGCTTCTTCAGTCAGAGTGTTTCATTTTCCCCAATAACATTTTTCCAGCTTGGCATGTGAGTCATAGCAGTGACATCGGAACAATAGCTGACACACGCTGGCATCCTCATGGACATGAACTCGATACAATCATCACAGCCACACTTTTGTTACATGGAGAAAATGGAGAGCGGCTCAGCTGTTTTATTTTGTGGTGGTGGTTCATGCGGATATTAGAGTCCAGTGGGCAATGACTGACAGCTCCAAGTGGCCAGCCTTGCTTCTCCCTTTCTATTTTTGTATGTGGCCAGATCAAAGCGTGCTCGCAGGACAACAGACAGGGAGCAGGAAGCCAGTGACAGATAGAGACAATGGCTGACAGCCAGGGAAATGAACATCGGCACTGTACACAACAACACCACGCTGAGCCTCAACGTGTTTGAGAAAGATCCCAAAAAAGGCCTGAAAGGGAACCAAGATAAACTGTGTGTGTGTGTGTGTGTGTGTGTGTGTGTGTGTGTGTGTGTGTGTGTGTGTGTGTGTGTGTGTGTGTGTGTGTGTGTGTGTGTGTGTGTGTGTGTGTGTGTGTCCTCTGCTCTTGCTGGCTAAATGAAACAGGATCCTCGCCGGCTCAGTTCAGGCTGACTGTGGATCGCCAGCAGGATGCCAGAAATAACATGCAAAGGATGTAACACGGGTCACAACCTGGCTAGCAGCACGAAGCTAATCTGCTGAGTCATATTGTGACAAAACTACATGATGTGTTTACTGCCATTACGGGAACAAAAGGTGATGCAACGGTCCAGTTGTAGTATAATGATGGCTTCTAGGTACAAGTCTTGCATCTCTAACGTCTCCAAAATTATCTTTTTGACTCTCTGGCCAAAACAAAATCCACCAACAAAGCATTTTTTTTTTTACCAGCCAAAGAGATTGTGTCACATATACGTTAATTTAAGTATATTATATTGAGACGATAAGACACAATATTGCATGCAAACTTAAAAAAAGAGGCCAGAGAAAAAATCTGAGTCAAAATTATATGAAGAAAATGATCTAACATCAACTCTATGAGCATTATCACATAATAGTATTCGCTACAAGCACTTGCAATTAAAATCTAACTCCAACTGTTTATGCATCTGTCGTCTATGTCTGTTTTTAATATATTCAATTTAACATCTAAATTGTGGTCGGCACCATGTTAGTAACCATCCTCGCCGCACACAACACCAACTTTTGATTTATAAACAAAGATTGTCAAACTGCCAGAATGTGACCGACAACCAAAGCTCCTCTCCTGTCCCTGCTTGAAATTAATATAGAATGAATAACTGAATCAATTTGACTTTTTTTTCTAGCTGTGGTATATTTCTATGGCGTGTATCCCATCTGTATATATCAGAATTTACAGCTTCATAAAGACACTGTCTAAAACAAAAAAAAAACAGTAAGCCTGTTAACTGGAAACACCTTCGCTGTGAGGGGGTGTTAACTGCAGGTTAACTGTTCTGAACTCTGACTGATCCAGACTTAATGTCAAGTGGATTGCCTGGCAGGTGGTTTTCCCCGACTCCCTCTTAGCACTCAGATTAGGTTCGATCCAAGGACTTATAAAGAAACAGGTTTGATCGCGGCGCTTAGACAGCCCATGGGGCATTCAGTGCAGAGGCTTTTCACCAACATGGAATTCCAGTCACTCAACTCGCTGCTGTTGATCTGTCTCTCTGTCTGCCTGTCCCAGCCTCTCTCTCATCAAGATAATTCCCAACCCCTTCCTGTCGTCCTCTCTTCCTGCGAACTCTCTCACAGTCACTGTGCAAGGTTTCAGGTTGCTGGTTGTAAGCCAGGGAAATGTTTGGCGTGTGAATCACAGTTCCCCACTCGCTTCAGCTGTGATTTCAATTCCAGTATGATAACATTTGTGGGGACATGAGCGTCAGCTGGGTATGGCGACATGTCACACTGACCGCGTGCGTCAGGTGAAGTGAGCCTGAAATAAAATGTGTTATGAAAGTGTGAACCAGAGTTTGTGTACAGCATAAATTACACATTATTGGCATAAGATCCAAGTAAAGTCCTGAGTGTTTTTTTACATTTCATTAAACTCCACACCAACTACACAGCCCACGTTGCTTCCCTCTACTTATCGATCACCCACTCTGACTGATCTCTGACCTCCTTGTGTTTGGAGGATGAGACTCATCAAGCAGAGACTGTCTAACAAAATAAAGTCTGATTCTCTGTGTTAATCTGTGTGCCCCAGGTCCAGTATCCAGCTCGGCAGATGAGACTAGTCTGGTGAAAACCCTTTTTACCGGTTACAACAAGGTGGTTCGTCCTGTTGACCACTTCAGCGAGCCGGTGGTGGTCACCGTGGGACTGCAACTGATACAGCTGATCAGTGTGGTAAGCCATTGATTCTTAGCCTGGAGGCAGTTGCAAGTTAATTTCTCTCCATTCTAACACAATATCACAAGGTCGACAACAATCATGTGTGTGACACCAAGCTGCCGAAATATCTGAAGCTTAATATATCAAATAATCAAATTGAAGTTGGAGCAAAGACATCATCAAAAAACACATGCAAACATTAAAATTAATCAGAGAACAAGTCAAAGCAACATGTGCATCAAGAAATATAAATCTGCTTTGCATCTGTCACTGTCCTTGGTACTGAAGCAGGTGAGGAAGTCTGGCAAAGCAGAAAGGGTGACATGTTGTGCACTAACGCAAGAAATGTGAAATAACAGATTCTACAACATGTCTCACCTAATTGCAATGCACCTGTCACACACAGACAGCAAGTCACAAGGCTTGATAACATGTGATGGCACGGCAGCCGAAATGATGCAAACATACAGCAAAACAGGCAGGACTGAAGCAACAACTCGCTTGAATTCAACAACTGCCTCTCCACGAGCGCATAATGCAACAAGCTGACAGGGACATAAACATCTTCACTGAAAGGGCTCGGCGGCCGTGTGTGCCTGTGTTGTGTCTGTCGTCCACACTACAGACCCAGGGTGATAAAAAAGTATGTTGGCACAGCGGCCAAACACACAAGCAGCACAACACAAACACATTTCAGATTCTTTAAAAAGTTGCTCTTACTGTTTGTAGCTCTCCTTCTGGGTCTTCACCTCGCTTCACTGGGCGATGATGATGATGACAGTACGACAAAGACAACCTGAAATGTTCTTCACAGTATCGAGCTTTCTCTGCATTTAAAGGTGCATTATGTAAGAACCGGGTAACTGTTGAATTCATGCCGGGAACAACAGAGGGCAACATATCACCAGGGTAACCGTGTTAGCTCAGTTAGCCGGATGCTGGCCAGACTGAAGTTAGCAAGAAATGGGTAAAGACACGGTGGGTTGGGCAGAGATTGGTGAGACGGGAAGTGGGACAGGGAGGAACTATTCAATCGGACGATTTTACAGGACGGACTAGCTGGTTAGACATCACGTCAAAGCTGTTCAGCACATTATGTTGATAAATGTAGTAAACTAAAATTCCTACATAATGCATCTTTAACATGAAGAAAAAATACCATTTTTCATGAATATTCTGACTTAAAGAAATGTCCTATTTGCGTTATGAGGTCCAAAACAAGACATCCAGCAGACAAAAAGTAAAAATGACTCTCCATGCCATACTGTAGCAATCCCCAGGCAGCAGCACAGCAGCGGGTTAGCAACAGCAACGTGTGTGAAACTTGCTGCCAACATGTCTTAAGTTAAATATATGTTAAATATATCATATTTATTTATCAGAGACAGAATCACATCAGTCTGAAGATCAACAAATCTAAAGCTAGTGTCACTGTCCGTGGTACTGACACAGAGAAGGCAAGTCTGACAATCACAATGTCTATTTACTGACCAAGTGAAGAGAAAGACATTGTACAAAACCTCTCAGCTAACCAGCAATTCACTCAACAAACAAGGTGACAGGTATGAACCTGTCACATACAAACAGCAAGTCACACCACATGTGGACCCCATGTGGTGTCATGGCAGCCAAAATAATCCAAACATGCTGCAGAACAGGCAGAATTTGGGTGAATGTGAAGACAAAAAGCAGCAACTCGTATAAACTCAGCTACAATCTGTTCATGAGCACATAATGCAACAAGCTGACAGCGACCTTAAAACAAAACCCCTTCATTAAAAAAGGCGCGGCGGCCATTTGTGTCTGTGTGAGGTGTGTGAGTCAGCTCACAATTTCAAAAAAGCACAATTTACAAGCAGCACACTTTAAAAAAAGAAAACTTGCTCTCACTGTTGGAGCTCTCCTTCTGGGTCCTCGCCTCGTCTCCTCACCACGGCTGACAGTCAACAAGTCCCTCGACGACATTTTGACTCCTGCTCCAGGTCTCCTGCTGTTTCTGTCTCAGTATCCACAGTTTTCCACAAGCGGTCGATAGTGAACGACAATAAAGTTCACTGCTCGTAAAAGAAGCCTTTTTTCATCCTAAAATTTAAGGGCCAAGGTGCCCGTCTCCAAAAACGTCGTTGCCTCCAAAACTGTAGCGCCGAAAACTTTTTCCGGACTACAAGTTCCTTTGATCTACCTGCAATATTCGGCGTTAATTGGGCGATTGTTGCGCATGCGCAGCCACTGGATGCTGGAAAGCGACATGTTGGAAAATCAGCCTTTCATTTTAAGTTAGAAAAAATGAAAGTAAATGGCAAAGAAAGAGTGTTTAGATTGTTTTTAAGGGGTAACAGGAACTATAATATTGCTTCTTACGTGTCTTTTTCTGCATCTCTCAGGATGAAGTCAACCAGATTGTGACCAGCAACGTCCGTCTCAAACAGGTAAATGTTGGGTGGTGAATCCATAAAGACAACAAATATGTAAATCATATAGAAATCCTGATAACAATAGTAAATAGGTGACACAATTTAAACTACAATGCAATGTTTCTAAAGACCCTCTCTGTTGCTCCTGAAACAGTTATTCAGGTTTACTGTGAGTGATTCTATAGAAATGCTTAACTTTGCTTGTAACAGTTGATGATTTTATCACCAAACACTGTTTCTGCTCATGTAACTTAATTTCCTAGACTTCAGTGCTGTCAGAGTTTTGACCTGTGACACCTAAAACTACATGGATTGTCACAATGAATCTGTTGTGTGTTTTCTCGTGATACATTCAGTAAATTCTTTGCATTTTCCTGGAATATTAGGCCCTGAATGATTCTCCTTTAAATATCTGCCCTGATTTGTTCATGAAGAGATGGTGATTTAACTGAGATCTTGAAATCACATGCTGGCTGCCTATTTGTATTCACTCTGCTGACTAAAAAAGTTAAAACCTGCCTCCTTCAGATGGAAATAAAACAACTGAATCGTGTTGTATCAGTACATTTGTAGAACGATGATCTTAAGTTTTCCTGTCTTTACCTCAGCAATGGTTGGATGTGAACCTGAAGTGGAATCCGGATGATTACGGAGGCATCAGGAAGATCAGAGTCCCTTCGAACCGACATATGGAAACCTGACCTGGTGCTATACAACAAGTAAACACACTTCTGTCTCCTTCATATGTCCTTTAAACATCTCCCTGCTGCTGTCACAGTCACCCTCTCCTCCTCTGCAGTGCTGACGGTGACTTTGCCATCATCCATGAAACTAAAGTCCTGCTGGAGCACACGGGGGTGATAACGTGGAACCCTCCGGCCATCTTCAAGAGCTACTGTGAGATTATTGTGCTCCATTTCCCCTTTGACCTGCAGAACTGTAGCATGAAACTGGGAACCTGGACGTATGATGGACTGCTGGTCGTCATCAACCCAGTGAGTGTCGATTATTGTAACACTTGTATCCTCTTTGCAGTAACCCGTTTCTATCACAGGGATTATTTCCTTCTCTTCTGTCGTCTAGGACAGCGATCGGCCTGACCTCAGTAACTTCATGGAGTCCGGTGAATGGGTGTTGAAGGACTACAGGAGCTGGAAGCACTGGGTTTACTACACCTGCTGTCCCGACACGCCGTACCTCGACATCACCTATCACTTCCTGATGCTGCGGCTGCCCCTCTACTTCATCGTCAACGTCATCATTCCCTGCATGCTGTTCTCTTTTCTCACCGGGCTGGTCTTCTATCTGCCCACTGACTCCGGTACGTAGATCCCGGTGGGCTTACATGCCCCCATGCAACACCAATACAAGGAGAAATTTGAAGTTTGGCAGCAAGACTTTTGGTTTAAATACGTTCGTCTTTGTCTCCAGGTGAAAAGATGACTCTCTCCATCTCTGTCCTGCTGTCTCTCACTGTCTTCCTGCTGGTTATTGTGGAGCTGATCCCCTCCACCTCCAGCGCTGTTCCTCTCATTGGGAAATACATGCTTTTCACCATGGTGTTTGTCATCGCCTCCATCATCATCACCGTCATCGTCATCAACACGCACCACCGCTCGCCCAGCACGCACACCATGCCCCCCTGGATCCGCAAGGTTCATGTTTTGCTTGTATTATCTGCCTGTAACCATTTTATATTATATATGTGTGTGTGACAGTTTGAATCAATATCTGCGTCTGTCTGCCCCTCAGGTCTTCATCGAAACCATTCCCAACATGATGTTCTTCTCAACAATGAAGCGGCCCAGTCAGGAGATCCGGCAGAAGAGGTTGTTCCCCACTGACATGGACATCTCTGACATCTCAGGCAAGGCTCCAGCTGAATGACAAACATCTTGACATAGCTGGAATAAGTGGTGCATGTTCTGGGTAGAGAGAGTTAGTGTCAGCATTCGGTCACAGAGATGATGCCAAGTGAGCCCAGTAAGAAAATAGGATGGATGTTGCATCTCCACGACTACAGCCTGTCCCTGCTCTCTCTCTCTCTCCTCTGCAGGTAACCCCAACCCCACCAGCGTCACCTACCAGTCTCCCATCGCTAAAAACCCTGATGTCCGCAGCGCCATTGAAGGGGTGAAGTACATCGCCGAGACCATGAAGTCAGACGAGGAATCCAACAATGTAAGACAACAAGACCTGCGTGGGTATGAATATTAACTCCAAAATTCACCTTCATCTGGATCTGCTCTCAGACGCTTCTCTATCTGCGTCAAAAAATGAGAATAGTTCATTAAATCACAAGTTAAATGTTCTTTTGTTTTTGCTCTTCTTAATTTAAGTTATCATAATAGCAAAAATTGCAAAAAAGGACATATTTCAGTGACTTTCTGATGTCAAGCAGTGAAGTTTCTTGTCAGCCTTGAATCCAGGAAGTCCCTCCGTCCAGGAAAAAAATAATCCAGCACATAACCCGCCATAATACTGCAATTAGCTTTAGAGGTACTGAAAGGGAGATTTTTTTAAACATTTGGACAGAGCCAGACAAGCTGATTTTTGTTTCTAGACCTTGTGCTAAGCTAAGATAACCAGCTACATATTAAATGTATTTAAGCAAGTGTAGGATCGATCTTGTCGTAACCATATTTCCCCAAACCTCAAACCATTCCTTTAGAGGAGCAGTATGAAAGATTTAGCCAGAATTTTAGTTTCAGCATGCAAACTTTCCTGAAGTTTGCATGCAAGGTTGCAATGAAAGCAGACTCCCATCGGCTAATAACTAAAATATCACGCTAACGAGACGCTCATATGGGACAGAAAGCAGAACCTCTTCGGTACTGGCAGTTCTTTTAATTGATAATTCACCGTAAGGTCAAGCCTTGTGTGTCTGCTTAAAGTAATATAAAGTAGCAAAATTGAATTTAAATCAACCGTGACTTTATTCAGGTGAACAGAGACAGAATGACATCATTGTTGAACCAGTGATGTGCATCCAAAGTCACAGGTGCTTAAACGTGACCTTCTTGCTCTCTCGTCTCATCGTGTTCCAGGCAGCAGAGGAGTGGAAGTTCGTCGCCATGGTTCTGGACCACATCCTGCTGTGTGTGTTCATGGCCGTGTGCATCATCGGGACGCTCGCCGTCTTCGCTGGGAGACTCATCGAGCTCAACACGCTGTAGAGGCCCGACCCATGAGGGAGCCGTTCTAGTTTTTCTCTCGCTTGGGAGATGCGTCACAGGAGTTTTATCACTGGACTGGGTCAGGTTGTGTTCGCTCTCTCCTCCCTCTGTCTCTCACACACAAACAGACGCAGTTCGACTTTTAAACGCTGTGAAGTTTGTGTATTTGTGATCTGGATGGGTCATACTTGAAGCTGCTGTTGTCACTAACAATGTTTTCTATTGTTGTAGTTCGTTTTTCTACAGGCTCTTATTGCTGTAATTCACTCCGGTGAGCTCGATGAGTGTATTTTTAGTCCTACTGTGTGGAACACCGTGACGGTAATAATTGATTTGTTTTTGGCAGCTTGAATTAAATATTAAAACAGAAAAAAAAGAAACAGTTTAACCCTGAGAAGGTTTGCATGTCCACTGTGCTTAGAATGAATGCTACATTATTAGAAAATACTTTCTATTAACAGAAAATCTCATTACTGTAGGTCAGTCGAGGGCTTCAGCTCAGAGTGAATGTCTGTGTAGAAACCCACCATGGATGTTACAGGTGAGGGAGGACGATTAGTTCAGCTAGCTCAAAACAAGACCAACTAATTTAATTGTATTTTTTTTATGCAATTTAATTAGCAGTTCCATTGGCTGAGCTTAAGTTGACTTGGAGTGCAGGCAAGATGTTTTTCCCCCGCCCGGAAGTTTTATTGTTTTTTTGCCTGACACTCATTTAACTTCTCAAAGTCTCGATTATATTGATGGTTGTGAATTCTGCAAACGTTCGTGGGTTAGCGGCGATGTTTATTTCCTCTTAACTCTCTTGTTAAATTATTTTCAACCACATTGAAGGATTGTGGTTAAACAGTTTTAAATGATCTGCTGCTTTTCAAAAACAACGTGTATTTTTCAGTGAAAATGTGTAAAGTTACCAGTGAATATAGACGATAAAGACTACAAACGAATGTTTATTGTTTCGGTGTCGCGGGATTAAAGTTGATAAGAATCGTGTGTTTTGTGTAGATTTAATCATGCGAACAGTGGCATAGAGAGGAACATTGTTAAGCAATGGATGTGAAAATATTCCATGACATTTACATGAAGAAAATGTATCACAGGTGCGGTGTTGCCGCCCGTGTCAACAGCAGCCAGCTGAGGGCAACTTGATTTATTTTGCAGCTGTGATTCCTGATGAAGAAAGAGTGACTTTTTTTTTTATATTTGCAGTTGTGTAGATGTGAAATCGAGTGAAGAATAAAGGTCGTTAATCCTTTATTTAATGACATTTTATTTATTTATCGTTGTTTATTGTATTATTTTCCATTCTGTGGAACTTTTGTTGTGTGTGTTGTGCTTGAAGCTTGTTGTTAGCAGAGCGGATAGAGACACTTTATACTGTCGCAGAAATTCTGACCCAAGTCATTCACAAAGAAATCCACAGTCCAGCAGCATTAAACAACTTGAATAAATTATCCACAGGCTTGTATAGGCAACAGACAGAGACAAGGAATGTCTCATTTTTCATGTCATGTCAATATCTGCTCACATATAGTCAATAAAAAAGTGATTATACATTTACATTGCTACAGATTTTAATCAAGTAGTGATTGGGGGTCATATCACTTTTTCTGCTAAAGACAGTAGCTTCTGTAGCTAGCTGTAGCTTCTTAGTACGCAGGGATGGTCCACATGTGTTAAAGATGGGTGTTGTGGATTGAGTAATTTAAAAGTTCAACCCAATCACAATAAGCAAAGATTTGCTCTCTCATCGTATCTATGCTCACTGATGGAACATGGAAGAACAAGAACACAACAACTCCCGCTTTCCTTTGTTGAAAAATTTTATTCGGCGTGCCATGCGCACACGTAATGACAGCCAGCACTGTCAGAAACATAACTCATAAATGTAGCAGGAAAAAACTAAGTAACAAATGAAAAACAGTTACTTAAAAGAGAACTTGTTGAGGAGGAAGTTTTTAAATATCACAGAGACAACTTTATATTTCATCACCAGCGGATACAAAGCTCGTTAACACCGGTACCATCCAGTTAATCACAAGTCAGTGAGCAGGCAGAGGTACCACGATGCCTGGTGGAGGGAAGTAACGGGACAAAATCCAAATGTCAAGCTGTAATCGAAGAGTCAGGCTACTTTAAATTCATTACATAGTCTCTCCTCAACATTCAACAGAGCTTCGTCCAAAAGCACTTTTGCTGCCATGTGAACGTTCAGAAGGCGAGTCCCAAACCTTTACACCCAACTCCCGCCAAACGGTTCTGGGTTGTTGTGAAGTTTTGAGGAGGGTCAGACCTGTGCAGCACAGGCGATACAACATATTTACATTTTGCATAGACACTCACTATTCTATCTGGTTCCATTTAATAACAGAATAAACTGTTTTTGTTCTAGTGCCGGCCAAATGAACCATGAGACACTTTTTATGTTTCCACAGGAGTTAAACACAGTAAACTAATTATGACAACAGCATCCAAAGCAGGCATTATGATGGCACCATATTTAAAACACTTGAAATGAATGTAAGCGCATAAAATCTTAATAAACGCCAAATCTGCAGCAACCTGAAGGCTACAGAGCCCAAACCAGGCCTAGACTTTTAAATAGTTGTGACTGTACGATGGCATGTATAGATTTACACCTCTAATTGTTTAAAAACCAAATAGTGCAGCGATACATGAACAGATCAAAACACAAAAAGGCCAAATAAATAAATTCAAAGACCAAACTCAGTGCAAATGGAGTCAAATAATACAGATAAAACAACAGTGCATTTGGCAAATGATAATCCTAATAACAACTATTATTAGAAAAGACCAGATAGAGAATTTGGCAGTTTTAGCTCCACTCACTTGCCAACATGTTTAAAGGCTCGGTTGTGTTTTTGTTAGCAGTGCTCATCAACACTAATGCTATCCTCAAGCTAATAAGTTAGCCAAGGTTGTCAGAGAAAAATATTTCTAAAATTAACAGCTAAAATTTCATTGTTTGCTTTTCCCCAAAAAAAAAAAGCTTGGTTAGGAAAAATAATTTTCTGTAAAGTCCGTCTTTTTCAGACTTTTGTCAGGGAGAGCAGACAAAAGCTCCAGACTTCTAATGAATGGTGACAAGAGTCACAAACACACACACCTATCCTAGAAACACACGTTCTGCTGCATTTCTGATGGCTGATCTGAGTTCAATAACTGGTTGCTACACAGTGTTTGTAGTTACTGCAGTAACAAGTGGCACGTTTGACATCAGTGACAATAATTTGCTGCTGACAGACTGCCTACAAGGAGGAAACAAAGGCATGGACGGTCAACAACAGTCAGTGTATCGACTGAACAGCAGCTGCTTTCTCTGGTTAGTGTCGTCCATTTACTGCAGACACAAGCACTGGTACATCCCCTCGTCTGTTTCTTTATATTGGCCCTTCAGAACATTTTGCTTCCTGCAGATTTGAGTGCAGCTGACAAGTAAAACATTAGCTTTGTTCAAAAACATACTGTAGTTTTCTGGGAAACCTCTCATAGCTCAGATACCACCTGTCTGGGACAAGCTGATAAATACTTTAAAAAAGAAAAGAAAACTTAAAAATCTCAGCAGGATAAAATGTTTGCATGCATCAGTGTAAATGTAAATGTCTTCATATGAAATGGGTCCAAGATCTTCATCAGTACGCATGTAGAGCAGGAGATAATGAAAGCCAACGCAGGGACCCTGAAACTTTATGGCATTCTTGTATAAACTGTAAACACGGTTGATGATGTCCTGATCCACAACGTTTGTCTTCAGATGCACTTTCTTGAATTTAATATTTGCTCCAAAAGCTGAAGTGAGAACTTTTTTTACCCTTCCAAGCAAATTAATATATAGCATGTATGTACTTCACTTACATTTGCATCATAACACACTTATATTTAGCAAAATGTACCAATTTACTTTTGAGCATGTTTTCATTTTTGCTGCATCTGAGAACAAACCATCTGTAAACCAGCCGTCCTGCCTAAAATCATTCATCCTTTAACAGCAGCCGACTACTTCCAACCCAAAAGAACCTTAAAGTCTAAATCATACATTAGAATACTGTAAAATTATCACCATATCAATAACCACGCAGAGAGCATCGTCAGCAGCAAACTACTCTATCGAGAATCAGCCTCAGGATTAAAACTACAATCATCAATCTGACACCTTCATAGTCAACCAATCAAACTGATAAGGCCATGATATGCTGGTGTCATTTTAGGCAATATTACTGAACATTTTATTGTTTTTCATTGAGAATTCACACCAGTTACCAACACATTAAGGACATAAAATCCTTCGTCCTAGCATAATGAACGTGACAAATATCTGAAAGCTGAGGCTGATGTTTTTGGTTGAAGGGAAGAAACATATTGAACTAATGTTGGTGAAAATCCTTGTCCACCTATATTGCTTTAAAATGCTACCTGTCTATCATGGCCAACACCGTTTGTTTGGACTGAATGATCAGACATCACCGGTCCTCTTCTGGACGCTTTGCAACTACGATGGCTGCGGTTCTGTCTCGACCAGCACACTGCGACTCTGCTCCGTTTCCATCTCCTCCTCCTCCTCTTGAACCACTTCTTCTTCTTCTTCTTCTTCTTCTTCTTCTTCTACTACTCCCTCGTCCTCCTCGTCGTCCTCCTGCTGCTGCTGCTGCTGCTGCTGCTGCTCCTCTGATTGGGTCTCACTCTCGACTTCCTGAGTGGTCCCTTCGTCATCCCCCACCTCTTTCTCATCTGAGGAGAACACAAGTAAATAAGATGCATACATACCCAGAAAACGAAGAGAGAGAATGATCAGGAAGGTTGAAAGATAACGGGAGCATCTGATATAATGTCAATAGTTTGCAAAACAAGAAATGATTGGGTGTTTGGAGTTAAAATCAGAGGTCATTGAAAGAGAATCAGCAGCATTCCTTTAGTAAGAGTGAACATATTTAAAACAAACGTTGATGAACAACAGAGAACGGAGAATGCAGAGAACATAAGTGGCTTTTAAAATCTCCCACCTCCAATTCAACAACACAAGTTCAACAGGATAATTAAAACACCCATCATCATGAAAATCAATGCCGGAGGATCTGGTGTTACAGGAACCCAATATAACTACATTTTTAAAATCATTACTTCTGAATATAATGCTTCACTGTGAATCTAAATGTCAAGATTCACAGTGAAAATGTCTGAATGCATCATTATTTGCGCACTTTAAGATCTATTCTGTTTGATAGAAGATGATCATAAATCCACACCGTGGCAAAAAGGAAGATTTGAGCCCCATTCAGACAAGATGATCAGCAGTTACTAGATTTGTTGCGGACCTCACTGTCCCATCATAGTAGCTTGCTTGAAACAGATGAGAATATTGAGTAACTGAAACAACTTTAGAATAACTTTTAACACAGGACCGAATGTGTAAAAGCTCTGATAAATACTTAAAAATTCAAGGTGTCTAAACAGATGGGACTTCAAGCATGGAATGAAGAGCATGTGCACAAAAAGGAGGCACTGGACACCGAAATTACAACTGAGGTTTGTTAAAAAAAATGTGCTATGGGTAGGATTAATACAAGTGATTGAAAATCCCATAAAAAGACATACATCTTGTCCCAATGGGGGCTAAACATCTCGATACACAATGACACTTTATGCACAAAATATTTGACTTTTGTTTTTTTTGTTTTTTTAAATGAAGTGATTTGACCAGACACAAACTCTGGTGTCTTTTTGAATTAATGTAGGTGTTGGTGACGATGATGTGAAGATGTGAGGACATAAGAGACAACTTGACAATAGATTGGAGACAAATATCAATCATTTATAAAAAAAAAAAAAACTTGTCTAAATATTTTGTACACAGTGAACACCAGGTCTGGGTCAAACAAATGTATTTCTTATACTTTTATTTAGCATTTGCTTAAATTCATGGGGGCACCAAATGTTAAGGATTAATCGTCAGGACAATGTTATTTTCTAAATAGCAGGATGAATTTTAATGATCTAATATTTGTAAACACTATTCCACCCAGGTCTGGTGTAAACATCCAGTAACTGTTAAAACCCATTGTTGCTTTAGCGTGATTAGAGTTAGCAATTTTGTGATTGGTCTGCGTTCTACAATGTTATGGATTCTACAGCGAAGAAAATCGACCCATTCTGAGGTAATCAAATCGTTCAAATCAGTTCAAATTAAACCAGATCAGACAGTGCAGGGAGAGGATGAGAACCTGGACTCTGCAGAGGTCGGTTCTGAGGGTTCTTTGGACTCTGCTGGATCCGGAAACTGTGGACCAAATTCCACGGAGCCGGAGCCTTGGCTAGAGGCAAGATCACACCATTAAACCCACTGGTCACTTTAACGCAACACGGTAGTGTGCTGGGATAACAACCAACTAGCATTTTGGGTGAAATATACACTATTTAATCTGCATGCCACCCTGCATCTGTTCAAAAGAGATCAAGTAAAGACATTAGTTTACATTTTTTCCTGCACTTGATTTGTTTACTAGGTTGGATTGTGAAGCACCACCATGACAATAAACAAGGAGGTTGTCAGGATTCAATTTTTCAACTGATTTAATCTGGCAAAAATTCTGCCAGTTTTCCAGTTTTAAAATGATATTGTCCTAAACACTCTGTTTCCTCCTGTCGCAATGTCTCACCTCTGCTGGCTCACTGCTCACTAACAACTACAACAGGATACAAGATGACTTCATTAAAGTTTGGGAAAGAATCAAACATTAAACACATAAACAAGGTCAACAGGAGCACGGTACTAAAAAAAACACTGGACACGGCCGGTTAGAACATGAAGTAAGTAACATAAAGATGCACAAAGCAGTGGGAGAATAAGTGTGTGTGTGTGTGTGTGTGTGTGTGTGTAGGTCTCCATCAGGGGTGAGGTGTCAAGTCTAAATTCAGACCCAAGGAGACCCAGTCTTGGTTGGTCTTGCTTGCTGCTTGTGAGTGTGTATGTGTGTGTGTGTGTGTGTGTGTATCTATGTTTTTCAGTACCTCCAGAAGGGGGTGCACTCTCCTCTGTTTCAGTCCCAGAACGAGGTGTCGGTCCAGGGGAACGAGACTCTGCTCTCAGCCTCCTCTCGTAGCTGAACTCTGGAAGCCTGGGAGCCTGAGGACGTGTCTTTCTGGCAGGATTCAGGAAGTAGCAATAGGCACAACGGAACGCTGAGGGATGGAGACAGAAAGAGAGAGAGCTTAGATCAGAGCTGGTGCCATTTCATAAACTATGACTCTGGAGTTTATGATCTCAAAAACTCATCTTTTTTTAGGACGGTCCTTCTCATTACATGCAGTGGTGTGTTTATGTTCTTACCTAGATATTCAAACTCTTCTTTCAGAGCCATGCCATTATGAGAAAAACACTGTTGGCAGATCAGAGCGTATCTATAGGAAGGAAGGAGAAACAGATGGAGGGAGAGAAACTGTTTGGTATCATACTTTAATAATATGCAGTGTATATTCCATAAGGTATGTGGTAAAAGCTACTTGTCGACTTCCACCAATGGTTGCTTGATTACTTGAGGATTTCTGATAATCCCATGAGACATTTACCCCAAAGAATCTATGTTACTTTTCAATCAAGGCTAAACATATGGCAGAAGAGGTTTGTAATCAAGGGCACCACAGGCTCCACGAGAGAGAGTCCTGTCAGCAGGGAAAGTTGCAGGAGCAGCAGATCTGCAAATGAAGATGATGTGTGCCATCTGCAGGAGAGGACATTAAACGTCTCTGCTATTCTAACACTGGTGCTGCAGGTGGTAAATGAGTGTTAAAACTGCAGCTTTTTCCTTTTCCCAGAAGAAAATCCGCAATCTAAATGAATGCAAGTCTGGGAGGAAGTCACAAGCTACTTCCACACAGATTTTTATATTTCATAGAATGAGTCTTCACCTGTTCTGTGGTCCATCCCCGACAAGGTACTCAATGACTCGGTCCACAGCTCCCCTGTCTTTGGGTAGGATTGGTCTGGCTAATGGAGGACCTGGTGGGTGTAGGCCTGAAAATACAGTCCACAAACATGGAAATGAACACACACACGAACACACACAAGACTGATAGATTCAGGTTTTTACATTTCAGTTCACAGACTGTGCACATTGTGGGCCTTGCAAAACACAAAGTTAAAATGCAGAAGTCAGTTACAGCAGATGTGTCTTCCTCATTGCATACATAGCAGCATTTACTCCAAGATGCATTCACCGGCTTTACAACCTACCTACACCTGGTATGGGGGAGCAGGGGGTCCTGGGTACCGCCCCATGGAGGACAGAGGCAGACAGAGCAGATCTCTCCGGCGGTCCTCCTGGAGCTGAGAGAGGGACAGGTTCTGTAGGGAGAGCAACATGGAATAGAAACACACAGATGTCTAAAAGAACTCAGTCAAAGGCAACTGGACTTGCTATTTGCTCCAGTTGCATTAGACTTCGCCCATGACCTGGATTACTCCGAGTCTGCTCAGACAGACTAGAGGAGATTTGACTTGTTTGAACAACACATCTGACAAACCTGTGTGGACCCAGCATCAAAGCTGATGCACTTACGAACTGTGATTCTCGATCATTCTTAATCTTCAGTATCTCTGTGACCCCTTACCCACAGGTGTGCCCCCAGGTCCCATAGGGGGCCGGGCGCCCACTGGAGTCATTGCCATTGCACCCGGGGTGCCCATCGGCATGGGTCTCATTGGCATGCCTCTCTGTCGAATCTCTGCAGAGGAGAGAAATCACAAAACTTACTTTTTTTTACTTTGCAGAGGCAAGCATTTGATTTCTCTATCCATTGATCATCATATTTTAATGACAAGGAATCACTTTTTGGAGCTGTTGCTCTAGTTTCTGCAGAACTCTGACCCAAGCTCCAAGCAGACACCATTCAACTACCTGAAAATGTGATGCTTTATCTTTTTTGTCTTGATATTAGAGCCCAACCGATAAAGGATTTTTAAGGCCAATACCGATACACATATTTGGTGATTTAAAAATCCGATATATTGGCCTATATATAAAAAAAATCCAGAAACACGTAACAAAACATAAACAGATTTCCATCACATTAGTTATTTGTAGTTATTTATGAGTCCTCACTGAAATAATATGATAATGCTATTTAATAAACTTGTTTGTTTTATTGTCACAACAGAATAGAGGAACATCAAAATATATTAAAGTTCTGACAAAATAAAATGTATAAAGGGTGTTTCGTCCGTTTTTATTTTATTTCTTAAATATTCATTTATCGGCCATTATAAATGCCGATACCGATAGTTTGGAAAATGCCTAATATTGGCCCACCGATAAATTAGTCGGGCTATAATCGATATGTGTGCCAGAGACGTTCTATTATTGTAGAGACAGGCCACTCTGATCATTTTGAATGGGGAAATCTGCGACGCCAAAGATGGCGCATATCCCGCCCCTTTCACTAACAGCCAATCACCTGCGTTGTCACAGCCGAACCGGGAAACTTATAGCCCAATCATGTTGTTTCACCAGCGCATGCGCACAAGTAGTTTTTACGACAGAGACCATCAGAGACGTTCGACTGTTGTAAAACATTTACTGCGTTCAGATCTTTATCTAATTTATAGAGTGAATGATAAGAAATGATGTATTAGACATTATCTGGTCCATACATCAGTGGTCAGGCAGAGTAGAGCCAGAGCACAGCAGCCGGCACAGATTCAGCCGTACGATGGACGTCGGTGTCGTAAATCCCCACGCATGCGCAGTGGAGTTCTCCCGGTAGGAAAAGAGCGTTTTAAACATCATTTCTACGGTAAAGTCGTTATTTTTTTGGTTTTTATTTGTATCTTATTTCACTGGCGAGCATGTCTGTATGTTTTTTCCGTCCTGCTATCACGTTAAACGGTGGTTTTGACCATGCCTCCATTCATTTAGATAGGGGTCTGGTCTCTTTGGGCTTTTCGAGGCGTCGCCAAGATGGCCGCCGAGTGGCCTGACTTGTCTAGAAGGACTTTGTGTGTGCTCTACCTTGTCCTGGTCTGGGAGTCATCTGAGGACGCACTGGAGTAGACTCCAGCTCCTACACCGTGACAGCAAAAAAAAACAAAACAAATAAAAGTCAAACAAGACAAAGATACTATAAAAGGTCACACTGAACAAACACAAAGTAAAGCAAAAACAGATATCATCACTCACAGCTTTCTTCTTAGCTTCAGGATCGAAGCGCTCCAGGATTAGTTTGGCATTTTTGTATGTTTCTGTCTCCATCACTTCCTCCAGCTGGAGACACAAAACAGGGAGACTTTGATTCTTTCATGCAGAATTAATCACAGTCTTTTGGTTAAAACACAAAAGGAGCACTGGGAATAAACTTGGCCAGACTTATTTTCTCTCAGTACAAACTTTAAATTAGGACCAGAGAAAAGACCAAAAAGATACGCCGTTTGACGCAAGTTTGTTGAGCTGAGTCAGAGAAAACTGAATGCGAGGAGGTAGCTGAAATTAATGAGCAGCAATTCTTGTTTGATGAGTTGTGTTGATGGCAGGAAACACTCATTTTAGTCTAGAGAAGAAGACATTTTGACTTTGAGTGTGAGGAACAGGACAGTCACACTCTCACTAAACTCTCCTTGAGTCAGTAAAAGATACATAAAAGAAAAGAATTGGACACTTACAATCTTTTTCTTGGCAGCCTTTAAATCTTCTAGTTTCTCACCTTAAAAAAGAAGCAGAAATAACTTATTAAAACATACTAAAACAATATTAGGCTGTATTTGCTGTTGTAGTTGTGCATGTTAAAATATCTCATTCTGATTGATTTCTGATGTTTAGATGTTTACATTCTTGCAGCTGTTTGCCTCTAAAGAGCAGGCTATAAAACAAATGCAGTTTCATACGTTACTATTCCATGTATAAGATAACAGAATAAGTTATGACTGTAAAAAATGTATGACAGTAAAGTGTGACAATAATAATAGTCCTTGAATCAACAAAAACAAATAAGATGTTTTTTGTTAGCTGAAGGGACAGATGGACAGGGAGAGACTGATGGACAACTTACCGTTTCTCTCAGTACGTTTGGAAAAGAGGAAGATCAACAATTTCCTGATGAACCAAACCCTGATGATACGAAAGAGAAGCCAAGAGATTCCGTTTTTCTGGATTATCAACTTCCAATTTGACCTTGTCAGCTAACAAAAGCACTTGTTCATGCTTACTGTACAGCAGACACATGACATGACACATGTAAAATGCTGTGGAGCATATTAAAAATGATACATCTGTACTTTGTAGAGGGTTTGCAAAGGACATATTGTAGAACAACGTGAGCACTCACAACACAGGGTATATGAAGAAAGGCAGAGCCATGGCTAGTCTGTGCAACCATTGTTCAGGTAGGTAGAGACAGTACACGATCAGAGAGGTCAGCAGGTAAAGGACTGACGAGTAGAGAAGCAACCGGCCGACCCACAGCTGCAGACAGATACACACAGAGACGGATGAGGATATAGAAATCACACTTCAAGAAAATTATTCCACTTCTTGGATATCCTGCTGACCTTTTGGAGACGTTGGTTTTTGGCTCTAAACTCTTCAAGCTCTTTAATCTCCTACAACATAGAAACATAGAGGTGAAAGGTTATTTAAACAAACAGTGCGAAGAATCTCAACATGAAATCTCCAGGAAAACCATTTCCCTAATGTTAACTTATGTTTTACTTGCTCTTCAATCTTGTTTAAAATACTGAAGTATCAGTTATTATTTCAGGTTGAACAGGTAAACTCCACATCTCATCTTCAGTATAAAAGTTGTAGGATTAATGACGTTAGCTCGATATCTTTTGTTGAGTAAAACGTGGATTTCATGCCCCCTGTCTGTGGTCGGCACACAACTCTATCCCGCTTTGAGACGGCCCCAGTTAGTTGTCCTTTATATCTCCATAATGAAAAACTAAAGCGCAAACTGTGACTAGAAAGAAATGTTCTGTGCTATAAGCATTGTTAGAGCTCATCAAATCCGATACAATATTTAGTACATACCTTGTCAAGGCTCTCCAGCTGCTCAACTGTAGTTTGCTTTTTCTTGATTGAGGATAAAGATCAGATAATTATCATGAGCTTCATCAAGAAAATGAACCTACAGCTTTTCAGTGTCACACACAGCCAACACATTAAATATTGATTGGATCGTCTGTAAACAATCAACGCTTTTCCTTTGACTATCAAAGGGCCTGTTCCTGGTTAACTGAAATATCTCAGCTACATGTGATGTACCATTTCACGATTCTTGACATCTGTACCTATGTTTATCTCTGTGGAAAATTAATAAATGCAAACATCAAGGCTGGCACTTTCTTTCTATTGCTCAGTCCCTCTTTCCATCTCTCTCTCTTTCGCTTTGACTCCTCTAGTATGTCTAAAAATAGCGTTTCTATAAATATGAATTTCATCTAGCTCAGGTGCAGGGTTCAGTGTGTTGTTTCAAACTGTCTCAAACACTGTCATTAGATATCAAGAATACAAGACAATATCTGCTATGAATCAGTGTTTAGGTGTAAGCGTTTGGCTCACTGTTCAAGACTTGCAACATAAAATTATTCAGTTGTCAAAATAATTAAAACAAAATAGAATAGAAATAGGTCATGTCGCCTCTTTTCAATGCTGAGTGAAACTTTAAGAATGAGGTGTTTGTTAAGCACATTTTCAGGAGTGTGATAACACCAAACACTGAATGGAACCAAACTGTTTGAATGTTCCTGTTGACATGTCAGGGTAGAGGGTCAGTCTTATTGATTGTTCTGTCTATCTACATCATTGCCTGTATGTTTTGGAACTGGTTTTAGGATTTTGCTAACACTGGTCCAAGTACTGCATGACTTGGCCCTGTGTTACATATCCACCAGACCTCCTAAATCCCTGTGATGACAGGTGACCTTTGAGACATCAGTCCCAGCTCTCTCCCCGAGGAGCCAAAGCCAAGGTCTGATCTGCCAAATCTCCTCTTAAAAAGGAATTTTATTAAGCTTTTATGAAACCTGTTTTTGTCTTCTGTCATACTTCTTTAGTGTTAGTTTTTTGGTGTGTCTTAATGCCTCTATTTTACTTAACTTCCTTGTACTTTTATGGCTCAACTCTTCCTCTTCACTCATGCTGCACTTACCTTCCACCGGGATATCAGGCCCCCCATATCTGTAAGTTACAGTCGTCTCCTCTTTGATTCTTTTGGTTCACTCTGAAACAGAGAGTCTCTGTAAAACAACATGTCTGAGGCAAGTAAAGCATATAATCCTTCCTGGTATAGCTGTGATGTTTTATGCTGCTGATGTTAAACACCACATTTAAGCCCTGCTGCTACATTTATATAACATTTAAGTCATCACAGGATTTAGCAAGCTGCCTATAGACTAAATGGTCGCCATTGTTAATGTGGATTTACGAAGAAAGTCTCTGCCTGTGGCTCCTTATATAACTTAAAGAGCATGGTCATGCATGGTACTGATCTCACTGCATTTCTTCTGCTGAAATCTGTCAAATAGTTCATATCATAGCATGTTCTGTCACTGAAAGCTGTTCACTCTACATGGCTACTACACTCACTATAAACAGCTCTCTGGATAATGGTTTACATCTGCTCCAAAGTTATGATGTCACCCTGCAATGCTTTAACTTTTGACCAGGATATGACCTCACAGAACATGACTCAGTAATTTTTTACACATGATTCAAGTCCACATGTGGCAGCTGTTGTGAAATCATGCTGTCATGCAAGCAGCGCGTTTAAGGACAGTGGGAAACCACAAAGAAGTCTTGTGTGTGTATTTTTATTATGAAAAAGAAAGAGATCATAGCGAAGCACATACATCCTGGACTGCATAGACCAGTGTATACCATTAAGTCTGCATGCTTTGAACTCCTGGTAACAACATTTTCAGCATAACAGACTTCTACATGTTTAACCTGTGTACCCTGTGCAACCTGTGTGTTACCTTAAAGGGATGACCAGGCATAAATACAAGTAACATAACAATGCTATCGTTCACTGACTTCTCTTCAGACCTCTTTCTGATAACACATATCTATTTGAAGGCACGTAAGCTATTCAAATATTAAGCATAGCTCTTTGAATCACATGAGACGAGCGAAAGGGTAATATGATTTCACGCTCGCAGCTAAAGGAGTTATTGCTAACGTTAGCTGCACCATTAAAACACTGGGCACCTGACGCAGCTGCTAGCAAGAAACAATGACGGTATATAACCAGAGAGAGTGGCCGTTGGACAACCCGAACCTTAACCTTAACGTGTACCTTTAATGTGGATTCAACACAATAACGCCAAAAAGTGTGTGTTAACTACTGGACCTGGCTAACGTAGCTACTACATCAATAACAATAACAGTTATCAGACTAGCACCGACGTTAACATACAGAAACCCTCTCGACAAGGCTAATTTTCATTAAGGTTTTAATTCACATCGGTACTTACATCCGGTGGTGATAAAATGTTTCTGTTAGCGGGTCATTTGGTCCAGAAGTTAGCGCAGGAACAAGAACACAAGCAGACTTTTGCTGCTCCCTGAACTGACATCTCAACTGCCAACAAGCGAGTTGGCGCGGCGTGGAGACGTAACAGACGTAACGGACGTAACCTAAAAATGACGTAACCAGGGAGCAGCGAGGCGAATTGATTCCCAGAATCCTTTGCGTTGTAGTCTTTTAGAGTTTTTGCGCATTTTCACTATGCTGGGAGTGTTTAAGTGTTGATATCAAGATGAGGACTGCATTTAGACACGATTTGGCAGGTGTCTGTATCAAATCAACTAAATTATTGGTTAGAAGAATGTTATGTAACATATAGTTCATATACAGTTCAAGACAATAACAAATACAAATGTTCAAGTCCACTGAAACTTGTAATCAACATCCATTTTTAATCTTTCTGACTCAAGCACACACTGTAATATCTTCAAAGATGCCTCCTTAAGCTTGTTAGTGGCACAGTATATTAATCTATTGTAGTTTGAATAAGGACGACTAAAAACATCAAGCCAACATGAAGGCACAGCAACATAACTGAATGTGTTCCTCGTACTGTCGCGGTGCGCTTCTCTTTCAATATGTTTGTTCTGTCCATATAAATATTTTCTACACAGTGTTTAAAACGTAAAGGGTAAATCAAAAAAATCTTTATAAGATAACAAACAACCAGTTTGGTTAAGTAATTGGCCAAATGTCAGAATTCCATAATAAAACCGTCTGTGTTAGAAATAGTGTTACTTTTTATTTTTTTTTCTAAATAAAGAATGCCTTTATTGTACCTATGACATACTATGGGGCAAAAGCTATGATGTAAGCTAATAACCACGCAGTACTCGCCTTCACTTATTAGGAATTTTATCAACAGTTGATTAAAAGTCACATTTTAGTAGAAAATTTGCTTCCCACTTGATCAAACAGGTAGCCAACCTGGTGAAGATGTTCGAGATAATATCCTTTTTTTATTATTCAATTATCATTTGATCGTAAACGACTTATTAGGGGGACTGAAATTGAACATTTCCGGAAGTCTACGTTCTTTGGTAAGAAAAGATAAATCAGAAAAAAATACAATATATTTCTCTAATACTTCAATTTAAAGCTGTAAATCAAGTTTACGCCACTAGATGTCGCAATTTTATCATTTCACGTGGGCCTTCATTAGTCACTGCAGCATTCAAAGTGAGTGGGACTGACAATAATATATTTTTATTGGGTAATCACTAAGCTGTGATCATATTAAGCCTTTAATTAAACAGTTAATTGCAGGCCCTCGTCTTGTCATCAGACTTGTTGCAGTGCATTTTTTTTTTTGCAATGTAGCCTATTTAATTTCCTTTCCAGCAGGACATGTGGTTATTATGCTCCCGCTTCCTCTCAGCAGGTAACAGCAGCTGCTGAGACCATCTTCATACGGTTCAGGTAGCAGGAGCTCAGATAAACATCCACAATATTAAATGAATAATTTCAGTTCTCCTCGGAGAAAAAGTGACTCCGGCCTGTGCGGCCAAAATAAACCAGGGGCCCCATCTCAGCTCCTCAGACCCAGGCGAGTGTTCCTGTAGTGTTTCCACTGTTATCACGTTGTATAAAATGAGGAGAAGAGATGGAATCTGTCCAATATTCAGCAGCATTTTCTCAACTCCCAGCTGAGCTGTTTCACATTAGGCTGCAGAGATTTGGCCTTCAGCTTTAATGCTTACAGCTTCCTCTCGAGTCTGAAGAGTTATGGGCCTAATAAAACTCTCTTTTTACCCTCCTCTCTCTCCCTCTCTCTACCCCCCTCACACACACACACACACACACACACACACACACACACACACACACACACACGGTTGGTGTATATTATAGCTGATGAATAATCCTGATGCTGATGTTATTTCCGTTTCATTAACCCTTAATAAATTAAACACTCTGAAATAAAAGTGAGCAGCGGGGACTTTTACGAACAACTTACACAAAGTACACACACGGACACACACTCGAGGTGTGTCTGCGGGACAATGGTGTCCGACAAAGATACAATAAAACAGAACTGGGCGCTGGTGTGTGCAGGTTTACAGGTTTTCTCAATGAAAGTAGAGTTTAAAACTCTGTTTGTGCCGAGTTAATTGTAGTTTCTTTAGTATGGTCCTTATTAATCAGCCTCAGACTGCTCTCAGATATGTGCAAACTACTTATATGACAGTTGATTGTTCTCCTGCATTGTGGCGAAAGTAGGCCTGAAAGCGAAATATTGATTAAACCATTAAAACTTTCAGATAATTGAGACAAAAACACGAGATATAATCTGTAAAAAATGGACGATTTGTGATTTATCTGCTTTTTCTGTATTTAAATGCGGTCTTTCCTTTTTGTTAATTAAAAATATCCAACATGCATTGACATTATTAGAGCCGTGGTAAGAATATGATTTTATGTTTTGATATTATAGTGCTGATATCGCCTCCGTACGGTTCTTCATGGTGACGATGCGAGGCCTCCTGCAACACACCGTTTGCTCTCCGCGTCTCTTTTATTGTCTGGACGTTTTCAGTAAATCGCACATGGTTCAAAGACACCTCGGCCACGTTTGGGGGTGTTAGACCTTTTATTGGACTTGGCAGTCAGTCAGTCAGTCAGTCAGTCAGTCAGTGTGAGTCTGTGGACACCTGCATGGCGACGCACAGCCCGTGAAGTCTGACGCGCAGCAGCTCGGCCTCTGCTCTCAGGTAAGCCTCGATTCATTCAGCTGGATTCAGTTAGAAATACATTTTGTTTATTCCAGATATTCGAATTAAATCATCACTTTAAAAAAAAATATTCGATTGTCTTTTATTATAATTTTCCTTCCCACTGCAGCGCGCAGCAGGCCGAGGCTTTAAATGCGCCACAAGTCCGCATGTATTTTTTTTATTTCTATTTTATTTTTATTTCAAATCAACGATTAAAAGAATAGGGCTCATTATTTACCTGCGCTTTACATGAATACAACGCAAAAGGTCCATTACTTTACTTGAAAATAAATAAAACACAGCGAACTTTAAGTTAATATTATAATTAAATTATTAAATGCCAGGAAATATAATAACCGCTGACTGAATAGTTTAAATGCCCGATTTTTTTCTTTACCTGTATGAATGATGAATTCAAATTATTGGCACATTATTTTTTTATCGACAGGTTCGCGCGTAAATGTTAATCCAGCAGGCCGCGGTTTTTATTATTGGAGACGGGAGACGATGAATTTCACGACTTCACGCTTAAAGTGCGTTAATGCTGCTGTAAGGTTTCACTGTCGTCTTTAAAAAGAGGGATTTTCCTCCGAGCTGAACTTCTGAAATGAATTTTGATGAAGGCCTCTTCAGCGGTCTTAGATTATCGAGGATTGGAGTCTACTGTTTTATTTTATTGTATCCAATTTATTTTACTTTATTTCATTTCGGGCCTGTTGGAGTTCATTGATTTTTCTGAAGTTGCGCAGTGGGATCAGTGAAGGACTGTCCTCCCTCTGTTTTCTCTATTCCCTGTTCGCCACCTTCACATGGCCTCATATCGATTTAGACCCAGAACTCAAACGCATCAGCAAAACAGGAAACAGCTCAGCAAATTAAAAGCTTGTTCTTAATTCATTATTTCTTCTATAGTCGTGGCTTGTTCCTCAGATATTGTGTCATCAAACATTTAAAAAATGCCCGATTTTTGTCCCCTGCAAATCATCATTTACTTTAATTTTTAGCCTTTTTTTTAGTAAACACAACCTGAAATAACCCAAAGACAGGAGAAGGCAACACCCACATGACTGTAGGGGGGAAATGTTATTATAAGTAGCCTTCCAGCATGTTTACTGTAGACCATCATGTGTCCAGGTATGTTAAACATTAGAGCGACAGTGATGTGTACATAACATATATGTATATATATTTATGTGTGATATATATGATCAGTGGGCCTTTATAACAAGATCAAAACCAGGACAATGAGCTGTTTAAGATGACTTTCCCATTAGAACAAAGTCTTGATTCTAACTGGTGCTGAGCATTAAATAGCCAACGTCTTTTAATTAGACATTCATATTTATTGTGCAATAAAACAAAGAATCCCTGTTCAGCACTCGTGTTTATATCGCTACAGGCCTGCGAGGGGGTTTTCTAGTGTAGCCTGCTCCTTTAAGGACACGGCCTCTGATAAGTGATGACCTCAATATATCCACAATGCACATTAAAGGGCTACATCTGGTTTGCTCATTGAGATCTCTGCGGTCGGAACAGTGCTGCATTTTCTGTGAGTTATAAGTCACATCAGTGCCGCAATGTACGACATGTAACGAGGAAGAAAACCACCCAGCAGAGAATCACTGCAGCCCATAAATGTTGTCAGAATACATGTTGGCAACGTGTGTCTCTGCTAACTACAGATATATTGAAACTTTAAATGTCTTTATTATATTTCTTTATGTCACGTTTTAAATTTTATGACGTGACAAAGCTTAGCTTGTCTGGTTAGGTTTAGGCCCAAAAACTGTTGTGTAAGGTTTTGGAAAAGCCAGTTTTAGTCGCCACACGCGTGCAGGAGGCGTCCCGAGGTCTCGTTAGAGGCAACCCGGCTTTTATTCACCACAAACACAGCTGGAGGTGTTCCAGGATTCCCAACTTCCCGTCTAAAATATCCTTGCAAATTGTCCCACGCCCACCGAATCACCAGAATGCATGTTAGCATGTTTCTGCAAAACCACAGAAAGTTCTAAGTTAAAACTGGAGGTTTCTTTATGTTGCAACTGTCTGTTTGTTCGGGTTGAATTTTATTCTCTTCTCGTCACAACGCTGTGCTTATGCTCTGGTTAGGTTTAGGCACAAAGATTATGGAAAAATCATGGTTTGGATGCCACGATCCCGGATGGAGATGCTCCAACTTCCTGTAAAAAATAGCTGGTTCAGGGTTGCCACAAAAACAGCTGGAAGTGTCCCCAGGGAGGCCGTTTGGCAGCCGAACACTGAGGCAGAAGGTTTTGGTGGTTTGTAGAAACATTAACTGCCATTTTTAAGGAACCTGTTGGTATGAAGAATAGATGTAGTTGCTATAGATCTATGAGCGAATGCATAACCCTCTAAAAGATGTCACGATATTCCCTAGAGGTCGGTCTGTGAACAATCATATCATATATTTACAACACAGGTGTGTTTTTATCATGTGTCTGTGATGTCTCGAGTCTTTCGTGTCCCACTATGACACAGAAAACCAGCATGAACAATATTCTGACCATGAAACTGAAGCAGCTAAATAAAACATCATCCACCGTTTTATTATCTTCACCTGTGCTTTCCCCCCTGTGACATTTCAAAATGTCCCCTGTGAGGGGAAAAAAAAGGCCTCTTGGTTGGCAGGAGGACATTTATTCTTACACTGTATAACTTAACTATCATCATCATGCAAAGCTAACATGCATGCAGACATTTTGCTTTATACTCCATGACAATGTGTGCCGCTCCTGCTAAAAGCCACTCCGGCATGATTTACATCCTCCCACGCACTCAAGGTGTCTCCTGTCGACAGTAGCAGAAAGCTAGTCAGCCAGTTAGCGCAGCCTCTGGTGGCGCTCCCTCACACTCTGTTCATCATTTCTGTTCTCATGTCTTCTCTCTTTCCTCTGAAGACGCTAACAAAGTGATGAACCCGAGCTGATTATGTTGCTGAGAAGGTGGAGAGGAGAGAGGAGACCAGCACAGGGCCTGAAGATCATGTTGTTTTTCAGATGGCAGTCCAGTTTTTTCTCAGGTTTTGTTTTGGGATGCTTAGGTTTAGAGCAGTTGGAATGGGTTCATAGGCTCCGGACGGCTGGGTTATCCTAGAGGTAGTGTTCCTCTTAAAGGATAAATTCACCCAAAAATGAAAATTCAGATGTTATCTCCTCACCTCCATATTGAGGGTAAATCAGGTGAAGTTAGTCCACAGAACATTTCTGGAGCTTCACAGTAAAACAGTGTTGTAGCAAAAAAATGAAAAACAAGAAAGAAAGAAAGAAAATAAATAAAACATAATCTATGTCCCTGGAAGCCCCAGCACCCCAAACAGAATTTAAAAGACATTAACTTTTAGCGTAGCAGCTACAAAGAAGATTTCAGTATATATAACATATAATAACTTCTTTTCAAATCCATTTGTGACTTTGGGACTTCTGGAGACTTGGATTATGTCGGATGAGCTGTATGAAGCCATGTTTTGCTTTTCTTGGTTGCTCTTCTACGTTTTAAAACACGTCCCCATCTACATCAGTTGTTTATCAAAATGGATGACATTTTTAAATTTTGGGTGAACTCGTCCTTTAAGACCAGCCACATCCTTCATCTGCCTTTTAATTGGATTAAAATCTTGCTTATTAATAAAATATGAAATTCTAATGGCATCTATGATATTTTGGTCTTTCCTCGAGCCTATGTGAGTGTGTGAACGCATGTTAGAAAGCACATGTGAAAAATTATTATCTGTGTTTCACATGTATTCAGTAACGCTTCAGGCTGACGGAAGGAAGTGTCAGAACAGAACACATTATATGGTCGACATACATCAAGAACAAACCTCTGGGCTCGAAGCGTCAACGAGCTCTGCATCAGAACAACACGCGGATGTGTTCCAGTGAGATGTCCTCAGGATGAGCGATCACATGAAATAAGAAAATGTCTTTTGCTTTGACAGATATATTTATGAAGCAATGAATGGGAAAATCCCGCTGCAGCACAAGGTTTTCCTTCAACAGAGCTCTTAGATCCGGCACTTCAAGAGGAGATGATCAAGATGTAGCCTGAGGACCAGCGCTCACATCCTGTAGGTGCTGACTACTCATCTAACGCCAGCATTTAACAACTACTGGAGCACTTTGTTAGGTTGACATTACATTGGAAAGTGGGACAAAGATGGCACCCAACAAGGTTTGAAAATATAGAAAATAAGCTTTTTAAATAAATGTAAATGATTGTTCATAATCTGAGTTTGACACACAGACTAATACTTGGAATCTCTTGAGTCTTAACAAACAATTCAAGTTTCACTTTTGGCCCTCGAAGGAACATTTTGGGTTTCCCTGAAATTATTGCTGGTGATCAAGATGCAAAAGTCACAATTGAAGTGAAAAAGAGATAAATTAGTTTCTAAAAGACGTAACTGATACATAGAATTTCAACACCGAAACATGTGACACAACCTTTGCAATATTTCACACAATGTCAAGGACACCAAAAATGAATTGTTTTTAATGTTTTGGTATGGAAATGTAAAACTAAAGTTACTGTCACAAAAGTCAACAAAAATAAAATTTTCCCTCCAAGCACATTATATTCTAGTCTGAGACTGAAGTGCTTTAATGTCACTGCTGACAATCTGACTGTCTTAAAAATAAAACTGAGATCATTCGTACCATAAAAGTTACTACAAATCAGACGCTGAGCAACTTTCAGTCCAGCTGCAGGGAAGTTTTCCTTTTTTAATTCCACAATGGATGATCGCAGAGGATAAAACTGTTGAAAATACTTATTTTAATGAGAACTTTTAGTCCCAACAAAGCCTCCCTAACTACGTAATGTCCAGGAATGGGCTTTGAAATCGAGGCCTGCGTGAGAGGTTCATGCTCCATAAAAAAAATCTGAAGACATTTTCTCTAAACGTCTGATGTGGTTTTTTACAGTACAAGTAAAACACATCCATGGAGTCATATGACCTGCACGTACACATGAGGGATAAACACAGGCTTCATGCAACAGGAATGTTTTTCTCATCGTGCTTGAAAGATTTTTTTTTTAATTTTTATTACAGGCTACAACACTCAGTGTAAGGTTTAAATTCCAATTTCACCTCCTGGCAAAATGTCATAAATGCTTAACTGCAGCACTATTGTTCTATCGTGTGTGTGTGTGTGTGTGTGTGTGTGTGTGTGTGTGTGTGTGTGTGTGTGTGTGTGTGTGTGTGTGTGTGTGTGTGTGTGTGTTTGGGGCTGGCCTGCCAACAGAAACGTGCAGCCCCAGCCTGTACTCACTGTAGGTTTAGTTAATTGTACTCAGCAGACCCAGGTTGGGCTGGCTCAAGGTCAAACACTGTACAGTATGTTTTCCTGACTTTCCACAGGACACTGCGAGCTGCTTTTCATTGTGGTCTGGGGGATAAGGAAAGAAATGTGGCTTATTATTTATATCGGGGGCTGGATGTGGTTCTTCTTTTTAAGCGCCAGGGCTTAGGTCACGATGCAGATCTATATTTATTAAGTTTATATTGATTTTTTATAAGATTTAAGGAGAAGCAACTCATCTTTTGTAACCATTGTATAAATAGAGAAAGGTGCAGGCATCTTACCCTCCTTTATGACTATTTTAGATTTCTTTAGCCAAACCAAACCCCGTTCAATTTTTTAAGTATTTATCCATGTATTTACCAAACTGCACCTATCCGTCAAAGTCTGACTTTGGCTCCATCACTTCACCGTTTTTGGCGGAACACGGCTCCACTCGGCTGGACCAGAGCACCGCTGCAGCCCGAGGACTGTCGGAGTACCGAGGCCACTGCTGCCCTCCTCCGTGGAAATGGACCCGGCCCATCACCTCTCCATCCTGGGAAGCTGTTTACCACGAGTACCACGGCCTACCGCCCCAATCGGAGACGATATTCAACCCCAGTAAGGACAGCTTCCCCCGCTTCCACACGCAGGCGTTTGGGGAAGACGCGCGGAGATACGCGGCGTTCAACCCGGACTCACAGCTCCTCTTCCCGGCAGGCCGCGACAGAGTGCTGCCGCCGGCTTTCGACCAGTTTACCGCTTACACAGACGAAGAGGTGGACCTGAAGGCGCAGACTACGACCGGGACCGCACAGCAGAAGGAGGCGAATCGGGCCGAGCTGACGAGCTGTCATAGCGGGGAGAGGAGCGAGGTGAGGGCGGGGTCAGAGACGACCCCGGCTGGGAAGGAGGACGAGGAGGATGCGCTGCTGTCCAGCGGCTGTGGAGGAGGATACAGCCATGCGCAAAGTAAGTGGAAGTTATATAACAGTATAACATGCTATTATTTTAAATTAAGTAATGGAGCTAAATTATTTAATTCCTAAATGAAAGCAGATCGAGAAACTACGATCTGCTTTCATTTGCGACTCGCTGCTTGACTTCCTGCATGTTTTAATAAAAAGCTACATGTAAAGATAAATTATTTCTTTATCTTGGGTGAAATATATTTTCACATGTCTTCTCTCTCGGCTACACTGACACTAAAACTGACCACAGACAGTTTGGCACGTAAGATTGCGTCAGGAGCGAGAATGGGCCCAAACTGAGCAGCTAGAACAATCATTTATAAACCTTTTGTCTGGGCTTTAAACAGACTGAAAGTCAAGATAACATTTTTATTAATGTCTTTTATTTATTTAGTCTGATATATTTTATAAAGCCAGGCTCGTCTTTTCAAAGTAAAGCTACTGGAGCAGAGGACTGGATATAACAAAGGCTGAAAATCAACATAACAAAATAAAAGCACAGTATTTTGACATGCGTAAAAAAAAAATGTAAGGAATGTATTTTAATATCACAACATAATCTCTCTCAATCTGAGCAGGCTAATGAATGTCCGAGCTCATATGTAACTTCATACTCATATTAATACATTTCCTTGTGTAAAAAAAAAAAGATAAAGTGTCTGTTTAAAACATGTGATCTTAACTGGATTAATGCAAAGAGTCTAGCAGTGGTTAACAGTGTCAGTAAAGGTGATTATGCATCAATTTACACAATAAAGCTAATCATAATTCTCAGTCTCTGTATTTTTCTAAGCAAGTCGCACACTCAGCAGATAAGATGTGACAGTGGTGCTAACCGTACATGTGGACCTACATTAATAAATATAACAAACAATCTGTAAATCTAAAAATGTGCTGTGAGCATTAATTAGACGTCTGACCTACTAACTTCTTGTGTTTTGACTCAGGCCTTCACATTCAACTCGTATTAGAAATTAAAATCTTTTGACGCTTCAGTGAAAAAACAACTCAAACTTATTAACATGAAGTTAATGAAGTTAAAAATATATATAAATTGTGTAGGACTGGAAAGATGTAAAGAACTATATCTATCTATCTATCTATCTATCTATCTATCTATCTATCTATCTATCTATCTATCTGAGTGTTTGTTGTCTCTCCATCAGGGGCCTGTGTGAAGAGGAAGAAGCGGTGTCCGTACTCCAAGCAGCAGACCAGAGAGCTGGAGCGAGAGTTTCTGTTCAACATCTACATCAACAAAGACAGACGCCTGCAGCTGTCCCACCGGCTCCACCTGACCGATCGGTGCGTCCACGCTGCCACATTTCTTTCATTCAGTGTCATTTAAATACAAGCTACAGACTGCAGGTCCTGCAGGCCTGAGCCCAGTCACAAGGGGACCACTTTGCTCCAGCTGGTGTCAGATCAGGTTGGATTTGGTGATTGTTACGCTGCTCACACGTTTCTGTTGTCTTTGCTGCTTCCAGACAGGTGAAAATCTGGTTCCAGAACCGAAGGATGAAAGAGAAGAAGCTGAAGAGAGAGAGGCTGCAGTACTACACAGGATACCAGCTGTTCTGATGACCAGCTGAGGGAGGCAGCAGTAAGAGGCGGTCATGCTTCTTCTTCTTCTTCTACGTCTTGCACAAACTGTGACGGCTCTCCAGCTCTTCGTCACGGCACTGAATCATTCCAGTCATGTCGGCGGGCGACGCAGGGTCGGACAGAACACACCCTGAGCCGCCGGACACACAGCAGCTCCTCTGTTCAATCTGCCGCCTCTCATTAAGAAAACATTCAGATTTGTGCTCTTGCCTCATCTGAACCATCTGAAGTCATGTGGCGTACTCTAAAGAAACGACCACCCCCCTCCACCTCCTCCTCTCTGCCTCAGGCCATCATGTCCTCCTAATACAAAGGAATGAGGACATACATGTTTTATTATTTCTCCTGTCTGAACACTTAATAAGGGGAACATCACATACAGATGTGCTCCTCTGTGGAGCCTTGTGTTTTTCATTTGATTTCATTTGATTTGATTTGATTCTGTGCGTTCTGCTGACAGTCTGACATCTCACAGCTGAACAGATCTGTGAGTGCAAAGTTGAAATAATAAATCCCTTTGCTGTTCATGTGAATTTGTTTATAGGGTGATATAAATGTTTGACGATATATAAACGTGTGCCTCATAAAATCAAATGAAATCATCTATTGACAATCATTTAAGGTAAACCGAAGAATTACTCTGCTATTTGTCACATTTGATAACTGTATTTTTTATCGTTTTGCTTCTGCGCTTTTTAGTCAAAAACACTTTTAATAGTGAAGAAAGACAAATTAACTTTAAGGTGATTAAATATTGAATCCTTAGTGAATCATTATTTCACGCCTTTATCTTCTTCTTTCATATGTCCTTGCATCGTGCCTGTTTTTTTTTTAAATTTATTATCTGATTATACAGTATTTCTAAAAATGAAGGCAATGCGTTTAATATTCTGACCTTATACAATAAAAAAAGGACTGTTTGGTGTTTGTTTGGACGGGCTTTTTATAATATTTAGTAAACCATAGAAGAGTGAAATCCTTAATTTCATGTAAAAAAAACATTTGAGTTAATACAGTTTTATTTTATTTTCAAATTCATTGCTAATATCCTGATAAATTGACAAAGGTTTCAAACTTTCAAGAAAACATTTAACACAACAAATTCACGTCACATTTAATTAGGTTTTTATTAGAAATTCAAACTTGCCATTTATAATTAATCTCTTGGTGGTGGCACAATCCGGTTCAGACACTTTTCCGATTGGTTGCGTAAAATGAAATACACAAGAAAAATATTTGCACAATCTACTTTTGCGCAAAGGTTGTGACAGCGTTGTCTGACGCCTTCACAGGGTGTTGTCTGCCTGTTTTTATGCAGTAATAAAATGAGATGAATGTCATGTGGGAGCACTTCTGCCTCCGAGAAAGTATTCCCAACAGCACGATTCAACACGCTCACATTTTAGTTAGATCATTCCTTGAATTGCAAATAAAACCTCAATGCCTAAAAAAAATCTGGTTGTTAAGCAGCCTCAGCTCACAATATGATAAAAGTGAAATTCTGAAGTGAGGAGCAGATTTTGTCAAACTGTAACACAAAACAATTAAAAGAGGTAAAAAAATATTGTGGTGCATGTGTTCTGTGTTCTTGGAGTTCTGACCCAGACTTTGAACAACGCGGGTCCAGACAGCAGAAAACACTCAGTGAGTCCAAGGCTGCAAATGAACCTTGAACCGCAACACAAAACAGTGTCACAACCACCATTTCCTCAACCCTAATGACTTTTATTGGGGCAATACAGACGGTCTGCTGTCTCTCTTTGTCTCAGCCGCTCTGTGTGTGTGTGTGTGTGTGTGTGTGTGTGTGTGTGTGTGTGTGTGTGTGTGTGAGTGTGTGGGGGCTGTGGTGAGTGTGTGTTTGTGTGTGTGTTTGTGTGTGACGTGAGATGAAAGGGGAGATTGTGTTTCTGGTCCGAAAGCTTAAAGGCACTCAACCTAATGACCCACAATAAACTCCAACTGCAAGACTGCTGAGCCCTTTTCTCCCAGAATGTCCAGAATTTAAACTGAATTATTCAGATTTTTTTTGTATCTTTATTGCCAGGCAATGTGCTGCTCCCATTTAATTTTAAATCCTAGTAATATAATAAGAATTAGAAGCAATAACTGTGGCCTGTGTGCAGTTATTGCAGTGCAAATTGTAATAGTTGCTGTAATTTAAGAGGCAGTGTTCGGGGTTATAGTGGTATTTGTAGTCGTGCAGCTGCAGCAATAGAGGCCAGCTGAACGGGAGGATGATTGTTAAATGGAAGAACAGTCGCAGTTTCAGCTGTATATCGCAGTACTGGAAGTATGTGTGTGAGCATTTGCAGCAGCAGTAATATTTCTGCACATTAGCAGTTAATAGCAATATCAGCAGCAGTTATAGAAATAAGAGAAACAGTGCGAAGGCAACACTTTCTGTGTCTATAATGCATAATGAACATACCTGTAATGTGTTGTAATGCACCTTTATTGCTGTATTGTCATAATTATGAGCACCATATGTCTATAATGCACTATAAAGAGTAGTAGTATTTGTGTTAGTGCCTGTTAAAACAAACAAACAAAAAAAAATACAGCACTGTGTATATTAACTTCATCTTCCCCCTCACTTTAAAAAAACAATAACCACTTATGGTGACTTACAATCTGTACAAATACAGTGAGTGACCAGCAGTTATTGACATTGACCTTATAGATCATAATAAAATGATAAAAGGCTTCATTGTTATTGCTTGCAAGTACAGGAACACACAACACATCATACTGTAAGTGTGCTTTTAATGCATCGTGAACATTAGAACACAATGACTGCTAATTATTACTATGAAGCTTTATGAGTGTTCACGAACGCTTATAACCAAGATTATATAGTGCTATACGTGCATTATAACACATGTTTAATATGTTCATTATGTGTTACCGGCAACACTTTTAAGCCTCCCCACCGATTAGGAATTTATAAGCAAAATATAAACATTTGCTAAATGGTTAATAATGCTTTAATGATTCATTTGTAAACAGATAAAGGTCTTAGTAAATGTATTAAATCATAAATCCTGGGAAAAACATCTCATAAGTTGAAGTTGATGTATAAAAATGGATAAAAATATATTATAAAAAAATATTTTAAAAATGTATTCATTGTAATAGAATAGTCTTAACAGTAAAAGAAATATAAAGAGTGACTATAGAGTAAATATGAAGGTCACACATGCAAATAGTACTTAAGTAAAAGTATCTGTTATTAAATATAGTTGTTGATAAATAATATTTACATGCATATTCTGTTTACTGTGGGCGGACTGTTGACCAGCCAGGCTGATTGTCAGATCAAACATTCGTTTTTTTTCTTTTTTTTAAATAATAATCAGAGTCTTTCTGTCTGATTGATTTCATGTATGCAAAGAATTCTGCTGCTTTGTCTCTGATGCAGCGTGTAATCTGCAAAGTAGTAACTAAATCAACTGTAGCAGAGAAAAAGGTCCAACATGTGCCTCAAAACTGCACTTTACTACAGTACTTTGGTAAATGGTCTCAGTTACATTGCCAGAATCTTTCCATTACTTCTTACTGACTGTTACATACATTTACATGTCAACCTCCGACAGCAGTTTTAACACTTTCACCCTCCATCTCCACCTACAGGAGCAGTGATGGTGACGCTGCCCCCTAGAGGAACCTACAGCAATGACACCCGTCCAGCCTCGATCCTCAGGGATCCAGCTCAATGAAACGACAAGTGGTGATTGATGTCTTCATTTTGTTGTAGGGACCAGCTGACAGAGTTTATTCTATTTTGATATGGTGCGATAACAAAAATGCATTGAGGCGCCCGGAGTGCTGAAATAAACCAGAGGTCTGCTGGGCTGCAGGATAGATATCGGTATTAGACGCTTTTGGTGAACAGATACTTGGACTGTGGTTATTCCAGAGGCAGATGGCTTTAGGTAGTTTAGTAGAAATGTCACAGTGTTTTTAGCTATTATGTGACTCCTGGAGTTATATTTAATTAAAGCCCAGATCTTCTTAAATGCAGGCTGCACTCTGTAGACATGGGCCTCTTATCTCTGCCTCGCTGGATGATAAAGCTCAGGAATCCCTCCTGTCCTGTACCAACTAATCCAGCCAACAGATGGCGCTAAGAGCGCACAAGAAGCAGCGATCAAGGTCTATGGTACAGATTATTTCTGTCTGGGTGCAAGCCACGCCCTCATCCTGCTTGTCACCCTCTGGTCCAGCCAATAGAATTTCACTTCCACACACAAATATGGACACAGTGACGGTGAATGGAGAAAGTCTCCACATTAAGTCACGGGGCCAAATATGGCTTTTGACATGCAAAGTTTTCAGTAGGCTGTAGATAATATTGTCAATGTACAACTCTTGCGGGTCGTGACCACTGGTTTATTATACCAACAGAAAAGATACAGACGGATTCATGTGTCCCTTCAAAATGTAAATTATTCATAAGCTGGGAAAAACGCCCTGGTGTTGCATTTCTCAGATAATCAAATAAGGATTTAAATTGTTTATTCAGTTAAAGGCAAACTAAGTCATTCAATTTTTCCTACAAATTTAACTCACCAAAATTGTTTTCACTGGACATAAACGGATCACAACAGCAAAACATCCAAATGCGAAGACATGCCCAGTTTGAGGATGAAATATCTGTGCGTAATTACGCACACTGGCGCCATGATTTAATATTGTAGACGAAGAATTAAAAAGTAGGCAAATTTATTGGGTCAGTAAAAAAAATAAAAACAAAAGGCAGCTTAAAACTTGTAAATAATAAACTACTGAAACAGTTAAATAATATTCAGGGTGGTGTGTGATTTTGGGTAGAATTTACAGCAGCTGTGCGTAAACGCAGAATATTTTCACTGAAAGCTCAAGATCAATGAAATCACTTGTCCAGACAAAGAAAAGCCAAAGCCCATCTCTTTCTCTCTGTGCAGCCCCGTTACACTCTGAGGACACACACACACACACACACACACACACACACACACACACACACACACACACACACACACACACACACACACACACACACACGCTTCACACTAGCTTGTAAACGGCTCCCTGCTACTTTTTATTCAGCTTGTAAAACGATGTTTCAACCTCAGCTTTAAAACCTTCTGTATCCGCTGCTGCACTCGGGCCCGTCTGGCAGCAGGACGGCGGGCCTACGACCACATCACTGAGCACAAAAGAATTACTTGATTTATGTCATATACCGGGTAAATACAGTCTAACCATGTGATGCGCAGTGTAACCAATGGGCAGCCGAGGAGAAGGTATGGGCAGGAAAAAAAATTACTACCATTTTAGGGGAGGATGTAAGCCACTATACCAGCCCTTCTAACGTTTTACAGGCGCACTTAAGTGTCTTTTTATTGAAATAATAAAATAAACATGTCGCTAACGAATTATTATTCCATGATGGGGCTCCAGACCGAGGAGCCGTACGGTGCACATTTCATCCCGGGAGGCTTGCAGGGTTCGACGGCCGGCTGCGCAAAGCCAGCCCGGGGAGCGGAGGAGGAGGAGGGGACCCCCGGCTCACACATTCCGGATTTTTCACATTTTTCCAACAAACAAACGAGCTTAAACGGCTTCTCTCCCTGGACAAACAACTCGACATCCTCTTCATCCTCTTCCCCGCAGCTGCAGTCCACCCCCGGCTCGTCCATCCCCGGCCTTTTCCATCCACATCACCTCCTGAGCCATCACCACCCGTACTACGGCCCGCAGACGCAGACCCACACCGAGCACCTCGCATCGTCGGCCGCCTCCGAGAGCAGATTCGTCCGCTGCTGGGAGGGAGCGACTCCCACCTCGGACGCCTCTCTGTCGCATGTGTCTGCCGGTTTCCCCTCGTGTCTCCCCGCTCAGGGTGACCTCTCCAATCCGAGCCCGAGGTTCGAGGCGGTTAAACCGGAGAATTCCCCGCCGTCACACGTCGACAGCCCCGCGGATTCCAGCTTCGCCAGCCCGGCCGAGGTGGTCCTCGAGCGGCTTGGGACCGTGGAGGAGCTGGGGAGGAAGCCGGAGCCCAAAAAGGAGGTCGAGGAGAGAAAAACACAGCCACAGCTTGACCCGGGTAAACACAGATATACCAAACTGAGGAATGTTTATTAGCATGTGCATACACAGGTATGTGTGTGTGTGTGTGTGTGTGTGTGTGTGTGTGTGTGTGTGTGTGTGTGTGTGTGTGTTTGACAGAGAGAGAGAGAATGTGGGCCAAGTAAGTAAGTGTGTGTGACTTTTATAGGCCTATAAATGTCTTGTAAACGGTAAAATATAAAACTTTATTGTCCATTAAAATAATTAAGCTGCTATTGCTGTTATTTAACTATTTGTCACGAGAGAGGAAACACAGGTAGGAACGCTCTGCTGTGATTTGTGCAGGAATGAGTTTCCTGACATCAACACTCGGAGCTTTTTTAGCCGAAGAAAAAAAGCTTTTATATCCAATAATTTGTGCTAATATTAATAAAAGTTCCACTGCTCGTAGCTTTTACAGAAGCAGCCACAAATAAGTTTATAATTTCTTTTTCCACTAGAGATGGATCCAAATTATTCACACTGAAGATATTAAATATTTAAGTCTTTTATTCTTCCTCCTCCACCCAACAATTTACCCTGAAATGTTATTAATTCATGAGGAAGCCGCCAACTTCAATGCATTTTTTTTTTTTTTTTAGCTCTTTTTCTCTCTGCTCACTTTTGAAAGCCTGTAAGCTGTTTGGTTTTATTTCCCTCCTGCAGGCAGCCACTGGCTTCAGTGTCTCTTTGGCATGGAGGTCACTTTGTGCAGACAGGAAACTAGCCTGACACAATCACAGTGATCATATGATCACATTTATTTTACTTTTTCTTTTCTTTAATTATGGATTTCAGGGAGCTACTTCAAGCTCCAGCACAAAGAGTCAGGGATTATTTTCATCTGTGTCAGGTGGTATTTCTGAAAAACTGCAGAGGAACAAGGAAAATAGGTAAAACATTACAACCAGGCCTATGATAAGAATAAGGATTAAAAAAATTAAAATAAATATTATTAGGCCACACTGGTTATTTTGCTTCAGAAATTAGTTTTAAAACTTTTTAAACTGTTATGATGCATCCAACTGTTCTACTTATTGTCACATACAGGATTCAACGAGACTGCAGTCCAGTCAATCAAATAAAGAATTCAGTAATTGAAGCAGATGAAACAGAGATGTCTCCTGTGTGGTGTGACTGTCTGATGTCCTCAGCCAAAAAATACTTGTTGCTCTGTTGCGGCCTGTCTGTCTGTCTGTCCAGCCATAATTTTCCCAGCACTCTCTGGCTGCTTTCCGCCTGTTAAAGTGGTCAATAAAACATTTTCATATCAGTCAATAGTTCAAATATCTCCCCTCCAACTGTGCTTAGATACTTTTAAAAATGAGGCAGCGTTTATCAACAGTGTGACAGAGATGCAGGCTCTGCTCCCCAAAACCGTCTTAAGCTACATCAGGAGCCACGGACAAGATTCGAATAAGCCAAATTATGTTACGTTATTGAAATGAAGAAAGGGTGGAATGAGAGCATAAACAAAACCCAATGCCAATGAAGTTCACTAAGTGTTTGGGTCACAGCTGCAGCTGAACTCTGTCTTTATTTATGGAGCTGTGTGCCGCTGTTTCTTTTTCTAATGAGCCAAAAGTTGCAGGCTCATAAAACCTGTTCCTGAGAATATTTACTTTGATTTTTTTTTTTTATGTCAGTCTTTGAACTCCACATGTGCACACACACACACACACACACACACACACACACACACACACACACACACACACACACACACTCAGGCACTCAGATACACATCGACCAATTATAGCTGCAACGATTAGTCGATTAATCAATCAGTCCGTTTGAAGAATACTGATAGAAACCATCTTAATTTTGGATTTTTAAAGTAAAAATCTCAACATTTACTGATTCCAGCTTCTTAAATGTGAGGATTTGCTGCTTTTCTTTGTGATTATATTCATAAAGTTAGAGGTTTTTTTTGGTTTTGGACTAAAGAAGCAGTTTGGAAGACGTCACTTTGGGAAACTGTGATGAGCATTTTGCGCTGTTTTTTTTTACATTTTACAGACTAAATGATTAATCTGTTCCTCGTGAAACCGACTGCCAGATTAACTCATGAATCATGAAAGTAATTGTTAGGCGCAGCCCTCGAAAGTACAAGAGTGTGTGATTTAAGTACAAAATCTATGAAGTTCTGTCTCCTCTCCTCCCCTGCTAGAAAACCCTTCAGCCAGTTGGATCCACGCCAAGTCGACCCGGAAGAAAAGGTGTCCGTACACCAAACACCAGACCCTGGAGCTGGAGAAGGAGTTCCTCTACAACATGTACCTGACCAGAGACCGGCGCCTGGAGGTGGCAGGACTCTTAAATCTGACTGAGAGACAGGTCAAAATCTGGTTCCAGAACAGACGGATGAAGATGAAGAAGCTGATGACCCGGGACAGGAGGAGCATCAATGAATGATGGGTTTGGAGAAGAAGAGGCCGGGGGTAGTTTTTTCCTTTTCCTCTTTTCTTTTTCTTTTTTTTTCTCCAGGATAGGTGTGGAGGAGGTGATGCAGTGCTCCTCATCATCTGGCATGATCAGCTGTTACTAAGCAACGGATTGTGGCGCTAACATGGCCGCCTCGGAGCACTGCAGTGGTGTGACTCTGCAGGGGGAGACCAGGATGTGTTGTAACACTTAAAAAAAAGAAAGAAAAATATGTTCCCATCTTTTGGCCGTCTTCATGTTAAATCTTCTCGAACTCTCCCATCTGCATGTTACCAAATGAAGGCAGTGGACCTGAGACCAGGAGCAGCTGTAAATAATGCTCAGAATAAAACATCACATCACAGTCAGATCCATAAAATGATATCAGAAAAACACACTAGATGATATCAAAGATTTCCCTCATTTTTTTTTTTTTCAAAACACACATCTGTTCCTGACGTGGCTGTATATCTCTCGTGTCCAGAAAGAAATGAAACTACTTGACACATCGTTGACTTCACATAAATCGTCCGTGCTGTCTGGCAGAATGCAAACTGGGCTTTATGATTTAACGCCAAAACTATTGTCCTCGTAAAAAGATTGCTTCAGCGTGCCAAAAACGAGACGCTGAAGAGAAACTGAAGTTAGATAAATCTTGTGAGTAATTCTGATGTCCGAGCACTTGAGAGTGTTTATTTGAAAATTAAAAATGAAGTAGTTGTGGAGGAGACTCGAACAAAGAGACGCCTGGCACTTAGAGTCGACTGATTTACTGAAAATAGAGAAAAATCTGAGAATTTGAAGCGATTAGTTTCAGTTGCAGCTGATGCACATTTATGTTCTTAACTGATCAGTTCGTTAGCTTGAATTTAAAGGAGAAATCTGATTATAATCTTGGTTAAAAGTTCTGTGATTTAAAGTCCAGTTCACACAAAATATTAAAGGATAAGTGCATCCATCATTAACTTCTGGAACTATGTTGCAGCGTTTTAAAATGTAAAAAAATGACCATGAAAGAAAATACAAAATCACTTCATCGAGCTCATCTTGCAGAATCCAAGTCTCTGGAGCACCAAGACATGATTTTCACCCATTTGTAAGCCAGAGTCCTCCCTTTAGCTGCTAGCTAAAAGTGGATAAAGATTTATATTCTTCTTTTAAGTTTGTTAAAAAGCCTCCACAGTTTATGTATTTGATTCACTTTGGTTAGAGAAACCTTCCCTTGTGGTATTACTGTTTCCTCTGTCTCAGTTACACGGCTCCTGCTGCTTGTCCAAAGCAAAAACAACCACAACAATCACAGTTTGACCTGAAACACTCAGATCTTGGTCCTGGTGCTGAGAGGGAACACATATCAGAGAGGAGAACGGACTTTGACGCAACACCTGAACGCTCTCCGTCGAGTGAACGCTCGTCCGTTCAGTCTTGTTTGCATCACTCTCCCTCTTCACCGTCCTGGCCTCCTCCCTCAGCGGGGTTCCTTTTCCACTGCAGTGTTGAGTTTCCACAGTGAGTCCAGTTGTTCCACCGTCACCTGAGTACGGGAGAGTGACCCAGGAAAACTGTGCCTCTTCCTGTTTTGATTGCGCGATGGCAAACGTGCTCCCCTTTTCTGTGATGGTGGCAGATCGAACCACACGGTGAATATTACCAATCTATACATGGATGGTGTCATTTTTCTACAGACTTACAGTGTGCAATCAGTGTTTCCTTAAGAAAGATGAGTTAAAGCAAAACGTCATCTATTACCAGTTTCAGGTGAAGGAACGATTGTGATGTCAGTTTGATGTCAATTTAAATCTGTTTGTGACCGACTGAAGAAATGTTTCTTTATAAACGTGTTTACAAAAATAGATTTATGTCCATTTACACAAATCCTGAAGTATTTCAGGGACCGCCGATACTCGATTGTTGCTGAAGCTTCATTAGAGGACAACAAGCGGTGGAAGAAGTTTCAGTGTCAGCTTAGACTCTCGTCTTTACCTTCTAGGGCTGAAGCTGTGCGAGTCGCTCATGCTGAAATATGTGTAATGTCAGTCCACAAAGCATTTTGACGAAGAGAAGCACTTGTTTTGGATCAGAAAATTAGGTCAGGTTTGGTGGTTTTAACTGTAAAATGAACAAACAAGCAAACTATTATAAAAACAATTGAAGAAAAACTGGAACATGAACACTGAATCGTGCTGTTTTCTTTATCTGGCTCCTGATTGGAGCATTTTCTCTGTGTTACAACCAGCTGGTCTCCCTTAAAATAATATTCATAAGGGACTTTTAAAAAAAAAAAATAGATAAAAAACAGAATAAACGTCTTTGTTTTGTTTTTTATAAACTGTGCATGTGGCCTCGACGGGCATATTTGTTGTTATTGTTGTTGTTGTCGTCATTGTTGCTATGTGTATATCTGTTGTTACTGTGGGTCATATATTGCAGACATGGACATGCCTACACACACACACACACGCACACACACACACACACACACACACACACACACACACACACACACACACACACACACACACACACACACACACCAGTCAGGGCTAAGCTATGGTGTGACTGCAGTCCGACGGTTCATTTTACCTCCTGTAAGAACAAACAAGCTCGTGTTTAAAAAGAAAAACAAAACAAAACAACGCACAACCAGCAGAAGTGTCATTTCAGAATGTACAATAACAAATTACATCACCCTCACATATTATAAAGGGAACTTTAAAGGGATATTTCTAAGTTTTTTTTGTTGTTTTGTTTTGTTTTTGTGTGTGTTTTCTGGATGGAGATGGGACTCGAACACAACACATTCTCTGCTGGGAGAGAACAGACTCACAGTTGAAACAGGCTACGTTAGCCTTCAGCCTGCCGCACTGGACCGAGACACGGTGTGTGTGACGACAGGAGGCTCATTAAATATGCTGCTCGTGGGGATTTTTATCAATGAAATAAAAGATTGTTAATTATGCACTTTTCCTGGTGTGATTATTTTACGTTTCACTTCATGTTTTGGGGATTTTATGCCACTAATACCAGATTTGTTGTCACAGTACACGTGTTAATTCTCCTTTATCACGTTACCTTCACATAATTACACCCATTATAATAATATTAGTAATACCAGTGTACTATTCTATTACCAGTGCGAACCAATAACTGCAGGTTTCTATTCCAAGGGCGTCACTCAGACCTGCAGACAGCCTTCTGCTTCTCTCCTGTAACATGAACGGACTTCAACTCACTTTCGTTTTACAACCCTGGTGTTGTAAAAAAAAAAAAAAAACGACAAATAGGCTTAAATGAGAGTGAACCTTTAGAAGTGGATGTTTTAAATGCTCTTCATACATGGGCGACATGTTTAGGAAACGTGGTGAGGAGGTGTGTGAGTGATTGTGGCAGAAAATGGCGCATTAACATGAATTTAATCACATTTGTTTTGTACATTTTATCACGTATTTTGATGCTTTTTGAACGCTCACATTTTATCAGCGACCCCAGTGAAAATCACACCCAATAATGATAATAATTATAATGCTAATAATAAATATGTTATGCGTGCAATACTTGGGTTCGATTTTCACAGGATAGGTGTGATTTTAATCATATTTATTCTTTTTTTTTCACATTAGAGCTGCTACGATGCGACGGCACTAAATAGACTTCATGAAATAATAAACTTAGTTTTGTTCTTATAGTAGTGATATTATAGCAGTTATATTACGCTGTATTATTATTATTATTATTATTATTATTATTATTGTTGTTCTTATTATTATTATTATGGGAAGATACTAGAAGATACAAGAACGACAGAAGCAGCAGTTAATCTGTGAGAGGATGCTCCGTCTCACTGTGTCGTGCTGCAGCACACACACACACACACACACCCACACACACACACACACACACACACACACACACACACACACACACACACACACACACACACACACACACACACACACACACACACTCCTCTTCATCAGACCATGATGAAGGCCACGAGGCCGACACGTCAGCATGTTGTTCGACATGGACACATTAAACCTTGTGTTGGAGAGGAGTGTGTTGCAGTGTGTTGGTGTGTGTTGGTGTGTGTTGCAGTGTGTTGGAGTGTGTTGGTGTGTGTTGGAGTGTGTTGGAGTGTGTTGGAGTGTGTTGGAGTGTGTTGGTGTGTGTTGGAGTGTGTTGCAGTGTGTTGGAGTGTGTTGGATTGTGTTGGTGTGTGTTGGAGTGTGTGTTGGAGTGTGTTGGAGTGTGTTGGAGTGTGTTGCAGTGTGTTGGTGTGTGTTGCAGTGTGTTGCAGTGTGTTGGTGTGTGTTGGAGTGTGTTGCAGTGTGTTGGAGTGTGTTGGTGTGTGTTGGTGTGTGTTGGAGTGTGTTGGTGTGTGTTGGAGTGTGTTGGTGTGTGTTGGAGTGTGTTGGTGTGTGTTGGTGTGTGTTGGAGTGTGTTGGTGTGTGTTGGAGTGTGTTGATGTGTGTTGGTGTGTGTTACAGTGTGTTGGAGTGTGCTGGAGTGTGTTGGTGTGTGTTGCAGTGTGTTGGAGTGTGTTGGAGTGTGTTGGAGAGGAGTGTGTTGGAGTGTGTTGCAGTGTGTTGGAGTGTGTTGAGAGGAGTGTGTTGGAGTGTGTTGGTGTGTGTTGGAGTGTGTTGGTGTGTGTTGGAGTTCTTCATCTCGCTGGATATTTACTGCAGCCTAACGCCGTTATGTTATTCCCTGTGTGAGATGAAGACAAACAGAACATCAGGTGACGATCAGCTCACTGCAGCACAATCACGGGGCTTCTTATAAAAACACAATCTGCGTTGTGACACAATGTTCACCAACATTTTACTCCACAACAACACAAGTATGTTTCACTCGATTATACACCAATAATGAGATTAACATAAAATAATACATTGCTGCAGTGAAATTATCTCGTAGATCAATACAAATAGTCTTGATCCTGTAGTTTTATCCTATTATTATTATTATTATTATTATTATTATTATTATTATTATTATTATTATTATTATTATTATTACAGGACGAGCCGACAGAAGAAGTACAAGGTTTCTGTATTGGACGTTTCACCCGATTGTAGAAGGAAAATGCGATATTATTTTAATATATATATGATAAAGAGAAACACACCAAATACTGCTGCTGCTGCACTAACATTACGGATTATAATCATATATTCGTCTCTTTGTCATAGTTTAATCCTGCATCATTTTGGACGATCCTCCAAAAGAAGAACATTAACAACATTTTTCAATATACGAATAATGCGATTATTTGACTTAAGTTTCTGTATAAAATAGAGAAACACGCACAGATTGTTAATACTGCGCTAAAATGACAACTACTACTAATAAAAGTGAGTGTTTATCATATAGTTTTATCCTGAATTTATTCTACAAGAGAGAAAAAACTCCTCTCGTGTTTGACGTTTTACTGGATTACAGACAAATAATGCGATTATTTTACTTTAACATGTGTATGAGAAAGAGAAACACACAATATTTCTATAACTCCATTAAAATAACTTGTTATAATAATAAAATCTGTCTTGTCTTAATTGTATCCTGTGAAATTTGAGATGAGAGGAGCATTAAGAAAGGTCGTTAACGTTTCAGTGGATTAAAGACAAATAATGCGATTATTTTACTTTAGTTTTTATATGAGATGGAGAAACACAAACAAATAAACAACTTCTAATGATGAAATCCGTCTTGTTGTCATCAGAGTATCCTGTAGCATCATTACAGGAGGATCTTTACGGGAGAATAACACTAAAAACAATATGCAGGCCGATGTTTGATGTTTCACCGGTTTACTGGCCAACAAAGCGACTGTTTTAAAGCAGAAACACACAAAAACACAACTATTACTGCACTAAATGACTTCATATAACAGCAGAATTAGTTTCTGTACAATAGTTTTATCGTATATTATTCAGAGACGATCCTACTGGAGACTAACACGGGAAAAGCAGAACGTGATGTCTGATGTTTGACTGGATTATGGACCAACAATGAGAAATCTGCCGCACTGAAATGACTTCTTATAACAAATAAACCAGTCTGAATGTAAAAGTATTATTCTGGGGAGATCCTACAAGAGGAAAACTGACATTTGACTGGATTACAGACCAATACTGTGAATATATTTGATTAAATGTACAAAATACGACACTGCTGAACTGAAATTCCTTCCAGAGGTTAAAATGAGTCTTATTCTCATTATATGTTTATGCATTTGTCCTCCAAGAGACAAAACCTTCAACTCCAATCTCCGTATTTGACGTTTTACCGGATTGCAGGCCAACAATGCCATTTATTTGACATTATCAGGACGCTATTGTTCCAACGTCAAGGTGTTTCACTGCTCTCAGGTACGCGTTGTGAGTTTGAGTCCACAGAGAGACATTCCGGGCCTCCTTGTTTTGTCAAAGTCAGTGCAGCGCCTCGTAGCTTCCCTCATTTATGGCGGCCATATAATCCGCTCATCCTACTGCAGGGTCATAAAGCAACAGCATGCATTTGGAGAATAAACGTGACTTTCCCCACACCCAAGACACAGAGAGGGAGGGAGGGAGGGAGGGAGGAGAGGGGGCTCCGCCATAAAGTCATTTAGGCCAGACAGTCATCGGGACTATATGGTTTTATTGGACACTCTTTCCTGCCCCCGCGGAGCCTCGACTGTCCTTCTACATGTTAAAAGTCATTGTCCGCAGCTGAGAGCAGACAGCTTCAATCACGTCTCTGCACACCACAAAACACAGGAAATTTCACCGGACAGGAGATTCAAACGTAAAACAAAAGCGTGTGTGTCCGAGGAGCGCTGCAGGCTGGATTTAAGACTTTAAACTCGAGGCCTGAGATGTTTAAAATCAAGTTATCACTTGTGATTTCATCGCTTATGTGTTCAAGTCCTTAATAATTTGATTTTCTGTGTTCTGCTTTGAATAAAAAGCGGTAGAAATGTAGAAATTAACCTCCCGGCATCATTTTCTAATTAAAAAAATGTCCGTCTGTGCGTCTTTTACGCACACACATTGCGTGCGTAAAAGACGCACAGATTTTAATTTAATTTAAGTATTGACCGAGAGCTGCAGCTTTGTTAAGAATAAAGCAGATAAAGCTGAGAAAGAGAATAAAGCCAGATAATGTAGAATAGTCTCAGGTCTAAATATGTTTATTTTCAACATAGTAGCACAAAATAACTCTGTCCTGCAGCGAGAATGAAGGCGAAATGGGAAACAACGAAGTTAGTTTGTGGAAAAATGATAAAGGAGAAACAGGAAAAAAAAAAAAGGTTTATACATTCTGATTAAATTCAGGGTGTGACTCGAAGGTCTGTCCCGAAATGAAAACAAACGAAATAACCGCATAACAAACTACAACAGCGGGAACAATAATTGTGGAATTAAGTGGGACAACCAATTTCCAGATGATTGCTCCGGATTAATTGTTGCTCCCAACACAATAACTTCAGATGGATCCTCAGCGGTGCAGTAACGAGTAACTCAGGTGAGTCACGAACAGGAAGATTATTTAGAAGATGTGAGGAGTTTCTGCAGGAGGAACATGGCCGACCAGCAGCAGCAGCAGCAGCAGCAGCAGGATATAATACAGAGATATATGAACTGTCCGCTCCTCTTTTCTTTAAATATGATGATACGAGGGTCGGATAATGTGGAATATAATAAATAATATGTGATTTTCCTGTTGCTGTGTCAAAGTGGAGCCTCTGTGTGAAGAGGTTTGAGGGTGTGAAGAAGTTTTAGAGACTGAAACACACAAATAAAACCTCAACACCAGGAAAAATGTGTTTATCCTGTTACTTCATATGTGTGTATGTAGTTACCGACTCTGTCCGCTGGGTGGCAGTGTCGCGCTGCGGTGAACTGTGACACTGTGATTCAGAGTCCAAATCAAAAATGAGCCAAACCATCATTTTTCATCAGCTGCACGTGTGTTGTGTGTGTGAATACATGTAATTTGTACTGCAGTAAATTAAGATGTCAGATAAACGAATGAAGCGAATAAAAAAAAGAACAAGTTTGAGAAGAAGAATCTGATTTATTGGCCAAGTGTGTGGAACACAAACAAGGCTGAGTTTAATCTCAGTGTACAGGGAATAAAATAAGAAACATTACATTAAATAAAAAATATAATAGCTGAAAAATGTATTATAATATGTACATGATTATGTAAAGAGAAAGAAAGAAAGAAAGAAAGAAAGAAAGAAAGAAAGAAAGAAAGAAAGAAAGAAAGAAAGAAAGAAAGAAAGACAAGAAAAAAAGGAGTTAATACAATCCAGGCTGCCCCTCCTCTACTTTGTACTTTAGAATGGTACTTGAGTAAATACACAGTATATATAACAGTATTTATAATCCATGACATCCTGTTTCACGGATAAATGTGCAGATTAAGATTAAACCGTCGACACGAGCCGCCATCAGGAAACACAGCTGCCGTCTGTTAACAGCTTAAAATCAGTAAATGAAACTGTTTCAGAATATAAATATCTGGTTCTGCACAGTGACATGATGTCTTATAGATGTTTATCTTGATTTGGAGGTTATGGTGAGTTTATACTGAAGGCAGCGGGACGTTCAATGATATGAAATATGAATTAAAACAACAAATAAATCATGAAGCCTCCACAAACATTTACACGTGAGAGCTGGACAACATGCTGCAGTCAGAGGGGTGTGTGAGGCTACTTCCTCTTCCTCTTTACTTTTCAAAATAAAACCTCAAGGTCTGTGCAGTCACCTTGAGACTGTCCTCCAGCGAACAAACCTCAAAAAAACAACATGGAGACATAAAAACACAACATACCAGCGTGATGAAAAGACAACTGTGAATATGGTTTAATATTGTCACCTCCTCTTCTCTCGCAGCATTCAAACACAAGTTCACTTTAAAATGTCTCGTAACAAAATGATGACAGCATCTTTCTTCATATTGTGAATCTGTAACACAATGCAAGAAATTGTTATCAAGGCCTTCTTTCTCTCTCTCTCTCTCTCTTCTCTTTCTCTCTCTCTCTCTCTCTTTCTCTTTCACTGTGGAACTGATTAAATGTGACATGAATGACAGAGTTTTAAAAAAAACGCAGGGCATTAAAACGCTGTAAACACATCCGTCTGCTCGTGTTCTCACAGGGGTTGCATTGCAATAAAAAGACAAAAACCATAAATCAATACACGCACACACTCCCACCAGACAAATACATAACAGAACATATACCGGCTGTTGTATATCACAGCCATGCAGGGAGAATTAATTACGAGGCTGCTGTCTGTCGTGTAGAATTACTGTTTGATGTATTTAAATGTTGTGTTGGATTTCAGTGATGTGACAAATGCAGGATTCAGAGTACACAGAGGGAAACATGGCAGCTGCTCTGACTGCATGTTTTCTGCCTCCTCTCCATGTCTCCTTTATTATAAAGTAAACTAAAATGTTAGATTGTGATGTTTACGACTTAAAATTAAAATGCAAATGATGTTTTTTATTGCAGCTTTACGTTCATTTGTAGAAAGGAAGATGGAATAAGACCAGTTAGAGATTTTTGTCTGAGAGGCTTTAAACACACAGAGTATAAAAGAATTAATGAATTATAAGATGAATAATAATTCTAATTGAAGGTGTTGAATAAAAATGGCTGTGATTCACTCAGCACGCTCTTTTTGTTCACTCAAACTTCTGTTAGCCGTTAAAACGCGCTCACGAGATTTGTTCCACCGGTTTAAATCTCACAGGTGGAATAAAAGAATTGAGATGATTGCGACCTTAAACTGGTGACGTGCAGTTTCTTTTATTTTTGATCTGGCAGACATTTTACCTTTTGCGGACAGAGTGTAAAAAAGTGAAAATGTGATATAATTATATTCAGTCTGTTGAGGATGAGGATGATGAAGAAGGAAGCAGGAGAGGAGAGAGTTACAGCCGCTCATATATCCGCCCTGCAGAGAAACACTTCAACATCTGAGCTGAGACGATTCTGTGCAAGAAAAGTCAGACATCAGGTGTGAAGAACGTGTTGGAATGAATATATCACAGTTCGGGTCGTGTTCTGGAGAATGGAAAGGTGGAACCAGGAGTTGCTCTTCAGCAACTTTATCGAATACAATTTCTACGCTGCTACACAGACTTCAGAAAAATAAATCAAAGAAGCTGTTTGTGAGATTTTACTCCCATAATGTTACAAATTAAAATGTGAAACACTCTCATTGTGTTTTAGGCCCCAAAGTGGAACCTCCCTGTGTTTCTGCTGCCCCCAGGTGGGCAAACAAACACAAAGCTAGGCCTCATGCAGCTTTAAATAATTATCAGTAAATATATCCGGCTTTATTTTTAGAGAACAATCACAGCAAGGAAAAATAAGGTGATAGCAATATTTTAGAAGAGATGAACTCATCAGATATTATCAAACAATCAAAAATAATTTCATTAAATGTAAATATTACGTTTCATTTAATTATTCCGCCTGGAAATAGTTACTCAATAAGGTCTGGGCGGATTTAAATTCATCCTCACCACAAATAATTAGCAATATTCTTTTTTATCCTTCATATTTTTAGTTGTATTTTGTTTAGAGACACTGTTGATATTACGACAGAGAAAACGAACTGAACATGTCGCGGACAGACAGAAGAAGATAATATAGCAGCCGTGTCTGCAGTGAATGTATTCAGAGGTTTGATGTTTCATGTGTGAGTCTCAAAATGTATCATCGCATCCTGTGAAATGTCCGATTTTTTTCTTTACATTACGCGCGTTTATGTGTTTGGATGATTTGTTTTTATCATTCTATGAGGGTTTATAAGAACAGAGGACGTGGTTCACTGTTCAGACTGTGAAGCCCACTGAGGCGATGTGGATGTGATTTTGGGCCGAATTAACACAATTTATTTGATTTGATTTTTTTTGTCTCATTTGAGGTTAAAGTTTGATCGCTGCTGTAATTTTGGGGGGGATTAAGTTATTGTAGGTTGCGGTAATGTTTGGTTCCGTATACTGTGAAAAAACACATGTTTTTCGGCTCTCAGGTCTAAATATTAAACACGAAATGAGCTGGAATTTACTTTTATACATTTCAAATAAATATCTGACATCGACATTTGACCAGAATAGAAAAAATACACCTAAATTGCAGAGTTGATTATTTTAAAGGCCTTTTTGATAATAATAATACAAAATGTTCTTCGGCTGGATTCATCTCCTGTGTGTGTGTGTGTGTGTGTGTGTGTGTGTGTGTGTGTGTGTGTGTGTGTGTGTGTGTGTGTGTGTGTGTATACACGTTTCTTTATGTATAAGTGTGTTTATAAGGAATACAGCTTTCTCCCGACTGCAGCTGCCACAAATTCCCATTTCTGCTTGCGTGATTTACACACACACACACACACACACACACACACACACACACACACACACACACACACACACACACACACACACACACAAACGGGTCATAAAACCCGTTTAACGAGCAAACACCGGCGGCTATTGGCCGCTGTCGGTCATGTGTGCGCGCGCAGTGCGCACCCTGACGGGCAGCCTCACCTCGCGCGCTCTCGCTCGCTCGCGCAGAGCTGCTCCTCGGGACCCGCGCGCTTCACGGTCGGCTCCTCTCCACATCTCTTTCATCTTTCTGCCGTTTGACGACAGAAACACGCAGGTTTGTCTCGTTTATTCGTTCGATGTGACGCTGGAATGTTTAAACGAGCTGCACTCACACTCCTCGTTCACACAAGTCAGACAGAGAATATCGATTATTACCGACAGGATGTGAAAAAAAAACAACAGATGCGTGAATCGATGTAACTCACGTCTTCTTCTTTGTTTCAACTGTCTACTTCTACTTTTCCAAACTTCTTGCGGACTCTAGTCGTTTCCGCTGATCTCTGCCTGATTTTGTTCTCGCTGCTTTGACTTTCTCATGTTGTTCCGTGTCTTGTTGTGTTGGTTTCAGGATGCTGCAGAGGAAAATGGAGTCCAGCAGACGGCTGCAGCTCGCACCAGGTACCAACACTGAGCTCTGACATGTGAACTGTATTTATCAGCATGATAGTGTGAACACGAGCAGATCTCCAGTTACTGATGCTGCTGTGAGCAGATGTAATACAGCCACAGTGATCTGCTGTGGACTGTGTCGTTCTTAATGTTCACGGATCAATATGCATAAAGTGCATGTTGCATAATAGATGAGATTCACTCAGTAGGCAGGGTTTCACCATTGGACTTCAGAGTAATGGTGTTATTAGGCTGCTTATTTCACCTGCTTTCACCAGATAAATGTCTTTTTCACCAGCCTTTCAAATTAAAAGTGGCTGCATTTGCACATAATTCCTGCGTGAGTAGACTGTATATTCAGAAACACTATCAGCAGGTCTGCAGGTGTTATAAACCTCCTTTAAACCGTCCATGTACCTCTAAATGCTTCAACCAAGACATACAGCTGATAGAAAGGGTCACAAGGTGAAAGAAGCATCATTTGTGACTCATTTTTGCATCATAACACAACTGCATTTAGCCACAATTACAAATTATATGTAGACTCAAGTGTGTATAATTGTTCAAAGCAATAAATGCTTTAAATTAGTGAAATCCTAATAAGAACGTAACTAAAGGTTGTTGTTGGCTGTTTCTGAAGTCCTCAAAATGGTCATTAGAGACATTAAAGTCATATTTTTAAATGCACATGTACATAAAGTGACTATTTTCATAGATTTGGAGGCGTTAAATCCACCGATACATCATTTATCACACAAAGTGACTCGATGCGTGTCTTTCAGCTAAAAAACCAAAAGAAAACTTGAGGTTCTTAACGAAAAACAAAAACAAAAGAATGAGGTTATTCAGGTGGTTTGAAACGGTTTCTGCCCTCCGCAGATGATCAGAAAATGTCTTCCTTCGCGATTCGAGGCTTGGAAACCGCTTCATACTGCTTCTCTGAAACATTTCGAGGCCTCTGTCAAAGAGAATTTCTCGTTCCTCCTCCATAAAAACGCACTTGGGCAGATGGACGGAATCAGACAGAGGGAATCCTCTCCTCCGGGCTTTTTGTTTTCATTGACGTTGTGGTTTTATGAGGGCAGCCTCAGTGTCAGACGGACAAAGAGACAGAGAGACAGTATTTCTTCCTTTCCTGAATTTCACATTTCTTTTTCTCCCCCCCCCTCCTGAGGACAGAAGGTGGGGTGTGAGAGATAGAGAGAGAAACAAAGACAGTATTTCACTGGTGCTGCTCAGTCAAGCTCAGCTGTCACTCAGTATTTACAACCTACTGCAATGCAGCAGCAGATCTGTGTGTGTGTGTGTGTGTGTGTGTGTGTGTGTGTGTGTGTGTGTGTGTGTGTGTGTGTGTGTGTGTGTGTGTGTGTACGTGGGTTTATGTGTCAATGTGTGTGAGAGGGAGAAACAAAGAGACAAAAGGAGATGGGGAGGACAGTGACGCAGAGACGGAGACTTAAACATTAAATTTAGAGCCCGAGACGGACAGAAAAGACACAAGAGAGACAGAAAAACAGCCTGAGAGTGTTTGTGTCCCCCTGAGAACACGTCTGTCTCTGTGTCCCTGCAGGACGCGGCACAGACTTCACATTCAGCCAGAGGTTTATGACGAAGAAAACAACCCGCAGGTTTGTCCTCAATGCCAGATTTGCACTGAATAAACCTCATTTTGCTGCAAAAGAAAGCAACATTTTAAGATCTGATGAAACGAGACAGCGGTCGATTTATTTGCAGAATGTTTCGTTTGTTTGAGCTCATTCTTCTGCATTTCACGGACGATTGTTTTATTTGTGTCTTTTGCAGAACTGACTGAGCAGTTTAAGGTGAAGCAGACGGACATCGTCATCATCATCATCTGATTCAGGTACGGAAACAAAAAAAGGAAAAACCAAAAGCTATTTAAAGACTGTTTTACATAGATTAAGCTAATGTTGTATTGGATTTAACACATGGATCATAACAAATAGAAGTGTGAGAGGTATAAATAAGCATGATTTGTCTCTTGGGTTGCAAAATGAAATTGAGTTTGAGTCGATTTCTTTTATAACAGAAAAGGAAACAATAAAAAAAATAGCATTTTCATTTCATTCATAGAACTATTTTGATTCTGTGGCTTTGAATATGAAGGATGGATGTTGATGGATGTCCAGTTGTGTCCTATTTTTAAGAAAATGAAATGCCATTAGTGTGGTTTCCATTAACAGCCACCAGGGGGCGCCAAAAGTGAGAAATGATTAACAAAGCTCCATCACAGCTGCACTATTCTGTGTATGTAATAACAAATAGGTCTCATATTTAAAGGGGCCGTGTTGAATGCTTTTCTAAACTTAAATTAGCAGCTGTTGCTCTCTGTTAGCGAGCATAAAGTCACATTGTCGACCTTCACAAAGAAATCAACAGTCCAGCTGCATTGAATAACTAAATCTAAAACAGCAAATCATCCACAGTGTTGTTTAGACAACTGAGAGAGAGAGAAAGTCTCATATTTGACCTCACATTACATTCAATACAGGAGACGTCATTAATACATTTAAATGACTACATATTATCGAACAGAGCGCCTTGAAATAAAAAGATTCTGGCACGAAGGATGCAGACCTGATATATCAACATCACAGCTGATGAATATAGATGATAACACAAAGTGAAACTGCTTCTGTGGACTTAACAAGAATGACGTCGACACACTTAAACACAGAAAAAGAACAAATGCAAACATGAATCAGGGTCCAAACAAATCTATAGGTTTCAGAATGTTTTCCATGATCTTTTCAGTATCAGCCATGAGAAGCAGGAAATAATCAGTATCGGCTGATCGTACGTCGATCGATCTCCAGAACTACAGATCTGCTTAAAATCTGCTGCTGAGCTCATAGTATTAATGTGAACGCTGCTTCTTCGTGAACATCTTTCTAAGCCACTGAACACTGCAGACCTTCTGCTGCGTCCTTTGGCGCTGTTGTGTCTCCTGTAAACACTAGATGGCGCTACAGATCCGCGGAGGATTTTCCCTCCAGCAGCATCAGTAAACAGATTCTCCATCCACCACACCTCGTTCCCCTCACCCTCCAGTTCACTCAGCTTGGAGGTCACGAGAGCTCTCCTCTCCCAGTTACCTTGAATGCACCTCGATCCCTGTTTGTCCCGGGACATTTTCAGTGTTCAGGTCTGGACGTGATTTCATGTTACAGCAGCTGGGAGGCGTTATTAGGCAGGACGCCAAGCCGAGCGGCTGTAAATCACACATCCAAGTGGGCTGAGCTTTAAAAAAAAAACCGGCGGTGACACATTTTTAATTAAAGGAAATTAAAGAAGAAGCTGGTTCTTCTAGCGCTGCTGTTCGTGAACATGCTGCATCTTATCTGCTAAAGAACACATTTTCCTCATCCTGTGCGTCATTTACGAGTATTTTTGCAACATTTATGCAACCGAGACGATTAAATAAACGAAAAACAGTTGCACAACACACAACTGAAGACTGTTTTTTGCTGCAGCTGATTGAAATAAGGTTAAAATTCGTGCTGTTTATTTTCCTGGAGACAGATGGCTCACTTAATGCGCCTTTATTTAGCCAAATTCCAAACGTCTTATGCCATTATATCCCGATTTTAGCGTCACCAATCCATTTGTAATTAAAGTATCGTGACGTAATGTCAAGTGTTGCTATTTCTAAACATCTTTCTTACACGTAGCTGTTGCTTTATTCGGTTGTTTTGACACTTGGATGCCCTCAGCAGCCGCAAAAGCTGACCCGCAGCCACACACAGAGAGGCGCGGCGTGTTTTCACAGAGCCACTTTATGGCTTTATTGCTCCCCATTTACGGAAATCAAAGCAGGAAACAAATGCTCCAAACAGCATTCCAGAAACATCCGGAAAAATGCAAACAGCGTTCAGTCTCTGCTTGTTTTGGAGGAAAAGGGGACTGCAGTGCTAAAAACCCCGCAGGGGAGCTCAAACACGCAAGGGCGAGCGAACACAGACTTTTGGTTTTACGCACAGAAAATGTCGTTTTTACGCACGGATTTGAAGCTTTCTTAAATGTCCAACATGATTTTTATCAGAGAGCTCGCGTTGCCCTTCATTATTATAGCAGCTAAAAAGCCCGAAGAAGGCAGATAATTCTATTAAAACTCCACAGACTAAAAGAAAAACAGCAAATAAAATCGAAAAAATTGAGAAAACACGCTCAGAACTGAACACAAAGCGCTTTATTTTTTAATCTCCGGCAGCACACACCCCCGGAGATTAAAGTGTTTTCTTCCTTGGCGCCATTATCGAATAAAGTGGCTTCTCGGTGCAGCACCTAATAATTTATGAACCCGCGTGGGAGCAGAGGAGGAAAAAAAAACGAGCACGTGACGGTAATAAAGTGTGTTTTATTGCCGGCGGTTTGACAAGCCCCAAAATATAACTCAGAGAGAATAGCCGACAGGCGGCCAGATGGGATTGGTAGCCGATATTTGTCCGAAATCAACAGAATGCTCTTTGTGTCGCAGAGCGAAACAGCAAGATCGCTTCCGATAATCAGCTTCGATCCGCTTCCAACGGGATTTTACAGTAACGAACGATAACGCGAGATCAGAACGGAACAAGTAAGTGCGTCCTGTTTTTCATATTTGGCACAGATATGAAGTTATGACTGTGTGGCGCATGGGGGGGTCAGACGGTGCGACAGAGGTGGAGGTGGGGGTGTTAAAGCTGTGGTCCGGGGGGCACCCAAAGAGGGCGCGGGGGTCCAGAGATCCACCTGTAGTCCAACATATAATCTAATTAACTCACTCCAAATGTTTTAGTTTTGACTGAACATCCTCGCGGACACCCGGACATCAAATTCAATAACTTTCAAGGCTTTGATTGGGTCAAATTCAAGGTGTTTTTAAATGGTAAGACGTCGAATTGGTTCGTTTCGGATGTTTTGTTAATAATATTTTCTATCGTTGAATTTATTTATTTTTTCTGAAACTGCTGCGACATCAACACAACCGGCCAGTGAGTGATAAAGCTCAGCAGGGCTGCAGGATTATTTAGTAATTTAGCCTCGTTCAGTTTTCAGATCCTAAAAGTGTCGATTCATGAGGTCAAACTTTAGATTTTTTAGACGTTTAAATTCTTAAGTTTTATATAATCCAAAACATTCAGGGACGTTCTCAGGATCGTAGATTGAATATCTGCCTTCACCACAGCGCAGAGAGGAGGCTGATTTTATTTCTTTTCTTTAGAGCTCCTTGTTTTAACACGAGACAGCAAGTGTGTGTGTGTGTGTGTGTGTGTGTGTGTGTGTGTGTGTGTGTGTGTGTGTGTGTGTGTGTGTGTGTGTGTGTTTTAAAGTGAGTATACATTAAATTCTTTACTTTCTGATACGGCATCACCGTTTTCCAGAAGTTTAAGATGATAACTGTTTAGGGTTTTGATGACATAATCCACCATTTAGTAACGAGATAATAACTTAATAATAATCTTTATAGCTACCAGTGTGTGTGTGTGTGTGTGTGTGTGTGTGTGTGTGTGTGTGTGTGTGTGTGTGTGTGTGTTATCAGGAGTTTACATGTTAAATCTTTACGACGCTCTGAGTTTCTCTCCTCTGCGGGCTGTAAACAGAAGTCAGCTCCAGTTTATGACGAGGAGGAAAATTATGATTTTAAAACCTGAAGACGAGCAAATAAAAAACAACAGACGTTATGATCGTTCAAACATTTAATCAAATCATCTTCAGGGTTGTAGGAGGATTATTTCCTGGCAGCTCAGGCTTCAGTGGATTGTTCACAAATGCGGCTAAATGTGACGGAGACGACGAAATGTAATTTATTGTATTATTTTCTGTAGTTACCAATTGTCCAAATAATATTAATAAATGAACTACACCGAATTGAATAAGCATTTAATTATTAGAAACATCAGAGGCAACTTTAAAAAAAATACTTAATAATTTCCATTGTTCATTAACAATGAAATAACTTAAACTAAAGTAAATTAAATTTGCCCGGCATTTAAACATATAATATTCTGCAGCCCAGCAGTCGAACATGGAGCTATTTATATTTGAGGTGTTTCTCAAAGTGAATAACTTCTGCTGACTTCTATTAATTATTAGTTTGCAGCCTGAAATATTTAGAAAACGAGGCAAAATAATAAGAATAATTATCATTTCTTCGTTGGATAATTTTAATGTACTGGCACTATTATTTCAGGCTATGAAACAGACTTGGTTAAAAATATAATTTTCTTTTATATAATCAGGTTAATTCATTTTCCCCCCCAGAGCAATTAAATGTATCAGATTTATGTCACACTGCGTTCAGATTCCCGCAGATTCACATTTAAATTTACGCATAAAATAAATCTAAAGTTCTTACACTCCTGTCTCTCTCTGTGCTGCCGCATGATTTCATCTTTTCACTCGTCCTGATTTACAGTCTGTACTTTTTTCTCGGGCTTCTACTCGTGGTCAGTCCGAGACGGTGCACGGCCTCGTTCCCATGCAAAAAAAGGGGGCTGGAGGTCGCAGTTAATGTCTAAACCGGGTTAAAGCTGCTCTCAGCTCGGCTTTGACCCGGCAGAGGGCCGGGGGCGGAGGGGTGAGCCGGCGGTCAGCCTGTCTAAGATGAAAAAGTGAAACGACCCCAGAAAGAAAAGCGCACATCTGAATGGCTTTATATCACCAGAAGCCGAGTGTGGATGAGATATATCGGAGAGTTTGATTTAAAGGGTAATGAGCTGTTTGCGTGAGAGGCTGTTTATGGTGTGTGTGGCTGCGGGGAGCGCAGAGGGAGCCGTGCGTAAAGTACAACATGAAGATTTAAAGAGAGACTGAACGCAGAGCTAATGGATGTTTACAAAAACAAAGAAAAAGGGGGAAAAAAATGAATGAATAATCGTCGCGGAGTTAATCGATTCTCGTACCAGTAATTGAAAATTGGCACGAAGGGTGATTGAACGGCAGGAACGGGGAAACCAGGGAGAGAAATCCATTTGATAACCGTGAAAAAATGAATTAAAAGCGAGATTTTATGTCGATTTAACCCTTTAATTTCAAACCAGCATTTGCGTTTACACAACAATAATACAGGAGAGAGAGAGAGAGAGAGAGAGAGAGAGGGCAGAAACCAGCGGAACAATGGCCCCCGCGACTCCCGCAGGCCGCGTGAACTCTGCGTGGTCCCCAGCTCGAGCCCCTGCGTTGCCCTGTCCAGCGCGAGGACTAATGAAACGGTGAACCAGCGGTCAACGATTCTGATTGACCCTCCCTCGACCCGACGGCAGCTAGGCTACATTCTTAAAGAAGAATGCTCTTTCAAAAAGCGAAACATCACTCTGTTGTTGTTGTGGCCTCGGAAAAGTTCACAGCCCCATTCAGCGGGCGCGAGCTAATGATTCCAGGTCTCCAAACGCCCCATTCAGCAGCGGAGTTCGGGGCTGGAATAATTGTGAAAAATGAAAGTTTTAGGTCAAAGTCCTTTTCTTTTTTTCGAGCCCAGGCGTGGATTAATAGTCCTGAAATGAATGGATTTGTGAGCATTAGTGCTTCATCCACACTTTCATTTCTCAAATCCATTAAAAAAAAAGCTTCTTTTCTGTTTAACCATCCTGCTTTTCTTCTTTGTTGTTTCTCTCACGTCATGACACGCCAGCTTTTCTTTTCTTCTTCTTCTTTTTTTTTTTTTTTTAGCAACAAATGGTTCAGGCTGGTTTTTCAGCAGCCCCTGGTTCGGGCGGCCATGGGAATTCAGTAAATGTAAACAGCCAAAATGAGCGTGAGTCTCTGCCAGGGCTCAGAAAATTGCTCAGGGCAAGAAGCTGGAAACCGGAAAAAAACAAAAAAAATCCCTGTGGCACCTTACAGTCGTACTCACGCACAACACAGCCGTATATGTGCATATGTGTGTGAGTTAATGTGTCCTGTGGGGATGGAAAAAGAGGATAATGGTTCCTTCAGTGGAGCCTGGGCATTGATGAATCTATACATCAGTATATAAATGTATTTGACCCTTTATTTAGAATGTGCCCGAGCAGAAACAGTGTAGAAAAAGACAATGATTGTAGTCGTAGCTCAAGCGTCCTCAGTTAAAGCCTTCAGTGCTTCCACTGATGCAGACTAACAGCTGAGATGGGCTTTACAATCTTCTCTTTAACTTTAATCCGACATCCGGGCCAAGTTCAGAAACAGCCAATCACCGCAGATGTTTGCACTGCGGTCGGTCAGCCACCATTCAACTTGAACCAAAATAAATCTTTGGCGAGTTACGTTTCTGCAAACTGAAGATATCGTTTTTAAACATTTCTTGGGGTTTAATTTGCAATTCTATCTCGCGGCACTGCCGTGCTTGTGATCCGGTTAGGTTTAGGCACGAAAACCGACTTGGTTGTGGTTTGGATGACATCATGTCATGGCTTGAAAATCCAATCTGTAAGAATTCCAAGCACATCAAATACTGGCACCTTGGGTTAGGGGTTAGGAAAGACGCTCATAAATCAACTTTCGTGCAGTTTGGACATTTAATGTACCCGCTCTGGTTGCCTAAAACATGGCTGAAGATCCCGAGGTCTCCTTAAAAACATCAGTTTTTCCTGCTGGAGTCGTTCCAATTCCCCCTCAAAGATATCATTTTCTTTGTCGTGACAAACATGGCAGGAAATCGTCCCGAGTTCCCCTTAAAAATATCTGGCGATGTGACGCTTACAAATGTTGGAACACTGCGATCACCTGTCAAAAAAATTCACTGCTTTCACGCCTGACTGCACTATTCCCCCCGATTCACGCCGATGTGAGAGTCAGGTCATAAACATGTGATTTTAAGGACACATAGGACACATTTTGAAGAAACGACAATATGCTACGTAGTTTATGACACGTACAAATATGAAGGTATCCGCGGTCTGACTGGGCTAAGTTGCTGATTCACCAGCTGCTTTGAAAGAGTTTTTTCCCTGGTTGTCCACAAATGTTCCAAAAGCCATAAACCACATCTTCTATTGAAGCAAATCTTTCATTTTGACCTCTCGGTTTTACAATTTTCTCCCCCCTCACGGTATTTTTTTCCAATCCAGCGTCAGCATTCATAAGCGAGAGCTGTAGGCGCTGTTACCATCAAGGTCACACACTAATTAGAAATGCTCTTGCGGTGCCGAGCTGACTGCCGTATTATGATGGAGAGAGTACAAACATCAATACACGGCCGACTCGATTGAACACCGCTTATCTATACGTGTTGTTAATGCTGCTGTTTATCATAAATCCCTTCACTGGCGTTTTTAAACTTTTAGCTCCAGAGGACGAGCTGCTCCTCCTCCCTCCTTCTGTAAATCACTCTCCTGCTGAGCGACAAGACAAGATCTCCCAGCTCGTCCACGCCGCTCGGTTCAGGCTGCCAGTCTTCTGCACGACGGTCTCTCTTGCTTACAAGTAATTACACTTGTGTAGTAGAATTAATGCGCTGTGCCTTAATGTGTTATTGATGTCTAAATGCTACACGCTACAACGCCATTAATGGTCTCCATCAATTACACAGAGACGCTGATGCATCATAGGTGGAACAATAGAAACGTCTTTGAAAAAAAAAAAAAGAAAAAATGAAGGGTTGAATGTTTTGCTGTGTTTTGGAGGCAGAGTCACAAAAAAATACAAGGAAAAAAAGGGTTCTGTGTGAGAACATGTGAGTGTAAATCACTGTCAACAGCAAAAAAAAGGAGTCATCAGCAGCCAGCCGTGACGTGAACCTTCGCCTATACATACCCTGTAGAACCGAATGTGTGTGGAGCTGCCGCGGTCACAGATTGGGTTCTAGGGGAGTCTATGGGCGATGACTAACCATCTATCAAAACCCAGCGGAGGGGGATGAAAAGGCTGAGGACTGTTAACACTGTGTTGGCTTTGTTGGCTCTGCGCTCTTTTTAAAGACTCATACTTCCCAGCTGGTTATGAGTTAAAGGAACAGTTCACCCAAATATTACTCAGCGTCACGCTGATGGAAAGTCAGGTGAAGTTTGGCAGTCAACAAAACATTTCTGGAGCTTCACAGTGTCGCAGCATTCTCCTGAACAGCGAATGTAACTGGGGACTTCTTATAAAACTTAAAGACCCCCCCCCCCCCAAAAAATAATAAATCTTGTCCAATGTAATCAAAATATGCAGAAGCCCAGAGATCTGAAAAGTGTTTGAAAGGATCTTATCGACACCCTCAATGCACGGTTTGGCTCCTGCACCCACTTCAGACGCAAAGATCAGATCAACTTCTGCAGAATTGGTCAGATGAGCTTGAGTCATTTTATGTTTCATATTTCAGGTTTTTAAAACAAGTCCCCGTCTACGTCAGTTGTTTAGGAGAACGCTGCAACACCGTTTTGCAGTGAACCTCCAGAAAATGTTTTGCAAATATGAAATTAAAGCTTAGTTTAAAAATTGTCAAAAGGTAAGATTTGATCTTTTATTACTCGTTCAGTAGTTTATCAGCCTTGATCTGGGTACTTATGTGCAAACAGAGCTGATAAATTCTGCTTCTCAATGTGTCTGTAATATTTCAAGCAAAGTAGTTCCTTTAAATTTGATGCTAAATGTCTTGTATTGAAGATTTGAACAATAAAGTGGCTGAAATTTCTCCTGTGGGTTAAAAAAAATCAATAAAAGTTGCACTTCCAAATGCAAAATATGTTTTTTTGTCTTTCATTTTACACCCAGGTTTGGTTTTTTTCCTATTCCTCTGCTGTGTGTGAAACAAAGGGGAAATAAAATGTGTGATTTTGCCGCTTTATTGCCTGTCTGGTAGCTTGTCAGCCATTTTCAGTGATATAATACAATTCGTCTGATGTCTCACATGCAACCCTGATCAATCTTTTACTTCTGCGGCTCGCCTAATATGTCAGAGTATTTCAACTCATTTGTCCCTATAAATATCTCAAATTTGAAGCTGTGGTTCAAGATCCCGCTGTGAAGAAAAATCCATGTGAAAGTGCTTTTTTTTCTTCTTCAGCACATTGGTTTTCACTCACACTTCCCATTGAGAAAACACAGTTTAAGGGGCTTCGCTCAATAACAGCTCAGTGGAAGACGAGGCGAGGGACTCATTCAGCAGCCAGGTTCTGTTTCCAGACTCCGACGCCGCCTGAATCAAAAGGGAAACTGCTCAAACTGACAGAAACAGCGAGATCCCGCCACTTTATTACTAATATCGTAGCTTATGAGCCATTCCCAGTCATTCATTATGAGCCATTCTGAACAAATGACTCATTAGATCAGATAGATTAAGCCCAGAGAGATGCTGTAGTTCACTCTCACTCTGTCAGCCAAGCCAAGATCGTCACCCCCATTACACCCTCCTGCATGAGCTCCCTTTAATACCCTCCGCCAAGCCAAAACACTCTTCTTCCCCTTCTCTTTATTGGAGCGTTATTGCCGGCTGGATTAGGCAGAAGTAATAGCAGATATACAGCAGGACACGTTAAGAGGTTCTGGCTGGAGGAGCGTCAGACCTGCAGCAGCAGCATCCTCAGAGAGGAGAACCTGGAGGATATAAGAGGAGGATTTATGGTCCGCTCCTCGCTGCAGGGATGGTTTCTCTCCTCCAGACAAAAGACCCAAAATATTCACGGAATAAAAAAAAAACCTTAATGACTCTGTCTTCGTGTGAGGGCTCAAACTTTGCATATTCTCACTTATCTCCTTCACCTTGATTTCATTTCTCAGCCCTGTCGCATTTTTTCTGTCGTTCAGCTCGCTTTAGCATCATTTCTCCAAGACAAGCAATGCATTTTTTTTTTTAACTCCACCCTCCCTCCACCACCCTCCTCTCCTCCGAGTTGGTTGGTTGGTGGTGAACGGGACACCTCGGGCTGACCTCCCGGCCTAACAAAGCCGACTACTAGTCACTGTCTGGGAGCCTTTTATCTCTTTCTTTATGTTGGAGGCCTTTTTTTTCTGACCGTGTTTTGTTGTCCCGTCCTTTGACGCGCCACAAGGCCAAATATGGACCGAGCCGTCCCTCAATATGGGCCAGATTAATTTTTCAGCTCCGGCCATCTGTGTGGGGGTAAAGAGTCATTCAGCTAGAAGTCATAAATCTACAGTCCGAGGGGTTTTTCAATAGGTGCTGCTGTGTGAGGGAGGGGGGTGGGGAGGAGTGGGTGATAGATAGATAGATAGATAGATAGATAGATAGATAGATAGATAGATAGATAGATAGATAGATAGATAGATAGATAGAGACACATTTTATTAAGGTCCCACTAATTAAAGGTCCATTTGGATTCTTAATCTCCTGATTCAGTTTCACAAACATCTTCTCTTAAACCATTTTGCCCCGCCACCAAATCTTCATTAGCCCTATAATGAGCATTTTCTCCCCCCGCCAACCTCCTCCTTCAAATTATCCCATTACGTCTGACATAAACAACCCAAAGTGCCGCCTCTGATTGGCTGCCCGCAGGGTCACGTGTCCCGCATGGCCGTCCGTCTATTTGACAGCCGCAGGATGGCTTGATGCCAGAGGGGGAAAAAGAGACAGAGAGAGGGGAGAGAAAGAAAAATTAGTATTCTCCTACCAACCTCGCTATAAATCAATCATGGAGTCCTACGTGGTGAGCTGTAAATATGCTGAGCCGCAGTTCCCGCCTTGTGAAGAAGATTACAGTAATTTTAGTGACCAAGGGGGGTATTACAACAACCCCCAGGACAGTAGTGGTAGTTATGGAGGAGGTTATCAGTCCATGCAGCCCCCTCCGCCTCCGTACACACCACAACAAACCGGCTACCAACACTCGTTGCAGGGGCACCAGCGGGAGGATGGAGAGGACCACTCGCAGCGCCAGGGTGCGCCCTTCCCCGGCTTCAGGGAGACAGACGCGGCGCCCGGCAAGGAGAGGTTCCCCGCGGGTGACCTGCAGTGCCAGGCCTGGATGACCTACGCGAAGCCCGCTCAGGTGCAGAGGAAAACGGCCTGCCAGGGGAGAGACAAGGCGCCCATTGTTGTCTACCCGTGGATGAAGAAGGTGCACGTCGCACAGAGTGAGTGTTTCTCTATAATCACACTCTGCGTTTCATTCGCTCATCATTTCAGTTTCAGTCTGATGTTTCACATGTTTATGTTTTTTTTTCTTCTTTGCCAGATGCTCTTTTTTCTTCTTTCTTTCTTTCTTTCTTTCTTTCTTTCTTTCTTTCTTTCTTTCTTTCTTTCTTTCTTTCTTTCTTTCTCTCTTTCTTTCTAGTATTTTGTCCATTTGTAAGCAGCCCCCTTTTTTTGTTGTTGAGTTATTTATGGTCTTAGTGAGAGTCGGGGAGAATTACAACCCCTATAAAGTTTTATGGCCCTGCCACAGCGTTTGAGTGTGTGTGTGTGTGTGTGTGTGTGTGTGTGTGTGTGTGTGTGTGTGTTGTGCGCGTGTGTGTGTGTGCGTGTGTGTCTGGTGTGCAATGCTGCGGCAGAACACAGAGCTGCGAGTTAAAAGTTTGAGTGAAACCGTGAAAAATGCCGCACCATAATACCTGCAGAAATGTTCAAATTTAATATAAAAACGCGAAATTTAGAGGCTTATTTAGTTTAATTCTGCCAAATTTAGTGTAGATGGTATTGTTGTGCACCATTGTAAAAATCGGCTAACAATAATACTCATAATTCAAACGAAATGAGTAAGAGAACACAGAAATCGTAAAATATGCTTTGACTCTCCTTCCTTTTTTTCTCGTTTCCATTTATTTATTTATTTATTTATTTATTTATTTATTTATTTATTTATTTAGTCTGTTTGTTTACAGTTAATCCGAACCACGTGGGCCCGGAGCCGAAGCGGCTACGGACGGCCTACACGCGCCAGCAGGTCCTGGAGCTCGAGAAGGAGTTCCACTTCAGCCGCTACCTCACGCGCCGCCGCCGCGTCGAGGTGGCCCACGCGCTCTGCCTGTCCGAGCGGCAGGTGAAGGTGTGGTTCCAGAACCGGCGCATGCGCTGGAAGAAGGACAACAAGCTGCCCAACACCAAAGGACGGAGCAAAAACAAGAAGGTGACGGACAACAACAACAACAACAACAACAACAACAACAACAGCAGCAGCAGCAGCAGCAGCAGCAGCAGCAGCAGTGACGACAGCAGCGTGACGGCGGTGATAACCGTGTGACGCCGCCGTGTTGAGCGCCTTCACTCTCCACAACTGACTGAAACTATTCTTACTCGCTTTAAATCTCCAGGCCATCCATCCGTCCACCTCAGCAACGCTTTATGAACCCCTTTACGTTTTATTTCTGCTTTTACTTTGAAGGTTTTCTTTCTGTTGTGTAGCATCCGATATATTTAATGAATGAATGTCTTAATTTCGGTGAACTTCGAGGTTGCAGATGGTCTTGACAGGAACCGTTTCACATGTTGAGGTGGCTGCTGGAGCGTTATAGTGCCTGTCGGTTGCAGTCTTGCCAAAACTCTCCCAGGAGAGATTTGTGTCTTTTGGAGAAAACAGGGTTTTTTAATTTCTACAGGGTAAACATAATACAGGGTCTTATATTAAAATGAAGAAGCTACCTAAGCGTAAATTATGAATATGCACATTACCAAAATGTTGTTTCCACAAAACTGGCGCTTAAAGAGGCGAAACGAGAAGAACGGAGAGCTGCAGGAAGGTGGGATCGATAATGTCTTAGCATTTATTTTGTACATAGAGTAGCATCCCAAAAACATATTCAGTAGGATGAGCAGCCATATCATGCAGGTTTGTTTTGTTTTATTTTAATATCCAAAGGGTGAATGAACTTGTTTTTTGCGGGGAAAGTCACACATTTCAACGCACATACAGGAGGAAATAAATAAAACAAAAAAGACGCTGACTGTAAATCCAACACATTTTCTCAGGGTTACAGGGTTTTTAACGAACTTTCTGAAAAAAAACAAAAACGTTTTGTTATTTGATTCAGCACTGAGAGCTTTGAAATAATAATAAAAAAAAACTCTCTGGAGCAACATAACAGCTTTTGCATTTTTAGAGGAGTGTGTGCTTTGATTCCAGTTCAATATGCTATTGTGTTCTCTTTATTATTGTCATTATTATTATAATAGCCTTCGCCAGTACTTATTATATTTGTATTATTTAGAAGCATATTTTTATTCTTTGTAGCAGCTTCTTTGTTCTTCTTTTGTATGTGAGAGAGAACAAAAACCTCTTCGTGTAAAATTTTTATATGTGGAAATGTTTTGATAAAATACTTAGATGATAAAAATTACCAAAAAAAACAACAAAAAACTTTGTGTTTGGATTATGTTTCTTATTCACACTCACACACACACACACACACACACACACACACACACACACACACACACACACACACACACACACACACACACACACGCACGCCATCTGTCCATGTGGTGCGCGTATTTAAGCGGAGGATAGATGACTTATTTTCTGAATTGACGAGTGACGTGATGGTGAGCGAGGGTCGACGGAAGTGACGTAGAAGTTACTCTGAGCTATGATTTATGAAATTCATAATATTCATCTTTAGGCTCATACACACACACACACACACACGCGCGCGCGCGCGCGTCTGAGAGGCCTTATGGGTTTCCTGTAACAGAGCGATCTTCTGTAATATACACGATCTTTGTCGCAGCCCTGATTTAACGGAGCGTCAGGCCGCGCGAGGTGAGCCAAGACGGATAGCTGGATCGTCCGTGATGTCTTTCTGCTGAGGAGCTTTTTTAAAAATGGGAGGATTCTTCTCCCGGGGGAGGATTTAAAATGTGCTCCGGATTATTCCGCGGATAAACTCTGATGCGTAACGTTTAATCACTCGAGCGACAGTTTGCTTTAACTGCGCTCTGAGGCCGAGACAGAGATAAAGTAGCACCACAGACACACTGAGTGGAGGTAGAACTTCTTTAACTCAAGATTTTCTTTTGCGTTTGAGTATTTATTTACATTTTTTCAAGATGCATTTAAAATATTTATTTTATTTTTTAACCTGCTTGTTTTGGGAGATTTTCCTTGAGGGTGTCACACTGAGGCATACCGATCTGTGATTTTGGGCGATATAAATGAAACCGAACTGATCATTTTAACTTTATTAATAACGCCCTGAATGTACTTAAGTTTAGGCAATACACACACACACACACATATATATGAATTGTCTCGGCATGGTTTAAATGGTTCCTACTTATTCGGAGGCTCTTTTGACGCACTGTTTACGCGCGGCGAAGGGACGACGCGGGTTGCTTTAGGTGAAAGAAATCTCCTGTGAGTGCTTGCGTGCGCTTATGTGTGTGTGTTTGTTTGTGGTGGGGATGGGAGGGAAATGAGAGACATTAATTGGTCGCTTCCGCTCCAGACGGGGTTAAATGTGCAGGAAAAGGGGGCTGACACAGACCAACGTGGAATATCGATGACATGTTCGAGATCCACCACATAGCCGACCAGCAGAAGGTCGAATGATCACTCACAGACGAAAAAGCTTCTGAAGGTGCGCACGTCTGCGATTTGAAACGGCAGGCAAACAGAGCTGAGAGACAGGCCAGCTTTACTTGTTTCGCCCAGCTGTGGGAAGTTCAGTAAAACCCAAACAACTCCAGACTTGGAATTCATTACTCAGATCTCATGTTGTGCATGGATTTGTTTGATTATATAAGTTTGTGCTCTTTTACACAAACAATTAAAAAAAGAGAACATGCGCACATTGCCCACTCGTAAAATTGACAGAAATATGACAAATAAAATAGGATTTATCTCTTCTGAACACAAAATTAAACAACATACATTGCGTCATACTGTGATTTGCAATCTGTGTATCGTAAACATCCTTTTTCTGATGCCAAAGATTGGCGGTGCATGTTGGCTTCTGTATCACCACAACCTTTCCCCTGCAGTCCGACTGTGGTGAAGCAGGGTCGCCCCCTGCTGGTTGCACCAAGCATCGTAGCCTGGAGGAGAAATAAACGAAGACCGTGTAGTAACACCTCCATCTCCAGACTTGGCACAGGAAAACAACCCACATGGCATTATCTTTTTGAGTAGTTTAAACTTCCCTGGATTAGGACAATGTGTGATTTAAAAGGATTTGATTACCATTTATTCAATTAGTTGCCTATCAGAAAGTGGTAACAAAATGATTGGAACTGCATGACGTTATGCAGTCAAATCAGCTGTACACACTACTGTCTATAAAGCCTGTAAATGATCAGTTAATGAGACTTGTCAGATCTGATGCAAGCTGATTTTGACCCTTTAAAGCTAAAAAAAATCGCTGTTGCATTGACTACTCTATTGGGTGTTTCTGTTATTTTGTCCACCTTACCCACCACCACAGACCGGAGAAAATGCAGCATTACACATTCACATATGTGAGTATACTTTAATATGACAGAAATCCCACACACACACAATGACAACAGAGAACATTTCTCCAGTTTAGGCGTAAGGCGGAACTAAAGTTTGCCTTACATTTATTCCTCGGGACATTAATCGCCGACGGACCCGTCGGTGACTGCAGAACAAGCACTTGCCCTTAAACTTGCATGCAGTGGAATTGACCTCATCTGTCCTCATTTGTATTAATATTTATCGATAAGGATATCATAACGTCACCATGTCTCTTGCGGCGGAGGCCTTCGTGTCGCAGTTGTCAGGTAACGTGTTTTCTTTGCTCCGTGCCTCTATTATTGTTTTTTTAAGCTAGCTTCAGTCGGCTAACACCAGCTAGCATTTTACAGCCATGCAGCTGTTTTAGTAACATTAGTTAATTACATATAAAAGGTCACATAAGCAGGACTGTTTAGTAACAATGACGATGGGTTTATGTGTCCAGCTAATACTGTTTTCTAATAAATGTTAGCTTGGCTAAGCTAGCTCTGGTACATGACTGTCACACTGGCTTCGTGTCCTAGATGGCTAAACCAGTATAGAACCAGTTGTGGGCATATAAAGCTAATTTAATTATTTTCTGGTTATTTTTTTTAAAGATAAAAACTAAGGAGATGAGAGTAAATTAAAGGAGGAACAATTCAGGGTGATTCACGTCGATGACAGCCCGGTATTTACTTATAAAAAACACGACTTACTCCAGTGAAGCAGCGGCTAAAGTATATTAAATGTATCGATGATCGTAAGAGCCAGTATGGCGAGTAATTTCTTCCTCTGGTGTGCTCATAGCTGCCACTTGTGTCTGGGAGTTGTATTGCAACAATAATACTGTTGAACTATTGGCTGCTGTAGTACAACTTGTGGCCGTCGGCGGCAGCAGTGAGCGCAGCGTCGCTAAGCAACACTCCTTTAGAGTCGAGAAGAAAACACGCGCCATCTTGGATTTTACTCGGCTCGTATATATTTGTATGAAGAATACCTAAACTCCTTCGGCTTAAATCGTGTTTTTGTGGCTTTTTAAACGCCTGGCATCGATGTGAACCCCCCTGAACTTTTCCTGAGAAGTTAATGTCACTGCTGAAGAGTGTATATTTACAATATTTGTACGATTAGCGTGTTAATTTAGGCTTGATGTATGAAACGCGTCTCGTTTCAGTTGAGCTATACACGGGTTATGTGCTGTGTAGTATCTGGGCCTCTGCGGGGGGCGTGACTGTGAGCACACAGTTGGATTGTAATCAACCGAACATTAATTTAATAATGAATATACTGAACAATCAAATAGATGCTAATTGCTACTCAACAGCATTAACAGCCTGATAAGCCAACTTCACATTTCTGATTGTGCGTCTGTATGTTTTTGACATTGACAGCTGCTGAGCCTTGGCCTGAAACTGCAACCTTGTACCAACCACTGAAGGGTTAGTGAGTTTATGTCTGAAATGGAGAAACAGTATGAATTGTCTCCATAGAGGAATGACTGTAATTCTAATTAATGACATTGTTTTGGCGGTGTTTTTACAGATGATCAGATTCTGCTGTCAGACTGCGCCTCATCTCTCGCTGTTCAGGTGAAGCCCTCTTTCTTTGTGTTCTGCTCAAATATGTCAGCATGTTTTTGTAGAATATTAACTGATCATCATGTTGTTTTGTGGATCAGTTACTAGTTCCAGTCACTAACAGGCCCTGTCGCATGTCTCTCTCCTGTGCAGGCCTACCTCAGGATGTGCAACTTACCAGTGCGGGTGGCCTGCAGAGCGAACGCTGAATACATGTCACCTTCTGGTCAGTACAGATGTCATCTCGCGTCACGCTATGATAACAATTGAATCTCAGAATTTGTAGTCCCAGTATGTCTTCACTGTAGCTGGGTTAGACATGTTAAACTATCAGTCAGTGTCAAGACCTCCATGTACGTCTCAGTCTTTGTGGTCTGGACTGCCCCAGCACTTGAAACTAAGAGCAGTTCTGAGTGGATAAGACTTCAACACCTATTCACTGCTGTCTTTTGAATTTCTTGGGATTTCTCCTTCAAAAGTAACAACATGTTTTAATGGTCTTGCTTTTCTGTGTGTGTTTCTTTTGTCTGTGTAGGTAAGATTCCTTTTATCCAAGTAGGAAACCAGGTGGTGTCAGAACTGGGGCCGATAGTGCAGTTCACTAAAGCAAAGGTGTGTGTTGCTGATTTGTAGTTGTCACTGATGTAATGAAGTATATTATGCTAGTGGACTACTTGTAGTTTCTTAGTCTGGTCATTAAATAAATAAATAAAGTACTGATTTAAGATCAGAAGTAAAAATCAAACACACTTTCTGTGCACATGTTTGGGTTCTCAGGGTCATTCTCTGAGTGACAGCCTAGATGATGTTCAGAGAGCTGAAATGAAAGCGTATATGGAGCTGGTCAACAACATGCTGCTTACTGCTGAGGTACAGAAACACACACAGCTTAATCAATACTCTGTTACAACACAGTTACACACAGTTGTTATCAATATATCTGGCTGATGTTTTCTCCTTCACCCTCCTCTCCTCTCTACAGTTGTATATCCAGTGGTGTGATGACACTACAGCTGCTGAGGTGTGTATATACCTGTCTTTAGATGATAAGAATATGTTTTTTGGCAGTGATTACTATTGATATTATTCATCGTATGTATGTGTTTTGCGTAGATCTCCCGACCCAGATACAGCAGTCCGTACTCGTGGCCTCTCAGTAACATCCTGGCCTATCAGAAGCAGTATGAGGTTCGCAGGAAGATGAACGCCATCGGCTGGGGAGGAAAAACCCTGGAGCAGGTTGGCAACCACCTCGAGAGTTATTCTCTGATGTCTCACATGCTTTACAGTCGTTGTTACGCCCATATAATATTTATTTTTCTTCTATGTTTCAGGTTTATGAGGATGTGAGTCAGTGCTGCCAGGCTCTCTCACAGAGGCTGGGAACACAACCGTACTTCTTTAATAAACAGTACGTATCTGTATGTCCCTGTCTATTTAAATGTAAGATTAGAAACTTTAAACTGGTAATGAAGGAGTCTCAATTTAATACTGATACCTTTTATATGTCCTACATTAGCAAAAGAGGCTATCAGCAAGATATATTTTTTTTTAATTTTGGCCGAATGCAGCTGCAAGAAGAGGAAAATGAAAAATAGTAATAAAAACAAATGCACTGGAGGAACACCGGAAAAAGATCCTCAAGACAAGAGGCAGTGGTGCTCATACCACTTTTGTCCACAGGGGGCGCCAGAATCTTCAACAAAGTCCTGGCAGCAGCTTGAGGTGCTGCAGAACAGCAACATGTTGGCACAGTGACGGGGGATTTGTCAGTACTTATAGAAAGAATATAGATATTGAGTCCTCTTCTGTGTACCTAACCCTCCATAGAAATTAAATCTAAAAGGAAATAAGTGTTAAATCATCGGGAAGATTTTCTTTAGCACCACCTTGTGGCACATTACTGTAATGACCTAATAGCCTGAAAGTGCGTTTAAATGCCTTCAGACAAATGATTTTTTATTGTAATGTACATTACAGTATGAAAATAGTTTATGTCATGGCTTCTTTGGACATTTTAGTTCTTGTATACAGCAGAGTGAAAGATGCCGTTTTAAATGATTAGTAGAAGCAAGGGCTGGTAGAAGCAGAGAGACTTGGTGCATCCCTGGTTCAGGTTTCAACTATATGTGACAATGCTATTGCTGATGCAATCGTTTTTTTCCCCCACTAAATGCAAGTCAAAGTAATTAATGAAATTGTTGATTTCAGCAGTAACAAATTGTGTGTGTGTGTGTGTGTGTGTGTGTGTGTGTGTTGTAGACCTACAGAACTGGATGCGTTGGTGTTCGGTCACCTCTTCACTATACTGACCACCAGACTGACCAGCACAGAGCTGGCAGAGAGGATCAAGAGCTACAGCAACCTGCTGTCGTTCTGCCGACGCATCGAACAGGCGTACTTCGAAGACAAGAGCTCTTGAAAAGCGCTGAAGAACCTCCCTGTATTATCTCACCCTGTACATTCTGTCCCTCCCTCTCTTATTCCCTCAACGTAGCACTAAGAAGCTAAAAACAGCTTATACTCACATACCTGTCCCATTGTGAATCTTGCTTTCCATTCTGCTTCTTGCTTGTACATTGTTGCATGCTGCTGGAGGAAGTCCAGAGGATCATAGTTAAAGTATAATCCCTTAAAAATCAAAGTAAAGATCATTCTTAAGAGTATTAACAACACATGTATGGAAGGAGGGTCAGAAGTCCGGCTGTCGATGGTCTGACGGGGGTCGGGCTCAAGGTCACTTCAGCAGGGTGGATGCTTCCCCAGAGGCCAAGATTTATTTATATGCTCTTATTTTTCCATATAATTAGAGTTAGCACACACACACACACACACACGGATGCTGTCTACATGCATCTCAGTGCATTTACAGATAGCTGCAGACTCTCAGAGTTGGTATGAATTTAACAGCAGGACTCGGGCTGGAAGTCAAATGTTATGCTGATTTTTTTCTTCTTTTCAGGAAATTTAGAAGCTTGTAAGAATATGCGAGGCAGGCATACTTGCTTTTCTTCTGTACAAAAAAACATTTACATAATGATAATTAAGTTTTTCCACCACTGTTTCTTTGTGTGAATTTAAAGTGCCTACAAAATAAATGTCATGAATTCAACACGTTTTCTGTTAATTCTTTGGTGTTGGGGTGCATATTACAAATTACAAAGAGATTTCATTCTGTGTTTGACGTATTTTATGTAATGTTTTATCAATAAATTGGAATAGAAATATTGTAAGCTGATGCTCTAATAATTAAATCATGATTCTCACCTAAAAGGGAGCCACACATTCATAACTCTGAAGCATAGAAATGTTCTCAGGATCTAAAATGCTTCCATGTTTTTTACTTGGATATGCTCCAACATTGAAGTCAACTAACACATAAAATCAGTTTTAATTAGAATATCAAAATCTATTTTTAGTCCTGGTGTGGAGCTCGGTTCACACCCGGCTGACCGTGTTCCTGCCTCCAGGTCTCAGACGAGCTCCACGGTCACGTCTAATCACCTCTGATTACCCTCCAGTTGATCAGTTGGTGTGTGTGTGTGTGTGTGCGACAGACGTAGCGAGTGTCTGTCGACCAGGTTTCCTGTGAGGTCAGAGTGTGACCTTTGAACTTCCAGGAGCTGTGACATCATGAATGATGACCTGCAGCGGCTGAACGCTGCACACTTACAGGTCATCAGCCAGACAACCAGACAGACAGAGAGAAATAAACACAGAGGTGCATCGTGCTGAAGAAGTTCACAGTCTGAGACCGCTGACTGGAGCCTCAGGCCACCAAGAGCCTCATGACCCCAAAGACGCAATGTATTTATAGATGAAATATGAATTTAATCCCAAGTCATTTATTTCTTGGGGCAAGTTGTGTAAAGTCCAGTCACAGGTTGTGTCAGGTGATGCCACAAACATCTTCACCCACAACAAGAGACGTTTTAAAACCTTATGTTTGTCCTTTGGAATAAATGCAATTATTTATACTCAACCAAAGTAGATAAGAAACACTGAGCTAAAGAGAAAATAATATTGATTATTTACAACATTACTGGTGCATAGGGAATATTGTATGATAAAAAGATTGAGACTGACTGACTGAGTCCTTATTAGAAGCTTTATAAAGCTTCCAGTCGGACCAGCTGAGTCCTGATCTCAGACCTCCTGCAGGGAGAGACCACGGGAGGCAGTGAGGCCTGCAGACAGAGAACCATCAACTCATCTGGTGGTTCTCTGACCTGTCTGTCGTCTTTATCATGGAACTACAGTATAACACTGGACTGTCCTTCATGCTCTCCCCAAACTCACGTTTTAATAGACCTCTGACTTTTTAAAGCTTGATTACAAAAGCAAGGAGATCACTGCCCTGGAGCCTCTGAGCACTGAAGTACTGATGGTACCAGGTTCAGCATGTGGTGATTAGCTTGGTTTTTTTTTTAATTAACTGCCTATTTGTTTATCAATATTTTATCTAAGACTTGGGAATGATTAAAAACTGGAATTATACTGTGATTGGAAGCCAAACCACAATTATTACACGATGCCCTGACTTCATTATTACAGTATATAAAGTGCTTATATGATGTATTTTACAAAAAATGTTGTACAAACATTAAAAAAAGATCGAAAAGCCTTAATAACTGATATTTGAAACACTGCAGTGAGCACAGATTTCCTCAGACTGCAGATCCTCTCACTGTACTGACAGACTCTCTCCAGCAGGGGGCAGCAGGAGAACAGAAAATGATCCTGCTGCTGCAGAGACTCGATGGTTTGGTGACCTGCTGTGTGGATTTATGGCCAAATTATAAAAGGATATATTAAAGAAAGTTGAAAAAGAAACAAAATGTGCATCCATGAACATTTGGATGCAGTGACAGTAGTGTGACAGTAAACATTCTGCAGAGATTTTTGCTTTTAATTTGTATACAAGTAGCTTCTGTGCTGCACAACTGCACCACTGATCAGCATGTACCACAGTTGGGTGCACTGGTTATCACCCTGTCTCCTGATGCATGCTGGGCCATGATGCAACAACACGCAAAAAAAAAATAAATAATAATAAAACCTGATGAATCTGAAGGGGAGCTGCAAGTCTGAATGCACCCAGAATAATTATTTTACATCTCGACATGTAACTCACACGGACACAAACAGAGAGATTTAGATTTGGGTTCAATAATGATCTCAGGTACGTGTTTAGAAAGCAATTAAAGAGCCTCATACAGATATATATGTGTGTGTGTGTGTGTGTGTGTGTGTGTATGTGTGTGTGAGAGAGAGATGATGATGAGGGGTTTATTAAAATGCCTAAAAAAAAAGAGGAGTTTTGTGTTCATGAGTGTGGATGGGTGTGTGCTCATGTGCTGTGATGTGAGGTGTCAGATTAGATAATGCGACTGGAGGCTGATAATTACACAGCAGGATTATCAGAGTGAGTCATGATATATAATCTGGACTTTCTGGGAGAGAGAGAGAGAGAGAGAGAGAGAAGAGCAAGAGAAGATTGTTTTGTGGGGAGTGTGGGTGAGATGGTTTATGTATGTGTATGCATACGGTGCATGTTCTTTAATTTGATTAAAAAGCAAATCTCATTCACATAAACAGGATCAGCGTGGCGTCTCTGGTGGCACCGGGGCTCAACTTCTAGTGATTTGGAGGCTCCAGGCTGAACTCAGGGTCTGTCTGTGTGTCAGCTTTGCACATTTAGGAGGATGATGAAATGATTCTAACTCAGACTAAATAATTTCATTAACATTTAGTGGCTGACTTTGCAAAATAAGACATGACACAATCCCCCACATTCGCTGCGTTTTCACCAGCCAAGGCTCGGCACACTGACGGCGCTGCAGGAAACCCTGCCCTCCTCGACCTCGCCTCGCACACTCCTGGCAAGAAAACAAATAAAACTGTTTGCGGGCTGCACTTTTCAGCGAACAAAGCCGAATGAGACTTCTCACAAAAAGGTTTTGTATGACTGTTAAGTCCCATTCATCCAGTCAGGATGGGGCAAGAAAATAAATACAAATGAAGCAGTTTAAAATGACACGCATGTATAATTTTGTGAGACTAAAACTAAATGAACGGCAACAGCAAACCTAATGACTGCGTTCCTTGTTTGTTCAAACACTTAAAAAAACTCGTGTTTCCCTCACAGACAGTCTCTCGTGGTTGAATAATGACTCGGCTCGTATAATTAGCAACGGCAGAATTAGCATGATGTTGCTGTAGTGTTGCACAACCTTAACGTGGTGTTCAGACTGAGCGTAAAGGAAATGTTTATTTCACCTGTTTGTGTCTTTGCATAAAAAGCTACACATGAAATTTAGTTTATTTGTCATGAGGAGCGTCAACATGTGTTTGAGACAAAAACCCTGATGGAAGTGAAGTGAAAGATGTTATTGAGATGCATTATGGGAATAGTGAGCCTTTTTTTTTAAGCTGGACCGATGCCAGACACTAAGAGTCAGGACACCTGGAAGTGCAACATTGACTCACTGTAGTATTGTTTCATACAAGCATTTCAACATTTTTACAAGACGTGTCATATCACATTCACATTACTTCTATAACGAGCCAGCAAGGCTGTCAAGCAGCTGACTGCAGACAAGCCACTGGGAAGTTTTAAGGAGACCTGCGGACGTTTGCAGCTGCCCAACCGAGTATCATTTATGGGAAGTTGGACCGTCTCCGTCCATGATCGTTGCGACCAAAACAGGTGTTTTAAACCAAATAATAGTTTGTATTCCGATTCCCCTAACAAAGTGTTTTTTGAGTCTAAACCTAACCAGATCATAAGCACAACGTTGTGCAAAGAGCGAAATCAAACATTCAACCTAAACAAATGTAAAGTTGTCAAATCTATCAGGGGTTTTGCAGAAACATACTTCAGCTGGACACCTCACGTTAGAAATGCTTGTTATTGCAGCGTCTAGGCTCGGACCAGAACATCTTTAATCCCCCAGGTGGATGCTAGGGTGGTGGTGGGCCTGAAAGAACATGCAGCAATACTGATGAAGGGCGGCGGTGGTATTGACCGGCGGGAGGGAGAGTGTGTGTTTGGTAGATGACTGTGGAGAGTGCAACATGTCACATCTGTGTAGCAGCGCAGCTGGAGCTGTCTGCCTGAACTAGCTTGCAGGTGTCGCTCCATTTAGCGAAACACTTATTCTGCCGATTGGGTTGCAAGTTATACGATACCTTTAATCCCTCTCACTGACGAAAACTAAATTTAGAGCGGTATACACAAGAAATGGGAAAGTATAAAGTATAGAAATGTCCGAGGCATTGACAGCATCTATATACATGTTTCTACCAAAACCCTATTCGAAGTAGTCATATTACCACTGAAAATAATGTGGCAAAGGCTTTAATGGACTAAAGTTACCCTAACAAACAGTTTTTGCACCTTGAGCATAAAGAAATGTAAAGTTTCAATATATCCATGTTCTGCAGAAACGTACCCGCCAATGTCTGTTCTGTCAATCAGACAAAACAGATAATGTCTCATTTTCTCCAAAATGTTACTCTTGATTTCTTTAACCAGGAATACAGACAATCTCAAGCACACAGGTGAGTGAAACCTTCCTACACCATCTCTTGTTACAAAGCTGCAATCTTGGTCAAACAGGAGCGTGAATATCAAGCCTAGGGAGCAGCAGTAAGACATTTATTGGTTTTGTGCAGCTTGCAGCATCACAGAGTAAAAGTGGATATAAGTGTGTGTGTTTCTACGCCCGTGTGGTCTGCGTGTGTGCGTAGGTAGACGTTCATATCTGTAAGCATGTGTTTCCTCCAACACACGTTCGTCTCCGTCGTGAGTGAAGGTGCGTCGCTCATACAGTACTTTTGTTCTGAGGCGATGTAGATTTGAGTGGAATAAAGAGATTATCTCTGTGTCGATAATCCTCTCCTCTCCAGTCCATCCCCTCATGATCTCACACACACACACACACACACACACACACACACACACACACAGTTCCAATGTTTACCTTCCTCCTTCTTGATTTTTAATGTCTCTTCTAATTGACCGTGTTCCTTCACAGTTTACGCCAATACACTTGCTTTGATGCAGGAGCACTTAAAGTCACAATTTCCATTTTTGAAAAAAGCAGATTTGTCTCAGTGCAGGTTGCTGTTTACCACGAAAAAAGCTTAAACACTCGGTGTGTCAGACTCTCGTGTTCTCACACTCGTGGTAATTCACAGTTCTACATGTGTTTGTGGACCGTTGTGCAGATTCTAATATGTTCACTTTACTTTAAAGAGCATGCAAAGCGAAAAAACAAGTGAAGTGAAATAAAATTAACATTTCAAACGACTAATCCTATTTGAGAGAAATGTATTATTTGTGCACATTTGTTGAAGTTGGACTAAATAATGTGACATTTCTTGCAACTCAGAATTTCGGACACAAACAAAAAAGGACACACAAGGAAGGAGGTGAACATCAATCTGGCTAAGAGTGGATAAACAGCCGGAGTAGATCCGCTGCAGGTTGATGAGTAGATGAGAGGCAGGTGTGTAGAGGCAGAGCGACGAGCTTATTGCAGCAAGATGTGCGAGACGAGCCGAGCCAGGAGGGGAAACCACACCCAGGCCAGGACACACACAGGCAAACATGACAGAGAGACAGGAACAGACAGGAGAGCAGTGGAGAGATGAGAGAGAGGAAGAAACACGGGGCGAACACTGAGAAATCACTGACCACGACTGCAACACAGAGAGTGCAAATTGCTTGCTAGTGCTTCAGAAATCCTGTCTGCATTAATGATGACACCTGGAAGCTCCAGCGACGCAAGAGCCTCAGTTTAACTTGACCGCTCGGGTTGAACCAGCAAAACTTCAAATAGTTTTGTTTTTCTTTAAATGTCCTTTTGCAAAAGCTGACGTAAACTGTGATTCACACCAGCGATACAGTTTTATTGACTGAACCTCTCGTGTCAGACACGTTTCAAAACAAAGCACAAATGGATTCATGAAGACTGATTTTGAGAATCTTCTTTTAAACACTGAAGGTTTTAGAAGGAGATTTTTTTTCAAAGCAATCTTTAGATAAGAGGGACATCAAAAAAGAGCCTTAAAGCTAACTAGCTCAGTAAGTCATCTCCCCCTGCTCAGGCTGTAACGGAAAAAAATTAAACTTTCTGGTTTTCCTGCCCACTTCATCCAATCAGGATAGAGAACTCCGTAAAGAGGCGATGCTGTCCGCTTGGTCAGTGTGCAGGAAGCAGGATCCACAGGGAAAGCCACCAACTCCAGCACTCCCAGTGACGGGTCATACTACCAAACACAGCAAGAGAAGAGAAACAATTGTAGAAAAGATAGAAGGAACGACAGCTGCTGTGAGAAAAGAAAGACAGTCATGCAAGTGTGGCAACATAGAGAGGGGGGGGAGGGGTTTATAGCTGCAAAACCGACAGGAAGTTAGCTAAAAACTACAAACAGCAGCTTTAAGACCTAAGCAATCACAAGAACTGAATTTTGGCAAGACATGTTCAGCCCCAAGTTTTCTTCTTCTTCTTCTTCTTCTGTTGACTGTAACTGAGTAAAGCCAACTTTTTCCTCCCCTTCGTTTTGCCCGTTAGTGTTTTTCAACGTCTCCATCTCTTCGCGGAACAACAAGATCGTCCGAGTGTGCAGCCGACCCGCTGAAAATGGTACGTTACCCTAAACTCAACCTGGTCACTAACTGTATAAACCTAAACAAGCCATCAGCTGTTTTCTTTACCTTTGAGCTGCATTTAGTCTCTGTAAAACCAGGGCTCAGCTTTACCTACCTGCATCTGCTCTACTATTACAACTTCTCAGAGGGGCTGTCGTTGCATCCTGGACCAGATGTCCTGAAAAATTTAAGACATTCCCCCAACTCGTCCTGTCAGGTGACATCCATATTAGTGTCTGAGAAAGAGGGTGTAATGTGCATAACTATGTGTTCATATTAATTTTTCTCTCAGATTAATAGGATTGCACGCCCGTCTAAGTGGCACGTGTCGAGCTCTCACCAGGATATAAATGTCCGTGTACAAATTAGGGACAAAAACAGACAAACGTTTTGGATGCGAGCCCAGAGTCTGTGCTGAAAATCTTCCTCCAAAGCTAACGGGCTTCATTCCAAAACCGCTTTTTAAATCCATTTTGTAAGTCAGCTGCTATCTGCTGATTCTCTGCCAGTGTTTTTAAAAACCTATAATGTTTCTGTTTGCTTGGTGAGTCAGTAACTCCAGTGATGATTTATGATGAGTTTTGTGGTCAAGACAGCAATTATGTTTGTTTTTCAAAGAGGAGTCTGGGTGTCGTTTTGGAGACAGTACGGCTCATTTATGTCTGTCCTGGTATAGTTTACAGAACAATCAGTGGCTGAGCTCAGATAAAAGTGGCATCAAACCAAACTCTGTCAGAAATATGAGTGTCTGGGTGACGGGTGGAGGAGCGGATGGTGCTGCTCTCCACCATCAAAGCTTGTCATTATTTGAATCTTTGATGACCGCTGAGACTCCAGTTTCATCACAGGATCACTGCGGAGGTTGAGTGTTTCAGACTCGCAAGACACATTTTTTGGGTGGAGCACCGTTTTAATTAAAAGGCGGTGTTTGAAATGTAAAGTTTACAGTCGGCTCCCCGGAGAGGAGGCGACCATGTGCTGCTCCTCTCCCCATTATTTGATAAGTAATGTGTGACTAAATTAAGCTGCACAGCTGCTGGAGAGAAAGTTTTGATTTTGCGGAGCTAATATGTGCTGACGGAGTTTTTTTTTTAAAGTGGTTCCCATCAAAAAAAGATGTCCCTCTGATTCAGTGACAAAATGGGAGTTGAGGCCACCTGAACATACACGGCAACTGCGAAAAAAAAAAAAGATTTTCAATTCTCTCCTCCTGAATGATTGTCGATGTGAAGAATATGCTCAAAAGGAAATGAAGGATTATCTGGATTTTTCAAAAGAGATGAGGATGTGTCCCCGAGTGTTTTATGGGATTGCTGTGAGGGCGATGCTCAGAGGAAAAACTACAAGAAAAAAAGTGAAAACAGACGCAACTGACCGACATAACGAATGAAAAAAAACAGAGGAATGAAAACAGGAGAGGCGCGTCTGCGTGGTGTGCTTTACCGTAGAAAAACAACAGTTTCTAGCGACGCTTCTCAGTGTGATCCGCCACAAATTGGTTTCCTCAAGAAAGACGCTGTGGCAAATAATATTGTGCAGCGATACACTCAAGTCAAACCTGAACAAAGGGAGCTAAGTGGCCTGATAAAAACACCATCACGGTCATATTAAAGGTGATTTAATAACAACCTGTTGTTTTCCGTAGGAGGATTCAAGCGAGGAGGTAACGTAACCACATGGCTGATCATCATCCATCACAGCGAACCAGCTCTCTCACTGCTTACTCATACAGGACTGTGTGCCGCGCCGTTGCTGCTTTGGAGTAATGTCACCTTTCATCTGTGGGTTCAAGCTGCGCACAGATGTAACAATAAAGTTTGTGAGTCAACACATATTTTTTTTTTTAAAGACGATTTCCTGGTGGAAGACTCCTCTTGTGATGTCGGGGAGGTTGATTGACAGCGAGCAAAGAGGAACTCGATGCATGCGCTGATACGAAAACAGTCAACAGAAACCCGAGTGTTTTACCGTGATGGTTTACTTAACTCTGAAACTTGATTTTAATATTAAACAGCAGCAGCAGATGGCTTCAGCTAAAGCAGGAGGAAAATAAACCTTCATGTCTCTCAGTATGCTGACTGTGTGCAGGGAGAACGCCAAGGAGACGGGGAAAACTAGAAGATCGGCAACAAATAATGAGGAAGAGGAAGAAGAATTCAACCTGCAGGAGAAAAGAAAAGTCCTGGGTGTTCTCCGAGTGAGACATTCACACTCCGCTGTTTGTGTTCGAGGGAGAAGGAAAGGTTTCAATCAGGAAACACACAGCTCTGACGGGAGAGAGCAGAGCGAGCGAGTCGTGCGAAGCCACATGTTTTAAATGTTAGTTAATGTTGTTTAACTGTAATCCGAGGTGTGTTTCATTTCCTGGAGCTGTCACTCTCTCTCCAATGACCTCACTCCGAGTGTGTGTGTGTGTGTGTGTGTGTGTGTGTGTGTGTGTGTGGAGAGGCCCTCTATGTCCATGGGGCTCGAGTGGCCTCAGCGACCTCAGCAGCGTGTAATCACACACACACATGTGCCTTGAAATTTAATGATCATGTGAAACACAAAGAATGTGTGTGTGTGTCACACTACATGCATGTGTGTGCAGACTAAACAGCGGCCTACAATGCTATTTTTACTGATTAGAGGTTGCTCATAATGAGACCTATTAACATCAGAAGTTAAACATACACACACACACACACACACACACACACACACACACACCCCTCAGCAGTCCATGTATACTTTTTAGGTTCAGTCTGCACAAAGCAGAACACACTCTTACTGCTGTGGGTGATGCTGATGTTTCATTACAAGGTAAGCAAGGTTCTTTTTCATTCACTATTTGTTTGTTTTTTTCCCCAATTGTCTTACAGAGGGCACAAAAACCCAAAAAACATCCTGAATTAAGTTTGAAAGGTTCCTATTGAAGAATTCAGGGACAAACAATCCTAATTGGACTGAAAAAAAAGTCCGTCTCTTCCAAAGTGTTGCTGTTTTCTGTGTCCTGCTGTGTCTGTTTTTTTTTCGCATGTTTTTGAGAAATCAAATGGTTTACATCTTGATAACATCATCAGACACCCTCCGCTCTGGTCTCATCTCTCGTTCAGATATATACGCACAAATATTAATGTGAATGTCCTACAGATGCATTCGTCTGTATTTTAGAGGAAATGGATGCTGTGTGTGTGTGTGTGTGTGTGTCTGTGTGATGTTTACTGGAAACATCAGGGCAGAAAGTGAAAATGTGTGTGTGTGGGTGTGGAGGAATGTGTTTCTCATGTACTTGTCATGTCCACATAGTGTGCAGGACACTGATGAGTGTGTGTTTAAGTGCTCCTCCTGCTGCACTTCTTATTTTTTCCTCTCTTTCATGTCTCCCCTCCCCGCCCCCCTCCTCCCCCCTCCTCCCCACTGCTTCTATGTCAGTGTTACACTCTGAAATATGTTTGCTGTTAGCGATGTGCTTTACATTACCGGGTCCATTTTACTCGTTCACGGTGGCGTGCATTTTCTTATTCTCACGAATGACTGGTCAGCAGTTTTCACATCATCTTTTTTTTGTTGACTATAAAAGCTCGAGTACATCTTCAGTTTATTCCAGACAGATACGCTGGATGAAATATCCATGCAGCAAAGAAAAGAAGACAGATCTCATGCACGCTGTCCTTTTAACTTATAAAAACAGCCTGTCCTCATCAGAAAAAATGTGAAGATTGACTTTGTATTACAACTATGGACCCATCAGAGGAAATCTGGGTACAGCATCTGAGGTGGGGATGCTCAGCGGTGCATGAAGCCGAGAATTCTAGACTTTCTGGATATAGAATTACCTGAATCTTCCACATGGAGCGTGCATACTAGAGACTAATGCATGCAGAGCTGGCTAACGTCCGGTTTAGCGCTTGCCTAACTTGAGTAGGGATTAAATCCACGATTTAATGCACTTTCAAAACGTCGTCTGACAGAATGGATCAGAAAAATGCTGGTGAAATTAAGCTTTTGCTGGGGTTAAGATGCTCGTGTTTAAATGTGTCCACTGTTTTGGACCCCAGTGCATCATGGAACGTTGTAATAACACGGTTTGGACACTACGCCAAATTGGCTCCAAAAGCCTGATGCTCTCCCTGGGGGCTTGATTATGTGCCACCATAATGTTTGTTGTTATGCGACTTCTAATAGGTGTCGTTGTTATTTTGGCAGCAAAGGAGGAAGTCAGTCAAAGTTGTATACAGAGTGACAGGTTTGCATGCGGGGGGAGGTCGGGGACGGATGGTTAGGTTCAACAAGCACAGGACTTTCACCCAGGAGACTGCTGGTTGTGTTGAACGTGAAAACAAAAGTCAACAGTGAGCCATTGAGTAATAACATGTAACAAGTAACATAAATATTTTAAGCCAAAACAAGATATTTTTCTAAACCCAGCCCAAAGTATTTTTCTCGCCCTAAACCTAACCAAAATGTGACGGTACAATGAAGGTTCGGTTCGCCTGTTGATGGTCAGTATGTTTCATTTTGTCGTCCCTAGAAGTCGACTTATTCACTTGTATAAGTTATATTTTGGTCGACAGTTGGTCCTGACTGAAGGTCGTATTCAGTTAAGTTTTTTGCAAGTTTAATGAGGACGGTATGCCGGAGCTCTCTCTTCCCTTCTTTCATTTAGTCACCTCAAAGAACAGTGACAAACGTCGGGGCCGTCACTCAGAATCAAAGAGCAGAGCCTTTTTCTTGAGCTGCAGCGATGTGTTAAAAAGAAGTCGACCAAAGCAGAGGTGGAGAGTCAGATGTCTTCAGTGCAGGAGAGACTTCATGTTCGGTGAGAGTGAAGTTCAGTGGTTGAATGTTATGGCTTTTGTTTGTCTGTGTTTCGGCGGGGGGAGGGGAACCAAGATCCATTATGCATTTAAAGGACCAGTTCTGTCAGTCACAGACGTTACTGCACCAGCTGAACAAACAATCTGTGGCCGTCCAGGACAAACTGTTTATCTCTAAAACGTAACGGGATTACGGAACAATCCGAGTTTTGTTTCAAAGAATCTTAAAGGAGGTGGCATGTGTGAGTATCTAAACACATGAAAACATGCAGATACATGCATGGTTTTCATTGGATTGCGACAAATTTCACATCCTGTCGCGCCCCAGAGCTCTGGACTGACTCATGTAAACGTTTGTTAGAAAAAAAAACGCCCAGAGGTGCTGCACACAAACCTCTGGGGACTTTTTGTCAACTTGAAATAAATCTGTATGTTTTGACCCAAAAGCAGGACATGGAGGCAAAACAGGTGAGGTTATAAAAGGACAGTGTGTCCCCAGGTGTGATTACACACAGGGCTCTCAGTGACGCCTCTGCCCTCTAACGTTAGGCTTCACCTCCTCACCAACCTTAAAACTGAATCTCAAACATCTCTTTGGAGAGGAGAGGATACGATAATATATTTTCTAAAAAAAGCTTCTCAAGGTAAAAAACCCTCAAGTGAAAAAACCTCACAAAGTACATGTGCCACACACACACACACACACACACACACACACACACACACACACACACACACAGTAATTGACATTGAACAACTCACTTGAAATATCTTGTTAAATCAAATGATGCTTGTATCATTTTTTATCGCCGGCATTAAACTGATTCATTTGTCGGCCGGTTTGAAACGATCCTTGAAAGACCATTAAAATTGACATTGAACCAGCAGTTACAGACTGAACCTCACTCATTTTTGAAGCTACGATAAAACACACAGTCGATGACATTTTCTCCATTTTGAATAATTCGCCTGACATTTGGTAAATGAACTTCTCACTGTGGCATTTAATGCTTTCGCTCCATGAATCAAAGCCTCGACACTGACCGTCTTTTCTTTCTTTCTACTGACTCGACCCACTCAACTCTTCACTTTGTGGCTGTTGTGAGGAACTTCTCTCTCGCACTTGAACACACACAAAGTGGGCAGCGGTCTAGAAAAACCCAAATGATGCTAACTATCCAGATCCTCTTAACGATGCTAATGTCATTATTTCTATGGAAGATTAATGACAGCTATTTATAGCTCATTAATCCATATTGAGTAGGACTGCAGATTAATTTGTTAATCACGCATCAAATGCGACTGCTGCCCCCGGCCACTGACTAAAGTCTTATCCCTCTGGGTGTGTGTGTGTGTGTGTGTGTGTGTGCGCACAGATGTGCTAATGCTAGTGCCCAGGCATATTAGAAATCCCTACCTTCTGCTCTCGTTTCTCTCCGTCTCACTTTTTTTTTCTTTCTACCTTCTCATCACGGCTGACTGATCGTCTCCTGTGTCCGATTAGCCTTTAGCCCCAGAGCCACTAGCTCAGAGACACTGGGCCTCGGCGCTGAAATCCAATCCTTCCGCCTGCGTTGTGAGCCGCTTTGCCACAAATAGCAACTAGGTGAACTCATTGTCAAGATCATACATGCAGAGTGAGCGTTAACCTTTTGGCCTCGGTGCTTCTTCTCGCTCTAGTAGCTTTTTCTTTTTTTTTTTTTGTCTCCAGCCATTTATTTATTTGACCGAGCAGCAAATAGGATCTTTTTGGGAATAGTTTCCCACGCAAGATCATCCGTGCTGTATTTCTTTGGTCTGTTGATCTCTTTGTGTTAAAACATTTCTAATGTACATGGTTGCAAACTTTTTTGTATTAACATCCAAGGCCTTTTACGCTTTTACTGGATAAACAATAGCAGAGAGGGAGACTGGAAGCAAGTGCAGAGAAGAACATTGAACAACAACATTGAACTTTGGAGGGCCGTTTATTGTTGTTCGTTGTCAAATATGCAAACCCAGAAGACAAGAGGCTCTGAATCACGAACAGATTTTACATTCTGAAACTTCTCACTGAGATCTGCCAGCACTAGGCTGCCAAAAAACAGCAAGATTTTCTAGGGTAGCGGCAAATGTCGTACTCTCAACTGCTCCCTTATAAACCCAGCAACACGGATTAATATTTAAAAAATCCAAAGTTGTGAAAGTAAAATTACTTTTAATCAGTCTTAAATTTGTAGCTCACAGTAAAAAAAATGGAAAAAACTACAAGAAAAGAAGTCAACAGTCAACATCTAATTTTACATTGCATAAATATCAGAACAGACACAGTGAGAGACGGTGTAAGTAAGTAAGTGAGTGACGACCCGTTTCATCCATTTTCAGCAGAGCGGAGGCTCTCTGCCTCTGGGTTGCCAGGTACCAAAACACATATCCTGCAAATAAACTGAGAAACACTTGTTTGATCTGTATCACCCTTAAGTCGGTAGCACTGCGGTTAAAAATAGTGAGACTCCTGCGATAATTGGGATTGTTGGCAGGTGTGCATGACGCTGATGTCTTGGAAAAAGGCAAATGTAGCATCAATGTGGTGTTAGGTTGACTAAACTAAAGTCTGGAAGTGTGGAAGCTGCAAGAATCTGTTTGTTTTTTTAATAACCATCATTAATACATGATAAAATTATAGTTAATTCATCTTTATTTGACTGTTTAACCAGTTAATAGGCAGTTGTTTATTATATAGGGCTTTGTAGTTAATCCATAATCATTATTCGTCCTCACATCATTGTTTAACACGCTTCTCTTGTGTGTGTCGGACTAACTTGAACCAGGAAGTGTTTTTTGATACAAATGAAGTTGAGCACAGCGCTATTTTCTGATTTCTGTCGAGCTGTATTGTAAAATATGCATATGATGTGATACACATTGTAAGCTCAGGCAAAAATAAATTCTGTATGTGAACTTTAACCCTAAAATCTCCTTTCCTCATAGTCTTATGAATCCCTTGTCTATAGATGATGAAAAGCAGGTCTTATGTCTCATGCAGCACTTTACTATAATCCCATTCCTTTGGATGGGGAGGGTTTTTTGTGTGTATGTGGACATTAGCACTGGCTTAACCCTATCACAATCAATTTTCTGTTGCTCTCTGGGAAATGCTGCTTATGCTTCAGTAGAAGGAGGGTTGGAGGGAGATAGAGGGGCTGTGAGGGGGAGTTCAGTCTCCAAATCCAGAGAGAGAGATGGAGAGACAATCGCAGAGACAGAGAGGGATTTCCCGTCCCTTAGACTCTGACTGGTGTTCCTAATAACAAGCTTAAACCCACTCCCCCTCCCCTCCTCTCTCCCCCTTTTGGTGGATGTGAGGGCAGATCATCCAACTGCGCTTTAAACACACACTCTGCTCAGATTAACACACACACACACACTCTCCAGATGCTGTTGTCGCCCGCGGGGCAAAGCCGATGTCAGACCCCCCGCCGTCTCCTCTGTTTGTGATTGGACGTCTTCGTCCTCTACCTGCAGGCTTATCCCGACCTTTTCGTGGTTTTTTGTGACTGGGGACATGGATAACAAAACACACACTCTTAAGACAATTTTGGGGGGCAGAACAACCCAGAAAAAGAAAGGGAGGAAGTCACCTGAGGGTCAAAAAGTGTGAAACCACAATAGTCAAAGTCTACAGCCATGTTAGCAGCGCTTGGAGTCTGTATGTAGGCACAGTGGTGATATGAGCCAAATGCTAACGTCATGCTACGAAGGAAGACAATGCTAAAATACTGATGTGTACCAGGTATAATGTTTACCATCATACTTTAGCGTGTTAGCATGCTGACAGTTGCTAGCTAGCGCTTAACAGAAAGAAACACGAGGAATAAACAAATTGATATTTTGCCCCGATGATGAAAATGCAGAAAAAATGCACAATACCAGAACAACTAAGACCCTTCTGCACGTTGCCTTTGCTTTTTTTACACCAAACCAAGCAACATAACCCAAATCCTGGTGTGTGATTTTGGATAGCCTGCCACCAATCCCCAAGCAAACAAGGTGTGACGATCAGGACATCAAGCAAAACAGCATCGTCCAACATAATGCAGTGTGCAGCTGCTATCTAGACACTAGCATTACACGCTAATAACAATCATTCACAGTCTGTTATATTTTGGTTGAGCCTGTCCTTCACCTCAGAGGGTAAGGAGCTCCTGGACCTCGCGTTGTGTTTCCAATACGCCAACCGTTTTCGTACAACCGCTACAAACTATTTTTTTAACAGTTATAGCTAGTTATGTATGAGCATATATTGTTGGTAATTTACTGACTGACCAACAAGCTTGAAGATCCTCAAATATGTATTTTTACGTTACAAACTCCAACTGAAACACTGATTCATAAAACGAGAGAGAGAGCAAGACAAAATAAAAACATTCTGAGGTTACTCCGCCCGGGGTTTTTGATTCTCCGCCATCTCCATGTTTTCTATTTGCTTTGAGGGAGTGAAACTCGAGTGGTTCAGAGGTGACCCCTTGACCTGTGCCAATCACTTGCTAAATGCCCTTTGAGACACCGCTAAGCCCACCCAACGTCAAAACAAGACCAAAAAGGAAAGAGAAAATATTGGACAATATTGCCGTTTTTTCGCCTGCACACATTTTGCCTGAAATTCCCCTGAATCTTCTAATGCAACAATAACTTTATTTTATTATCATCCTCCTGGAAAGTGCCCTGTGGACACGAGCTGAATCGTGATGCTCGGGCAGCCTTGTGGCCAGAGTGCGTGGTTGTCATAACAGACCTCTGCTGTTGCTGATGGGACTCTTGGGCTCCTCCTCACACACAGATGTTGTGAGGAGGAGGACGGATTGCTCACTCATACCGAAACTCTGTGGACTTTTTCTGACCTGTGTACAACTGGGGCGTCTTTATACAATATTAGAATGAAGTGGCTCATGCTGCGCACCGGATAAACATCATTATTACACAAAATTCTGAGAACTGCCCACTTATTTATGTGTTTATTTCAAATTACAACCCATAAACTTGGCAAATGCTAAATGGTAACTGAACCTACTTGAAACCACAGCTACAACTCTGCTCACTACTTTTTTTTTTGGAGATCTACTTCCTGAGTGGTTTGTAATGATGACATAAATGCAAAGCCTCTATAAAGTAACAAGTATTAACTTTGGGGAGAGAGAAAAAAAAAGAAGATAAAGGTGAGGATTTGTATAAATGGGGAAGGAGAGAAAGAGGATTTGTAGCATGTAAAAGTTCAGCCTGAAAGCTGAATCAACCCTCTCTGCTCTCAGACAATCTGTTTTGGAGCAGAAATCCCACGTAATGGAGTCTCAGTGCTGAATACCAGGAGAGGAGAGAGAGCGCAGAGGAGTGAAACACACCCAGACTCTCACATGTGCGGGGTGTGTCCACCATTAATTCATTAGTTCTGGTAAATCATTATAATACTTGCATACTTTTGCAGCGGAATGATTCACTGATACCAGTGCAGCAGTTCTGAGGAAAGGGATAAAGGAGAGGAAAAGCCAAAAGCAATAATGTGCATGGAGTATAAATTCTGAAATTAAACTGTAAATCATTTCAGCTGTGGTGAAATCGTTTCGCTATCGGGCAGTTTTTGGGGGAGAACCCTGCCGACTATTATGACTAGTAAACCGCAAGTGGCAACACATGTTTTGACCTGTCAGACGAAGGTTTGGTAGCCAGGTAAAGCTTGATTTAAGCTCCTGTGTGAATTCATGCTATACGTATGGTGCAGCCTCTGCTTAGTTGGATGCCCTATATGCATCCAGCAACGCAGATTGGTCAACTTGGAAGCTTTGCATCTTCTCCTCCTGGTACTTTGCAGCAGTGCTAATAACGGGGATTGAGACCTGCAGCGTCCCCAATGAGCACGACACTCCTGACTGGCTAGCTGCTGCTCTTCTTGGATTATACTACGCCTCCTCTGGAGCCAGATTGCCGAAAGCAAATTGTTCAAGCTCGGGGTGTATCGAAGGGCAGCTCTTCCTGCAAACCCTCTCCCAAGCCCAGAGACACAACTGTGAGCCGAGGGGGGGTCTGTGTGTTTCATGGGGAAAGCACAACTAGCAATCTGCTCACCACCGCCAGAAACATGTATAAACGCTCACTACGGCGTAGACCACCTGCGTTGGTTGTGGCGTCGGCTCTGCGTACAGCCTACGTGCAAACATAAATCAGCCTTTTAGCAGTGAGTGAAGGCAAACAAATTCAGTCAGGAGAATGACAACAACAGGGTCAGTAGTAAAGCAAAAAATAAAAAAAACTAAGGCTGCAACACGAGACGATAAGACACAAAGTGTGAAAATCAGAGGAGAGAAGAAAGAGCAATCCATCTGACATCATTCAGGATTACAGACGTCGGTAGGATTCATCCTCTGGCGACCGAGATTTGGTTTGAACTTTCCATCGCAATCAATCCAACAGTTGTTTTCAGTCTGGATCAAAGTGGGTATAAATAAACAATGGATGCAGAATTTAACAAAGGAGACTGCAAGCGAAAAGCCGAGACGAAGAGGAAAATATTCCACGTCAGGCTGATCAGACGTGTTTCTTAAGAGGTTTTTCGCACTGAAAGGAGCTTCTGAACCTCCAGTCTGTGTAATCCTGTTGGTCCACCTGTCAGTCGTGCATGACTGGATCCTGTCTGGCTTTCACTCCAGACACTGAATCACATTATGGGATAACCTGTACACGAAAAGATATTGAGTGAGATTTCATTAGAAAATCTGCCACCCACTTAATGGATTTTTTTTTTTTTTTTATCTATTAAAGGCCTGGCCTCCATTGTATTCCCTTACATACTGTCGAATTCAAGTCTATTTCATTCTATTCTGTACGGTGATTTGTGGGAACACTCTTCTGGTTATGCTCATCAAGCTCACTGAGGAAAGAAGAGAAACTGCAAGCGATGGGGAAACCGGCATGTAGAGAGAGAGAGAGAGAGAAAAGGGGGGTAATGTATGTCACAAGGGCAACGAAGGACGAAGGGAGAGAGGCTGCGATAGAGAGAAAGTGAGATAAGAAATTAGCTTTTTATTCAGGCAGCATTTTTCAACTCAATTTATGTTTCAGGGGCATTTTTTTTTCTTTTTTATCGCTTTCATGGTAATTTTATTTAATCATCAAATAATTAAAGTGCTGGATCACATCTTGGTAATTTAATTCTAAATTTACACTAATAGCGCTTTATTAATATTTTATTTAATTTGAATTATAATGTGCACATTTCGTTCCTCTTCGACTGCAGCAGCCCGTTACAGACGGTGCGTCACGCCGGCCAATCCGACACTATCAGAAAAAAAGGCTGATGTCCACAAATCGAGTCATGAGAGGACAGAAAACTGAAGCTGTAAGGCTGCAAACACTGCACAGACAGAGGGGGACGGACTGATGAAGCATTTCCTGCTTATCCATTTCAAACCTGAAACCACCTCATGATCCTACTCTTTGCTCTGTAGATGTCTAATACGAGCAGCCCAGCCCGCCACAATAAAATATTCGCGTTAACATTTCACCATGTCTACAAAATGTGTCTTATCACGTTCACATTACATGTTTATGACCTAACTTCCATATGAGGCGTTGGACGGGATGTTGGTGTAGTCGTGACAGATGTTCGAGCATTCGCGAGTGTGAAACCCGCAGATATTTTTAAGAAGACAATAGACTCTTTTCACGGCAGACCTTAATGATGGCGGCATTCCACGTAGGTGAGCTGGTTCCAGGGCTCTGATATCGTGCGTAAGCCATCCTTAAGGTTTTTGGTCACACCTGTTCTTTTCCTGCTCCGACACCTCAAAATGTCTGTGATGAACAGGGTTTATTTTCAGCTGTGTTAGTTGTGACAAAACCGGCTGTATTTAAGGAAACCTCGGGACAAATTCCAGTTGCGACTATGGGGACAAAAACAGGTATTTCAAACCAAAACGTGCTCTTTTCCTAACCCCCTTTTTATGTTAAAAACAGGACCTGAACAAACATAAAGTTGCGAAAAAAACCTTTCAGTACATTGCTAACATTTATTCTGGCAACTGGCAGACAATTTATTATAACAAGTGCTGCCATTGAGAGAGCATTACTACTGAAACTATCAGCAAAATAAGAAAAAAAGAGCAAGACAGATGTGCCTGGATTCCTAAGAGGACATAGAAAGTGATTCAAATCAAAACTGTGACCTTAAAACATCTGATGGATGCTGTCTTAGCATGTTTTTTCTCCTCTTTGTCCTTCATGTTTCTCCCACAATATTTCCATTGTTACACCCTTGTTTGTATATTGTTTGATTTCTCCTTTTCCGTCTTTAACTCTGTCTTTAAATGTTTAACTATCGACTTCCTTGTTTGTCACATTTCTGTTGATTCTGTGATCCGTGTAAGTTTGCTCACCTCTGGCTCTCTGGCTGCATTATAGCACCATTTGCCACCGCTTTAGGCAGCTTGCTTGGCTCTGCAGTTTCTCACCTCGAATCCAGTGGAATGAATCACTCGCTCATTCTCTTCCCGTGAATCACCCACGGTGGCCGGCAGGACTGCGAGTGTGAGCACATGTCAACCTAACAAAAGTACGTGAGCAGGGTGAAGTGCAGAAAATTGGGGACCGGCGACAGTCAGGAATTTTTCGTTTTTTTTTTTTTTACCGTTCACTCGCAGCTGTGAGCCGAGGAATTTGTCTACTGTGGAGGGTCACGCTGACTTCCTCCTATTGAAACAGTAGCAGCATGTATCACACAGTCATTCACAGAGCGCTGTGAAACCCTGTAACCTCCGTCTTCCTGTTGAGCTGATGGAAACTCCTGACCGGTCCGCAGCTGGACGACGTTCATTGAAACCTCACTGCGAAAACACTGCAGCTACTTGACTCCGATTCCTGCAGAAACAACTGTGATGTTCAGCTCTGCTCTGTGTTTGCTGGCCAAAGTTATGTTGCTTCATTTAAATTTTGTTTGGTCATATCATTTTATGCATTATGTATATCAAATATCTATATATTTCAGAATAACAGTCTTGTTTCTCCGTGAGAAATGGCTCAGAACAACTTAACTGCCAAACTGTGCACGCACATAAATACAGACAGAACTAAACTCACAGCAACAAATGCAAACAGGAGAACGAGACAATGGCTGCAGACATCAGCACACAAACATGCACATGTCTGCAAATGTACATTCACACACACACACACACGTTGCCAGATTAGAGGATACTTGGAGGAAGTGAAGGGTTGTTGCTAGGGAAATCAGGGGAAGGACTGGAGAGACCTGATTAAGGATTGGCTAGATGAGATTAAGTCTTTTTCTGTTTTCACTTGCACACACACACGCACACACACACACGCACACACACACACACATACGCACACATGCACACACGCACACACACACACACACACACACACACACACACACACACTGGTTTTCCAGATTTGCGCAGGAAGAAAATCCTTTTATGGAAGTGACGTTCGACACTTCCCTCCCTGGAAATCTAACGTCATGTGTTAAAGATAGCAGCCGGCCGGCGGACCAGCGTGTTACGGTAAAAGGCCACAACATGGAATTCACACAGTGTTTTCCGGTCTGCGTCAGCGCTGTGACCAATTTCCTCGTGTAAACAGTGCAACAATGAGGTGACCTCACTTCAAACATCAAAGTGTAATTCAGTCCGACCAGAGTTTTCAGATAAGTTTGCAAGTTTGGTCAATGTTTTTTTATTTAAGTCCTCGAAATAAGTAATTAGTTTATAGGTAGTAAGTCCGTATAAGATGCTCATTGGTGTTAGCAAATATCAGAAGATAAAAGAGTAGATTTTCATACATATTCATGTTCCTCAGAGGATGAACCCTTTCAGTGAGCTTCCTGTTAATACAACACACCTACGTTTGCACATTTCTCAGTTTTCCACAATAATTGCGGGACACATTTCTAAAATTTGACTGATGTTTTATGTGATAAATTCACTTAGATAGAAGTACGATCACAAATTATTATTATAGATCAAACTGTATTATAGATTATAGATCTAATAAAATAAGATGCAGTGATTTGGATATGTTCCTGTACATGTAGGCTGTTGCTCCAGTTTACAGTGAACTTCATCTTAGGTTTGACATAATTTCACACCAGAATCAGCAGCCAGTTAAAAATTAGGATGCTGGCGGAGAATAAAGTTTTCTTATTGGTTAACATTTCTCTGTGCTGGCTTTTTTTCATACCGTTTTATCACTAATTCTGCTTGATGAAGTGAAGGGAACAAATCATTATTTCAAAAAGCGGTATGGACATGCCATCAGCCTCACCAGCGTACATGACACACATGACGTTTACCTCTGAGCTTGACAAACAGCCTCGTGGATTCTAGTTGCCCCCAAAAGCCAGTGAATTTAAAAAATGATAATAATGAGTACACATTTTTGCATTTCATCCACGAGCCATCAAATATTCATGCAGCAAGGTTAACACTGTCCCCCGTGAGCCCCCGAAGAAATGATCTGACCAACAGATCCAGATTGTTGTCTGCATAAAAACTCTTAGAGGAATTCTGAATTTGACTCATTTAGCCAGAAATCACTGCTCATGGTAACTCAGATCCCTCCTGTGTTTAAATAACCCACTTTTCCAGGCAGAACGCTCATCACTTCCTGTGTCTCAGAGGAGATTTTTCACTAGACAGACCTGCCAGTTGATCAGATTTGGCAAGCGGATGAATCAAAGTTGTGTTTGAATTAGTCAAAGCGAGGAGAAGATTTGTGTAAAAAAAAATAACACGGATGTTTTAGACTTTCCTTCAGCCGGTGAAATAAGAATGCACAAGCGTGATTTTTCTGAAATGCTATTTAGAAATCGGAGTATTTAGCGAGTGTACCTGCATGTCAGTCTGGTTTTTGTAAATGCGTGTTTGTGTGAAAAGTGGTTAGTTGCAGCTGGAGGGAGAGCACGTCGCCGGCCTATTTGCATGTTATGTTTCAGTCATTCTTATCTCCCTCCTCTGCGCTTGTGTGCTTTTGCTGATTTGTGTGCATCGAACGCTTCAATAAATATTTTTTTTCTCTCTCTCTCTCTTCGCAAACAAGGAACTTCCAATTTTCTCTCTGTTGCTTTTCGCTCCGCGCTCCCCTTTCTCTCTAATTGTTTCTGACACGGATTTGTTGATAGTTACCCTGAATAATAAGGTTCTGGTGGCATGTTAGCATGTGTGTGTGTTAAGTGTGTGTGCTTGCATATCTATGTGTGTTCGGCAGGAGGCAACAAGGGCAGTAGGAGCAGAGTGGGGTTTTATGATGAAATTCAGTGGCAATTTGAAGTCTCCAATCATTGAACCAGAGAGTGAGAAAAAGATGGAAAAAAGGGGGGGGGAGGTGGGGAGAGAAAAATAGGTGGGATGAGAGAGAAGGAGGAGGAGGAGGAGGAGGAGGACAGGGTGAGAGAACGAGGTAAAGAAAGATTAAGTAAAGAGAGAGAAAGGTAGAGAGAGTCAGACAATTAATGGCTTCATCATACAGTAAAGACAACATGAAAGCATCGCCTCAGTCTATTTACCATGAAAAAAAACAGTGTGTGTGTGTGTGTGTGTGTGTGTCTGATTGCACTGTTGCATCTCTTGCAAGCTTCTTGTGTGTGTTTATGTCTGTCAGTCTGTGTAATTACTCTCATTCCTCTCCACACAGCAGCTATAGCTGCAGGTTTTGCCAAGCTGACATTCAAGCGCTCGTGATAAACAACTCAGTCAGATTTGTTTGGCCCCGCTCGGCGCTCCGCCTGCTCCCAGGGAGGGCATTTGAATCGCATGCAGGGGGAAAGAAGAAGAAAAAAAACCAAACAAAAACACAACAATAAAAGGAGAAAAAACAAGAAAAGGCGCATGGGAGACAGTCCCAGAGTCTGGGCATTAGTTAGCACCATTTTGGCAAGGGGTGAGGAGAGGTTGCATCATCAGAGAGCGAGGGGGGAGAGGGAGATCACCTACTGGAAACATCAAAACAGTTTAACCTTGATGTTCTGCGTATCACAGCTGCATGACTCGGCGTCAAAGAAAATCTCACAGTATGGCGACCTTGAAGATGAAATAATTTACATTTTTGTACCTTGAAATCACCTTCAGCAGGCGCTCCGATCCAAAGGGACGAGCGGTGATCCCAACAGCACCGAACGGTTCCTAGACAGCTGAGAGTACAATATTCATGTGCCTGTAGACAAACAGTCTGAAAAGGGAATAAATTAAAAAGGAATAAGAATCATTATGTGTCAGACATAATGTTAAATAATAAAGTACTGCCGTTTTAAACAGAAAACATGCCGTATAAAACTGTTATTTTGGCTTCAACAAATCTCACACAGATGTAGAATTCCTCCAAAGATGCTCCATTTTCAAACCAAAAGAGAGCGAGGAATAACAAAAGGAAGCGTGCAGAGCATGTTTATTTCTCCCTTCCTGCCTCAGGCGCTTTAAACTGAACACATTTTCTTTTTTGCACTGTGAGTTCATTTGAATTCAGTCATTTGAAAAGATAAAGTCTTTCTCTGTCACTTTTTTTTTTTTTTCCCAAAATTTAAAATCGGGAGCTCATTCTTTTCACCTTGTTTGCTGAGCGCTGCCCCGAAATTCAAACAAGGGAGAATAAAACGAATGGCAGTTTCACGCTTCTGAATTTTAATGCTCCGTGCTGCAGTGTGAGTTGGTTTTCTATTGCCTCATTTCAGAAGTGGAGCCTCCCTCCCTCTGCCTGTAAACAAAGTGTTGAGCTGTGCTGCTCGCTGCTGCCACATAAAGAAATTATTAAAACGTCTCTACCTTCGGTTGAAAGAATGTAAAGGTAGAAAATATTGTAAACAAATGCAGCCAGTGTGGATACACCGTTGTCAGCGCTTTTGATTTTAAAAACTGTGACCACATTTCCTAAAAACTGTGTTGTTCTGTTCCACAGACAATCTTTTTATTAGGAAAAAATCTGGTAGAGCACTGGCTGTGTTCTGGGAGCGGATACAAAGGAGGCAGCCATTCATTCCGCTGAAAATGGCTCATATAATACCTTTGGCAAAAAAAAAAGCTAATGTTTCCTCTTGGTTTGCTTCTGCAATGTGCTGCCCACTGGAAAAGCAGCCAGATTCAGCCATTTATGTGCATTAGTGTCCCCTGGCCCGGCACGCCTGCCTCATATAGATTTTATGATGAGACGACACACACATAAAAAAAGCTCTTCTAGGCAAATATTGACCCTTCATGATGTACAAATGAATACAGATTAGGGATGACCGCATTTTACAAGGAAGCTCTACCAGAAGAAGTGTTTGTTGCAGTACTGCTGCCAACGCCAGGATATAAAGTTAGCAGTTAACGTTTCTGCAAACCATGGAGATCTGTAGGAAACGTGACATCACGTTCACATTCGCTGCTTATTATCTGACTTTCGTGTCACGAGGTGGAGGGGATGGTGGTGGCGTTGTTAGAGCCAACAAGGCTGCCAATGGTCGACCAGTTCGAGTCACACCAGTGGATACGCTGAAGGATACCTGGGTACGTTTTCATCTGTCTTTGTGGCGTCAAACATGTTCTTCTTTCAGAAGACCCGTAAGCATTTCTTGCAGTTTTGTAACAACCATACATACAATCTCCATACATGTTCATGCCAACCAAAACAGGTAATTAACAAGATGTTTTCCTAACCTTAACCAAGTGGATATTGTGCAAAAACTACACTATCAACCTTAACAGACGTAAAAATTGCTGCGTTCATTTATATTTTATTTCTGTTTTTGCAGAAATGTACGTAGTGATTTGGTGGAAACACGTCCATGGTAGAACAGTTTTTTTCTCTTTTTTTGTAAAGTCAACACTATTTCTGATTTGTTGACGGAGGCTTAAGGGTGGAAAGTCAGCGAGGGATCACCTGCTTGTTCCTGCTCCACCGCCTACTACAAGTCAGGGGTATCTTGGACCGCCACTCAGTGGACGAACCTCCTCTGAAGCAAGTGAAGAGAAGTGGCTGCTGACATTGTGTGTATCAGAGGAAGCACATGCTCGTCCACATCCTCCCCTGCAAACAGTGGAGTTACGACGCTCAGGGAATTTGGACAAACTGCTTCTTCAGCGTCAACTTGGAGACCTTGAAGAGCTCTTCTCACCCCCTCGAAAGCCAGCGGTCATGTATATTTTCTATCTTAACAATCATTTTACCAGGAAATTCTTTCGTTTTTTTCAGATATTCTCTGCAAAAACAGCAGTGTGAGTTACAGATGATTAAAAAAATCACACAACAGCAACATGGTAGAAAACAAAGAGACCGTTTCATTAGACGGAACTAATAAACAGCAAAGACGAAGATTAAAAGCCTCGTTCCTCTAAACCTCTTTCTCCGCCAGCTGTGTGTCTGGCTCATATGTTAGCATGTATGTGTCAGTTTCTATGTTTCTCTTGAGTATCTTTGCGTGTCTGTGTCTCTGTATATCCACTGCGGTTTGGTACGAGTCTGTCTATCCGCTCCATGTTTGTGTCTACTGTATGTGCGAGCCTCTCCACTCCTGCTATTTTCTCCAGTTTGATGTGAATGAGGAGTGACTGTGTTAAAAGCATTAACATTTTCAAACCCCGAATCACTAATGGGGATGTTGTTGGGGAGGAGAGGCATTCGGCAGAATGCTGCATTATTTAGCATCCACTAGTTAGCATCCTCAAGGAAGCGGCTACACACACACACATGGACACACATGCACACATACACACACACACACACACACACTTGTAAATGTGTTTTTTTTCCACATTTTGTGATACATGCAATACGGAGATGAGAGCGAGGCAGAGCACATTAAACCACAAAATCTCTCCATAATGAGGAAGAAATACGCATGTGCACAGATTTCTTTCTCCACAATGTGCACACACACGTACACACACACACACACACACACACACACACACACACACACACACACACACACACACACGAACATCTTCTCCCTCACTCAGATCTCAAATATTCACACTTGCACCCACCCCAAAGACACACAGAGACACCCTCAGACATCTCGTCATTGATTCAACCTCTGATAGGTTTCGGCCACAGAGCTGAGGGAGTGATGAAAGACAGGAGCAATAAGAGACAGACAGGTGGGGGAGACAAGGAGAGATGGGGGAGTGAAACGAGACGAGGCAGCAGGGTGGAGAGTCCGTTTGGGAGAGATTTGTAGGTCGTTATCTCCAGATTTTAATGGGTGTGTTGCATATAAATTGTGTGTGTGTGTGTGTGTTTGTGTGTGTGTGTGTGTGTGTGTGTGTACAGCAGGGAGAGTTTACTCTGTCCTTCAGCTCTTCCTCCTCTTTACTTCTTCACTCCCATATTTCTCCTGAATGTTCGACACCTACTGTACTCCTTTCTAATCAAATCTTAAAACTGCATTTTAAACAGCGTCTGTCTGCCTCAGTGATAGAGAAGCTAGTTTTCATTCTGGTGCTTCGTTCTGTTAGTCTATCACTTCGGTCTGGACTTAAATGCCTTGTCGTGATTTGCACAGACGTTCGCGGTCCTCAGATGATCGCCTGACTTTTTCTCCAGAGCCACCGTGAGACTGACATTTGTGTTTTGTTTTTCTTTTTAAATGTCAGCTGTTGAATGGACTGTCGTACAGTTTCATACACGCATCATTTTGTTCTCTCCGTGGGATAATCATTGTACTGATCCTTTGACTCTCCATCAAGCACCACCATCGGTTCCATGGACCTTTAAATTAACCTATACAAAAACAAAAGACAGTCATCAAGCAAACACAACAACTTGTTTCCAAACCTCTAAATTGATTCTGTGTTTCAGAAAATTGTTTTTCAGACATTTTGATGTCTAATAACTTGTAAAGCACAGGAGTAATTTGCGATGTGACAGTGCGTGTAAGATAGGCCAACACATTTCCCTGCTGGATGACTTTACATTATTATCTTATCAGATGGATTTGTAAAATAACCTGATCTCAATAATGCATCCTGCCACGGCGCCACAGTGGTTCGTATTAATTAGTGTCCTACAAGGAACCACTGGCAGCTCTGGGTAAACAAAGTGACTGTTCATTTGGAAACACAGCCCAGCAAACCAACAGATACATCCAAGGTTGACATTTGTACCGTTCACAGGCCAACAAGGCTGCCAAAGGACTGACCACAGTCCAAGTTACACTGCTGGATATTTCTGAGGGCACCTTCCAGACATTTCCAGAAATGTTTCTGACGATCAAAGCTGGCTATTGTTCACCAGAAGTCGTAGCATCTCCATCTGTGATCGTTACGACCAAAACAGTTTGTTTTTTCTAGAGTCAAACAATGTTTTCCGAACCCTTACCAAGGTGGTTTCGCTCTTCTCTAGGATGGCTTCAGTAAGAGTGACACATAGATGGTTCGTCCAACGACCTGCCAAGTACGACTTCCCGATTTGTTATGTGTAACAAACCATCTGGTGTGTCAGGTTACTTGCACGTTGTTGTGTATAAAAGTTGTGGCAGGCTCAACTGTTCCAGCTGGACTCCTCTTTCCTCCCTAACTGAGTCCACAGGGTGGCATCATCCAAATGACGGAAGGTCCTGACATTTTTGTGCCTGGATGCAACCGTGCTTTCTCATCCCCACACACCTGGGCGCGGAAAAAAACTGAATAAACAAACTGACCTTAAAGGAAAACACAATTAAATCTGTTTGTTTATATGTGGCGGACCCTGCCACCTTTCTAGATTCAAACTGTGTTCTGGGGACCTTATTTTTCTCAGAGTTTTTATTCACTTATAGAAATGTCGGAGTTTGTAATATTGTTTCATTAATATTGTAAATATTAATATTCTGAGTTTTAATTTCTTCTCCAGAATTGCACATTGCCCCTTTAAGATGTGACGAACAGCACTTTCTAAATGAGTCCTTGAATGTTGAATGGAAGTTATCTCGGCGGAAAATGGAGATTCAGTCTGAAAGAAAACAAACACGTTTTCTCGGTTTGTCGGCATGTTAATGAAAATCGTATTTAAATGTATTTAACTTCACAAATTTGTGAGTAATGTCATGTTACAAGTAAGCAAAGGTGAGGAGATCAGGATGTAGAGGTGAATTAAATTACAGTGTATAGTAATAAAATGTAAATAATTCTCCCAGTGTTTGTTCTCTACGCTCCTTTGTTTCATCATCTTCCCCTTTCATTACCCTCCGACCCTCCATCTCTCTGTGTGTCTGTGTCACCCCGAGGCGGTATTTCACATTACCATGTACATCAGTCACAGGAGCTTTGGTTAAATGCACCTCGTACCTCTCTGCAGACACACACGTTTTATTAGCACACACACACACAAATACACACGGGTCATGTAGAGCTCAGTCATGCATGATGACAGATCCTAATAGCTGTTACATGTCTACACACACGCAGAAAACTCGGGCAAATACAGCGGAGGAACTCACACACACACACACACACACACAAAGTTGTGCACACATAGATCATGGTGGCATGCAGGAGTGTGCTCACACACACACACACACACACACACACACACACACACACAAACGCACACGTGCACGCGCGATAACAGAGAGCTCATCCAGAGCCGAGTAATGTTGACAGCGACCCTGCTATTTTTAAAGGGCACACTTCACAAGATATCATCTCCTCATCATTTGTCCTCGGGGATCTTTGTCTATTTACACAACACACGCACACACACATACATGTGCATGTACGCAAGCATTGTATAGTCTAGTCACACAAAAGCATTCACACACACATGCACACACAGTAGGGGTTAACGTCCCATCTCCCCGGATCTATGTGTCGAATCAATTCAAGCTGGTAAAAAAAAAAAACTGAAATGGCGTTTTTTTTAATTTGAGTGTTGTCGAGGGAGAGGGACGCGTTTTTTCTTTGTTTGGCCATGACTCCATTTTTAAAACATTTCTGGTTTTATTTATGGACTTCATTATAAAAGTGCGACCACCCACTGGACGGAGCACACATGTGCTTTTTACTTTATTAAATCTCCAGGTCATTTGTAATTTAGCGTTAATACGAGGTGACCCACATAATATACTGTAGCTTAACAGGAAACAGGTGCTGGATCGCTACAGCAGATACAGATTTAGCAGCAGACCAGTTCTGACTTCAAACTGCATGGCAATATATTTAAAATATCCACTCTACTGCCCCCAATAAACCACAGACACAACTCACAGAGAAACCTCCTACATAGAGCTGACTGACAACACAAAGGGAAGCTGGGTTGTACTTTTAAGGCACACAAACAAACACCAAAATCATACATATGCAGCTCCATCTGATCTATTCTAAATTGTTTGTTGTGATGAAATGCACCCACAGTTTGCCTGAGGCAGCCATGCAGAACAGCCTAAGTCTTCTGCTGGGCTCTGTTTTCCTCTGGTGGATGGTGCATCGTGGGCCGTAGCGTCTCTTTGTTGATCTTACAAGTCATTACAAAACTTCACTGAGAGAGGAACATTCGGACACGGGGGTTATTGTGTGCGGGTTTTCTCGAGCTCTCTATTGTGGGTTTTTTTTTAGCTGAGAAACAAAAGAAAATGGGGGTACAGAGGAAAAACTTTACAGCTGCATGAACATCACCAGAATATCTATATCATACTGATGTTGTTTTATGTTGCTTAGTCCAATGTGTCTGAACCCTCCTTGCAGTATGTTAAAATCATGGTGTAGCTTATGGACTCTTAGTTGTGGAGGACTACATGTTGCTGTCAATTTTGCAAACGTCCTCCAACAAAATAATGTATGTTGTTTGACCACATCTTCCAGAATGACACCTAGAAGTGTTTCCTGATCTGTCACCAATATTGGCAGGGCGAGCCACAGATTAATAGGATTATATAATTAGCTTTTTGGTACTATTGGTCAGGGTGTCTGGTTTGGTTAGGTTTAAGCACAGGACTGACTGAGACATCATGGTTTGGGTTTCTGCTACAATAAGAATCATTTGATTAAGGTTTTGGTTCAAGACGTTAAAGAAATCAACACTGACTGTTGATTGGAAAATGGGAAGTGAACAACTGTGTCCTGTGTTAAAGTCTAAAGTTTTGTTGACAGATTCATCCACCCTGACCTACTCCTCTGTGGATCTTTGTTGCCCTGAACGTTCGCCTGACTTTCATATGTTCTCATGTCATTATTCCCACGGCCACCAGAGGGCTTTGACAGGGTGTTTGGAGACGTCATCCCAATCGCCAGAATATCTATTGGCTTGTTTGAGGTTTTGTTAGGTTGCAACTTTGTAGTCTGTTTAGCCACAACAATTATTTGGTAAGAGTTAGGAAGAAAATCATGGTTTGGCTTAAAATACTTGTTTTGGCCGCAACGGTCACAGATGGAGATGGTCTGACATCCTGTGGAAAGTCCACGGAATTTGCTGGAAATGTCCTCAGGAAATCCTTTATTTGACGCGACCAAACGGATGGAAATATCTTCAGGTGCCCTTACAAATATCCACTCGTGTGACTCAAACTGCTGTTGGCTATTTGGTAGCCTTTGCTGGCTGTGATAACAGCACCCTCCTCCCCTCCACCTCCTGACGTGAAAGTCAGCTAATGAGCATAATATGTGAATGTGATATGACACGTTTGGTACAAATGTCAACCTTGGACGTAAAAAATGGGAAAATTACGTAGTTGCTAACAATATATCCTGGCAACTGGGCTCAATCTCTGGTTTACTGGGGTATCCTTGGTATGACCCATCCAGGTAGCCATCCACCCTTCAACTCAGACTTTTCTTACTGTATATTTACTGCAGCATAGGACTGCTGACCAATCTGCTGTTTTGACCGGTTGGGAGTGAGGAACTAGTTGCTAACGCTACAACCTCCACTTTCCAAGTGGAAACTAAGCAACTGTCGTAAATCCAGAGTGAAATACAAACCTAACGGTGTGACATACTGTATACATCACATGCATGATATTGGACATGCAAATAGATGTTATCAAATGTTTACATTGAATTTGATTTATAATCTAAATATATTTGTACCCAACACCCACAATACTCACAGCAACTGCTCAGGATGAGGTAAAACAGAAGAAACACAGGTTTTCTCCCCCTCCAACAGAAATGAATGGTGCGTCTGATGCAACAACACAATGACGAAGTCTGTGAAACCATTAAACCATTTTGATCACTGTGTGGAAATGTTCTGACTGACATTTACATAAAGCTTTTCAAACAGCCTTTTATGTGATGGTGAGGCGATTAACAAATGTGTTGCAGCGCGACTAATGAATCATGACTGAAAATACATGCTGAATTTATTTAGTGATTGGCTCGTGTAGTAATAAGCATGGACACATTGTACTTAGGCAGATGAGGTGGGTGTAGATTATTCTAAAGTAGAACTGCTTCTCTCTGTTTGTGTAAGATCTTAGGAGAGCATTGCGTGTAAAAAATATATTTATATGTACAAATGGTTTCAAGGTAAGAACACTTACGAACCCATTTGTCCGGCAGTTCGCTTGTAAGAACAGAGTTACCCTTGGATTCTTTGAGTACAATCAAAGACAGGCAATTTTATTTGTGGGGAAACTTTCGATAACGAGGCCACGCAAAGTGATTTCACAAAAGCGCCAAGTAAAGGAGTAAAGATTACAGTGCAGTTAAGGACGTGGAGAAGTAGTTCCAAACTTTATTTGATAAAAGGTAGTGATTAAAAAAAAGAAAAAAATGAATTAAAGCGCTTCAGAATTTCTCTGTGTTCTAGACTTGTGGTGCATACAAATTGTTTTTTGGCACCAAACCATTTAGCATTTCAATAAACCAACAGCAGTATTTTTAAAATGGATTGTTTGACACACAGGACAGCAGAACAAAGACCTGAGAACTGGGGCGATGTGAGCCACTCTGTAGCTCTTAGTGACGATTCCACCAGCAGAGTCTTGAATCAACTGCAGCTGTTAGAGAGAAAAAGAAGACTTCACAGTTTTAGACATGTTTTTTTCTCCAACTCTGGCTGAGACACCGGTCTTTGAGTTCTACGTATAATCTAAGGGTGATAGTTGTCTTGATTTGTAATTGTCTTGATGTGTCTATTGAAATTTAGGTCCAACTACATCAAGATATTTGGTCGTTTGTGGTCTTTAATGTAAACAACTCAAACTAATCTTGCTTTAAATCCACAAGGGTCATTCACATTGGGTGCATTTGGGGACACGTCCTCACCACTACAAGTTTTTAAAAGCATAACTTTATAAAAGTCTTCCAAAAGTCTTCCACCAATAAATGTTAATTAACGAAGAAAATGGCGGGCTGACATGCTCCGGCGCTTTGTGCAGTAGATTTGACATTGGCATTGTTTCAAATGACATAGCGATGTGGCTGTGCATGTAACGCTTATGGATAACTGTGATTTGAAAGAACCACGGCTGCCAAACCTTTTTGGAATCAGGGTTGTGATTGATAGGACTGAACTGCGTCACGATTATAAGTGGACGTAATGCAGAAGTGATGAGCCGAGGCGCCGACAACTTGTCAGTTTTCAGCGAAGAAAGAAAAAGAAAAGAGGCAAATTAATTGCATGACTTCCTGGATAAAAGTTCAGGAGCGTTCGTCAGCCTGTCAACAGGAAATAAGGCGCATGCATCACTGTCGTTTTTAGCAATTATGTCGGAGAAGAAGGACTCGCTTGCTTTCTCAGTTATTAAAAATGCAAAGTCTCTTTTGATAGATGTCGTAAATAACCTGAAAGATGTGTTTTCTGACATTTGCATTCAGCTTTTTGACAGTCGTGTTTATCAATATTTATCAGTCAAGATATTTCGTCACGATTGTCTTCTCTTACCTTTTGAACTGAAATTATCCAGTAGATCATCGACTGAGAGAATGTGGACAAGAAAGCCTGAATGAATATTTGACGGGTGTTTTTGGTGATTGCTGTTTTGTGTGCAATTAGAGGGTCATCGCCAAGAAAACACCATGTTCGGATTGAGAAACATCAGTCACCTGAACCGTAGGAAAGATCCGACCCATGGAGAGGCTTAAGGTCTCAGCCAGTCCACAGTTATCTGGACACGGTCGCTGGCCGAGGGGGTCGACATCGTGTGGATGAACAAGTCACTGTCGATGATTAACAGCAATATTTAGGTGTTTTACAGATGCTTAAATCTACAGAGCGACATGAGGAGTTTAATTGAAAAGCAACCCTTTCAAAAGAAGCAGAACGTCCTGAAGACATCTGCTGACACTGAAATCAATTATTTGAGAAAATGGAAACTTTCTTATCTACTCTAGTTTTTGCTCTTAAAACTTTTCAGTCTAAAATCTCTTTATCTCTCTGTTTCAGTAAGGAAAATATTTCTTTCTTTCCTTTTGAGCCGTGCAATCATTTTTGTAATTTCCAATTCAACAGCTTTATTGGAGATTTAATTCACTCGTGCCTCCTTTTATTTGTGAAACCGTGTGCTTACAGAACAATTTGGATCCCGATGATTTACCAAGGGCACATGGAGGACTTTGGTGCCTCCACTGATAATTTAAGGAACCTCTTCACTGCTTTTCAGGCTTTTGTCATTTTTATGACGTTCCTTTTTACTCCACTGCACTTGTCAATACTCCTTGTATCTTGTAGACAGGCTCTGTTCACTACCCCAAAATCCTTCACCTGATGATGCAAGCGGTGGCTCGACTGCAGCAAGAAAGACTCATTCCAGCCCTAAGACCTGTTATCATTCTTTTTACCAGATAAGACCGAGAGATTTGGACGAAAAAGGCTGCTAAAGTCAGAGTTTAAAACCAGGAAAACTGCAGCTTTTCTTCTTATTCATCACGCTATCTGACCGTCGCATCAGATAAAAGACTGTGGGAGGAAGAAAAACGTAATCGTTGATCAGTCGATGGGAAATAAACAAAGTTTTAATCATAGCTGCAGCTTTTAAAAACTGCGTATGAACTAGTGTGTGTGAAGTTAGTGGAATTCAGCAAAGAGCAACAGGATAAAACAAAAATGTTTGGCTTTTCTATGTAGGATCAACATTTTTAGAATTAACTTTGATTATAGACGAAAAAGTGTATCTCTAACTGGCACTACTACAGTTTCTGGGGCTTCATTTAAAGGTAAACACTTGGAGACATCAGTTACATTAAGAACTCAAAAATAGAATAAGCCAGTAACAAAGAGTAGCTTGGTAGTGAAGCCCCGACCTCAAGGAGAGGTCAGCTGAATTCAAACCATTTAAGACTGAACATTTAAAGAAATATATAAAGAAAAAACCTTTAAATTAGGATTTTTATCTTCTTCATAAAACATTGTTCACAAAGGAGACTGTGGAGATGATTACAGTCTCTAAGAAGGTTTGCTTTGTTGTGTTTTTTTTTTCACATTTAGTAACCTATAAAATTAGAAGTACTAACAGTTGTATTTACAAAATAACCTTGAGGAAAAGGGGCTTTTAAATCTTCATATTCTGTTATTGTCAGCCAACAGCATTTATTAGCTTTAAAACTAGGAGCCCTTCACTTCAACAAGAACCGTCTTCGCTGAGCTGTTTGCAGTTTTGGCGGTTAATGTTTCTGCAAAGCACTCATCTGCTCAATTTATGATGTGTTCTAACTCCACATGTGTCGTATCACGTTCTCATCACGCATTTATGGGCTGTAACGCGAGATGTTTACGAGACCGCGTTTCAACGTCTGTGATTCTGCAACCACTGGATAGTTTTAAGGCGACCTCAGCTCCGTTTGTGGCGACCAAAACAGGTATTTTTCCAAACCCTAACCAAGTGGTTTGTGTGCCTCAACCTAACCAGGTAAAAGCACGGTGATGTCTCGAAATGAAACTGAAAATCGACCTTAAAGAAATGTCCCTGGTTTGCAGAAGGGTACATTGGAAGCATTTATTCTGGCGATGGGGTTTCGGTGTTTTTGTTGGCGATTTTGGGCGCTCCATATTACCTTGTCTATCCTCTCAGTCTGCTCACGTCAAAAGCATTGTAGGTGTTAATGATGAAAGCAGTCCCTTTAGGCAGATATAGCACCGTTGAAAAAGATCTGTCATGTCAGACATTTGCCTCTCTCTCGTTCTGCTTCTCTCTCTCAGTCCTCCGGTCCTTGATGTTCGGCTCCCACTGGTATTCCTCCAGTCGAACCACCAGTGGGGGAACATCACCCGTTTCCTTACATGTCATGAGTGAAACGAGGATGCAATTTTTAGTGCCAAAGTGTTTTTTTTTTTCTTTTTTTTTATAAGGAAAGTAGGCCAAGAGCATGAGGATTTTTTGAAAAGACGGAATGACAGGGAGACACAGAGGGGAGAGAGAGGAAATGAGATGTGTAAACAAGAGAGTTTCCATCATATTTGTGACGTTTTGTTCTGTTTGTTTGCGGGACAACCATCATTCCCGTACACGTCTTCCGCTTTTTGTGAAGAGAACCGACAGCCGACAGGAGGACAAACTTTATCTCTTTGTTATTTCCTCTCTCGTTCCTTTTTCTCTACATACATATACATCACCGTCTGTGTCACCGCCATCGGAAAATAACTCAATTTAAAGGCGATTTAAAGGCACAGTTCCACTCGCAAAGCAGTTTACATTATTAAACGTGTACAATCTGAGTTAAGCGCGAGTTAATAGAGACACATAAAGCCTAGAGAATTAATTTAATGTGTGGTTAATAAGGATTAGAATAATGTTGGGTGATAGGTTTCAAAAAAATACATTTTCAGTCACTGTCCTTCAGGCTTTTTCTTCTTTCTCTCTGAAGTTCAGCTGTCATCAAAGTCACTAGTCTCTCTTTTATCTGTCTGAAAATGACAGTTTTACACACACATATATGCACACACACCGCACTTTAAGGCAGAATTTTTTTTTTCTTTCCCCCCGAAGTTAGATGTCGGCTCTCTGTCAAAAACAAGATGACACGTAGAAAAGTGGAGCTCACCGGGGAAACAAAAAGACAAAATGGGAAGAAAAAAATATCCGAAGAAAGATAAAGAGAAGAGCAACTGGGATGATAAGTGAAAGAAGGTCGCATGAAGTTGGGCATTTAGATAATACATGCTGAGATGTGTTAATGGCAGCGGGGTGCTTCTGGTACCATTAAACTAATAGATCCATAAGTCTGAAGATGGTAAAGACCTGAACGGCAGTTTATAATCCCACGTGATGGGATTTGGCAGCTGAAAACTATCATGGCGTCCATCACTTCATTCTCCATTTTACTGATCTGGAGGCATCTTGCAAGTATTTGACTGGCCGGTGTAGAACGTTTTTTTCTGGCTGACATCGTGTTGCAAACATGATAAAGGTTCAATGTTTCTGTAAAACGAGCCAACATTTCTTGTCGTGTCCTGTTTCCTGCCGACGATCAACACTGGTTTATCAAAACAAAGACGACTGGTAGAAGTTACACTAACTTGTGTCGTATGAACCAAAGCACAAACTGTACGTGCTTGTGGTTTAACAAAAGCATCGACCTTCCTTTAACAAACATTTGCAGTGTTTCATAAGCATCCATGTTTAGTCTTCTTCTCCACGGCTTTCGATCGTACACTGTGGGTGTGACACGGTATACCGACGATGGCAATAATTATGATATTTTAAAAAGGAAATATTGATATAGTGTGGCTGGCTGCCACCTGCAGAAAAAGCGAATAAAGAAGAAGATGCAGTAACTAGCTAGCCAACTACTACAACGTTGTGTGGCTGCCGTCAGAGGAGACGACAGACGAGAGCAAGACGCTCTACCTATAGTGCGGGTAAATATCGTGAAAATATCATTATCGTGTATTCTTCTGGTCGCGATAATCGTGAAGTGAAAATCTGATGTCATGACAGCTCGATATGATGCGATTCTAGGTTTCTAGGATGTAAATGTGATTAAATGATTAATCGTTTACGCTATAAAATGTCCAAAATCCAAAGTCTTTTCATTCGCTCTCATAACTGAAAGAGAAAAACAGCAAATCCTCACTTTAAAACCAGCAATGTTTGACATATTTGCTTGAAACAATTAATTGTTGATTTTATTATATACATGAAAACGGTTGGCAATTAATTTTCTTTTGCTCGATTTTATGGATTAATAAACTAATTGTTACAGCACTAATGCTCCTGCATCGACATCATTATTTGTGTGCACAAAACAAAATGGTACAAAAGTTCTATTGCCCTAAACTGTTCGTTAAATACAAAAGTAGATCTTTTTCTTCATGCCTCACAGCCTCGTTGTTTTTCAAGAAGTACATTCTGTGTAAAATCACGGCTCTGACCAATCACGCCACAGAAAATGAGATACTATAAATACACAGCTAGCAATAAGAGAATAGGATTCAAAGTAAATATTGATTTCTGACATGTTGATGTTAGGCGGCTCTGCTCCCAGCCGTAATAAAAACATTGTATGTAGAGTGGAGCCGAAACTGCAAATAACAAGAGAGCGAGCAAACAGACGGAGTGAGAAGAAAAAGAAGGACGGAGAAGGAGAGAGGGAGGGAGGGAAGTGGAAAAGAAAGACAGGAGGAGGGCTGCTGTTGCCACAGGAGAGGTTTCATGTAAAAACACACACACACGGCCGGCTTTCCTGTCCAATTCGCCAAATTACTGTCGAGAAGAGGAGGGGAGGAGGGGTGAGATGGATGGAGTGTGTTTGTGTGTGTGTGTGTGTGTGTGTGTGTGTATGTGTGTGTGGCCGGGCGTCCGACTCATCTCATTTACCGGCTTAGACAAGATCTCTCTGTCAGATACACTCACACACACACTCTCGCCCTCCGAAGTCTGAAATATTTACTAGCCTCATGTGGGGAAATCTCTCGGGATTATCCCCAATAACCTGTTTAACTTAATCCTTATCTCACACACATGAATAATAAATCTCCTTCCCCCCTACTCTCATCTCTCTCTCTCTCTCTCTCTCTCTCTCTCCCTCCCCTCTCTCTGAGAAAGACTGAGAAGTAACGCCTCTCTCACCTTACTCCCCATCACCCTCCCTCCCTTCTTCTCTCCCTCTCTCTCACACACTCACTCCATCTGCTTCATGAACATGAGCCGGCTGCTTCCACTGCCTCTCCGAGCGTCTTTGAGCTGTTTTGACATATGTGCTCCATCTCTGCTCCTCTGCCTCTTTTCTTTTTTCTTGCCATCAGTCCCATACCTCTCTTTCCTCCCCCCCAGCCTCCAGGACAGGAAAAGGAGCGGTAGCGGGGAGCACCAGCGAAGAAGACTGACCACAATAACAGGAAGAGGAAGTGGGCAGTGACCTGTGTGAGGGAGGACAGCTGCGGTTCAACACTTTTTGGCCACTGGATGAGGAAAAACCACATCAGAGGCGGCGGAGGGGAAAAAGAGCAAGAGCGACTTGAAACCTGTTGGACTCCTGAGGAAAAACCTTCACAACCTGAGGAAGGAAAACAGGGTGATAAAGACTTTTTACAATAAATAATTCAGAGGTGGAGGAACTGGTGTTATTACCTTTTCGCGGAAAAGAAAATTGTCCGGCTCGAACAGACTGAAATCTCAGTGATTACCTGCTGAGTGAACTCTGGTTATTTTTTTGTTCCTCTGTAGGTTTTTTTTTTTCCTTTTGAAATCCAATTCTGGGATACAGACTTATCTTGTTATCTGCTCCACAGTTGAGAAAAGGAATTGTACAGAAACCTGGTGAGCCACGAGAGAAATCTCTGCCCGTACACCTGCTGCTCTCCTCCAACGTCAGAAAAAAGAAAAGCAGCAGACGAAAAGAAGCCGGAGTGCTGAAGAGACAGTTGAATCAGGAGGTGGTTTTACTCCCCGTTGAGCACACGACCACCTACCAGCCACACATTTCTACCACAGCCTGCCACATCAATAACGCATAACCCCACTGTGAGTGAGCAGGAGAGCACCTTGAAGGATTTAGGCTTCATTTTGGACCCAAACAAAGATCAGAACATTTCTACTTGGCTTGGACTTTCTATCTGTATGGTGAGTTTTCTTTTCTCTATCATTTCTCTGCAGGGGATCACTGATTGCACAGGTGTGTGTCTGTATGTGTGTGTGTGTGTGTGTGCTAGACAACAAGTATGTGAGTAGATGTGACAAATGCACGGATACATCCAGGGCTTTTTTTTTTTTCTCATTCAGCTAAAATGGGGCTGCAAATTCACATTTCCCCTTTTTCTGATTCAAAGAAGCAGTGTATGGCAGCACAGGCAGAAAATGTAACCCAGATCCCTTTGAAAATGCTCCAGGCTACTTCCCCAGTCACTCCGGGGTGAAGCGCTCATGAATACCGGTCAAACTGTCACGAAGACGGCACTGAAATAACTCGGAAATCATGGTTATAATCCCCTTTACAGGACAGGCTGTCGACCACCGTCACCGTGCACATACGTTATGCCGATGATCTCGGACAGCTCGGTGTAGATTTGAATGCTGTAATTGAGCGCTGCCTCCCTCCCCCCCCAACCCCCAGAGGCTAGACTGTCATTCTTGAAAACAGACTGCTGTGACCATTAAGATGATGCAGGATGATCTGTGGACACAGGAGGGAAATATTTTAACAGCAGACTGAATCCACCAGGAGTTCTTCAGCCGGGTCATATCGAAGAAAAAACATTTCTTATTTCGCCGACCGTCAAGTTGATGTTAAGTTGGCGTGGCTGTAAAAATAGTGATGACACCATTTAATATTTCCATCTTGTCAGTCGAATGGTGTCATATTGCCGGCTTTTCATACACAATTAGTTTAATATGTCATTCCTCAACAGCACATGAAGGAGTGGACCATCTTAGAATGAAACCACCGCTTTCTGTGAAGATGTTTTATCGTTGAGATGCTGTTTTTGAATGCGTTTCTGATGCTCCCAGTCGTCCTTGTTTTCATCTCACAGTGTCACAAGTGTTTGTGTGATTTCCGTAAAGGGGGAACAGTTCCTCTGCAGTGCTGGATTTTCTCTGTGGATCAGGATCCATGGCCCGAAGGGGACAGAGGTGATTTGATTTGGTTGTTACGTTGAAAGCCGTTGATGCAACTAAACCCAGTGGTCTAATTCCTGGAGAGGGAGCTATCAGGGAAAATCCTTTGGGTGCCATCTGGGAGACTTCACCCTCCCACACACACACACACACACACACACACACACACACACACACACACACACACACACACACACTCACACACATACACAAACACAAGATTCGTGATTAGAGCCATTCATTCATTCAGATATATGTCAGAGTGCTTGACAAGCTGTCCAGCTGTGGCCATGTTAGCACAGCTGAAGTCTCTGATTACAACTGAAAGACCCAGTTAGGATTTTATTTTCAGTTACTGACCTGTATTCTCTATTTTACAGAATGCAACACACTTGTATTTGAACATGTTTAACTTAAGTTTTCCGAATATTATTGAATCTTTTTCTGTCTTTCTTCATTAGGATCTCTATTAGCTTCCCCAAGGTGGTTGCTAATCTTCCCGGGGTCCTTACAACAAAAACTGAAATTAACATCTCACTATCAGCAAAGCAGGAAAACACAATGAAACATTAAGATAGGAAACAAATTAAATTACTCTACGCATTTAAAACTTGAAGATTAGAGAACAAGTCAAATTACTCTTTACACATTAAATCAACAAGTAGAAGAAACCACAAAGACACAATTGTCATTCTGGTATCGAAAAATAAACAAAAATCAAACAAAAAGATACAAAAAAGACAACATCCCGTCCATGTGGAATGGATTTATAGGGACATACATCATGTAAATATGTTCATGAGTGAAAAACACATAATTCACATTTCATTTGAAGTTAAGAGGTTAAGAGAGTGGAATTAAATCTACTGAAATGTACAAGGAATCTGGTTAAAAGCTCCATCTCGGTTAAATATGGAGAACGTAAGACAAACTGACCTTATTGGATTTTTCAGTTTTTGTCCATCAGTAAAAGCCAATCAACACCACCTACAGATGTGATGTGTTGGCTGAAGATAGAGGCTTCAACAAAAGAGAATAAATAAGCATGTGTGCACTTTCCAAACATTCAGTATGTTCTAACATAACAAGTACATCTTAATCCCTCATGTCCTCCTTCCACTTTTCACTATTTGGGGGTCTGTAGTTGGACATTTCGCCCTCAGCAGACCGCAGAGGCAAACAGCTGAGCCAAATCCAACAGGCTGGGCTTTAAATTACTTTCAGATGACTGTTGGTCATTACTGTCGGTTTGAAATCTGGCCGACATCCTTCATGACGGCTCACTTTAATAAAATCTGATTTGTCTGATTGCGAGAGAAAATAGAATTAGCTAGAAAAATGTACGAACACCAATCAGAGCACGAATACACTCTGTGACACGAGAATGGTGTGTGTGTGTGTGTATGTGTGAGAGTAGAAGCGGTTCCTGGTGTGACTTGCTGGCAGACAGATTGTTAGAAGCTGCTCTGTGATTAAACCTGTTTTAATCTCAACAACAGACACACACACACACACAGACACACAGAGACACACACTACGGCACTCAGTAGTCCAACAACACCACAGATTTGAGGTTGTGAAATAAACAAACTCATGGGTTTAGGGCAGTGGAGTGGAGTAAAGTGAGCTAAACTGTGTGAAAGACATCATTTTGAGGCAGGTTTTTCATGTAACATGACTTTAAGTCTGAAGCTCCGGATGTGTTTATAAGAAATCGTTGGACAAGATGAACCACACAGAAACGATTTCTTTGATTTTTGGAGCCTTACAAGTATCAACTTTGACCTCTTGAACGCACCATACAGTCACCACATTTCAACAAGTCCTTTCTCTGGGGAGCTTCAGCAAATGTCATTGCAGTCAGCCTGCTCCATTAGGCAGCAGGCTATCTTGTGTGCGCGAGGGTTACAGAAACCGTCCTGTGATCACTAAAGTCAAGAGGGATCGTCTTCTGGGCATTTAAAGGTTGTCAAAAAAAGAAAAAAGTTCATCCTCTGGGGAGCGTTAGGTAGCTAAGTAGAGTACATGATCAGCAGCGGAGATATATTTCTTACGTACCGATATTGTGGCCTCAGCATGCTGACAGAGGTACTCTAAGTTCAGAAGATCACGATTAAGACCTTTAGGAGTCATCCTCTGGGGACTATGAATATTCACAGCAAATACAAATATGGCTGCCTGGCCAGTTGTTCAGATATTTTGCAACGGACCAAAGTTTTGGACAGAGTTTGTCAGATGGACAGACGCGTAGACATTTAACACAGTGACAACACCCACTGCTGTTTTGAAGTCTTGGGTTTGGCATTAACGCTGTCGCCATCTTGTTTTTTCAACCCAGAAGTGACCAAATTTGGACATTTGGAAACTGTTTAGCGAGGTAATATATCAAGTTAGAAGTAGGGACATTTTCTCATAAACTTACATACAGTGGGACATCAATTTAAAATCTTGGGTTTTACGACATGCATTAGCTTAACTTTTCAAGGACAGAGGGGTTATCATTTGTAACTCGACGTTGTTATCTCACCAACATCATTTGTATAAGAATACATAGTTAATCAAAGAAATATGTCATTTTTAGAGTTTCTATTTCTGTAAGTTGACATACAACATTTATAGACGCATCAATCAAAGTATGCTTGTGACAATGTTTCTGGCTCTGGCATATGAAGATCTTTGTTCTCTGATCAAACTTGTTGTCTTCAAGCTGAAACCAGGCTAGAGTCTCCCCGCAGGCTCAAATTCTTATTTTTTTGCCTTTGGGTATAGCCACTAGTGGGGATTTGGTTTAGGGGATGACGTGAACCGCTGAGTCACTGTGCCAATTTGAATGTCACATTTGAATAATTATAAAATAGCTTAAAAATCAGAAGAACATTACACTTCCTAAGCATGTTGCAAAGTTGTATTTGAGCAGCAGAGAGAAAATGTGGCATGCTACTGTTTTTATAGGTTTACGTCAAACGCAGCGGAGGCTCAAGTGCCATTATTCAGCATCAGATATGTGATGGCTGAGATCCAAATGATAACATACATTCCTTGTGTCTCCTCGGGTTTCATCACGAAGGACCGAGCTGAATTTTATTTTTCAAAACACAAAAAATCGACACAGCCACACTTGTGCATGAACTTCAACCACCCTTCAGCAACATCCGCCAGGATTATGAAGTCTTGTTGACTCGTTTCTCTGCTTTAGCCTTTGGTTCAGTAAAACTAGGTCAGACCTGTCTGCCAGTCACAAAACATCCCGGAGAATGACAACTGTATCTCTGCTCCTCCGTCACACTCACACACTCACACACTCACACACACACACTCCCTAGCCTGCGGACAATGTAAAGATGTAATTACAGATATTCCTGGATGTTATTTATTCTTCATACCTCTGAAAGATGCCTTTGATAAATGATGCCATAAATAACTTTGTATAATCCTGAAGTGAGATTTGCATGCATAGCGCTCACAGTCGAGAGGAAAATTAAAAATATGACTAACAACTACCGGCATAAATCAAAAATGACAGGTATGAACAACTATAAACACAAATCTAAACTTAATTTACATCTTCTTGATCATGCTCAATACTCCTGTCACTTTCCATACATCAGTCTGTGTAGCCTCGACTGATTTATAATGATAGGCCAATCTTTCCCTTTAACGTCTGTGGAGAGCAAATCCATAGTCACCTTCGCGTCCCACGCATACCTGCCAACACTTCCAATTCCCATGGGCGTCTCCTTATGTGTGATTCGTGTCTCAGTTTCTGTGAGGGATGGGAGGCTACCTGGCAACTCAATCCGGACATAGAGGTGAGCATACGCAAACAATCCTGCCTGACGTTTGTTACCCGTCCCTCCGCTCGCACACTCCCTCCACTCCCCTCAATTTGCTGCTGAAGATGGATGAAGCGGCTGCCAAGAAGAAGAAATACGCTTTCAATATCAGTCAACATGGTGCAAGACTTTCCTCTGAGTGTTGTCCTTTATCATTTTACTGCCACTCTTGTGCTTTCTGAAGGGTCTCACACTCACTATTTGTGATATTAGTTGTAGATTTAGACTTTGGGTTGCTTTTTTGTATATTCTTTCCAATTCATTTTACTGTTTTTTTATGAAAATAAAACTAATATAAGGTCATTTTACACTCACTTCTTGTAGTTATTCTATTCGTCAGTGGGTAACTAAAATCTGTGGGGGGGCAGGAGAAGAGAAACTGGATAAGAAATGGAAAGTCCATTGACCTGGTCACTGCTTCCTCCATGATTTCACCCATTTGGTGCGGTTTCTGCTCATTCTTGGCTTCTGTCTCTTTCCCAGCACTATTTGCAACTTCTTTATCAGACAGATTGTTGATTTAGCAAGAGTGCTATCAAAAAGCATTGCTTTATCACAACAAAGGTTTGCATATCTGCAGGCCAGAGCCTTCCGGTTTCCTCTTTTTGAATGATGAAGAGAGGATACCACTATCCGGGGCTGTGGAGAGGTATTTTATCTCCACCCCACAGGTGCAGAACGTACAAGCTAGTGCTGTCAGTTGCAGTTCAGGAGCAGCTTTTTGGTCGAGACACAGGCGATGTGAGGCGGCCTTTGTTGCAACTAGTTCTTTGATGTCAGTTTTGTGTGGCCGGGCCCTCAGGCAACAAAACTTCATGGCTAGGCTCAGGAAAACATTGCAAAATGTAATGGACATGGTTTAAAAGTCAACTTTGAGTCATGGTTTCACAGAGAACATGAAGACCAGTCACCCCAGTGAAAGTGCTTTGCTTATTTGACCCATAGCCTCAACACTACTTGGACTTTCTTGCTCTTTATACTCTCGCTCTCTGTTCTCCACAGAACTAATTGGGAACAAGTGACTTTGACGAATGCATTGCAGGCAATTTCATCGTCTAAAGTCCTGCTGTTGTGATTGAAAAGGCTGGGTTGGACTAAAAGGTCTGGTGTACTGGCAGACACATCATCATACCCCAGACACATCATGCACCATCTTATAGGGTGCTAACTTTGCTTTTAAGGTGAGGCAAAGAGAGTGACAGGGATGAAAAAGAAGAGAGGTGAAGAAGAAAAGGTGAGAAAAGGAAAAACGCAGGAATGATAGGCAGGAGACAGGAATAGACTGTGTGAAAAACAAGGTGCAGTTTTCACCTTAAGTGATTCAGCTGGGGAGGTATGGTAGAAACTTAAGAGGTAGAACAAAATGGTTGAAAGTACGAGACAGAAAGTTAAGACAAGCAGAGCAAAGAGTGTGAGACAGATGGCAAGAGGCAAAAACCAACAGAATGAAAGAGAAAAGGACAAAGTGTGACACAGACAGAAACTGAGAAAGGCATGCAGTCAGCAGCTGAATACCAGGAAGGGTGTGTACGCCCGCTAATGATGACCCTTCATTAACACACCCGTCGGCATTTCCCAGAAGGCATTGTGTTTACACTTCCTGTTGCTGATAAAAGAGGAGGAGTAAGACGCTGGCCGCTGAAGACGGAAATGCACTTTTAAAAAATGCCCTTTTAGGGAAAATGCCCCCAGTGGATTTGTCATCACAGCAATAATTGTGTGCCTGTGTGTAACCGGTCGTAGGATGTTACTGTATATGTGTGAGTAAGATGTTGTCCTGTATGTGATGGCGAGGAAACGTCTGGCTGGATTCTGATTCAGCCTCTCCCCTAAAATGTCAGTGTTCTTTGCTTGATAAATATCATATCCCAGGATGGCTGCAGCTCCAATTAACCAAAACAATACCAATTATTAATCCAAAGAAACTAATATCGCGGAACCCTACCTGCTCAAGAGGACAAACACTCCAGTCATTGTTTTTTCTTTTGTCGTTAAAGAGAGAACAAAAGATTATGACCGAATAGGCAGAATACATGTGGACAAGGTTCAGTTTTCAATTTTTGGTTGAAGTAAGGAAAAGATCATCCTTACAATACCTGTTGCTGTTGTCATGAACAAGGCTGGAGATGTCCCGGGGGCTCATTAAAAAAAAATCCCTGGCTTTGTCACCACAAACACGGCTGGAAAATGTCCCAAGGTCTTCTTATAAGTATCTAGTGCTGTCACGCTTCAGAACGTTGATATACCCTCGTCAAAAAGTACCCAGGGGTTGCTCACTGATAAATCTTGAAACAGTTCCCAACTACAGTCACTGTCTTGGCAACATTCTTGGCTGTAACTTCACCACAATCCCCCCCTAGACATGAAAGTTATATACATGTGATAAGAATGTGATATGACAGGATTTGTAGATATGTCAGTATATTACGTATGACATGTTGGTTTGCAGAACCAGTAACTGCCAACATTTTATCCAGGGGAATGGACAGAAGGGTCACTAAATACTGTATGTACATGCTTAGACGTTGTTTTTTTGTAATACTGACAAACTTAGATAAATATAAGTCTCAGTAACATTTAACCATTTAACCAGTTTAATGGAGTTAACAGCTTGTTCCAGTAAACGTTTGACAGCTCAGTTCTCAACTTGAGAACTTTAAAGTTGGGTATTTATCCAAACTTTGACCTTAAAGCCTTAAAAAAAATGATTCTTCAGTTTACTTAAAACATGTTTTCCAAGCTCACATGAGGACCGCTTTCCACGAAAGTCATCTAAGGACCCCTGTGTTTTTGGAAGCCACTACGTGAGAACACACATGTGCAGACAGAACAGGCTGTGATAGCTTTGATTGTCCAGAACATGTTGAGAGGAAGGATGTTGGGTGACGCGCCGTTAAAACTGCACAGTGAGGAGGACGCTGCAGGACACTGTCAGGAAGCATGTTGGGTCACAAACAGAAGCCATGTCTCACATTTCTGTTGAAGCACTTAAATATAAGATTTATCAGTTTTATTTATGTGAGATTTAATCATTTACCAACGAAATACAAGTTTAATGGAAGTTCAAAGGAGAAGCTTCTTTTCATTGCCCCTCTCTGTCCTCACATCCTAGTTTTCATGTTGTGTACGGTCTTGTTATTTTCTATAAAGGCGGTCGATGGCGACATAGCCAATTTTAATCTGTTGGATTTGGCCAGGATTTAGTTTAAACCTTTTAAAAAGAGCATGAAAAAACAAAAGTATTAAGTTCATGTCAAAGACGTATGTGCCCCTGTAGTTTCAGCTGGGAGATGTAAAAATGGTGAGTGTACCACTTACTCTGATAAGTAAACATAACTAACTCACAAAGTTTAAAAAAGGTACGCTCTTCCACACCTACTCTCCGTAATGAAGTTCAAGTTTCTCTCCTTTATCGAACTAAGATGAACTTAACGGCTCCTGTAACCCTGTAAAGCAAGCTCAAACTTCATTCAAACTCAAAATGAGCTAAATAAAACTCACCAAAACGTGTTGGTTTGTCCTTCCACAATCACCTCAGGTTTGGTTGAATTAAATCCTCAATTCACTGACTATGATTTGAAATGATTTCATCTCTAAAAGCCGTTTTTGTCTGCTGCTAATGCCCAACTGCTGTGTCTTTTGTCCTCCTGATCAAAACCACTGTAAATCGCCTCTGTACTTTATGGTAGAGCAGTATAGTGAGCAATTCTCGCCATTTCTTACGAATTTCACCTTCAAAGATTCACACTTTGCCTCTTTATATAGACTAGGCATCTACAGTAATCTAGTTAATTAATGTTTAATAGATTTATAAGGCTCAGAATATCTAATCAACACAGCAAAATTGACACTCTTGTTTGTGGAGGAGGCTGAATGGGATATCTGTTGTTATCTGTACTTTAGGTTCAGGGTTATGTTTCTGAAGTGCCGAGAATGATTGCAGGAAATAAATTAGATTGCGAACAAGCAAAAACATATGAGAGGCTCAGTGTGAACTGATGAAAGACATCAATTTGTCAAGTTAATTAAGTGTATACCAGCTGTGTGGCTTTGAATAAGAAAAATCCTTCACTGTAACTAAATGTGACATATAAATGAGTGCCAAAAGGTGCTTTTGAAGCTGCTGAGTAAGATCAAAGTGTTGAAGAAAAAGGCGGACAGTAACGAGTGAGATTAAGGTATTAAATGGTGAAATAACGTCATCACTTTCTGTTTATTTGCAAAGATTTGGGGTCCGCAAACAGAAAAGAACATCATACTATCTGTAACCATTAACACTTCTGTTCAAGTCCACAGGAAATTGCAATAAAGGACGATTCACTTCTGTTTAATTAATTATTGTCCCGAAAAGAAACCCAACAAAGAAAAAACATGAGGGGAAAAATACAAAACCCAAACAAAAGCATGTGAAGTAAAGGCCAAAAAGCACTGTTGAGTCTTTTGTTTGAGCTGATTTGTGGGGAGCCGTGTGAAGAGGTCAGGGGAGGTCAGCAGAATACGAGATTAGGCCATTAGAGGGAGAAGACTTTGTGCCGGTATAATCCCCTCATCGTAATCTCTCTTTCTCCCTCCCTGCTGCTAATGGCTGGAAGACAATAAAATGCACTAATCTTTCCACTGGGATGGCACGCGGCTCTGCTGAGATATCTCCTGGAGTACAGAGCACATAGACTAAAATGTTTTGAAGATTATTTCCCTGGCATTTCTGCGTTATTAGATAGAGCCTATAGGGGGGAGACAGGAACCATGGGGGAGACAGAGAGGGTGAGACAGTCAGAAAGAAGTTTACCAGACTGCTGGTGTTTGCGTGCGTGTGTCTAATACATTTTATTTTGGTTAAATACTGCTAAAATGGCTTGCAGGCAGGCGCAAGTGATGCAAGGCAGTGAAATGTCTCCAAACTCGTAATCAGTCAAAAGCCTTGAACCAGATGAGATGCCAGTTTGGTTTGAATTTGAATGGAAATTCCTCCAAATTTTTTCATTCAACAAGAGTAAAACCCTCGCCTGAGGACAATTTAATCTGTCTTTATCGAGGAAATCGATATTGCTAGTTGTTTGCGTGTTGCATCGCGCAGCGCATCAGTGATGTTCATGATGTAACGAACACCACTGATGTGGTGAGAAACTAAAGAAGTGAGACAGCCTTTGCAGTCAACTGTGTATGAATCCATGGCTGGTTTGAAACACATTTCAGCTGATCATTGTTCAAATAGTCTCATATAGACTTTCATGTTCTCCAGAGGAACATCATTTTGGCTTTTCTGGTCACCTGACTTTTCCCGTAAAGTGGCTGGAAGGTTAAATTTTTGGGGTTTTGAGTGTTTGTAGTGTTTTCTCCTTGACAGCTGTTGGCTGGATTACCATAACATTTCTGTTGGTAATGTCTGATGATTCTACCATCCACTGATGTGTTGAAACTCTACGTATCTTGATGTCCAATTATCAGTTTTACGTTATGACAAGGCTGTGCTTATGTTCCGGTCAATCTGAGGCACAAAAATCTTTTTTCAGGCTTGAAACATCAGCTTTAAAATGTCTTAACATCTTGTTAAATGTATCCAGCGGTGTCGGCCTTACAAATGTTGAAACACTGCCTCAAACAGTGGTTGCTGGCTTGGACATTGACAGCTCATAAACGTGTATTCTCGACGTCATAGACTACGAATTGCAGAAATATTGACATGTATGACGTAAAATGACGACACATTATTCTGGAGAATGGGATAGATCTTTGTGAACTTTGGTGACCTCCTCCTTGTGCCATCATCCAGTCACAATTCAAATCATCCAATACTTTTGTTTCCCTCTGCAACAGCTGGTTTTCGTTTACATTAAACATTATAGCTTTACAGATCTGCTGATGTGGTTTTAGACACTAAAGTTGTGTCCCTTTTCAAAAAGCTAAATCCACCGGGAATGTGGACTTGCTTATTTGTTTTGGCCAAGTCAATGCAGTCTGCCGCCAGATTGAGATTCAACCTTTATTGCTGACCGTGTCTGAATGTGTTTGAGTTACCGGAGCCGTTTGTGCAAACTCCACTTTTAAGTTCTGTCGGAACCATCACATTTGACTTAAAAGATAGCGTTCAAAGCTGACACAATAATCCTGTAATTCAAGAAATGGTATCAGCAACAAAGCCCTCTCTGTTCTGTACCCAAACCCTCTCTTTTTCCCCTCATTTTCATGTGCTGTATTGAAGGAGGAAAAAAGGAAATACCAATCAAAAATGTAAAATGTCAACCAGTCCCTTTATGGTAAATGCCCTTTTTCTAATGGCTGATAAAGAGAGACATCCTAAGTGGTTTTAATGTCAGCTCCTCTCTCTGTCTCTGTCTTCGCGCCTCTGTCTGTCTGTCTCGTCCTCTTTCTGTCTCTCTCTCTCTCATGCGGCACCAGTGGGTCAGGACCTAAAATGGGTCACAGGCCTATGTTTAATGGATCCCCACACGGCCGCAGTAGTGAAATTCCTCAGCCCAGGTCCCATGATGAGAGGCTAAATGTTTCATTTGGGTCCCAGGCTGAAAAGGTTTAAGAGCCCTGGTCCTAAATGATAGCTAGACCTCGAGCTCAGCGGCGGCCTGTAAGGGGACGGCGAGTCCTTGGCCTTCACTCTGAGTCACACCCTGGCACAGCGAAGGGGTCTGTCCACGGCTGATAAGTGGTTTTAATGTGATCTCCTCTCTCCTTCTTTTGCTCCCTCTCTCATTCCCACTCCCTCCATATTCATCTCGGACTCGCCTCATCCCTCTCTCTCAACCTTATTCATGCTTTTTACCCCTCTCCCTCCCCTCATTCCCCTCATTCCTCCTTCATTTCTCTCCCAGATGATGGCTCTGCTCCAGCTGTTGACTATGGGGCTTATGGCCACCGTAGCCTGGTGTGTTTTACCTGCTGTTGCTGAGGATTCGGGACTTCCTGTGCTGGAAGCAGAGAAGCTAGGCCAAGTTGACATTGTGAAGAAAGAGACTCATCCTGTCCTGATCAGGCAGAAGAGACACTGGATCTGGAACTCTCTCTACGTTGAGGAAGAGAAACCGGCGCCAGTCCCTTACAAGATAGGACAGGTAAGTTAACATCACGAACGCAAGAATCCTCCTTAAGTCTCTGGTCTAATTCCTGGGCCCAGCTTACACAGTTTAGTCTTTAAATGCTCAGTAATCTACTTGCCATGGCTGTCTGAAGGGAAGGCACATGTATATTTTTGTCACTTTCATTCAGTTTGATGTTGTTTCATGCCAAGAATCTGGGGCATTAACTTGTTGCTAACCAGCTCTTTGATGAATATCTAAGCGTTTCTGCTAGAATACTCTAGTTTATTTGTGGAGACTTGCTGGTTGGTTGTTGATTTGAGTCCTCGCTCCAGTCAGCTGTATTCATTTTTCTTTTTTCTCTCACAGTTGAAGTCGAGCCAGTCGCTGGATGTGAAGAGTTTTGAAATCGAAGGTGAAGGAGCAAACTCCATCTTCAGGGTGGATGAGAAAGGTGACCTGTTTGTCAGCAGATCTCTGGACAGGGAGGAGAAGAGCTCGTACCATTTGACCGCCAGGATGTACGATGGGAACAAGAAGTTGATCGAGGATTCTGGAGAGTTTGTCGTCCATGTGACGGATATCAATGACAACACGCCTGTTTTCCCCAAAGCGTATAATGGATCTATTATGGAGAGGTCAACAATAGGTGAGTTGGGTGGATTTATTTGAAAAACATCAACTTTAGGTTGAAAAGTTTTGGTTTTTCAATGTGCGATTGAATGAGGCGAACTCAAATTAGGTTTATTTCTAGAACTGTTGCTGTTGTTCCTGGAACATCATAATTAATGTTACGCCAGGACCATCACTGCAACTGCAATCATGTTTTTAAAATATCATCACTGCCATAACTCGAGGAAGAATACACATATATGGAAGAGAAACGTATCGTAAGCCTAATCCAAAGGGTATCTTTTAACCTAAACATGTTTTCCTAACCCTGACCCTGAATGTCTTTTGACTTAACTAGAAACAACGCCAATAAATGATTACTTCCATGGCGTTCTGCATTATGCATTTAAAACCAGCAGAATCTCTATGAGAAAACACACATGCTAAAAACATGAATAACAGCGTTTTCATGACTATAAATGAAGCAAATTCTTCATGTCCAAAATTTCCGTCGCTACATGTGTTTGACATTTACTACTCAGTGGTACTTTAGATTAAAAATAGACTGGACGTTTTTGAAAGGCTGGCAAAAATGAAACATAATGTCAACACCTGTCACAATCATTAGCACACCCCTCTGTGAAAAAAGCCACATTGCTGACTTAAATAACACAGTTCTAGCACATAATCACAATGCATTAATCAGTCAGACAGCCATGATGTTCAATATGAATCCAACTGCTGAAACCACTTAACGCTGCAGCATGATGTGTTATTAATGATACACGTTCTCTGCAACATTTATGTTTTTCCAGGAACAAAAGTAATTCAGGTGATGGCAACCGATGCGGATGACCCCACCACTGCTAACGGAGAGCTCAGGTACTCTTTGATCGAAGACCTCTCTGCCTTCCAAATCGACAGCTTTTCAGGTGAGCTCACTGCACTGACATCCAGCATGATTTTATCCTACAGCAACATTGTCTTTTGTCTTCTTTAACAAGTTAATGGAGGCGAGGTGTGGATGTACGAGCTGTTATATGCTGGAATATGAGTCCGAGCTGACCTCAGAGATAACACGCTTCTGTCTTACTGTCTCTCTGCAGGTGTGATCAGCTGCAAGATAAGAAATCTGGACCGCGAGACCAGGAGTCAGTATGTGGTGGTGGTCAAAGCTCAGGACATGAGAGGAAAGGCCTCTGGCAGCACAGCCACCACCTCTGTCACCATCACCATCACTGACACCAACGACAACATCGCTTCCTTCACCCGGAGTAAGAACAGAGCGCTAGAGCTAGATGACAATCTGTGGTTACGATTAAGAGATGTGTAACAAGCTTCTCTCCCGGTCAGATTACAATCATAACATGTTCTTTTCTTGGCCTTTACTGTCACTGTCTCCTCGATCTGCAGGGATGTACGAGATGCACGTTCCCGAGGACCACAGTGTGACTGAGAAAATCGGCACTCTGGAGTTGGAGGACAGAGATCAGATTCAGAACAAAGAACCCCTCTTCACAATCCCAAATGACATTGCCCAAATGTTTGCTATTGAACGCAGCCCTAACAAGGACGGCAACCTCATGCTCAAAAAGGTAGGAGGCTCTCACGGCAAAGAATGAGTAGACGATCTCAAGGCTAGTGCTTGTTCAAAGTCGTGATTCAACCACTGTGTTTGTTTCTTTTGGTGTGGCAAGTTGATTTTTTTTTTAGTTCGGATACTTACGGACATTTAACCTCTCTGCCTTTAGTGAATGTGCGCCATGATTGCTGTCCACAATTTGTGATAGAGTTGAGCAGAGCTTTACAATCGTTTTTCTGTCCAACACACTCCCACAGAGTGGATGAGCGGCTCAAGTACCTTTTCATTTTACCTCTTTGAAAAGCGTGACGGCTTCATGTCTGTATTGGATAGTACTTTGCAGCAGAGAACACTCAGTTGATGTGGTTGTTCACTGGCAAGTATGAATCCACACACCACATTTATACCCTGAAATTATAGATTATTAGGCCTTGTGCGTTTCTTTCCTCCAATACTTTATCATGTTTGCATTCATACTACTGTTCTCCCACTTTAAGTGGCAAAAATGGGACATCAGCCATTTATATACTACTTTCAGTGGACCTGTTGGCTTTTGAGATAAGTCATGTACTCTAGATTAACACTGAACCACTTTTTTATCCAGTTTGTTGCCCTAATTCAAGTTTTTCAAATTTATTGAGCCACAGTCTCTCCAAGTACCCACTTCAGTACGGGTTGCTCAGTTTAATTTAAAATTAAATTAAGTGGTTGAGGTAGTGCAACCTAATTGCCAGAATAGATATAAAAGGAACCTTTCTGCAAATCACTGATATGTTGATACTTTGGTTGACCTATTTTTTCATGTACCTGACCACCGTTTAGGGCTGTGAAACGATTATTTTTCGTGGTCACGTTAGGCAGGAAATTGTCCCATGGTCTCCTTGAAAGTATCCAATTGGTTTCACACTTACAAATCAATCAACTTCTGCTCAACTGATATTCCATCACGATAGCTCCCACCTGCCGATGTGAAAGTCGGGTCATAATTATGTAATGTCAACAGGAAATCAACAGGAAATGGCAATTTTGGTACAAAGGTAGCATGGTACGTATCTCGCACATACACATTTGAACGTATCAGTTATTCTGGCAGTTGTATACTCTCACTCCCTTGTGCCAAAAATTACATGGAAAAATTAAAATTCCAAAGTCAAATGTGAGATTTTCTGAAGGACAATGATGCCCAACATGGTATTCAAACCCAAAACTCTCGGCCTCCTTCTGGTGTCGCGAGAACTATTTCTGCCTGCAGGAACTCTAGCAGGTTTTTACTTGACTGGATTGTGCTCTCCTGATAAAGTATTTAGGACATCACAGAGCTGAAAATGTATTCTAATGAAATGAGCTCTGTAATAGCTTGTACTCACGCTGGCCTGGAATCGAATCGCACCACAATCTTCTCCCCTCAGCTCTGCAGCCCTTCTCATCTTTCTCACCGGCTGTGTTTACATGTACAGAGTAAGCCAGCTATCAGCCACACTGCGGTTAAGGTCTTATTCTTGTTAAGCTGTTTACACACGCCTTTGATAGCCTGCGACTGAGTATCCCTGTTTCCATGAATAATCCAGTTAACAGAATATGTCTACCTGTGGTGTCCCATCCACAGATAAAACAGTCCGCCAGAAACAACATTTAAGTGAACAGGTTATTTCTAATACAGGGGAAAGAAATGATAAGAAGAAATATGACAGTAAGCAGAGCTCGCTGCTGTGTACTTGTTGACATGAAAATGTATCTGTAACGCTACGCAAGTCTCAATTTGTGCGGATGTATTTCGGTGCATGGTGCGTTTAACGTGGAGGAAGAAGTTGGCATTTGAATGTGTCTCTTAAATCCAGAGTGTGAGCTTAACCAGGTTGTTTCCACCAGGTTGTTACATTTAGAAGCCTTTTTACACCTGCTGTCCTCGGTGAACAGGTGTAAATGCTCCGAGGATGGAGATAGGGAAACGCATTCGAGCGTGTAAAAAATAAAGTGCAAATGCAAAGTGTTCCTCGCTCTAAAAGACAGGTGCGAGATACGTGAAAATTCCTCCGAGGATAAAGCCAACTATGGAAACAACTAAACCTCATGAGGAGAGGGACTATGACGTTGAACAATTTACTTCGTTTAGCGAGAAAACTGAGAAATTTAGCTTTTCCAGCTGCGTAAGATTTAGACTGTATGGACACGAGGTGAATGTTGCCTTTTTGGTTTGTTGTTTAATCATTAATAAGTTATACACAGTTTGTGAAATCACATTTCATATTGGGATCTTATTTGTCAATGTTTCTCATATCACGTACTTATTTTGTCGTTTTGGACTGAATTCCCTTTCACCTCTCTCTGGGATCTTCAGGCTCTCGACTACGAGACGAAGAGCACCTACACTTTCACCGTCCAGGTGCGAGAAGACTTACGAAACCTGCACTTTCCTGCTGACAACACGAACAGCGCTGTCACCAATGCCCAGGTAAACATCTGACAGGACATCAGGACATCGACTGCTTTTCATTCAATTTCTATTAAAACAGGAAAGAAGGAAATATACTGGACCACAGCTGCGTGCAACATAACACAACTGAACAGCCAATGATTCGAAAACTGAGGGGTATTTGATTGGAAATATCAGATTAATTATTAACTCATATTTCTTTCATGCCTCAGTCAGTCATGAAATCCTAAAATTGAGTTATACAGTGAAGCCACATATAATTTTTTTTCACAGTCAAGTAACAGCATACTAGTTATTCTACGCTATTATTAAGTAATTTGCTGCTTAATTTGTAGATTTGTTTCTTGTTTTTCAGCCTCCAGATCCTAAAGATTTGCAGATAATTTGCTCCAACCAGTCTGATACCAAATAATTTGATCTAAAAAGAAGCTATTTTCTCTTATTTCAAACTTTTATACCCTCACCAGACTCCAAGATGTTTATTTCTAGACTGAAGCAGCTTATTCCAACATTTCTCCTCAAATACAGTCTTGCAGCATGGACGTATAATTCTCTAGAATTAACTCTGTTCCTCCTCAAATTCAGTGTTTACTTCTTGTTTTCCTTTATCGGCTGTAGATATGATATATTCCTGAGCAGAGGAGTAGGGTCTTAGCTAACAGGTCTGAGTCACAATAAGACTTAACGTTGACCAAATGTGCACAAAGCTGACTTTCAACTGGCACGGACGGTTTTACATTGACAGGTAGTCATCAAGGTGTTGGATGTGGACGAGCCACCGGTCTTCTCCCAGGAAATCTACACTTTCTCTGTGGAGGAAGAAAGCATCGTGAGCAACATCGGACGAGTCACAGCCAAAGATCCCGACGCAGCCAACAAGCAGATACGGTACGAGATTGTGCAAACGTCTACGGAGAACAAATAATGTCGCTGCCTGAGCCCGTACACTGATCTCCTCCTCTCTCTCTCTCTTCAGGTACTCTATCTTAGACAAGGACTGTCCCATCGCTATAAACCCGTTCTCAGGCCAGCTGTCCACCCTGAGGATGCTGGACCGAGAGCTGGAGGCCACACACGTGTTTCAAGTTAGGGCTCAGGAGGAGCCAAGTGGTACGTCACACATTCATTTATTCATCCTGTTTCCTTTCAACAATGGAACCTCAGATAAAGAATGAAAGCCATGTGTGTTCCCAAACAATGCTTACAGGGAGGGAGTTAGGGAGGCCAAAAAGACGGTGTGTTCTCACCGAGCAGCTCTTCTGGATTTATTGAGGGATGGGAGTGTAACACGTTAACAGGGATTTTTTACAGATTGAATATATTGCCTCAACACCTGGTCGACCCACACGGGAAAAAGAGAGCAAGCAGGAAAATCACATTAGTGGCTCTCTTTGTTCACTTGCAGCTTCCAAACCAAACTATATATTTTTAGGCTTGCAGTGAATGAAATCCAATGATCTATTTTCGTGGCTTGTCACGATGTTTAAGGAGCACAATGGTCCCCAGAGCTTGACAAGGTCCCTGATATACAGTACATGCACTGTACTAAAGATAGTTTCAGAAATCTCGGTACAAGAGAGCCACGCATTTTATCAAAAAGATGCATATTCAAAAACAGCATCAGTGATGTAGAATAAATGTTAAAGCTGCTTTGATGTGACGAAAAAAAAGCTGCCAAACAAAAAGCTCACGAATAGAAATCCTTTCAGTCACTTGACCTTAATCAGCTCCATCAAAGACAGAGACGCACGCAGCTCATCAGTATTGTGGCAGAGCGGTCGCATCTCTTCATTAAGGTAAAGACAAACACGCCTGAACTGAGCCGTATGAGACGAAAGAGAAGATAAAACTTAAGCAAAGACAAAGCTTCAAAAGAGCTCGGAGACGCTGTAAAAATGATTTTGCGCGTGACTTATGTGGGATTTTTGAATATTTGCAAAAAGTAACAAGTGAGTGAGAACGTGGAAAGTAAAAATGCACAAATGTATTTCCTCTGTGTGTTTTGCAATCTTCGTCTGTTGTCACATATTGAGTCTGACATGTGCATTAAATAAGATCACAAGAGCTGCATGTACGGATGTTTTTGATCCCTCCCACATACGTCTGCACCGAGACTCCCTGTGGACGGCTCACTGAAACGTCTTGTGCATTTCTTTTCATTGTTCCCATTGTCAGAACGCTGTGAGATAGTTAAGACAACTGTTTTACAAAATAAGCCTCTGAAACAAACACAGTACAGTTAACTATTCTCTGTTGTCTCTCCCCTGCAGGATTAGAGTCCTTTGTGAAGGTTAACATTACAGTTCAGGACATCAACGATAACAAGCCTGAACTGGCTGTGGATGAGATCTTCCTCTGCGAGAACGACGTCACTGATACAGTAAGATAAACTCGGTATTTCTACATACAGTACAATACAGTGCCTTAAACTGCATTTCAGTGATTGTGCTCACACAAATAAAATGCATGCTGCATACATCTAGACAAAAACAAAGTTTGTGTCCTCTAATTTGTCCTTTTAAATCCCTCCTCAGGTGATAGGAACACTGAGAGCCACAGATAAAGACGACCTGCCTGCCACTTTTCGTTTCAGCCTGGCCAGCGAGAGCTCCAACTTCTCCATCAGAGACCATGGCGGTAAGTCTTTGTGTGCTCCGAGCATATTTACCTTTCTTCCAGTGCTTGTTGCTCTAAACGGTCCTCAGAGGAAAAGCACTGGCCTCTGCACTTGTTGCTATGCAACGACCGAAACTCCATTTGAGGCACAGTGCTTTGTTGCTGAAAGTTGAAATTATTTTAACTTCTCAAAGCGTGCTTTGGCTCTTCCAGCCAGACGGGGGATTTAGAAAGCCTGTCTGGGACCATAAGTGTTGTCTAGAATGCACAACAGCAAATATTGAAAATAATGAGAGCAAGTGGCTCGGTGGACTTGCAGATGGCTCTCTATGTATTCTAAACTCATCCCAGCTCAGGATGTTCAAGGAGCTCGTCACACACAGTGCTACTGTGCTGCTGATTGTTTTACAGGGAGGTGATGGAAAAATGCACCAAGAAGTTAAATTATCAGGGAATTGCACGAAAGCATGCACACATATTAATTACATGTTTATTAGGACCGAACAATATGTCAATAAATAAATGTTATATGTACGGTATAAATGCATGAAGATGGCACTCAGGAATATATGTTTTAATGCGTCGGCTCGATCGTCTTGTCTGGCAGTAGACAAACTCATTGAAAGATAGATTCCACGATGTGACTATCCGGGGTTAATTCCTCCACATCCACTGTGTTTGTTTGTACATGCAGCCAGTAACTATTGTACAGTCAGCAGCTAGCAGCTCTGTGAGGCTATAGTGTACTCACCCACTGTGCTTTGATCTAAATGCTAATGTCAGCATGCCAAGATGCACTCAGTTATAATGCAAAAATGTTTGCACCATTAATTACAATTTTTTTTACATTGTATCACTGGAGGAAAAGTCAAGGAATACCATAGTCGATGTCATGTCTGAATAATTGAACTGATTTCGACCAGCTCTGGGTGGTGAAAAGTCACTGAGTATCAGCAAACCATCATCATGATTCATCCTCTGGGCACCATGAGATCTGTGCCGGATAACAACTGAATAAATGTAAATATTTAATCGATCTGATGGACAGACTGTTAACTGATATTCATATTTTTGTATAATTAAATACACAGCAGTGTGGTTTTAAAAGACTTCTGAGCAACCAGCTCAGTTATTATATATATTTCGACTGACCCACTTGTATTCTTTTTTTTTTTTTTCCCACACAGCTGACTGCTGCTATCTCCATCTCTTATTATCATTAAAAGATTATTCTAAATTCAAAGCAGCATCTGTAGCCAGTAGATCCGGCGCCGTTCGGGAGTTAAAGATATGTGGAAATAATTGTGCAAGTTAAAAAATGTCAGCTTAAATAAACAGACTGTGACACAGAGGATGGTGTGGAGAAAAAAAAAAAAAACTCGACGGAGACGTTTCCTTTGATCCAGACATTGATATTTAGGCAAAGGTTGGTGCTCTGTTACATCAGATTTTCCAAAAGCCTATTTGGGTTATTCGACTAAGGACACAAAATGGCACAAGTAAAACAGTTTTCATCATTTTTGATCATCGCACGACCATATAATACATGAAAGCCAGAGGAGAGGTGTTACCGACTGTTCTAGTCAAATATTAAAAGTCAGAATAGATGGAAGCCTAAGGTGGTCAGATGAAAGATTTAGGTGAGGTGTTGCTGTTTAATTTAACTTGAACTTGAAACATACTAAAGGGAAGATAAACAGAGAGGGGGGAGGAAGAAAAAAGAAAAAAAAAGCATCAACTTGCCTCATCCATTTCCTCTCTGCTCGTGCCTGGAGGGGGCTGACATGTTGAACTGATGGAGAAGAGGAAGGAGGAAGATGGGAACGAGCGAAAAGGAAAGACAGATGAGGCAGAGGTGGAGGGAAAAACATGAAAGGAGGCCGAGAGGAAAGAGATCGGGATTAAGGGAGACGGTTAATATTAAAGTGAGACCGTGTTAAAATGAGGAGTGGGGGGTGAGTGTGAAAGGAGAGGGGATAATAAACAGGAGGGGAAAAAAGCAGAAAAGGAGACAGAAATGTGAATGAATGGAGAAGAATGAAGGTGAGAGTAAGGAGAAAACAGGAGGAAGATAAAAGAGGAGAAAAGGGGAGGAGAGAGGAGAAAAAAATGAGGGTAGAAGAGAAAATAGGCCAAACATGAGAGAGAGAAAGAGGGAAAGAGAGAGAGAGAGAGAGAGAGAGAGAGGAGGAATAAAATGAAAGAAATGAAGAGAAAGACGAGGAGACCAGATGATGACATGATAGAAGAAGGAAAGATGGCATCAGAAACATTAATGTTTAAATCACAGGTTGGAGAGAAAGTAAGAAATCTGAGAGCCGGGAAAGATTTTTAAGGAAGCCGGTCGGTGGAAGAGGAGAGTGGAAAGATGAGGAGAAAAGGCAGCGACAGGAGAGGAGGTGGATAGTTGTTTCGTAAGTGCTGGTTGTCAGTGTGAACCTCAGCCTCCCCCTGTGGCTCAGCGCTGTGGTCACCCAAAAATCATCTGACAGCACCTCACATCACTTAACACACAACAACTCCGGCTCTGCTTACAGACACACACACACACACTCATGCAACAAGAGCTGCAAAGTGAGGGCTTTTAAAATATTCATCAACTACCAGCTCTTTAAAACTTGCAGAAAAAAAAAAGAAACACAAAACAAGCATGCTTTCATTACGGGATCCAGAAACACACACACACACACACACACACACACACACACACACACACACACACACACACACACACACACACACACACATCTGCACACATCTGCACACACACACTCCAACAGTCAGTGTAGCCGCACAGTGAAGTGACAGGACTCGGTGTTCAGACCAGGCGCTAACACGAAGCTTGCTGCATTAATACCAGACAGACAAGAGAGAGGAGGAGGAGGAGGAGGAGGAGGAGAGGAGAAAAGGAAAAAAAAACAAAGAGATGAAGAGGGGGGGAAAAGGACTAATGAGATACAGGAGGAGACAGAAGGAGAGAACAAAAGAAATATAGAGGGGGACAGTGAGAAAATCCAGAGAAATCCAGAGAGACGGGAAGGAGATGAATTCAAACAACGCAGTAGCAGGAGAACGAGACGGAGAGGAGGGATGAGATGAAGGGAGGACAGAAGCTGTTTTCATCTTTTATTCAGTTGGTAAAGACTTCATCTGTACCCATGTCCTCCCACACACACACACACACACACACACACACACACCTTCAGTGACTTACTCCGTGTCTTGAAGGCAACAGTGGAAATCTGATCCCAGTGAAGTGCCCGTATGAAGCTAATTTGGTTGTCAGACAGTTTGAGCTTTCAACAAAAATCATCTTTCTCACTTACCTTCTGCATTATCATGCCATGTTGTGAGGCGTGTGTACTTTTGCGCCATTAGCGACAGAGCTATGAGTTGCTAACTGAGTTATAAAGATATGGCAGCCATGATTGTGACTGACTATAGCACCCGTATTGTAGCCGGTTAGCTCAGCCCTTGTGAGGGAGTCCTTGGTTGCAGCTGAATAGTCTTTTATTTGCGAAGGACGGTTGTGAAGTAACCCGGAGCGTATTCTTGAACTTTAAACAGAACAGAAATGTTCCTTAGTGAGCGCTGACATCAGGGTTCTCAAACATTTTTCATGCCAAGGATAGAGATGAGGAGCAAGGACGCCCTCCATATACTGAATACAGTTATACTGTGTGATGGAGTGGGCTTGTAATTGATTGATTATTTAAAGCTCTGCAAAATGTTACAATAACACGCAGTTAGACATGTCATTACACCGATGAACCCTTTTGATGCACAACGTATCGTTAGCATCTGTGTGCAATATGCAAAAGTCTTCCTGCAAGAAAACCTAACCTGTTATGTGTAGCTGCTGCTTAGTGATTTAATGCAACATAGGTCAGCTTGCGTGCATAATTACATGAGGAATCGTGATTTGCCAAACATCAAAGTGTGTAAAATATATATTTTAATATCTCTTTGCTAATATTATGTTGGATTCTTTAATTTTAGGGATAATACATTTTGAAAATGTATAATATCAACAATAATTTGTCCGCCACCCACCTGAGGAGTCTAAATTTTAAAAAAAGGTGCTTCAGTCCTCGTTATCTCCTCTAGCGTTCCAAAATAAAAGGAGATGATATCATCCCTTAACATGCATTAATGTAAGTGAAGTCATTTTCTCTCAGCGCCGCTGTCTTTTCCCTGATATCTTTCCTTGACTTCCGGTTGTTTTCCCTTTGAGGTCAAGAAAAAAATGTTTAGGAAAAGTCATAGGATGTAATTATTCAGACTGTTTGGACCACAGCCCTTTGTTGTCACTGCAGAGCGTCTAGAACCGCTGTGTTCTGAAGGAGAAGCACTCCTTACTGGTGTTGTGTGGGCTTTTTGTCAAATGGAGGATGGATGAAAAGGTTTTTTTTTTTTTTTTTTTTCAAATTCAAGATAAATGACCTCCATCGCTCGCTTTTACTGTATAATCCACAAAACACACTGCCGTCTGTAAAAGTTCCATTTTTATGTTAAAATGTTTCAACAGAACTGCACAAATCTGCATAAAGAAAGCTCGTCCTTTCCAAAAGAAGGTCTTTCATATATAATATAATGCCACTGAAGGATGGAACAGATTGAAATAAAAGGAAAAAAAAAATTAAACAACTCTCAGGGAGAAATCATTGAGCCAAGAGCTTTACTGTGCCTCTTTTCATATCATTTGTATTCTGAGAGTAAATGTCAGCAACAGGCAGGTTGTTTTTATTTAAAGCTGCCGTATAACCGGAGCTGTGCTGCGTCTGTCTTTGTCTGACAGAGGGGGTCTAGGTACGCTCGAGTGTTCACAAGGGTCTTTCCTGCCATTGTGTTCCTTGAAATTCCTCCAACGGTGGGATATTGTGGAAAAACTGCTCTCCCCATCGTCCCAGCAGGAAACTTCTGCCTGCTGAGGATTTGACTAATGACCGTGTTGTTGGTCCGGTCTGCGGAGGAGACATTGTTCTGCTCCGCTCAACACGTTTCGATCCTCGTTTTATTTCTATTCTTTTGTTTCTGTGCTCTCAGACTGTAAGCTTATTGTGTATTGTGACCCTCACAACCTTTCTGCGCATCAATTCACCACATTGCATTCGAATTATAAAAGGCTGTGTTAGCTTTGGACAGACGTCTCAAATCACTAAGAGAGAGAGCAGCGTGATGATGCATTTATCTGAGCATTTACAAATTGTGGGCCCCTCGTGAAGGATGCCACAATTTCTGGTGCTGCCATTATCTGTAATCCTAAATGATTCAAATCCTAAACACACCAAAGTGACAGATAATCACAAATTATCTGTCTGCCTTTATGTTGCGACGCCTTGTTCTCGTATCTTGTTTTATCTGTGGAGCAGGCGCTCGCTTTATAAATAGACTTTAAAGACTCTATACACACCGAGCAGGTGAACATTCGATCCGCTTTAGCGAGATGAAGTGATGACTCAGACAAATTAGACTCGGATTTTGCCGACAGGAAAGGTAAATTTGTGTTGTGAAGGTGGTTGTCATGTTCTGTGCGTATTTATACGTTGCTTTCTTCTTCAGACAGCACAGCCGACGTCATTGTGAAAATGGGGCCGTTCAGCCTGGATGACCCCAAAGACTACAGCGTGGACGTCCGCATCGATGACGGAGGGCGACCCGTCCAGACCAGCATCACCAAACTGGCAATCAAGGTCTGTGTGTGTGTGTGTGTGTGTGTGTGTGTGTGTGTGTGTTGTGAAGATTGTTTCAGCACACAGATAAACTGCAAAATCTGTTTTTTAATATTCATAAATTTCATCAAACCAGTGTTTCATAGAATAATACTCAGGGGATCTAATCACATGCAGTGTCTAACGCCCTGACTGACTCATTGTTTGTGCTGCTGCCTGTTGTAGTCGTGTCGGTGTGATGCCAGGCGGATTCCTACGCAGTGCAAAGCCGGAGCTCGGAGGATGGGAGTGAGTGTTCACGCCCTGATAGCGATCCTGCTCTGCATACTGACCATACTGGGTAAGCTCAGGTTTTGTCTTGTGTTCTCCTTCTTTTGTTTCTATCCTTCTTCTTCATCCTCGGTGGAAAACGCTCATGACGTTTTTCTGCTCTGCACTTCTCTGAGATAATCTGTTTCTTAAAAGTGTCCCGCAAACTTTTCCTACTGTGAGAATATATTCATTATCAAGAGGAACTTAAATGGGATGCTAAAAAAAAAAAAGATCAAAAGACTACAACATGGGAAAAAAAAAATCCAGTGATGTGAAGTTGGAAACAAGCTCCTCATCTCTGCTTGATGTTAAGGCTCAAATCTACACTAGCCGCTACTAGCATAACACCCACAAATCAAACAAAAACTGCATTGTGGGTAATGCAAGAGCCCGGTTTTAGCAAGGAATAAGAATGCATGAAATTACTTGTTGCTCTGCTGTTCTGAACCACCTATAATGAGTGCGATGTCTCTGTGGAGCAGGGTGAGATGAGGGCATATTTCTTTTTGTTGACATCTGCAACCTCTCTGCTAGATGCCACTAAATCCCACACACTGGTCTTTTAATAGCAGCTGACAATCAATTTTGCTGACCCTGAGTGAAACGAACATTTGCTTATGGTGCTTTTAGTCATAAGCTGCTCTTTGTGTTTTAAAGACATTATTTCCAGTTAATCGTGTGGACATTTGATACGGAAGTCTGGGACTTAGAAAACATCCTCTGACTTTCTCTCGTTTTTCGTAGTTGGAAGGAGGAAATCTGTTGAAAGTAAACAAATGAGAATCACAATCAAGCACAAGTTTTATTCCAAACAAGCAGAAAAAAAAAAAAAAATGCACCTTTTTCCTGCGTGGCTCTGGGTTTGTTTACGGTTTATCAAATGCTGATATACAAGCGTCGGTGACTTTCTTCCTTGTTTCTATCATGAATAGAGAGCAGGAGAGAAAAAAAAAAACATTTTTGAAAAACTGCGTACTTTAAGTCTTGGTTGTTTTACAGTTTGTCAGCAAACAGGTGCGAAAGGTCTCTTAAAACCCACACAGTTTTTATTCCGAGACATATTCATAGAGATAGCATCAATGATGCACAAAGCCAGCGCTGAGTGATTGGGCCATGTGCAGAGATTCACTTGCCCTTGCTTTGCGATAAATAAGGTTTGTGTTATGTGGGGAGCAGTTCCCCTCCCTTTGTTGTTGGTTTTATGAATAATGCAGCGGCGGATGTGGAAATAATGCCTGCGGTTGTGTGAGCTCAGTATTCTCTTTGATACCTTCGCCCCCCCTGCTCTTTTATTTCTGGGGGAAAAGAGACACTTGTCATGCTGGATGAGAGACACGGCGGGGAGATAGTTGGCCAAACAAGAGGGATCTGAGATTGAGGAGTGCTGAGGAAGAGAAAGGCAAAGAGAAGAAGGAGAAGTTAAAGATTAAGAGGGATGGAGGCAGCGTGACAGATGGGGGAAAAAAAACCAAACTTATATCTGGATACGGGAGGTGGAGAGAGGTGAGCAGGGAGACAGACGAGAGGCGAGTGAGACGGCGAGCTGAGCTGGGGTGAGACTGACAGAGCGAGACAGAAAGAGGTTAACGACGAGAGATGCAGAAGAGGAGAATTGTGGGAAAAGCGGCAGAAGAATAGGACTGGTAATGAGGAGAGTTTATCAGCTCTTTAGGTGCCGTCTGCTTATCAAACACCACCAAACACTCAACCTATTAACTATTAATACACTCCTTCACTATCGGGCCATTCCCTTCGTTTTTTTTTTTTCTTCCTTCATCTCTCTCTTCCTCTTTCTCTTTCCCTCTGGGTCTCTCCGTCTCTCTCTCCCTCTCTGCCGCCCTCTCCTCCCCTCGCTGTTTTCTCTTTATCAAACACCCCCAACGCAGGCCAGATTAACTATTTAATGCACTTGTCATTATCTGCCAGGGCCCCAAAGCAATTTACCGCGGCTCCCCATTCACCGACGCATTTTCTCACAAGAAGTCGGGGTTTGACACACGAAAGGAGAAATTTTCTCAGTCTTTTTTTTTTTTTTTGTACAAAGAAAGGGCTTCTTCTTCTTTTTTTTTTCTTTCTCTCCCCCCTCCTCTTTTCTTGTCGCTCTAAGTCTGATATCTCCAGAGCTTATTAAACTGCAGAGCATGTGTTGTAAAAGATTAATCTGTTGGTTTCCCAGGCAAACTTAAATTAGTCCCGCTCGCCCTCGACTAAAAGGCATGGCTAATGCTGCCCGTCCGCTGAGAGAGAAAGAGGTTCATATCGGGACTGGGGCTCCGGGCCTAATCTAATGTCAAATGTATCCCTCTCCTCTTCATCTTGTCTCGTCTCCTGATTTCCTCAGCCCTTCTTCTCCATTTCGTCCTCTCCCTCCTTCCCGCAGTCGTTAGCTCCTCATTTGTTTCTCCTTGTCCTCATTCGTCATCTCTACGGCCACAGAAAGGCAGGATGTAGGCAAGAAGGAGAGAAACTTCACTTTGTTTCTTTTACCCCACTCTATTTTCATCTTTGACACCAAGTTAAGACAAAGAAAAATGGGACAAATGCATCGTTTGAAGCATGTTGACTGTCTTCATATTGTCTGTAGATATCTCTGCTTACGTCACAATCTGGTAAAACCCCTGTGATCTTGTCGTTTGGTGCATTTCCCACTTTCTTCACAGTTAAGCTTGAAACACACATGTGTTTTCTCGGCCTGTTAAAGCTCTGAGAGTCAATATGAATGATCCCACTCAGGTAGACCAACATCTGATGCTGGTCTGCTGGTGTTGACGAGCTGTTGTTGGAAGGTTTTGCTTCCCATCATCCACATTAAGATTGTTCAAAGTTTGACCTTTGTGACTTTAACAAAACTGTTAATGTCGCATATTGGTAGAAAAAAGATGCAGAATTTTACAGTTCTTGTTGTCCACATCTCTCTCTGTCGTGGTTAAAGGGAACATGTGATTTGGCTGAAATGATTATATTTTTCTGCATGGCCTCAGTCGTTCAGTGTTCTTCTGTGTGTGTGTGTGTGTGTGTGTGTGTTAGTCATGATTTTATGTAGCTGATGGGCTTTTGAGTCATTGTTGTTTGCGCTGATCTTAAAGGTTGTTCCCACCGTTATGTAAGATCTGCAACAAGTCCTCCACATTCAGCTTCGTCTTCAGAATATATGTTGACAATGTAGGTTTCATTAGCTCAGTCGCCAGGATATAATATATATAATACTATATGATAGAATATCACCTTCACATTACAGGCGTTATTTGTAAGAAAAGTTACTTTGGCATTTTAGAACGGGATGGCCGCCGTCCAAAGCGAATGAGACTCAAAAATGTAACTTTTCTTGCAAATGGCACCTTTAAATACTTATTACCTGACTTTCACATCAGGATGTGGAGTGAACATTTATGGAATTTTTACCGACCTTTGGACATTTCCAGCAGGGTTTTGTGTTGTTTCTTAGGAAGTCGGACCATCTCCATTCATGTTTGTGTTTTTTTTTTTGTGCCTAAACCTAACAAGAGCAAAAACACAGCATTGGGATGAGGGAGAAAAAGAAAATTCAACATGAACAGACGTAAAGTTTCAACATCAAGAAACATGGTTTTGGAAAAGTATCGAACAAACAGTTATTCAGTAAACAACAGTAAAACACAAATGTCTTTTTGTTGCAACTTTACGTGTCCGTAGATTTGAATCTCAATTTCTTGTTGTCTGGTTATGTTTCAGTCCAAAAACCACTTGTTATGGTTCGGAGAACGTTGTGTTTTGGCGTAAATTACGTGGTTTTGTTGTCACAAACATGGCTGGAAAATGTCACAATATCATGTTAAAGATAAATAGAATAAAATGACACATCACTGTCAGAGTTTTCTGATCTGACTCTGCTGCGGTTGAGGCTTTGGTCAGGTCGACTGGGGTTTGGGAAACATCATGTTCTGGGTTAGAAACCAGGAAGTGAACAGCGGTCTCTGTTCACCCACAACCTTCTTCCTCTGTGGTACTTTGTGGCTTTACAACAATGTCACGCTACCTCCATCCGAGCTCCTGCTGGACAGGAGTCACACAGCTGCTGCAGGTCTTTGACGCTCAGCGACATATAAATGTTAGTTTTGGGCATTTTGTAATTTTTAAGACTCTTATCCGCACATTCTTGTCTTCACTCTCTTACTTCCTCTCCTCAGCCCTCGCTCCCCTCCTCACCTTTCTTCTCCCCTCTTTCTAAATTGTTTATTCCTTCATCATGTGCCAGCTCCAACTTTCCTTCCCTTTCCTTTCTTTCTCGGGTTGTTTTCTCACACTCATTTCCACTTCCTCTCCTGTATTTACCGAGTCTCTCTTCCTGTTTCGTATGCGCCTCTCTCTTTTTCTCTCTCTGTTTGCTATCTGCTTGTTTCTGCCTGAGTAGATTCTTTTGAGGTTTTTTTTTTTTACGCTCGAGGCGAAAACGTCTCAGACACCTTAAACCATCCACTCCCTCATTCTCTCCCCTCGTGCTCGCTCTGTTTTCTAGTTTCAATCCCTCATTAGTGTTCCACTTTCCCCACTTGTTTCCTGTCCCCATTCTCATTCTGTTGTGTCTTTCATGGCCTAATTTTTGTCTCGTGTTTTTTTTTTCAATTCATTGAAGTGTCGGTCCAGCAGAGAAGATGGCAGAGCAATCTGTCTGTAAATTTGTTCTTTTGTGGACGTCTTCAGTTGTTACCAGTGAATAGCAATTTCTTCAACAGATGAGACATTTAACACTTATACTTGGCCTGAATACATATATTTGTTTTTTAAATTGAGAGCTTTCTCAGATGGTGTTTGCTTTAATGTTTTCAGATGGCTTTAATCTTGCAAGGTCGGACCTCACACCTCTACAATATGCGATAGAGCTGCAGCGATTCACCGATTCATGACTGAAAGAGAATTAATTGCCAACTATTGTAATGTTGATGAAGGTTCTCGGTCATCCAGGTCATGGTAATATATGCTATATAGTAGGCAACTAGCTTTTAAACTCTGTGTGGGAGTGTCCTTACAAAGTCGTTAAGGACGCTCCCACATAAAGCTTAAAAGCCTGCAACTCCCCTCCAGTTAGTTAGAACTGAAGTGGATGAGATGTGAAAGAGTTCAACAAACTGAAGCAAGTCCACTTGCCTACCAAACTGCTCTTATAACTCTTATGATAATAAATGTATTGCTTCGATCAATTTTGGGGGATTCTAGCTTCGTAAATGTAAGAATTTGCTGCTTACATTATGATTTTTCGGGTGTTTTTTTGGACTGTTTGTTCGACAAAGGAAGACATTTGAAGACTTCACTTGTATCGAAGGAACAATATCTAAAAATCTGTGTTGAAAACATTCAAAATTATCAGTAGAAGGTGATGGAATAATAGTTTTGATGTCTATGTTTTATGTTAAAAGGGTGTTTGGCATGCTAACCAGTTAGCCCTGAATCATTTAGGTCCTAAGTTCCCGTGTGAGCAGCGTTGACACCGTAACCTTCCACAGTGCTCTGAGCTACCAGTCCAGACTGCTAGCTTCACGGCTAACTGAGCTAACTCGTTAACTGCAGCTACAGTTGGCAGCAGATAGTTCTTACATGTTGCACCTCTAAAGGCTGGGTCATGTCAGGAAATGAGACTAAACAGCGACAACACACAGCAAAGAACGAATGGAGAGCTGCACAGACTGAATATGTTTTGAAACATACTTTCCTCTGCTGTGTTTTTTCAGTCATAGTGATCCTGTTTGTGATGAGGAAACGCTACCAGAAGGATTCTCTGGCCAATATGAAGAACAGCGGGGAGATTCACGAGCAGCTGGTCACATACGATGAGGAGGGAGGAGGAGAGATGGACACTAATGGGTACGTAGATGTAGAAAGAAACACTTTTTTATTCAGAAATTCGCTGACAAAGTACATTTCCCAGTCTCTATTGTTTACTTACTGAGAATTTAAATAATTTTAAAACCACTGAAACGAAGGATCAGCTATAATTCACTATGTCAAACATACTTTTTGAAAATCCAGTGCAAATAAACTATACCATGCTTAATAATTTCTTCCTGCATTGATGCTCTACATTCTTTATACTTCATAAAAAATATCACAGTCTATTAACTCTTCCCATTTGCAATATTTATTTTCTTTGCTGTATCTGTCAATCTGCTGACCCACTTTATCTAAACCATTAAAGTTTAATCTAATCTGAATCTAATCTTATCCATATTTAAATAGTTTTTAAGACCATACATAATCCTCAATACCAGCCATATTAACTGCATCGCATTGACTGCTGTCAAAAGACATCAAGGCTCGGCTGGAGTAGTAAATAACTGCGAATTGGAGAATTGGAGCAGCGTCAAGACAGAAAACTGATATCACTGTTGACATTTCTGTTCTCATTCAATCAAATATGTACTAGATTTAGAATTTAGGGGCTTTCTGAATGACCTTAATGTTTTGGAAACATAAAATCTTACATCCGACTGGTGAAATAGGCTTAAATGTTTTATCTTATAATCTTAGGTTATGTTTGTATTCCTCTAGTAGCGCTCTCTCACTCTTTGTTTTCCTTATTGTGTCATATCTAGGACAAATTGTTATTATTTTTGTAGATCAGTAAGTGTTTCCCTGGAATCAAATATTGAATTATGAATGAAACCATGATCCTATTCATCAACTATTAATAAGCTAACATATTATATTCTATTCTATTTTAGCTATGATGTCTCAATCCTCTCCTCCGCTTGCCACGATGGCTCCCTACTCCGTCACCCGGACCACCACCCACACCCCTCGCTCTACGCCATGGTCCAGAAACCCCCTCACCACCCCCAGCCCACCGCGTGCAAGGGCGACATGGCCGTGATGATCGAGATGAAGAAAGACGAGGCAGATCACGACAGAGACGGCTTCCCTTACGACACGCTCCACATCTACGGCTACGAGGGACCCGAGTCTTTAGCCGGAAGTCTCAGCTCTCTGGAGAGTTCCTCCACCGGCTCGAACTTGGATTACGACTTCCTCAGCGACTGGGGGCCGAGGTTCAGGACCCTGGCCGAGCTGTACGGCGTGGATGGACCTGAGTACTACCATCAATACTGATGGGAAAGCGTCCGTTAATTTTATGTGATGCCAAAATATACACACAAACACACACGTTGAAAACAGCCATAAAAATACGCTCACACAAAGGGAGGTAGATATACACATTCATACTCACATATAGTACCATGCTTTTCAATTTGATTCAGAACAAGAAGACAAATGAGTTCTCCAAAGACTTCTGAAAACAGAATCAGGGCGCTCCACAGTGTAACAGCAACACTTTTGTCATCAAGTGTATGTCAGTGAGCCCCGTTAGTTTGTCGAGCCTCCCCAGACTGCTCAGAAAGATAAGAGCTGCATCAAACTCCAGGAAGCTCCATCATTTTGTTTGTGATGACGCGCCGCCCTTCGCCACCTCTGATGACATGCTGGGAGGATTTCTAAAGTAACGCCAGGATATCACGGCATGGGAGAAAGTGAGAACTCACTGCCTCACGGATCGGAGAGAAGATTGATTGTTGGCGACAGCGTGAGATTCACAGTCCAAGGATGCATTTTATTCCATCGCAGATGTTTTGTAACCCTTTTTTTTTGTTCTACCTGAGAAGATCTGGAAGCCCAATTAGAAGAGATTCCACTTCAGGCTTTAGCTAATCAGACTGTATCGAGGATAATTGATGTGGTAATCAGTTCACTGCTGGCCAGCAATGTTACTCAGTTATTCTTTGTGTATTCAGCTCATGACTCAGCTCCTTCATGCAGCACCATTTTGCATCCCATCTTAATCACCAGAACAAATGCTGGCAATGTACATTCCTGCAAACCACAAACATGTTGAAGCTTAACATTTCTTTACATTTTTAATTTCACGTTGTGACAGCGCCGTACGTATGACCGGCTTAGGTTTAGGCACGAAAACCAGTTTGTTAAACTTAAGAAAAGATTATATTTTGGCTTTTGAAAACCTGCTTTGGTCGCAACAAACATGGCTAGAGACGTCTCAACTTCCTGTTATTAAAATATAATAAATATCCAGTAATATCAGGCTTACAAATGTTGAAACGCAGGCCTGAACTGCAGTCAATGGCTTGGCAGCCTTCTCGCCTGTATCCACCTCTTCCTTTTGAAAGTCAGGTCATAAACACGCTGAATGTGATATTACATGTTATGTAGAAATGTGAATATTGCATAATGGCACATTTACACATCGAAACGTACGGAGTGGTTTTGCAGAAACTGCTAATATTTTATCTGGCGGTCAGACGTGCACTCCCTGTTTACCACCAGTGACTGTAATAGAGGCTTTATATCCTGTCTTTTTTAAATTAAGTCCTTACAATGCACAACTAAACATGGAAGCAAAGCCTATATTTACCCATATTTATGTTTTTTTAATAACATGGATGTTTTTGTTTCAATGTTCTGGGGATGCAAAATGGTGCACGTCAAAGCAGTTAATTTGTGATTTTGATTTTGCCATATTTTTAGTCTCACTCTTGTTTTTGGCGTTGACAGCCTGTAAACACTTTTTTAAATCTTTGATGTGTTTTATTTTTTATATTTGACAAAAGGGCCCGGAACATGACGAGAACAAGCTGATTTCATATTTGATCTGACGTTGATTTGTAAATATGAGCGCTGGAGGCGTTTTACTGTTTGAGGTGAAAAAACTTTGAGTTTTATCTCAAAGAGGTTTGAACTTGTTTGATCACAGCAGGGTGCCATGTTTTTATTTATCTGAAATTCCTGAAAAGGACCGTCTTTAAGGAAAGTTAACTGATGGAAAACTGGTAGCTGTTCCTCAGTCTGTGATGTCCAGCAGGTTATTTTGTGACGCGCCCACTTCTCGTTGAGTTTGGTCACAGATTTTACTCACATTTCGCTGATGATATTTAGCATCGTTTTATTGTTTCCTTTTCTGTTCTTCTGAAACTGACCATCTAAAATAAGCGAGGAGTCATTTTCTAAGTAAGTCATTTTCTCCAGTTTCTCAGTTATCCTTCTCTGAGGAGACAAAAAGACAACAGGCAGACAGACGGAGAGGAAATGGAGCTACCGCTGCTCGGACGGCGTTGCAGTGTGTTCCCAGGGTTTTATTTGACAGAAGCCATCATCACAGTTATTGTTGCGATGAAAGCCCAATTCTCAGAGGTCCGCTAGAACAAAAGTCATTCAGACAACTCAGGAAACGCCGAGTGGCACGAGCAGCTAGTTGGGCAGTTGTGATGACTCTGAGGTGGCACGAATAACTTTAACCTCTCATCCCTTTTGGCAACAGTCAGAAAGTCTCGATCCTAAAGTCTGACAATCTTTAAATGATTTTTAAGCGTATTTACAGAAACATGAAGGTGTTGTACATTTACTAAAGGCTTATTAATGTGTACTTTGTCCAAAAATATGGATACACATTATTTGTATCTTTGCAAGTCTGGTCTTGGTTTAAGCAGGATTTACAGTTAATCATAAAAAAACACACTCTTTGGAGCGACTCTCGTCCTCATTCTGCATGTTTTATTTGTCGATTAGGGCTGCGACTAATAATTACCGTCACCGCTGACTCATTTGACTTTATTGTCTTCAACATTTGATTCATTGTTTTTACTATGAAATGTCAAGAAATGTGAAAAGCCCCGTGACAATCCCCCCCGAGTTGAGGCCACAGAGTCTCAGTTGCTGCTTAGTTGGTGTGACCAAAAATGCAAAAAAAAAACCCCAAAGATGTTTAATTAATAATGATATGAAGCAGCCGAACTGTCAGTTTTGCATGAGAGGTGACCCAATGCAAAATCAATCAATCAAAAACAGTTGCCAACTGAGTTTTTGTTGCGCTATTGTGAGTTACCCTGTACGTTGTGTGATTTATCACTTCGGTATATCCTTTAATAACGTTGAGGATAAGCTGACTGCACCCGCGGATTGTTTGACTGCCGGCTATTCGTCCGATAAGCGTAAATCAGTGACTCGGTTGCATTTAAACAATACCTGCCGACATGTTGGTGTATTGTATGAATGAAGGTTATGGAAATAAATCATTGCTCCTGCAGTTAGGAAGTGATTCACAGAGGTCTTAAGAACATGAAGCTAAAAGGTCGCTCTTTGTCCGCGGTGACAACTTATAAATCAGTTTTCTTAAATGTAAAGTGGCGCCCATTCCCCCAAATAGAAAAATCTAACAATAAAGGAATTTAAAGTCGGTGTTCCACTCTGCTGAACACGCGACCACGTGTGTGCAGGACGGTCGCTCTGCTTATTTAATGTACATTTTTTTTAGTTTAGACAGTATTGCTTATTTACTCTCCTGTTTATTCTGTTTTGTTTGGACCTGAACTTGTTTCTTTAAAACTGTCCTGTGTGGAATGCCGTTTTATAAACGGTGGATACAATAGCTGGAAGCCCTCTCAATGCTTTCCTGTTGGGTTCATATATATACTTAGAAGCAGCCTCTAAAGCCTTTTCTCCCGTTCTCTCCTCCGCCTCTCCTTGTTTGCCTCACCGTATCTCTACCACACCGTCTCGCTCGCTCTCCGTCCTCTAATCAGCTAAACCAAACAGTGGAGTCCACTTCCTGTCCATCTGGGGCGTTGCGCCCGCCCCTTCCTGTCCGTGTTATCTCTCTCGTGAGCCAACACATTGTGCTCACTTCCTGTTAGCCCGGCCTGGGAAACAATCTCGGAGAGGAAAAGGGAGCGAGATGAGGAGAAAACATGGGATGAGGTTGGGCTTTAACTAGCAAAGAAAGATGAAGAGAACAATGTGGAGCAGTGATGAGTTTTCCAGCTGAGCAGAAACACTTCAGAGCAAAGATCGTATGTGATGAAACGCCGTGACATGCAGGGGTTGTTCACATCCTGTTGCCCGGGCATCTTTTTGAACGCAACATTCAGAAATCCATAAGAAATACCCACAATTTAATCTTTTGATTTATAATAACAGACATTCACTTTAGTGGCAAATGATAAATGTATATTTCAAGATGTCAAGGACTTTTAGCCTCTTACGATTATCATTTTTTGATTTTTTTTTTAAAGTTTGCACTGGTGAAAACATTCATAATCACAAGCAGAAATAGCTAATGAAGTTCTGAAAAACCTTGGTGAGGATTGTGAAAGCTTGTATTAGTCAAAAAAATCCAAGCATAACTGGTTTTATAAGCCATTTCTAACCTTCATTGAACAAAACAGCTTCTTTTACGGCTGCCATCTTTGTTTGGAATAAAAGAAGAAAAAAAAAACCCACTTCACTTTACTTTACACTGGAGGAAAGATGTCATTTCAGACCTGTGCTCCTCAAGGAATTTGTGTATTATCACAATTTTCAGCGAATATAATGCTTTTATTTTTGGGGGAGGTAAATTGTGTCTTGTTGAAATCAGCAGCCTGTAGCAGAGAGAGCTGCTCCATTATCCACACTACTTTTCTGAACAGCAATAAGTGCTTTGCCTGTACTTTCTGGGCGAGGTGAGGTTGATGGGGTACATTTGCAAACAATTTTAGCGAGTTCTGTTCCAAAATTGGATTAAAAAAAAAAAAAAAGCAAACACACATGTATACATTTACACTCCTGAAAGAGTGTAAATGGAAATAAATTCATAATGGAACACTTTAAAATGTGAATTATGGGGTTAGATGCACATGATTTCTTAAAAAAAAATAGTGTTTTTTTTGTGCTGGGAACTGAATTGATGATGTCTGATGATTATTTCAAGGTTTTTCTTCTTTTATTTATGGTGTTATTTGCTTTCCTCCGCAGTGACTCACAACAGGTTGCAAAAACATTACAAAATTCATGAGGATTCCTGTATTCTCTTTGGCATTGTTGTACATCTGTGCAAAAAAAATCAGCGATGTAACAGTGATGCAATTTTGTCAAGTGCCAGTTTTTAATTTTTATTCTGTTGGCCACTGATGTCTTTTTAAGCATTTCGCCTCCTCTGTCGAACATTGGATCCAGACGGTGAATATTAAATCTCTCAGGTTGGGATCCAGGCACACACAAAAAAGAAGTTGTTCACCTTCATGTCAAGAAACAAGAAACAAGGAACAAACACCCCCATACGTGTCAGTGTTGTCGCTGCACAAACCAGACCTTTAAAGGATTTAGCTGTCATTCATCTGTGTATCCCGTTGTCACATTGAGGGGTTACTTTGAGTGAAATGTATATAGAAAAAAAAATGTGCCTAATAGTAATTTCACCTTGTTTATATTTCAGTTACTGTATCTAGAAGATGTTAAACTTGACACAATCTCTTTTTATTGCTGTAAAATGTAACAAAAGGTTCATTTTCTACGAAACGAACGATGACGCACGAGCGACTGCCACATGTGATTTTTCTTTTTGCTGGTGTTCCTGTTTGTGTTTGTATGTGTGTGTGTGTGAGAGAGAGAGTGTGTGATTGTGATTGTACCCATGTACATACACACGAATAAAAAAATAGCAACCGCATAATACAAATACTTCTTCTTGTGTAAATACAGTGAGGCTTGTCAAGGGAGCAACATGTGCCTTTATTCTTTAAAAAAAAATAAATAAATACTGTAATTCATTTTTTTGATGGCGAACACAATGTTTTTCTATATTGTTTTTAAGGTGTATAGCAACTACTTTTTATTACCTGACATTTTTGTAAGTGTAGAATAAAAATAAAAGATTCAAAGATGTCTGTGTGCCGTCCTGTGATTGGTGTTTTGTACTGTCAAAGAAACATTTTTCATCGGTTTGATGCTTTTGTGAGCCAAGACATGCAAATAATAGCCCCCGAAGTGAACTGGTACTTATAGAGAAGCTTGAATTAATGAGGCCTTGATTTTCGTTATCTACTCACCCACGCGCCGAATGGAAAGTCGTGTGAGGTTTCGTAGTCCTTAAAACATTCTGGCTTTGTAGCATTCTCCTAAACAACTGAAGTAGATGAGGACTTGTGTTTAAAAGCTCGTCCAGCGTAATCCGACGAGCCGTCCTGACAGGACTTCTGGAGACTTGGATTGCGCTGGACGAGCTGTATGGAGCTATTTTATCAATTTTAAACAAATTCCCATCTACATCAGTTGTTTAGGAGATGATTTATTTGATAGCTGGTGTGTGGACAAGTGAAGTGTTGAGGCGATGTCCTCAAAATAGGAAACTGCAGATCTTGTGACAACCGTGTTATCTTGCAATTTTTTGATGATCAAGTCTTCCAAATCTACACTTTAATCCTCCGAAAAGCAGAAGGTTCAGTTGGCTGGTAATAACTCAACAATTACTCGGGTCAGATTTGAGATAGTAGCTGATTTTAATCACACGAACATGAAGTTTGAGTGTTGACATGGATTTGAAAAACCAAAAAAGTTGTATATACATATCCAGCCAGCTTTCATGGTGAGTCAGTGTTTTATGTACAGATTCCATGTGATGAAGATCAGCTCTGCTCCTTTGTGTAAAGCGATCCAACATGTCAGACGTTACACGTCGCGAGGCGGCGTGAAGAAAAGCTCTGATCTCCGTCACCTTGATCTTTGACATGTGATCAGATGTGAGTCGGAGGATATCCTGTGTTTTCCTCTGGTTTTTCGAACCCCAAGTGTAAATTCAGCGCAGGTTCGGGGCAGTTTTTATTATGGTTGAGGCCGGTCGGATTGAGGGGAGAGACCTCCACACGTGTGATCACATCCATATGAGACCAGAACATGAGACATGACCGAGTGTACGAGATCACAGGGGTGAGAGCAAGAGAGGGAGAGGGAGGGGGGAAATACCAAAGTGATGTCAATTCTCTTGGGTGGACTCCCTGCTGGGACTACAAGCACACACACACACACACACACATACACACACGCATGCTTTTAAAGATCAACAGAAGATTGTGTGATTTTGATCTGGCCGACAAATGACTTTAAAATAGGACCAGGTGTCCGTTTACCTTCAGGCTTTGTTTCCGATTAATGTTGTGACTATATATTCACATGTATGTGTCAAGAAGCTCCATTTCCACAAATCCTAATAACTAAACCTCAAAATAACTTGGCTGGATTAGTTTTCAGCCAAGTTTCTTAATGTAGCTAAACATTTGTTTAGGCTGAAGTCTTTATTTCTGTCCTGTGCAAATGCTCTGGTTAGGTTTATATAGAAAAACCACCTGGCTCGGGTTCGGAAAACATCACGGTTTTGCTAAACAATACCTGTTTTGGTCGCCATGATCGCAGATGGAGATGGTCCAAATGACGAACGAATGCGAGCATGTGTTTCCTGTTTCAGTGCAGGGCTTCACACTGAATACACTCAGCCCGAGAGGCTGTCCTCACCCCCAGGCTAAGAGTTGACCCTCAGGATAACTTAGCCCAGTTTCACACGAAAGAGAAATAGAAACGTTCAGCTGAACCAAACGTAAAGTTGCAGCATTCAGTTTGAACTTATCTGTGGCTCTGCAAAAAAACATACTTATCTAACATTATTCTGGTGATTGGGTTTGCCTTAAGGCTTGTTTGGATAAGTGAGGGCAGATGTGTGAGCGCTGTTTTTATTGCATGAATGAGCTGAGGGGAAAGTGGAGGATACGGAGGCTGCCCGGGAAAAAAAGAGCAGCAAACCTGGGGGGCAAACAGGCCTCGAATTTCTGCTCCCATCTCTCAGGTGCAGCCACTTACTCTGACAAAACCACCCGGGTGGGGAGGCTTGAACACCGATTCATCCGACCTGAGAGAGCAGCTTCAAATGTTTTATTTTAAAAGACATCAGTGGCTAAAACCATTATATCCAAAGCAGTATAAACCCAAAACTTAACATACACAATCGCCATTTCAAGCAGATCTCTGACTCCAGTACAACCACAACAAGACTCTGTGCGGTCCAGCATCCAAACCCTTGATATTTTCTCATATTTCCTCTATGGTTACACTCTCTTAATACCACCCTAATCAGGAACAGGGGCGCTTTCAAAAAAGCTTTCACCGAGTCCTGTGAGCTGCACCGACACCGAGCTCGCTCTGTCATCAGTTATTCAGGCGAGGAGGATGGCTGGGAGATGTGACGGATGTCTGCAGGAAGGAGTGAGACTGAAAGGAAGGATGAAGACGGCGATCGAGAGAGAGGAGAGCGGCACGCTTCCATCTCAGCCTCCCTCCTCCCTCCCTCAACCTCGGCTCAACTCTGTTCTACTTGTGGCGGAGGATGGGACGGGACCAGCTGGCGGCAACAGGCTAAACATTGCGTTAAACTAGAAAAACCAGACTATTAAACTGAGACGTGCTTTATCCTCGAATACGATTACATGGAGACTGAAAATGGATAATCCTTTGAAGCCTGATCAAAGAAAGTCTGAATTTTGAAGTGGGCTGCAGTGTGTGTTTACATGTAGAAGGAGTCTCTATGGGTAGCTGTTTACATGACCACAGCATGTAATCCAGTTAGAGAATATTCTGTGTCGTGTCACGAGGAAGTATGCTCGTTTCTGTTAGCATGAAAAACAGGACAGATGACTGTCAGAGAGAAGCTCTGCTACTGTACCTGTGCAGAAAAACACACATTTGTAGTGTTACACACACATATCACATGTTTTTGTGTTAAGATTTTAGACACATGCAGGTTTTTAGGGAGCATTTTTTTCCATCCTGGTATCCTCTTCTGTTGCTCATTACCTGATCTGACCGCGCTCATATCAGCAGTTAGCAGTTGGCGTTGCTGCCCATTCTTAACAGGAAGTCGGATAATCTCCAACTGTGATCGAGTCGAACAAAACAAGCGTTTTAATCCAAACTATGATGTTTTCCTAAACCACAACCAGAGTATAAGCACAGAGTTGTGACAAGAGAGAAATAGAAAACATAAAGGAACTTTCAGTTATTCAGGGTTGACATAGAAAGCTAACATTTATTATTTTCAGTAAGGATAATATCGATTGGGTTGGTACATTTATGCATCATTTATCGAACATCACCAATTGAATATGTTTTCAGTGTTACTCAGGGAATTTTTAATGTATGCCACATAAACCTTTAGCTGTAAAACATTTCAGCTCATAGATTTATTTATTATCATATTATTTTGTTCAGTTAGTAGGGTGTAAGTTATGCACCTGAGCAATCCTCAAACCGAACCTAGCAAGCAGAAAAATATTGGGTAATTTACATTTCTGCAAACCACTGACATGTTTGAGCTTCTTGTTTCTTGAGGATCAGTTTTCTTTTTTATGTCATAGCACGCTGCGCTTATGATCTGTTCTGGTCGACACAAACACAGCTGGAGACGCTCCAAGGTCTCCATAAAAACACCCGCAAACTAGATCTGGCCATGAATCAAAAATCTTTCCTGTCAAAAACATACTTTTCTTTTACGACAGACGCAAAAGGAAACCGTAATTTCCCAAATCAAAGTCAGTGAATGTGATTTGACACGTACTGCAGAAATGTGGTGGTACGTAGGCTCATCAGTCGTTTGCTACAAACAATTATGAACATTTTATTCCAGCTACCAAACCCTTACAAGCTTAAAAAACTGCAAGATAAAATAGTCTCACCTTGAGACTTTATCACTAATAGACTTCTCAGTTCATCCTGTCTGATCCTTGGTGTTGATTGGTCTTAATCTAATGATTTATTTTATACTCATCCATTTATATCATTTTTGTTTTTTGGACCACTGCTGGAACGTTGTTTCATAAGGCTGCAATAAATAATGAAATATAAATTAACTTGTGAGTTACAAAAGCGGCACAAATAACCTTGAGTTTCCTTTTTATGTGAAGCTGCAGCCATAAAAAAAAAAGCTTGATCTTGAAGAAAATCTATTTAAAGGAAAAAATTCAAAGCAGTAAAAAAAAAAAATCATTTTGCACACTGTAAAGAGACACTTCTGTTTCTATGGACCATTCCACTAAATGCAAAACTCTTGATGTCTCTGAATAATTCGATGCACATTTCCGATGATTACACAGAGCTCGGGATCAGTGGAGATGTTGGAACCCTAACAAGAAGTCAGGATAGATTTCAATGAGTTTAAAAACAAGAATCCAGGTTTCTTGAACCGACTGAAGGTTCTCGAGACTAAATTCAGATCATCGCGAGGAATGTCTCCCATTGTCAGAGACGAAACCGATGTTGTTTCTGAAACCTGCTAACTTGTCTCCTCGCCCACATCCTTCGATAAAATCTCATAAATAAAATCTGGCTGTCTATTGTTATTGCAGGAGGAGGAAAACTGTTTTCTTTGGGTTGTCTGTGCAAATATGTCACTGCGGCGCAACACAAACATCTGCAGACTAAACACTGTGGCACACTTTGTCAGAGGCAGATGTAAAGCCGTGGCATGTAGCTACAAAGGTGGCATCGCCAGATATCGGGGGGTTCAGTTCCCTATGCGGACGTCACGGCAGAGCAGGATTACTCAAACATACCGGTGCCCCCCTCCCCACACATGGATGCCCACTGGAAACAGGCCTGGTCCTCATTCCCGGGTTTGAAAAGCACCGCAGTCAACCATCACAAAAGCAAAGCTGCATCAACCATCCCACTGACACACTGACAAACAAACGTGAGTTCAAACCCACCGCTGCAAGAGCAGGAGCTGCTGCAGATGGAGGACCGACGTCTCACCGAGTGTTTGTTGGAAGCTGTTTGGGGAAAATGAAGACATGCGCGGCTAACTAATCAGCTGGGACGTGTTGTGGTTTCCTGCTACAACACTGCAGACGGATTATTCTGCTCGGCTGCTGTAATGTCAAGTGAGACATACACACAGAGGGTGATTTCAGCAGCGGCTGCCACTGAAGATGTTTGGCTAACGTCCTGTCTGCGTACGGTAAACACAACGACGTGAAGAGGAGGATATCCCCTTTCCTCATCCTCTTTGTTCGCTTTGTGTAGAGAGGCATTAGGAGAGAAAACATCTGTATCCAGCGTGAGGAGTCTTGGAAGGTTCAGAGCGGGTTGTCTGAAGCTTCACGATTTCTAATTTAAGGGCCAAATAACCCAAACAGCTCGACGTGAATACAAATCATTTATTCGATCTGATGAGATTTACATGAGGGTGTGTGGTTAATGTTGATGCTCCAAGCTGTTGTGGATCAAATACTGTCAAAAATAAAAAACAGGCAGAAATATATTTTAGAATCCATTTTTAATAAAGACAAAAGAAAAAAGTTCCAACAGTTTCCTGACGAGAAGTGAACACTTTGCCATCCACCACCTCCAGTGAGATACTGAAGTGTTTGTGAGTTTTACTTTGTGGCTTTAAAATGCAAACTATCACCTCTGATTGTCATTATATGCACCAGAAATTGGATAACAGATCATGTGTGAACCAACAAAGCCAGCAGACAGAACCGCCTGAAAACAAACAAATTGGCAGCTGGCTTAAAAAAACTTGCAATGCTCTGTCGCCACCCTGTGGATGGAAACATCACGTACACGCTGTATTTCCATACATGTAAGGCTGTGTAATGTAGTTTCATTGAAGCGACGACTTTCTGGAGGAAGAGCTGATCAGGTCGCTGAGTTGGTGGCTCGGGTGTGTCATCAACACGAAGACTCAGTATGAGACTCAACGATCAACATCCTTCTCCAGGAAACTGCTGATTGTTGCTTTTATGATCTGAAAAATGCAGATAAATAACTGTTTATTCAATTTCATATACAAAGGCAGCAAGTAAATGGTTCTTGTTCTCATTAAAATTGAATCTTTTGACAATTAATCTGAATTGTTAAGATAGATGTTGCTCTTTAATTGGGCACCTTGACACCTTTATGCGTCAATCTCAACCCTCATTTCAAGTTTTATCAAAGTATCTGATCAATACGACCACAAATTTTGATAAAAATGAAAATTAAATGAAATGAAACTTACATAAAATCAGTTTAGAGATTAGGAAACCCTCTTTTTCCTTCCAGACTTGTTGGAGAAAGTCTAGATGTGCTGAAACGTGGTAGAGTTCATGAAAGATTAAGAATTTGCAGACACTTTTTTAGCAATACGTGTCTGCATTTAAATGTGTTAAAAAATGCACATTTTATCTTTTTTCTCCACTTTGTTAACTAGTTTAACAATTGAAAAAGAAACATTACACACACAAAAAGTTCAGGAATAAAAAAAAAGTAAATCTTTTAATCTTAGAAGCAGGTTGTCAGTTTGATTCCCATAATCCTGCTCTGCTTTAAGAGCCTGTGTTGAAACTGTTTAACAAAATAAGAGTATATCTGTAACTTATGTAAGTTACTAATGAAGTGGCTAATAAAAACATGATCAAGTTCCAAAATGGTCCCAAAATAAAGTCCATGTCTACTTAAATACTGTAAAAACAAACTTTAAAAAGCCTGCATGACTTAAGTAAATCCCATTTTACATGATTTTTGAGGAAGTGGACAGAAATAAAGGGACACTTCACACAGTTTGTCAAACTAACCGACTTGTTTTCGCAGCTCAGAACCGAAACAGCTGTTTTCCATTCAGGCTGATTTTCACTCCTGCTCAGGTTGAAGGTGGTCGGAGAGTCACAGGATTTCACCAGACTTCATGAACTTTTACTGTGAAAGAAGTCCATTTTCTCTGGAGACATTTCTCGTGGAAGCAGTGAAACATCAGGTGTCACTACTGACAACAACACTGAGCTCCAAAGCAGCTGATTGAAATTCAGCCGTCATTCGTGTGATTATTCCTGACTGAGGTAAGAGTTCTTCTGTGATAAAAAGCTTTTTATATGAAGCCGACAGGAAAGTGATGGAGATGTCAATCAAATATTCAGCTCAGACACCTGTGTGGATTACAGTACAGTGAGTGTGAGACCTTAAACTGAACTAAGTCATGTGGAAATCACCTGTGTGTTGTTGTCGACAGCCTCCTTCCACCTTCCATCAGCTCCCTTTGAGTCAGGAGGTGAGTTAAGGTCAGGCAGGGATGAAGTTGTTGGACGAGCTTGAGGTCAAGACTTCTTCTAACCGAACAAAAGGACTAATTTGTTTTCCAAATCTGTGCATATCGAGATTGTCATGTTGAGACAGGAGCAGGCCACGCAGGAGAAAACACACCATTGTCAAATATTCCAAAATTTGTTGATGATTTGCCTCATTTCAGCTTCAGAAAGTCGATTTTAGAGTCTCATGTCTGGCTCATTAAATACTGATGATTTAACATATCGCTGAACTAATGACAGGTTCAAATTTGTGCATAGGCTACAAATCATGCTTACATATCTACAAAAAAAATCACTTTAACGTTACATGTTTGTGACCTGACTTTCCTATGAGGCGCTGGAGCGGATGGTGGCGAAGTTGAATTCAGTTTGTTATTGTAAGTTGGACACGTCGGGACATCTCCAGCCTCGTCTGTGCCGACAAAACCTCCTGTAATTAACGAGACCTCGAGACTACACAGTCTGTTTTTGTGGCGATAGGTTGACTGTTTCCATCAAAACAGGCCTTTCAGGCCAACACATGATGTTTTTCTGACCCTGACCAAGTGGTTTTTATGCCTAAACCTAACCAGAACTAAAGAACAGCATTGTGACGAGAGAGAAACAGAAAATTCATCCTAAATAAAACTTATCTGTGGTTTTTACAGAAAAACTAAGCCAACATTTAGTCTGGTTCAATCAACTTGACCTGATTGAAAATAAATTACTTAAGACTCCAAATGGACTCAGAAGTTTAATACTTGGGATTTGACTTAAGATCTGACGACTCAATTCACTTTTATTCTCTTTGTTTTATATTTTCATTTTCTTTTAGCGTGACTTAAAAGTGAAAAAAAAAGGACATAAATCAGCTTTAACAACCGTATTTATTAATTTATTTGATGAGACTCACTTCACTGAATGTCAGTAATAATGATTATATCATTATCACACACTGGACACTTGACACAGTCTATGATTTTATTTCACATTCCCAACAGAAAACTTGACTTGTGACTTGCTTGACTTCAGTCACGTGTCTGTCTTTTGGTGTCGCTGCATTATCAGAACTTTCCGAACCAAATAATAACCAGATAATGCTTGCGGGTTTTTTTTTTTTTTTTTAGCTGTTAATGTTATTCTTCCAGCTCAGTGATGCTCTGACTCGCAGCACATTAACTCGTTGTCCTAATTTCTCGCAGCGTCGCGTTTTGTGCGTTGTTTCTTCTTCTTCTTCTTTTTTTTTTGGTGAGGGATTTCCTGGCTGGCTGTCTCTCCACCGGCACATTGTGCCTTTGCCCTGGATGATGCGCTCCTCTTCCCGAGCATGACACACTTACTGGGCTGCAGAGCCGAGCCACGGGACAGAGACACGGCGAGGAGGAGCGAGCCGTGAGGACAGAGTCACACGGAGAGGAAGATGATGATGAGGAGGAGGATGATGCGGGAGAGGAGAAGCAGACGAGAGCTCATAATGATGATGATGATGATATCGACATAGAGAAGGAAGGGAAACAAATCTGTGCGGGGAGGAGGATGCTGAGAGTGATGATGATGATGATGATGATGGTGGTGGTGCTGTGAAGACGGGACCTGCTCGGAGGAGAGAAGGTGGATGCTGCTGCCGCTGCTCGGACGCTTCTTCTTCTTCTCCTCCTCTTCTTCTCCTCTTCCTGCTCAGTGTTGATCATCGTGCGGGTAAAATCTCGGGTATCAGCGAGAGTTTAACGAAGCGCTATTCTGAGGAGGTGGGCCAAGTCCCGAGGGAGGAGGGAGGGAGGGAGAGAGAGAGAGGACCTCCGGACTGGCTGATCTGCTGCTGCTGCTGCTGCTGCTGTCAGTGATGTGAGGCGACATTCAGGAGCTGATGAGAGTCCTGCCTGCATGTGGAGGACACACATTTCTACATCTTTGCAGGTAAGCAGCTCACCTCCTTCTCTCCTCTCTCCCTCCCTCCCTCCCTCTCTCTTTGTCTCTCTCTCCTTCCACCCCTCATCTAAACTCTTCCTCTCTGCTGATCACTATACATACTGTATGTACACACTATACAGTAGATATACAGTTATTGGGAGGTTTGGCTGTGTATCTTCATCAGTGAGCTCATTGTCTTCATAGTATTTTCACCTCCTACAGTATCACAGTCGTATTATGTAATATCCCAATAGATGCACAGACACAATGACTATTGTTGCACTGTGAAGTTTGCAAACCTGATTCACTAGTGGCTGTAAATCTACATGTAACGGTTCGTTTATATGGAAATACGTCGAAAATAAATACGCCTGAGATTGTATTATTACCTCATCAATCTTGTAAATATCAACTTTCTGCGTTTTTATCCTTTTTTAAATTACATTGTGGAACTTTAAGTTTAATTTTGAGGGTTTTATTCTTGATTATTTCCATTTTATTCAATATTTCGGAAGAAAATATGACACTTTTCACTGTATTTAATGTACGAGGCTGCTGTGATTATTACATTTACTTTGGCTAAAATGACCTCATTATAAAAATGCTGCGTCTGCATCAGAGCATCAACAATAATCATCCACTCATAGATGTTTAACACTGCTGCATAATGAGGTCTTTCACATTTTTACTGACGTTTTGTATATTTTTATTCATCAGATTTTTACAGTAGGATGTGGAAAAGGAAGACAAGTCGGCAGGTTGTAGAAACATCTGACTTTATTGCAAAACTATGTAACATTTTTACCTTAAAATAACAGCTCCTAAGTCATGATGATGGTACAGAGTCTTATAATAGGCTGAACGGTGTCAGTGTGTCAGCCGCTCCGCCTCCTGATCACTTGTTTCTGTGAGACTTCAGTGAGAGCGTCGGATCACAGCATTACATTCATGTTGACGTTAAGTCTTCAACGACTAACATTGTTGTGACGTAATGAGTTTTGTTTGTAGTTGGAACCTACATTTTGTCTTTATGACAGTGGTGATGCACTCAAGAGACTGTGGGGGGCGCCACATCGCACGAAACGCCAATTTCAACATAACCTTGCTTTAAAACGACCTCAAGCTCGACTAGTTACAACATGAAAATGCTGCCTAGGCATTCATGCATCAACAGTAAACGATAACAAGAGGAAACCTGCTAGACAATGAGATATTTAACATTTCACCAATATTTTAAGCACATTTTGCTGCCCGTACTTTTGTACGTATACTTAAGACTTAAGATGAGACTTTTACTTTATGCAGGATGTTCAGATGTGAAAATATACGTCAGAATTCCTCCATTACGAATAATTATGCTCAGGTTTAGGAGCATTGCTTTAAAAATGCATTCCGATACAGTTACTAATTACCTGCTGAAAGATGTGGTCAGTAACTTACTGACAGTATTACAACGTTACTTTTCGTTACTTTCTGATTACTTCGATACCAAACTTTCCCAAATAAAGACCAGAGAAAATAAATATCAGTGAGATACTTTTTAATTTTAAGGGCCTAATTGTAAGAAGGTTTCATTCCAGACGAACACTGACGTTTTCGGTTATTGTAGGTTGGTCGGTCACCGTCCCAAAAGTCGGGAATGAGACTCAAAAATCAACTTTCCAAACAAATAGGACCTCAAATCTTCAGACACAAGTGTGTTTCTGTCAGAATACAAATTTGTGGTTTTCACAATGTTGTGTGAGATTTGTCTTGTGTGCATATTTCCATGGTTACAGATGAGTATATCATTCTTCTTTCAAAATTGTTATCCTGTTAGTAATCACTAAATGTATCTTTAATCCAATTACATAATCTTTTATCCATAACTTTTACAGAACACTTTTTTGTGTATCCTAATTACGTTGCATGAAATCAATGCAACGTATCTGCGAAGGATCTAAATATTTCTTCCACTACCTGAATCAACCTGAACACATTAACGCAGAAACATAATAATAACTGCAGATACACACGGGGCAGGACGGGGCAGTGAAGGTTCTGATGAGGATGAAATGTCCGTTGCAATCCCTGTAACACAACAGAACCAGCACACAGCTCAATATAAATACAAACACACTCACTCCTCCTGTGTACTCCAAGAGCTCCATGTAATTACTAACACTGTCGAGTTATCGCACGGTGTTTATGCACAGGAGATTCACAAACACATCTTCAGCGGTGAGAGGAAATTAAAAGTAACCTAAAGCAGATTTACTACCAGGTAAAACAAACACACTGTAGCTCCCTATAGGACTGTTGTAGGCGTGTTATAGTGATTTTTGGATATGCTCAACTCTCTCTCTCTCTCTCTCTCTCTCTCGCTCTCTCCCGCGCTCAGCTTTCCTCCCAGGCTTTCCTCCCACACACTCTTGTTTCAGCAGTAGAGTACAGAAGCCTTACAGTAACAGTAACAGTAACAGTGCAGAGAGGAACACTGGCCAAATGTTTCCGTAGGAGCATCGGCGCGCATGTGAGCCGCTAGAGTGTTGGAGTTATGTAAAAAAAAAAGGTTATTTAGACCTATAAAGGAGAGGAAATCCAAACAGGTGGAGGTGATGCAAGGAAAAGAAAACCTTTAGGTCAAGATAAAAACAGAACGCATGAACAGGATGATATGAAACTCCCTTGATGCAGCAGGAAGGAGTGTGGTTTTGCGTGTTGTCGTGTTAAAAAGCCACACTTTTCCAGCTTTAACACGTGCGACTCTTTCAGTCGGCAGTGTGATCTAAAGAGCCTCACAGTGTCAGGGCTGCACACAGTCTTAATGCCGGCTTCCCCAGAGGATATCAAAGCCCTTCCACGGGTTATCTAAGTGGCTTTCTCTCTCCACTCAGCTATGAAGGTCAGCGCTACAAAAAGCCCTTTGACTTTCATGTGACACTCACTGATTTACACTACATGTTTGACTCTGTAAAGTGTGACCAATTCAATAAGCTAGAACTGGACGGAAGACTCTGAGATTTAGTTTTTTTTAGGGCAGGTTTATGATGCATGTTCAACGTAAATAGTGTCACGTAAAGGATAAAATGTCAGCAGTCAACGTATCTACAAACCACAGAAGCATTTTTAATTTGTACTCAAAGGCCACGTGCCATGTTTATGACCTGACTTTCACATTGGGCAGTGGAATGACCCCAGTTCCTGATTGTGTTTTGACATTTTGAAGCATGAAACCAATGGATTTATCTGGCATCAGATGACGGCATTTCATATTTGTAAGACGCTGCGGTGTATTCTTGTAAGAAAGACTGAACGCATGATCTTTTCCCAACCATAACCAAGTGTTTTTGTGCCTAAAACAAAAAATAAGCACAGCATTGTGACTAGACAAAAACTCAAATTGAATCGAAAAAAAACACGTTTTATTTTGCAGAGCCACTCGGTTCAACTTGGACCTTATTTTGAGCTGAACTTAGGGTAGCTGTGCACAAAAGCATTAAACCACCTGCAAAAAATATAGATGTTCACTATTTCATTTGTCCAAACTTGTTTAAACATGTTTAAACTCGGACGTTACATCATTTGGTTGTCACACTGAGCCCCCACATTTGACTGATTAACACTGGAAAATAAAGCAAAACAAAACTGTTAAGAAAAGATTGTAAAAGAAGTTTGGATTTTAATTTAAAGAACCAGCACTTTAAACACAGTAAATTCAGATTGCGTGAAACAAGAGATTGTTTCGAGAGAGCGACTCCTCGCTCCACGAGGACTGAACCCCTGACCTTCTCACTGCCGGGTCGGCTCGGTGACCCGCCTGTTATGGGAATTGAACCCCTGGGCTTTCAGCGATGGCACGGGCGCTCCAACCGCGGGTCCCGCCTGCACAAAGCCTATGACGGGTAGATAATAATAATACTGTACAACACAACAATGTAACTTCAGCCATTTCTTTCATTTGTCTCATCTCACTGTCGTCTGTTTGTGCTTTGCCTTAACAGTCGTTGTAGTCTCATCTCCAGAAATGCTTTGTCCTGCATGCAGACGAGCAGCATGTAAAAATCCAAAGCATGTACAGTGTTTACTCTCCTCTCCCCGTCCGTCCAGTTAGGCTTTTCAGAAGCCTTTCATCTCCAACCAAACTCTCTCTAAGGACATTTATACGTGATTTTGAGAAATTGGCAGTAGCTTCCCTTTGGCAACGATAAGCAATGCAAGTCTGCAGAGAAATGACATCATCTCCAATTTGGAACTGCACCCAAGTCTAAAAAAAAATAATAATAATCTGAATCCGTCTGAACAGCCCGTCTCTTATTCTTCCCTGGAAATGAATTAAATGAATTCATGTTCAATTGTTTTTTTTTCCGACAATACTAACTTGCACTGTATTTCAGTGCTGCATGATGGAGGTTTTATTATTGGATGTTTTGTGTTGTGCAGTTTGCTTCAGGCTGTTTGTTTCAATTCCCAAACTATCAGCCTTTTTGTCTTGTCTCTATCATTTTTTAAAATTTTTTTTATTTTTGCTCTCTCCCACTTCCCCTGTCATCGCTAATTTTATCTCTTGCTGGCTGTTTGTCAGTAAGATTTTTTGTCTGAATAAACTTACACATACTTTACTGCTTTATCCGCCGGTTCAGGAACAGTAAATCACATACAACTGGGACCCTCTATGTATACTGAGGCACAGTTCGTGGTATTAGCAATCAGCTTACAATGATGCTGTAATTCAGAAGCTGAAATTCCTGAAATGTGTCCTAAAAGCTTCTGTGACAGATATATTTCTGTAACTGATTGCAGCCGTAGTAGCAAGAATATAAAGACAATGGCCTCAATTCATATTTCTACTTTACTTCTCATGAAACATTAACAATTATTCGTCAGCGTATTCCAATTCAAGCGGATATGGATCATTTGTCATTAAAACAACAAGTACAACTTATCAAATAATTATACTTCCTATCACGATTAACGATGAGTACATGCTATCTAAATTTCTTCCTGCAGGATGTTTGCAGTTTTGCTAATACAATTACAATGAAAATAAACGCACTAAATTCAAGAAAGTTGAAAATCTTTCAGCAATTTGTTTTGGTAAACAATCATCACATTAAGATACAGTAGGTATTAATACATCAAAAATACAAGTGTAAGTATGAAGTCAAATCCAAGATGCATGTGTTTATATTTTTGCCATCTCTCATTCCTGTAATTTAGACGTGGTCGGTCACGTTGTGTTGAATTTTCTCACACACTTCTCTGGTTGTAGCTCCTCTACTGTAGCTTCAGTTCTTGAAGTTGACAAATATCCTGTGAGTTCTGTTATCACTGTGTGTGTGTGTCACTCCCTCTCTCTCTCTCTCACACACACACACACACACACACACACACACACACTCTGGCAATAACAACTGACTCTGTGTGTGATTGTGTGTGTGTGAGGGAGAGAAAGAGATAGTTCAGTCTAGCTGCCAGAGTGTGTTGTCTGTAATATCTGTCTGTGTGAGCAGGGACAGTTATGTAACAACAAAGCAGAATGCATCGTAGGTTCACATGAGTCACACACACACACACACGCACTGATGCTCCTGTACACACTCTTTGTCAGGACAGGAAGTGAGGGATTAAATCTTAGACAGCAAATTCATGATTTATCAGAAGTGGAAGGAAGTGCTGCGTGACGTCTCATCGCCAGGACTTGACAGTGACACGGTGTTTGACAGCCAGCTTTCGGGTCGATCCAACCCAACTGGAGTGTCTCTGTGGGCTTTATAGACTCACATCCTCAATGGTCCCTCACTGTTGGAGATGATTTAAACTTTAACAAGAGATCCCCTCTCATTTGATGGCTTGTGGTGCAGCAGGATCTGTGGCGTTATTATGGATCTCACTGGTTTTTCTCTAAGTGGTTGCCCTTCATTGCTTTGACGCAAACTGTCAACTCACAAAGTCGCTCTGGTTATGTCTGTTTTTGTTGCGGTTCTCATACGGAGGTTTATGAGCTATAGTTAACCCAGTAAACACACTGACCTCTTCAACTTGCTTCTCGGCTTTCTGCCGCTCTGCTCAGGGTAACTCCTTCTGGTGAAGCCACTCTTCGCTGTCAGAGTGTCTCTGGGCTGTCGGACAGGCTGGGTGTCTGCAGGGCTGCAGTGCCGCCGGTCCGCTAACCAGCCCAAAGACTGCGTCTGCAGCTGTGACAGGCAAAGAGGTCGATGTGTTTACTGGGGAAACCAAAAGGTCACAATCGGCTGTATCAACTCCTTTTGTTTTGCGAAAATAATTAAAAACATTTTAAAAAAATAGACACAACCCATCAACACCCGACAACCACTGAACATACAGTGAGGAAACAGCATGTTAGCTAGCTAATTCTTGTCTCAGTTCTGCTGTGATTAAACAGTAAATTACCCCCCTCCCTCTGGTTGTCTAGTTGACTACCCAGGCCATAAAATTCTCTGTCAGGTTTTTTCGATTGGTAAAAAGGTTCCTATGAGTTAAACTCTCACTGCTTTTCTTGTCCTCTGAAGTATTAAGGACGGAGTGCCAGGATGTTGAAGCTGTCGTGGCTTTCATCATTCAAAAGAAAAAAGCTCATCAGAGGCGAAATACAGGGGTCCTGCACAAAAACATGACCAGGAAGTAGTTAAAGTTACAAATATAAGATCTTTAAAAAAGAGTCAGATAAACATATAAAATAACAGGATTATGATCCAACAACAGACTCTTATACTAACGTAAACGCTAATAATTTCTGTCCTGCAAACCACATATATGCTAAAACTTTACGTTTCCTTTGGTTCAGTTTTCTTCTTTGTTGTGAAAACTTTGATCAAACAGTGCTTATTCTCGAGTTAGGTTTAGCCTTAACCTAAGCAGACAATATTCATCAAGTTGAGACATGAAGAAATATTAAGTTTCTGACAACATTCTTAGCATTTAAAGTTTTCATGTGATATTATTGTTGCCACCGTTAAACCAAAGACAACTGGGTTGTTTCCATTTTCCTCAGAGTCGCAGCTACCAACAACAATAGAGACAGACAAACTGAGTTCATTTATTTATTTAGTCCATAATGGAGTTGTGAAAGCAGGTAGAAATGTTGCTCGGGCGCCTTCATTTTCCCAGGAGACGACATTTCATGATGAAAGTGAGGTTTATAGGGAACCAGTCTAAACACAGATGGTGTTATTATTCCACAGCCATCCGTGCATTCAACATTTACTTCATACTGATGCGTTAAAACAAAACACTTGTCTATTACCAGTTAAAATACACATATGAACATCACCACCACTTTCCTGCAAGAAAGGACGGTTGCTTTAAAATGCATTCAAGTGGGCAGACCTTTATTTATATGTCTTTGTTTCTCGTTAGGTGTGTTTATGGTCTGAACTGCTGATTATACTTTGATGACAATAGTATTTATTACCGTTTTTATTATGTTTATTATTATTGTTCGTTTTTATGGCAGTAGTTCTGGTATTACAGCCCTGTAGTAAAGTAGTATCTACGTATGTGTGTGTGTGTGTGTGTGTGTGTTTGTGTGTGTGTGTGTGTGTGTGTGTGTGTGCGTGTGTAGTTCAGGTATTGATTGGAACATTTGAACCCTGTGGCCATGTTCCGGAAAGAGCAATGAACACACACGTACAAACCACACACACACACACATATATTCACACACAGGGTGGCGTGGGTGGCCACTTGACTGCCTCTCCCACACACATGCACACACACACACACAACACAATACAACACACACATACACACACATTGCCTGGGGCTTTATAAACAGCCGGGCTTGGAGGTTGTGACTCGCACATCAGTCTCCCTCCCTCCTCCTCCTCTCACTCTCCTGGTAGAACAACACAGCTTCTCTCACTCTCCTCATTTATCCCTCTCGTTCTTCATCAACCTGTTTTCTTTTTTCGATTCCTTCCTCTCTTTTTGGACCCGCTGCGCACATTGTCTTCTCTCGCTAACGTGCCGTCCTGCCCCACCTCCCTCTTCTCTCTCTCTTCCCATCCTGTAGCTACATGTACAGCAGCACTGTGTGGTGGAGACCAGTTGAAGTTGGCTTCCTGCCTGTTGAGATGTGCCAATAGGAAACACTGTGAACAGGGGTTCATGCTGATGAAATTGATCTGCTCAGGTAAGGAACATGACTCTTCTTCTTCTGCCTTGTGCTTCTTGTGCTTTAATTAGTCCCCTGGTACTGAGTGTTGTTTGTTGTGTCGACACCAGGAGCATAAACAACATTCTTGGATTGCAACGTAGGCTAGGATTGTGAAAATAGAAATACATGTGTCTGTATTTACCTCCATTTACTAATGAAGTTTAACATTAACAGGACAAAACAAGTTTTTATTTGCTTATATATAAATAAAGTTTGACCAAACATCCTTAACTTATAAACACTTAAGCTTTATGTTCTATAAAGTTCCTTGTAAAAAGCATTGGCTAATCGATAATTCAACTCTTTTAAGTCTTAATAAGATGCTTGCTAACATTAATAAGACTGTATAAACTTAAAAGATTTTTGCATGACATGTACTTATTAAAGGGGCTAACCATATATTAATGGCTTTTTACAAGGTACAAGGTCAGTTATTTGTCATTATACAACGAAAAAAAACACAAATTAAAGAACATGTATACTGTTATTCATCTACAAATATGCCTGTCAGCAATATATATATAAAATATATGTAATTATTGGCCATATGTGAGCAGATTGTAACGTGATGGGAAAATGAGACCTTCTCCGTCTCGCTCCATCGCTTATACAACTATACTATACCTATTGTTTAAGTTGTTTGACTGTTGGACTGTGGATTTCTTTGTGAAGGACTCAAAGACCGTTTAAATGATGTGACTTTATTCCCGTTATCGAGCACCTCGTCTCGATTCCTCCCTCCGCCGCGCCGCTAACGGAGAGCAACATGAGCTAACACAGAGTCTGCTAACATCAACTTACTGCCGTCCAGCACAACACAGAAGTTTCACTGAGCTAACTCACATACCTGCCACTGTTAAACAGTCACTCAGCTTTTTGTTGTTGCTTTATGAAGATTACTACATACTTCATTTATTCATTTATTATTAGCAGTTACCACTTATTAAATCTATCTATCAACAAGTGTCTTATAAGTGCTCGAATAGCTCTTTTAATCTGACAATAGATACGTTTATGATGCTGTAATACAGTATTAACACCAAAATACAGTCTTATTAACGTTAATAATCATCTTATAAGGACTTACTTAAGCTTATAACAAGGGACCTTAATATAAAATGTTACTGGTAAAAGTCTCAAGGCCCTTTAAATCCACAGAAAGCATAATCTGACATGTTTCAGATAAATACAGACATAAGATCAATATTTATAACCACAATGATACAACACTTTATACAGATTACCTGCAATATTACGTTGTCAATATGTTATTGATTTCCCAGTCCGGTCATGTTAGACAGTATTTGAGTCGCTGCTGGTCTGAAAATGTCCAGTAATTTCAGAGTGGAAACATTCAACTCAGATTATTATGTCTAAACTGAATTTTTATCAGCATTGATGGGTTTCTGGCAGCATCGCTACAAAATTAGTGCCCGAAGCGCCTTTTAAAATATCTGTCAGACTTTGATTTCTTTCCAATTGTAACTGTCGTCTTTGTCGGTGGAGCCCAGCGGTTAAGAAGAAATCTGACGATATGATTGTCAGCAAAAAAACACTTTCAGTTCCCCTGCAATAATCCTGGAGCGAGGCGGAGTTGTGTCGTGTCTGCTCCTCTCCGGCATATTTCTGATTTGTTGCTGTTGTGGGTATCCTTTGTTTATTTTTAGCAGGATTACAGGTTGAGCTTTAAAAACTCCAGAGAACAAGGTAGACATATTTATGGAAGCCTCCCTTCTCAATAAAAGATGAATCGCTGGCTTATGCAACAGCTCCTGACCGGAGCCAGGAAAGAGACGAGGAGGGAAGGAAGGAAGGGAGGAACAGATGGATGGTGAACGGACGGATGGCCGAACATATGGATTGATAGATGGATGGATGGATGGATGGATGACTTTTATGGATGTGTGTTTTCCTGTCACGGTTGCCCTCCAAGAAAACCGTCAATACTTCCCTCCCCTGTCTGACTCCCGAGCATCTCTCAGACGTTCCCTCTATCTGGCTGTCCGTCCTTTTGACACTCTCTTTATATCTGTTTCTCTTTCTCTCTCCATCTCCCACCTTTTAATGTCTCCCTCACATCCTCTCTCCTCTCGACTCTCTCCCACTTTCTCTTCACACTCTCTGATCTATTATTCACATCCCCTCTCTGACTCTTTCTTTCTTTCCCATGACACCTGAAATCCCTCCGTCCGCTGCAGGGCGTTTAGACCTCCAACCAAAAGTGCTTCCCTCTCAGGAAAAGGAATAGGATGATGAATAAAAGAACAGAGCAAAGAGACAGATAAAAAGCTTCGGGATGGGCAGCTCTATAGATACGTCTCTTACCGTGCGAGCTCATTGTATAGGTTGACATTTAACACAGTCCTGTGTGTAATCCTTCTCGAAGACCGGCTCCAACCATGTTAGATTCAGTAAGAAGGAGAGGTCGGAGCAAAGTGAAAAATATAATATTCTAAGTTTAGTTTTCTGATGTTGTGGGATATCAGCAGATGATGATATTCCACAAGTTATTTATTCATTATTGGTTGCTTTACCTGCTTTTCAGTTCATTGTTTTAGCTGTATCGTCATCGCACATCACTTAACTCAGATAAAAACACTTTAGCCTCCCCAAAATCAAAAAGCTGTTCAAGCCAAAAGGAAATATGGTCTAAAATGTAAGTCATATCAATGGTGTTGCTATTATAGGTGTGTGTGTGTACCAGGTGTGTTGCATTGTGGTTACTGTGGCGTTCATTTTACAACAAAAAGTTGTGTAAAACAGAAAACAAAATAGAATGTGACCGTCTGCTAATAATTTTTGACATGAAATCAATTGAAACACTACAAAGACAATATATTTTAATGTTTGCTCTCAATCTTATTGATTTTTGTAAATCAATGTAGAGTAATCTTGAGTATGGAGCGATGGTTCACCACACCGTGAAACACATGGTTGTATAAAAGATGTCAATACCTGGGCTTTTATTTACGTTTTTACAAAGCACAACGACTTTTCAGAAAAATGTGGTCGTAAATCAATCAGGAAAGAAAAGATGGAAGAGTTTGTTAACAAGGCAACTTGTCTAACTAATTTAACTTTTTGTTTTGTTTTCACATGTCCGAAATAGATTTGCATTCATTCATTCATTTCTGCTTTAAAAGCTGGACGTCAATGACTCAATCGGCATACAGAGATCGTGGCTTAATCGAATCGGTTGGACTGAAATGTGTGAACGCCTTCAGTCAGCTGATTGAGTTGGAAGCAGGGAAGGACAAGAGCAAGAAGAAATTAAGTTAAAAGAATAAGCAGGAAGACGCTGAGTGAACTTTCACTAAGCCTCAGTATTCTGACTTCTACTGGACTCAAAAACTGAAGATCAAGTTAAGGACTTCTGACGTCATCCTCTCCAACTTCAAACCAGTTGCAAAACAGCTAGAAAATTTAGAAAGACACAAACAACCTATGAGGAGTAATGTAACAGTGCTGGTGGAAAGAGAGCTAGAAAGTGAAGGAGATCATCGCTGTGGAAATATTATTATATATTGTTTATATTTTCATGTTGCTTTAAATGTGTTTATTATGGTTTTTAGCTGTGAATTTGAAGCTTTCTGAGCTCTGAACTTCCCTTATCTTGAACAGATGTGGTGAATTTTTACCCCAAGATCAAGATTGTTTGAATCACCTGACACAAGGTTGTGTTATATAAAAGAAAATCAGCTGACAAGAGTTATAAACTTGATCCTGATGCTCTTCGGGGTGATATTGCTGTGAGTGAAAGGAGGCTGACGTGCAACACATGGCAGCTGTTTGTGCCCCAGGGTTGCTGCGCTGCCCCAGAGAAGGGCATCCAGTCCCCAACTGGCAGCATAAACATCCACATCTGCCTCCATTTTTTGAAAGTCACTCAGTAAAAGTATAGTTTTTTTTTAATTTCAGAGGCTTTTTCTCAGTTTTGTTCAGATATTTTCTTGCATGTGTTTAAAATGAAGAAGGGAAACTGCTGTTAAAACCACAAACAAACAACTGTTTACCTGTTGTGTAACAGTCCAATTCACAACTCAGGTCATGACCTTGATGAATAGCAGATGTGAAAGTGTCATCAGAAGTAATAGATTATTCAAACAAATGAGTATTTGCGTTTGTTCCATATACATGATTGTTGAAATGGCCTGTGAATGTGTGTGTGTGTGTCACGCTCTCGTGCCACAGCAGAAGATAAAGGCTAAACACAATCTTCATATTAGCGCGTTGGCATGTGCGTGCATCAGATGAGGGCAGATCTGAAATGGAATCTCTTTCTGTTCCCCCTCGCTGCACACATCTTCCATCCATCTATCAGCGCTGCGCCGCGACTCCTCGCCTTTCCCGCCACCGAGCCATCAATCATCGCATTCCCCGCGCCCGCATGGAAATGGGAGGGAAAACTTCATTTAACGGCATTTTACCTTCTCATCTCATCTAACCTCTCTCTCTCGCTTTCTCTCTCTCTTCGTCCGTCTGTCCGTCCACCTGTCCGTCCCGTCCAACCGGCGCTCGCGTCCAATCGAGTCACAGTGTAAGGTCGTTTATTTAAATCTATTTAAATGGATATGAGGCGCGTGCATATGCGGGGAGATTTCACGGCCCAGCAGGTCAGCAAATACCAAAGCTGTTCCACCTCGCTAAGCCCCCCGCCAGGGCCCATAGACAATTAATACACACACCAGGTGGTCAAGTTTGAGTGTGTGTGTGTCTGTCTCCAAGAAAAAAAGGTGCATTTCTATCTATCTATCTATCTATCTATCTATCTATCTATCTATCTATCTATCTATCTATCTATCTATCTATCTATCTATCTATCCATCTATCCATCTATCTATGCCTGAGGAAGCAGGGGAGAGGGTTGATGAAGCGTGGGTGAAATCAAAAGAGCAAAAGGTTGCGTATATAGATGAAACAAGGGGAAAGCGGTGGACAGGAGCAAGGTACAGTATAGGACGTGAAATGGGCGTCGGGGGGGAAACGGTATCACTCTCCGAGGGGAAGTCGGAGAAAAGAGAAGAGCGGAGAGAGAAATTGAGGGAGGTGACTTGGAACGTTTGAGAAAATAAGAAAAGAGGGAGGGAGGGAGAGAGGGAGGAAGGAAAAGTGAAGGGTAGATGTCTCTGCTAATGTCTTCGGTGCCAATATTGACTAACGCCGGCTCCCTTTGACTTCAGTCCACTCGCTGCATCCTCCTCTCCAGTTCATTAGCTCTGTCATTTGGAAATGGACGTATTGGCTCAGCTGTTCAATATCATCATGGATGGATGGATGGATGGAGTATCAAACCTTAAAGGACTATACAGCTTAAGAATATTAACTCCAAAATCACATGTACTTACAAACAGAATTACTGATGATTTCCCAGATATCCGATAAAACATAGAGTAGGAAATCTATTTAAATTGATAAATGCATTTTCATTCCTTGGAAAATGTAACACAATTAATCTTTTTATTGTTTTTTTGGTACATCCTGATGCTGTCGGGAAGTTTCGAGTCCAAGGAATACGAGGTTGGCATCATACCTTTGTGCTCAATCATGGTTACATTACATTTGTGTATTTTATACGTATGATATCAACATTTTGGCATGTCTATCTGATTAGGTTCATTGCATGTACATAAGCGGACTTTCTCCAGGAGGACTTGAGGACGAAAAGCAATGAAAGACCATTTTGACACCGCTAGCTTCCAAATTAATCCGACAAACTTGGATAGAAAATTAAGCGACCATCAAGACATTTTCCATGTCGGACTGATCCTGGCTATTTTAGAAAATTTGTGTACGTGACAAGTATATATGTTTGACTGAAGTGGCCAGAAGCAGGAAGTCAGACACAGAAACATCATACAGCATCCGGTCAGTTTAAAAATGTAACGCCCTGTGCAGACTCGGGATCTACAGTTTAACAAAGCTGGTAATATTAACAATAAACACAATTTATTCGGACAAAACAAAAAGATAGAACACAACCCGAGCAAGTCGAAGCAAGAAGGATGGCTCCGCATCAGAAACGTGCCCACTGGAATCACTGTTCTGTGCAAAGTTAGGAGGTAGTTTCCACAGAAGCGAGGCTGAGTGAGGCTGATATCTGACTTTCATGTAGGAGACCTGCTGACATCCTCACACAGATCAGCAGTGGGTTCGACAGTGAGGCTGCAGGCTTCTGTATTAACATTTTTGGCCACCGATCAAGTGACTAGTGAACGTTCAACTGAATGTAGCAGCCATGCAGTAGATCATCAATGTTTTTTTGGCTAATAAGTGACTCAAGCTGACCGATCGCTTGGACATTTTGGCCGGTGGGTGATGCTCATCTTATCCTCCGGAGGCCTGACTTGGTGATTGAGCTTGTGCAAAGATAACTCACTAAAGTTCTATAATTGATGAGAGAAAAAGTAAAATCAATGTGTTTATTCGATCACTCTGATGGATTGGGTCAAGCTAGTTTAATGTCTGTACAAAGCGATTCACGCAGCTGCCTGGAGGAAAGAAATCAAACGGAAAACTTGCTTGAAAATAAGCTAAAAACGTGCGTTTAGTTTGGTGCCCGCTTCATGAATTAATCAGTAATTTATACGCAAATTGATTTAGAGAAGTGGAAGGATAAAGCGATAACAACTTAAATATTTAATAAAGCGTTTCAGTGTGAATAATTTGGAAATGGATGGATGGACAGATTGATAGAGCAGATGGAAAAAAATTCAAATCAGAATGGAAGAATAAATAGTAAGAGGAGAGATGACAGCTGACAGATTGGCTCTTTACAATATTGGGATGTCAATAATGTCATCTACAGCATGTTACGCAACATGTGCGATGCATAAATGTGTGTTTGTGAAATGTGTGTATGTGTGTGCGCCCAGAGGGGAGATGGCTACACTTGTGTGTGTGTGTGTGTGTGTGTGTGTGTGTGTGTGTGTGTGTGTGTGTGCAGCAGCTGTTTTAACATGATTAAACATCGTCTCTTCCTCCCCTCTACACCTCTATTTCATCATCTCCTCCGCCGTTTTCTCACCAGTCATTATCCCCTACGCAGCACTTCTGAGAATGAAGGAGGGAGAAGGAGAGAAAGAAAGAAAGTAAGGAAGAAAGGAAGAAAGCAAGAGGGGGTGAGCAAAAAGGGCAAGAGCCTCACAGGGAATCACACATAGAAAGGCAAAGAAAGAGAGAGCGTGTGGCGAGGGAAGGTCAGGGAGAGAAAAGAGATCACAGTCTTATAAATCAAGAGAAAGAGGGGCTGTCTGAAACGGGCTCCCGTGATATGATGTTTGGACTATTTTGACTTTTATTCATCAGATTGCTCCAGTTGCCATGAGCCACCGGCACTTACTGGATTGGGCGTAATCCTCCTTCGCTGACCTGACAGACGAACAAAAACACATTCAGGCAGACTGAATCCGATCGGTTTGGCAGAAACAGTCTGAGACGCTGTGTGTGTTTAATCCTTCTCCTTTGTTACCGGACAGATTGACGAACGACAGTTTCCTGATTTGAAACTCCAAAATGCTGCGAAAGACATAATATTAGCTGAAAATCTTCATTTCAGAATAAGTTGAATTTTAGAACCAAGTTTGTGCAGGTCTGCATGTGGCTGCCGAACTGTCAGCCGACACCTTCTGCCTCCACGTCTTTTCTTTATTTAAATGTCAAATCAATCTCTCAGCTTTTAAGCGTCTAGTCAGGCCAGAAAGGTGATAATGTTGTTAGAGAGATTATTGTGTAACAGGAAAGGCATCAGACAAACGCCAAAAGGTCGCTTTTCTGCTCAGTCGTTTTTTCCTCTTCGTCCTTTTTTTTAATATACATGTAAATCACTGAGCCATTTCTATAAGTGAGGATAAGCGACCGGATGAGTATATCAGGAGGAAGGAGAAGTCATTGTGTCTGTTCTCCTTCATGTTGTTCTTAGTTCTTACATAACTAATGTCCCAATCTGCAATCGACTGCAGAGGTTCTATAATAAGATCTAAATTGTCTTGTTTTGGTAATAGCTCTGTTTTAGCTGAATGATATCGATTGATGATACAGACACTGGGGGGAAACATGAAGTCAGTTGTGGGTGGTGGTGAAACAGCTCCAAAATATCCAGATACTTCCTTTTTGTATACAAATGGCAAAGTACGCCGGTATTTTTGTTTGCTAGCTGCTAAAAGAGCACGATGATCACTTTGTCCACTTGTTTATGTCTCTTTAGTGATGATTGTGTTAATTGCAGCATGCTTTCAAGGGCAGCTCTGTCTTTTCATGCAGAGATGGAACAGAAGTGTATAAAAACACAGTCTGTGATGCTTCTCACAGGTTTATGAATAGACGCTCTAAAGTCGGGAGTTTGGGTTTACAGCTTTTTCTCCACCTTGTCAGGTGTTTCGGGAAAAGAAAGCAAAGCGCAACAAGGTAATCCTCAGAGGATTGTGTGACCAGACAAGTCAGACCACTTCAGCTGAATGTGACACCTGTCAGTCAGGAAAATAATGTACCCGACAGAAAAGGCAAGACAGTTCCTACCTGTGAAATGTCAAAAGATTACTTTAAAATAAGCCATGTGGAAGTTTTGATAACAGTCAGGTAAGGACCCTGTTCATTGTCTCATAGTTTCTGACCATTTTAAATGAGCTACGTTAGATAAAAAAATAAATATTCTGATCAAACAACAGATGTTGGAAATTTCCTTTTCTTTAGGTTCAGTTTTGAACTTATGTTGCAACAATGCTGTGCTCATGGTCTGGTTAGGTTTAGGCACAAAAGGCACTTAGGGTCAAAAAAAGATCATGTTTGTGCTTAAAGTACTTGTTTAAGTCACACAAATATGGCTGGAGATGTCCTATTGTTTGTTTAAGCAACTGACTCGTCACCAGAAACGCCAGCTCACACCTTTTTGCCTGTAATGTAGTGTGACATGACTCGTTTTGTAGAAACGTTAATTCGGTACGTAGCCAATGACACGTACAGATGTGAATGACTCAGGCCCAGCAGTTCTCTGCGAGGGGCTCGCGGGGACAGGTGTGATGTCGTGACTTGTTGCCAGGTCTGATGGGAGGAACAGGAAATTAGTCACTTAGTCCCCAATTATATCTGAGCTTCACACTCTTGTCAAAATGTTAATCACAGAATATTTTACCAGATGGCCTCAGTGGAAATGGTCAAGTGTGTACATGTATGGGATCATGCAGCCTACTGTACTGTGTGTGTGTGTGTGTGTGTGTGTGTGTGTGTGTGTGTGTGTGTGTGTGTGTGTGTGTGTGTGTGTGTGTGTGTGTGTGTGTGTGTGTGTGGGACAGTGGATGGTATTTTCTGCACTGCTGAAGTCCTGATGGCCCAATCATAGCTGGATTTAAATTGCTCCCTGACCATTTGGAGTTGAATCCACGAGGCTCATTCAGAAAACGAGTGTTGACGTTTCGTGCGCAGCGGCCAATCATATCTTGAATCTGCAGTGTTTATTGATCAATCAAAGCTGGATTTACAGAGATCACTGACCAATCACAGAGGGATATACTGCAGTCATTGCCAGGATCTACTTTCAGTCTGGTTTGCTCCAGAAAGATGCAACTCTGAGTTGAGTGCATTTTTTTTTTTTTAATAGTTAAACACATTTTAGGCTCTGTGCATTGACACAATCAGACCACAGGACTGCTAGTAAACCTCTCAGGCCTCTAATGCACCTGCTTATTAAAACGTTTCTGTTCCCTCTTCCTGTCAAACGCACACAACCAGCAGCTGCAGGGAGTGAAGTAGCCCAGTGGAGGCTTTCAGCTGGTGACTTGTAAAACCATCCATCTCTGAAGTAATGTTCTCTCTACAACATCATGCTAGCTTGCAGGACACTCCAACACGATTTTCTTACTTGCAGCTAGATGGGAAGATCAGTTTATTCTCTGTGTTGAACATATAGTTTGGCACAAACACTAAAGGTAGAGCGAACACATGTAAATTCAGGATATAAGACGTTGCCTGAACATGGTGCTGAAGCCACTTGCTCCTGAATACGTAAGAGATTTGTATTGATTGATACTAATCCCGTTATTGAACATCTGGCAAAACAGCAGACCAGTGTATTTCTTTAAGGATTATTGAAGAATGTCTCAGGCTCTTGATGCAAATGCGTCCCAGCCTGGATTGAAGGACGTTCTCGTCAGCTTGGCACAAACAACCTGCACCAAAACAAATAGATTTTTGCTCATGTGAACCAACGAGAACAAGCTTCTGAAATCTGTAATCAAGGTGAATTCATGTAAAATGAGTTTGACACTATTATGTTATTTTTTCACGTCTCATTGATGCTTCAATCATCCGAAGGCTTGCATGTAATTGGCTCAGGAGAGAGAGGGATGGAACAAAGAGTGGGTCTCCTTTCTGTGAAATCACTCGTTGGCGGTTGCAGGCCACAGGGTGGGTATACAAGCTCCTAACAGGTCAAATGGGGTGTCAATCAAAAGGTCAGAGGTCAGCAGCTATCTTAGGTTACTCTGTATTGCAGTTTTGCTTCTCGAATATCACAGTTCGTTGCTATTTAGTTGCCATTTATGCATGGAACACTGTGTTTTGGACTAAATATTTTACTGAACTCGATCAATGGGACACTTAGGAATAAGAAGACAGTTTTGAAACACCCAGACTCTTCATCAGTGAGTTGCTTAAAGTTTGTTCATGCCTGTTTGTGGGGTAGGTGGTTTGCTTGATTGTTGATTGTTCTGTAGTTTTATCTAAAAATGGCTTGCATGAAACGAATCACAAGCTTTCTAACGATGTATGACTCCATTATTAACACAAATTATATTTGCTTTGATGTGTTTGTGTTGTTGGTCAAACTAGCGACGGACTCAAAGTTTTTTTTCCTGACGAGAAGTGAGGTCTAGAAGACTGTAAATCCCCTAGAGGCAACTATATAAACAAATTGGACCAGACTAGATAAAATCACATGAGCGAAAAAGAAGAATCTCATCACAACTGAACTGTGTGAACCTCCTCCTGTCTCGACAGGCTCCAGAAACAACCTAACACACAAAACAGACCTTCACACCCGATCACTGACCATTCAGTCTGCTCCTACACTATATACCCATACAGCCTCCTCATGTACTTGCTGATGAAGCACGTTCAAATTTACGTAATGGATGAAATCAAAATAAAATGATGTCACTGCACTGAAAACCTAATTCCCTTCCGTTATAATTCCCTGTAATTCGTGAGCGGTGATGTAATCAGAGTGAGGTCTGCCGTAGTTTCATGTGGATAAATTATCCAAATATGTGACGACAACAACAACAAGAAGTGAGGGTGGGAGCTGAACGAGTGAGGAAAAGGGGAGGATGATTAAAACGAGGGGAAGGTAGGAATGTGGGCCAGCAGGGTGTAATAATCTGTCTCTCTGCCATCTATCTCACATGGGAGGGAGGGAGAGAGAGAGAGAGAGAGAGGGAGAGAGAGATTAAGGGGATGTATGATGTATTCTGACCCATATTCATGCACCCAGTGATGTTTTGTGACCCATATACTACCTCATCTAAATACACATCCCAATTTGATACTGATATCCGTGCAGTGAGTGAGTGCATTTTCACTTTAAGAACGGATGCACTGTACTGCCCTCTGAATGCCACTGCAGTATGGTAATGCTGTAAGGTAACGTACGTACATCGCAGTTGAATATGTATGCAGTTAAAATCCGAGGTGGAATTTAAAATGTCTTGAATGAAAGGGACGGTTTTAAAGAAATCAGTTTTTGTCTGGGTCTTTGTGGTTCATTTTGTAGCACTATCGTACCACAACAATGTGATTTTTCAAGATTTAATGCTATAAGGTTCAGAGTTCAGGATGTTGACGGTGGGTGACTGGATGTGAGGAGAGGGGGTGAACCTGTGAAGGGAGCAAGTTGTCCATTTAGGCTCCTCTATGATGGATGTATTGGAGGCTGGAGAGGGGAAGAAGGAGAGTTAAATGTGGGAGATTTGTCTCCAGAGTCACAAAGGCCAATTATGGACCACCGGCTGTACCTGGAGAAAGAAGGATGGGAGCTGAATGTATGGGAGGAAATCAGAGGGGGTGAACGGAGGGAAGAGAGGGTCGATGTATGAGGAGGGAGGGAAGAGGAGAGGTTGGAGAAGTGGCATGAGGTGGCCATCTTTATCTTCATCTTCATGTACGGTTGTTTCTCTTTGTCGTCTTTGTGGCAGCTCTAGTTGTTGTTGTTTATGTCTCTTTTGGGTCATTTTGCATGTGTTTGTAGTTGTTTGATTGGCTTCTTCTTTACTCAGAGCCTTCTGCCCTGGACTTTAACCTGGTAGGCCCGTTCAATAATCCATCCGTGATAATAATATGCCGTAATAATGTAACAAAATGATAATAAAAAGCTCCAGGTTTATTTTAGTTTTGAGTTTACATGAGATCTTATTTTAATGATTGATTAAGGAAATTTACACATATAAAATAATCTGATTACCTTTTGATGTTGTTGAACATTGCTATTATAGAATATAATCAGACCTTAAAATGGAGGATAGTGCTGTTAGTGTTGGATTTTAAACGAAAATCTTCACAAAACATTTTAATCACATTTTTGTCCAAATACTGCTGCATGTCTGGTACTCAGATGTAATGACAACATTGTGTTTGAACAGCCAAAATGAGAAAGAAATTGAAATTTAATGTGTATTCACGTGTTTATTACAGATTTTTCATGTTTGTTTGGCATGTAGCCTAAGCGCTCAGTCTATTTTTCTAATTGTATGGACAAAAATACAAGATAAATCAGTGAAATAAACACCTTCATATCACTTGCTGACTCCTGTAGGTGGTGAACATTCAACAGTAGAACACTTGAATGATCTTTTAAACAGAAAGTGAAAATAAAGAAAATACAGTGAGCTGTATTCACTGTCATTCTTTGCTTCCATTAACCAGTTTTCTATGTAACTGCTGTCTGTCAACATCAACTATCACCTACGATTGAAATCCACAGTGTGCAAGTTTTTCGCCGGGAGTCAGCAAAGTGTGTCGCGCTCTCCATTGTCGCTCGGTTCAAACCGCTGCACCTGTCACTCAAGTTGATGAGCTGTCAACCTTGAAACGGCGTCGGGGCTCGAGGTTGAGGGAACCAGTGTGTGGAACGTTTCCACGGGCCTCTCACAAACAAACACATCTGCATTCATGAAATTACAAGGTCTTCTTCCACCGTCTTCTGTTTACCTTGCTGAAGGCATTTTTTGTGTTTCTTGATGCTTCCCAATATTACTGTTACTGCACTTCTTTCCAACCCACAGTAAACGAGTCTCCACACAGGGGAGAGTAACTTAATCCAAACAGTCTGTTCACGTTAAACTGAGTCCTGATTTCATGCACTTGCTTTTTAATTACCCCCAAATTCAATCATTCAAAGGCAGGAGTTATACGTCACGTGACTGATTTAGTGCGAGGAATGGTTCAGGAACCGGTGTGTGTGTGTTATGTAAATGATCCTTACAGCTTTATTCAGATGTGACAGGACAAGAAGGGAGCAGCTAGCTGTGAGCTGTAAAGTGTTGATATGAAGGAAGAAGAGTGTGTTGTGTTATGTCACAGGCCGGATCGGTGGCTGTGTTGCCATCGAGAATGTACAGTTGTGTTAGAGGAAATGCTGATGACTACTTTTAAACTACACTGGATCTTTGACAGGTGGATAACATTTGGATTGTACCAGCAAGTTAAGAGAAAAGGCAGGTAAATAACGATATCGTGTCCACGCTCAGGCACAAGATTCAACTGTGAGAATGCAGTCTAGTTTCAACTCTAAACGTGTGTTCTTCAGTTGAGAGGTAGAAGGGAATAAAAGATGTCAGACAAAGTTAACTTTTGTAGTAGCTGCAGTAAATGGTTGAGGTCAGCCAATCTTTAAAAAGTGTCTCGAGCAAAGCAAACATTTTACGTGACACAGACTTGAAACCATCAACAGTGTAATAACTGGACCGTGTTTCCAGGTGTAAAATTACACCTTTATTATTATTAAACCTGCATTCCCTTTAATAGCCAGCAGGGGTGCAACTCCACCGGTTGCAAGAAGACTTCCGATTGTATGTAATTGATTGAATGTAAGTTAAGGAGAATATGACCCTGTTTCTAACTTGATTTATTACCTCAGTAAACAGTTCAGTACAGTAAAATAGATGATAAAGCAGGGTTTGCTTCACAATGTGGCTTTGCAATTTACATTAACATTTTATCAGACGCTTTTGTCCAAAGCGACTTACAGTAATTCACACATGCATTCATACACTGATGGCGGTGGCTGCCATGCAAGGTGCCGACCTGCACATCAGGAGCAGTTTTGGGGTTCAGTTTCTTGCCGATGGACACTTTGACATGCAGACCAGGGGAATCAAACCAGCGCCCTTCTGATAACAGATGCTGGCTCTGCCCCTGAGCCACAGCCGCCCACCACAGCAATGAACAAGTGGCTACCACGGCGTTGTTTCCTCGGGTTCACAGTCTGATCCAATCAGGAAGTCGTCCCCAGCTCCACTCTGTCAGCCAAACACGGTCGCTTCTGGCTCCAAAAACCAAGAAGATGACGGCCACAACGCCACACTTGAGATTTAAAAATGGTAGCCCACAAACCACTTGGCTCCCTCCACTATTTATTATACAGTCTATGACACTGACTTGGTGTTAAATCCCAGAGGAATATTTCACTCCCACTTTTTTGTGAAGGCTTGTACCTTGTGCCTTCATCAAAGATTAGTTCAGAGCTGCTCTCTGTCTCTCCTCTTCCTCCTTTTCCTGCTCCAGTGATAATGCATCATGATGGTTTAATGGCATATGTCCTCTTCCTCAAACACCAAAGACCTCCTGGAATCCAGTCAATACAACAACAGGAAGGATGAGACGGAGAGAAAAAAGGAAGGGGAAGTGTAGCAGCGCAGTGACGGACAGCGAGGCAGGAAGATGTGCGTGTGAGCGAGAGAGAGATGTTCTCTTTGAGAACAGCCTCCTGTTGTCCTTTGACCGGGCTGCAGGGAGGTCGAAGCTTTTCCAGCACACTGAGCAAGTGAGGAGATAACATCTGTCACTTTATGTCACAGCCACAACTACATACTCTGCAAGTGAAGATACTGTGGGAGAAAAGAAAAGAAAAGACAGTTTAGGGATCTGTTGCCACATGTTAAGTTATTTTTCAAGGTAAAACTGGATTTCTTTTGGTTAGAATTCTGTTAAGATCACGGCAGAACACCAATAAATGAAATTTAATATTTTGAAAGAAGTGTCGTCATAGTTTACTATACCCAAGCCTTGGTGTTACTAAAACGTATTAATGTTGTAATCGGAAATGTCTCAAATTTTTCTCATTTCGTTCCAAACTCCGACTGTGCAGGAGTTCCTCTTCTGCTGTACTTACAGATACACAGATTCAATACAACAGTCATGTTTTACTTGAGTCTTTCTGAAGGGGTTATTTTTAGTGTAAGACCGTTCATGTGTCACAAAAGGAGGAACAACGTTTTATTTTTCTGCGAGCGGTGGAATATCTCTTGGAATCCCGAGAGGTTCAGACACTGGAGGTCATCCCGCTGCCTCTGATGCATGAAAACATGCGTTGTGAAAATACAGGATATATTCTTCAATATCACGCTGATTGAAGTGGAGAATTATATTGGAATTAATTTGTTTTGGATCATTCTGGATCTAAATATTCACAAATGTTGGAAATGTATGTTTCTGACAACCAGCATTCTTTATGTTGCAGTTTTACATTTCTTGTGGTTTGAATTCAAATGTTATCTTGTGACAACTCCGGTTAGGTTTAGGCACAACAACAACTTGGTAAGGGTTAGGAAAGGATCATTTTTTGAATTAAAATACCTGTTTTGGTCTCCACAAACACAGCTGGAGAGGTCCAAAAAATATTCCAAATTTGTCCCGACGTCTCCGTAAAATGTTGCAGGAGTGTTGGCAGCCTTCTCACCTGTAACTCCACCACCATCCCCTCGGCCTCCACACATGTCAGGTCATAAACATGTAATGTCAACATGAGAGGTTCTAACACCAACATTGTATCCCGGAGACTGGACTGATATTCAGCAGATGCTCTTATATTCGACAAATTATAAAAGTTTAATAAACATAAGTGAGCAGATGAGCCACCTGTGAACAAAGAACGGGCAGAGCATCATCTATTAAAGATCATTGTTGTAACAAATTATTTAAAACACAAGGTCTGGGCGAAACACAAACTTTATTTATAGATTTTGATGCTGAGCAGTAGCAGCGTGAGGGATCTTTCCAATGCACCTGCTTCCAAGTTAAAAACCATCCTTTGAATATTGTGAAAACAGCTCTCCTCCTGGAGCCTCACGTCATCTCTTTAAACCAACAACGATTCCCTTCTATCAGCTGTAATGTTAAACAGATTAATATAACATTGCAGTGCAACAATAACAACACCAGCTGAGAGGTTAATTAGCGCCTGTGTTGGTTCATGCAAATCCAGCTCAGGTCAACTGGAGTCTGAGGGGTTTTGCAGGAAAACAAGAAAACAGGGATCCACTACGGTCGAGGCTCAGGAGAGAGAAGAACCGGGTCCCTGCAGGGTCCCTGAAGAGCTGGATGTGAAAACTCTGCATCAAATCAAATCAGCTCCAACAAACAATGAAACATATTTGGACGCCTAAAGAAGTTTGGTGCGGAGAAAAATCTCCTCACAGCAGTTTTTATTTTGATTCATGACTAGTAAAGAAACAATGTGTGACACACAAAAGTACAGACAAAACAAATAAAACAATAAAGAAATGCATCTAAGATATTTCTGACGTCTCTTTATCAACATATCTATTTGTTTAGGGTAGATGGAGCAGCCAGACATTTATAGCTAGGATGTTGAAAAGACAACTGTTGGGCGCCAAGAAGAGAGAAACAAATAAAAACTATTATAGTCCTAATTTATAACCTTCCTGCTGAGCTGCAGATGTTTTTAAAGATATGTTTATACTTTAGCTCCTTTAATAACGACCTTTTGCTCAGTTTTAGATCAACAGTATGCACACTATCACGTATTTCATTGTTATTGAGCTTTAAATGGAATTCTGCACCAAACACAACACAGTAAAATGTCTCTTTAAGGATGCCACAGACATTGTTTTAAGAGGTTCATCATGCTTTATGTAAAGTGACTTCCAATCCTCCTCCTCCATCATAAAAGATGTGCAAGAACTCTGTATTCTCACTGTTTTTGTCACTCAGAGTTATCCGATAAAACTTCAACCGTATGTTCAAAGTTTGAGGAACGACTCCCCGCTGTGACGGAGCTGCTCTCAATACCAATCAGGCTGATTGGCCTAAAAAAATCCAGCTGTGTGGTCGGAGACTTGCAATGATGTTAATGCATCCTAATGAGCATCCTGGTCTAACTGCATTGATACTGATTGTTATCTGTGCAACCGGCTTAATTAGCCTTCAGTGTCAGATGTGATGAATGTTGTCCATTAGCTAATTAGTGTTTTGGGACTGGATTTGGAGTCACTTTAAACAAGATTCTGAGACACACAGAGCCGAACTGACTCACATAAATCAGCCACTATATATTTTATAAATATTTACACAACCTACCAGAGTTTGTCTTTGAGTTGGTCTCTATTAGAGAGAGATTTAATAAGCTCTTCCTTGTGTCCAGTGATGGATGTAGACAGGTAAATTAAGCACAATTATGAGGTACTTTACTTGAGTATTTACATCTTCTGCTACTTTATGCTCCACTAATTTAAACATCTTTGCTAATTGGACAAGAGCTATGCATCAATGTCCAATCAGAAAATAATATGTTTGTTGAAAGTTTGTTTAAACAAAGAGCAAATATTTTAACATCAAACTGAAGTGAAGAGTAAAAATAATTGAAAATAAACTGAAGCTGATATAAATTTGAATTTAAATGTAGTTTACAAAGAATCTATTTTGTTTTATTCATCAGTTTTTTTTATCCTGCACTGATCAATCTTTAGTTCGTACTCTGTTTTCGATCACTCACAACACAGCTGACAGACTGTTTCAGCTTCGACTATGCAGATAATTCTTAATGATTAACTCGGTGTACAAACAGAGCCTGAAGACTGTCCTGACCTTGAAGGAGATGCTGATGTCTCAGGAGGGTGTGTGTGTGTGTGTGTGTGTGTATGTGTTTGTGTGGTGCGTGTGTGTGTGGGAGGGATGGTAGCAGTCCAGCTGTCAGCTATCAACAGAGGAAAGTCTGTAGTGGTTTGTTGGGTTGCTGTGAACGTTCGGCGACTGCTGAAGCGCAGCGTGAAGAATGTGAGGAGATGGAAAGATCAGAGGTTGAAGGGGAGAATGTAGAAGAGGTAGAAGGAGGAAGAACAATAGAGGACAGAGGGATGGAGACATGGATGATAGTTAAGTAGATGAAGGGCAATTGAAGGTTTACAACACGTCCCTGCCTGTTATTCTATACATCGAGCATCGTCTCTGTGCAACATGTTCGGCGCCAAGTAACACTTCAACAAAATATATTGAATTAGGGAGGGAGCTGTGCGCACTATGATTACTTCCAAGTGTGCACAATCATTGTAATACCAAAGAGAGTAAACTGTAGGCTGTCAAGAAACAGTGACTCCTCAAGTTCCTCCCCTCGTACCCGCCCTGAAAGTCAATGTTAACGCCGCCGTTGGCTTAAGTCGAGTTTGTTGTCGTCCGTTATCGAACATCCTGCCAGGAGGAAACTCTTTCTGCCTCGATGTCCATGGATGTACAGTCAGCCAGCACTATGGTATATTTCATATCGAAGGGAAGGTGGTCGTAACTCATAACGACAAGCTGTCAGAACGAATCTGAGAGGCCGCTTGATGCTTCTGTATAATGTATGCAGCTAATGTACAAAGTGATGCAGCGCGCGCAGCAGCAGTCGATATCGCAGGCTCTTAACCTTTACAGTTTGTGACCAGCAAAAATGAATGACTACCAAATCTGAATGGACACACACACACACACACACACACACACACACGAGGGACCTATATGTTGATCTTTTTTTGTCAACTCCCAGAGAGACAGGCTGCATGTATTCCACCAATAGCACTGCATCTTCCCGTTCATTCAAAACACGAGGAGGCTTTTCACTTGACAAAAAAGTTGTTTCTTTCTACACTTTGGCTGCAACCCGCTGCATACGGCCACCACACAGGCTCCAGTATGTGCAGCAGCAGTTTCTTAGTATTGTAATTTGTAACATAATGATGAAAATCTTCATCTTGTGCTATATTGTCGATATTTTTCCTTTTCAGCAACAAAATATCCTGTCTCATAGCACAGCTCATAACATGTCAAATACAACAGACTATGCACCCAAGTTTGCCGTTGTAGTTATCGCTCTATCTATCTAAGCTATCATCACTTCTTGAAGCACCACTCAGTACACCAGTATAAAAAATATAAAGAAAGAAGGAGAAGCATAAAGAAAACTCTGAGTTGGGAGGTGGTTGGATTGGTAACACCTGGACTTTCACTCTTAGAGTCAAGAGTGATCTGTTTTGAAGTTATGTTAAGTAAGTTAATGTACATAAATGACTAACTTATAAGTGTACTGACAACAGTCAATGTGATGTAACATTACATCACTAATGCATGAATTTACGTAGTTATTTAACCCAGAGTTTGATCTTTTTCCAAATCCAACCAAACCGCAACGTCGTTTCAACGTTATCCACTGTCCAAAATCACAATATGTCCTAATTTGTGAACCACTTGTCAGCAAATTTAATTTTGAAAATCTAAGTAGACATTGTATATTATGTGTTATTGCTAACTTGACATACAACATACAAACTGACGAAATTTTTCATGACGATCAAAAACTCAAATCATATTCCCAGGTCGTGTCTGTCGACTGAGAAGAAAAAAAATACCATGCTCTAGGTTTTTTTTTTACAAAAGATGATTAAAATCTGTAGTTCTGCTCACAGTTACAACAACTTCTGGTGTGAAGACACAAAAAAAGCAGAGAACACAAACAGCATGAGCTCATGCACATTTAACTACACTAAATAAGCCCCAGGTCAGCACTTGGCTCAGGGCTGGTGTCAACATCAAGATTATGAAGTGGCTTTTTGTCACACACTGTATGCTACATATGGTGCAGGAGGTGGGCGCCAGTTCAACAGTAAGCTTTAGTGACAAGCTGTCAAAGTGAGTTACCACTGCTGCTGTTTCATTATATATGAACATGCACCATATACTCTGTCATATTAGCGGTCACAGCGTGTTGCTCACGCAGAAGGCCTGTGAGCACGAGTACAGTTGGAGTGCCTTTGGGCAAGACACAGAATATCAGAAAACTATTGCTTATAGTTGATTTATTTTCCAGATATTAGAGCTTTTATAGATGTTAGCTCCACTCATTGTGTGTGTTTTTGTGGCAGCTGTTTAACGATCTGGCTTCTCAGCTGACACACTCGAACACACACACACGATAAACCAAAATCCAGGCTTTGAAATGACAGTTGAGGATGTGGAAGACAAAGCAGATTCTCTAAGACAAACAAGGTGCGACAACGTTAATGTACAGAGGATTTATGACATCTTCCCCTCCTGGATGTCTCAAGATTTATAGGTTTCTTGTTAACCTGCTTCCCTCTGATCATTTACCCTGATTTATTTCATGCAATGGGCAAACAGAGCTACTATTTTTACACTACAACCGCCTCACACACACACACACACACGTACTTGGATACAAATTTCTCTCCTCTTTCTCTGCTTTCTCTCTGCAGCTGGGTCCAGTCCCCTCAGGGTTTTGAAATATAACACTATCACCATTTATTACAATCTTTCCTGCTCCCTCTCTCTCTCTCTCTCTCTCTCTCTCTCTCTCTATCTCTCTCTCTCTCTCTCTCTCTGTGTTGCTTCCTCGCTCTTCCGAAATTATTGTGTGCCCGCCTTCCTCTCTCCACTGTTTCTCTTAAACTCCCCTCCTCTGTCTTAAATCATCAAGTGCAGAGAATAAAAAAGATATTTGCTGGCTAGTTTTGTCCGGTGGCCTTGCGGGGGAGGATGAGCTCATGCAGCCACGAATGTAAAAAAAAAAAAAAACACATCTTCGTCCGTGAGAAGTGGTCACATCTGTTTTGATAAGAGAAGAAAGTAGAGTCCATCCCTGCCTTGCATTGTGACTGGTTTACAGCAGAGTGATCCCATCTCTTAATTCAATTTGAGGCAAACAGAAGAACACGCACAGACAATTTATTTGCACACATAAAGAAAAACAATCTAAAAATACAAATATGACGAGTCATTGGAGAGTCCGTGGCTTGCCAACACTTCCAACGGCACAAAGGCAAATATTACGTCAAAGTAATCTTGCACACAGCGTTGTACACCATCCATTAAAAAATGGATTAAAATGACTTTGTGTGTCAGATCTATTTGCTTTCAGTTTTTCAAGGAAAGCCTAAAATTAGCACAAAAAATGTTTAATCAAACAGCCACAATTTACATCAAGGGCACAGACACAGTTTCAAACCATCTGTCAGACATGTGTGTGTGTGTGTGTGTGTGTGTGTGTGTGTGTGTGTGTGTGTGTGTGTGTGTGTGTGTGTGTGTGTGTGTGTGTCATCACTGTAACTGCAGAGATCAGAAAGACCAACATGACCTGGGTACAATCCGAACATATCAAACCATTTTATATCACATGACTTTGAGTATTCAGCGGTCATGATGAGGTTATTATCCTACAGTTACTGCGACTGAATATGTATCCGTCCACTCCGGTGAATGTTATGCATCAAAAGAGTATATTCTGGCTGTTCGACCGGTATGTTTTTGACTAAAACATGCAAAAATAAGGTAGAATCTAAAGAGGCAGAGTATAACCTCAAAAGTTGTTGAAATGTGTTTTTTCTGACCGTGAGATGATTTTCACAGTTATTCCACATGTATTTGGTGCGTCTCCTCTTCCCTCCAACAATTTCAATGTATGATGCCATATCATATCTATCTATAAGAGATTCAAGGATAGTAATCAGATGGGATTGTTGGACAAGGCTTTGGATTCGCTGACCTGATGGTTGGGGACTTTTTATGGTTAAAAAATGTCTTCCTAATATCTGTCTACTGTAGCAGAGACCATACACTAAAGGATTACGTATATGTAAAACCAATTTCAGTGACAGTAATACATTTTGAAGGAACATAATACCAGCTGGATTATACTTTATATAGATAATAGAGAGTATTAGATGTTCCAAAAATATATCTGCTTCTGTAACTACAGCATTATTAAACTTTTGATGGTTGTAGTGTGGCACGTTTAGCCTCTCTCAGGTTACGGTTAGTCTACGGGAAAGATTTGTGGTCTGGTTTTACACAGAAAAAGCTCTGTGGTGACCTGAGACACAATGTGTTTAAGCAATTTGTTGAACATTTTCATGTCAAGTAGCACAAAACTGACATAAATTAGACCACACTAACAGGATTTGATAAGATTTGAAAGAGAATGGTCTGATCAGAATTTTAGGTGTGTTGGAAACTCATGACTAAAATGCATAAATTATTCCCCTTTTTGGTGGATACCTCCCCTTGAAGCCCCTCCAGGATCCCTGGGGGGTCCCACTTTGGGAGCCAAGTACCTAAACCTAACCACAGGTGGTACACAGGATGTCTACTCAGGTCTTTGGAGTGAAAATCCTGCACTTTGTGCGCCTGCTATCAGCCGTGACCGTCTGTGACTGTGTTACGTTTCACATCACAAGGTGATGAACACCATTTAGAAGAAGTTCTTGGAGACAAGGTTGAATGTTACAACCATATTCACCGTCTCAGCTATGTATGTTTGCATGCTAACATATGCTAATTAGCAATATATATGATGACCTGATGATGGTGTTTGATCAAAAGTCTGATCAAAACTGATGGAAATCAATAGGATTCAAAGTCTGCGGCTGAACCACGAATGTCTGAACATTTTGCCATCACACGCCTGGAAAAAGAATAATGTTTTGGATGAGTAGCTTCTAAGATTATTATGAGTTTGTCTCTGTGTGCACATATGTGTGCCTCTTTGTGCTAATGTTACAGAGGAGCGAGGTTAATGTGATTTTAAATCTATATAATTATAGATTTCTCTGCGAGCTCTCTCTGGAGAGAACGAGAGAAAATGGAGTTTATGAGGGAGAGATGAGAGGGCGAAATGAAGAGAAAATCACGTTAGCGGAGAGAGAAAGAGGAGACAAAGAAGTGCGTGAGAGACGAGACGGTGCAGAGAGAGGAGGGAGGTCTGCTGGGGATCGTTTGGGGTGAGAGAACATTTTACTCTTCTCGGGAATTTGTGTGAAACCATATTACTGTAGACAACAGAATTACAGTCGGAGACGTTCAGCGGGGGGAAAGAGACGAGAAATGAGCAATAGAGAAGCACGGAGACTGAAATGAAAACGATATTGTGAGTGTAAATCATTTTTGCGATTTTGATTGTCTCTGCTGCTTTATATTCAGAGCAGTGGTGGACAGAGAGAGAGAGAGAGAGAGACAGAAGGAAACATGTCGTCTAACACAGAGGAGGGAGTTTCCCTCTGGGCCTCATGATGATCTGCATTTCACTGTGTTTCATTTAGTACAGCACTGGCAGTAAGATTGGTTCAGATGTTCGACCGGTGTTAGATGTCTACAGATAAACGGGTCCTGGCTACACGTCCACATATTTAACCATGTAAAGAGACGTCCAAGAGGGATCCTAGCTCGACATCCAGACACCAAAGCTGTTTAAACCAACAGCGCCACTTAGCTCCACGGTCCAGGAGTGTCCAGAAGTCCGGAGCTACCTTCAAAATCTGACCATTTCCCAAAAATCACACCTTTAAATGACAAAACATTTCGTTTATTTATGTGTTTTCTGATCCGACTTTGGACAAAGTTCATGACACATTACCGCTGTTGTTTGAAATGACCTCGGTTGAGTTGGGGACGTTGGTTGTCATGGTCACATTCATAAACAATTATCAACAGGGAATGAACAGCAACCTCACATTTTCCAGTGAAGTCTGACGTTTTGGTAATCCAGTCCACCCTAATCTCCTCCCAATACAGGCTTTGTTACTATACTACTATTTGTCCTTGTCGTTATTAATACAGAGCACTAAGCTGTTCCCTTCCAAACAATGCTCCTGGCGTCCTTGATGCCGAGGCTTCCTGTACCTAACTTCTTTGGTTTGCCAACATTACAGAATTGACTGATAAAACACAGGATTAACCTTTAGCCCTTTCAATAACGCTCCTCCTGATTCGAGTATTTTGTAATCTTGATCTCATGACATGACACAAGGTCAAAATTTTGAAAGCAGCTTTCTTCCCCCTCATATTTACGAGCAAACATGCAATGAAGAGCAAAAAAAAAAAAAAAAAAACACAGGCTGGACATCAGAACATTTTGGTTACATCAGAAAAGAAAGAGTGAAAAACAAGTTGTAGTCTCTCTCCTCTCTCAGATGTGATATAAATGGAGACAGACGGATCCAGAGTGACTGGCAGTAAGACGGATAAAGAGGAAGACAGACGGGAAGAGGGTGGACAGGCAGCGCAAACAGACAGATGAGACATTAAACAGAAATGGAGGGGAACAGCATCGTTCTGTAATCTAATGATGATGGTGACTGAGAGCGAGTGAGCGTGTGTGTGTGTTTGTGTGTGTGTGTGTGTGTGTTTGTGGACTCCGGCTCTAATTATCTGTCACACACTGAAATGGAATAAGTCCTCGATGATACGATGTGCGCCGGGCAAGGCGGCGGTTATGTAACACGACCTCCAGATGCACCAGCGTCATCAGGCCTGACGGACAGACAGACAGTTAATTTGTTTATTAATGTGTTTTGATTTTTATTAATTTAGTTTAATTACGACAAGGAAACAAGCTTTGGAGACGGCTGCTCACGGCGAGGCAGAGGTGAGATCCTTGACTAGGACGAGACGACTCCGGCTGCTCTGCCTGACTGATCAGAGGGCTGCAGCGTTTTTACTCCACCTTTTAGTATCGGACCAGTGTGCTAGTGAAGGCAGGTTTATTTGTTTTGCACACTTCAGACACAAGGCAACTCAAAATGCTTTGCAGGGGCATAAAGTTGCATTTAAAAGACATTAAAGACAAACCGGACAACATCGAGAATGAAAACAAAAAGCTAAAATAGAATAGTCTTTAAAAAGACAAGACAGTGTAGTTCAAGTTATTAATCAAAGATTCAAACATTCAGTGGCAAACAAAGAGGCTTTGATTTAAGCCTTAATTTAAAAGAGTAAGACCTTCAGTTTTCTTGGTGTTGAGGTGGTGCAGGTTCACTGAACGCTGTACATCAACAGTAGGGTGATTAAAAAAAACAGGACGGTACGAAGCGGTTCTCTTGACCATTGAAACGCTGAAGTAACAAGACTGATTGGTGGAAACAAGGCTTTTGTTATTATCTGTCCCCTATTTTTCTGAACACACAGTACATGTTCACACACGCTGAAACACAGGAACACAAACACTCAAGCCTGACCTCGACCTCTCTGTCCCCCTGCAGTGAGCTCCAACCAGAGCCATGGGGAGTACCCAGACTGCCGGAGTGAGAGGGAGTCGGGAGGGGAGGCGTCTCTCCTGGTGTCTCCACTGGTGGTGGCGGGGATTGTTATAGGTTTGGTCCTCTTCCTCTCCTGCATCACCATCATCGTCGGCAGCCTGCGCAAAGACAGTCGACTGCGAAACCCTCACCTCCGAGCGAGCTACGGTCAGTCGACTTTGTGACCTGCTGTCTGATGCATCTTCTCCTCCAAGTGTCATTTAGGCTTTCAGCAATCTGTGGAGCGATGACCCAGAACTTCAAGTCATTTTGAAATAAACTCTGTTGTAGCTTGTATCGCACTGTTAAGATTATATGATTTTTCAGGCCCATTGATTCAGGATATTTCTCATGTGGGGGCTTCTTATAACTGATGAAACACCCCCACACATTTGTCTTGTCTTCTCTGAAAGTTACTACACCCACAGTATCGTGCACATTACTTGCTTCCAAAATCTTAAGCAGGTTTCCCAAGGGAATGTAAATATTTCAAGGCACTAAGCAAATATAAGATAATAGTTGCTGCCAGGACTTTAAATGGATCAATAGAAAATAATTTGTTGCTTCTTTACATCAGCTAGAGTGCTGTTTGCAAAAAAGTTGCATCCATTACGTTGTTTTTTTGTTGGTTTTTTTTGCCAGGATGTTACTTCATGTCTCTGTCTTTGCAGGTCTGGACGGTTTTTCCTATGGAGGTTCAGTAGGAGAGCTGAGATCTACCTGCTTAGAAGACTTTCCTCCAGGTTTGGACTTCGATTCATACAGAGACACTCTGTCACAAATCAACAACCTGTACCCCGACTCACCACCACGGTAAGTGCTCGTGTGAAGACTCATTCTGCCGGAAAAGTTTGAAGTATTTCACATAAATAGAGGCTGTCGTTGCTGGATCTACTTGCAGGTGTATTATTCTACAATCTACTTTAAAAGGAAATAAGCCAATAGCAACATACAGTACATACAGACAAATGCTTGAGCTGGAAAAATAATTACAGCTTCACTATAGACCCTCCTCCTGTCATGTCAAATGTCAAATTTCAAAATGTAACCAAGCATTCAGCCGTGTCCCCCCGCTGTTCTCACTCCACCTGGTTTGACCCTTTCCTCTGTAGTAATTCATTTATTAAGGAGCACTGTTGCCCTCGGTGCCCTTTGTAAAGGTGCTGAAATGAGTGTTTGTGTGCATTGTGTGTGTCTGTTTGCGTGTGTGTGTGTGTGTGTGTGTGTGTGTGTGTGTGTGTGTGTGTGTGTGTGTGTGTGTGTGTGAGTGTGAGAGAGAGAGAGAGAATCGGAGAAAGAAGGAGCTCGCTAAAGGCCAGTGTCATGGTGTTTTTGATCTAAATGTCAACTGGTCTAATTGGCAACTTTAATAATTCACATACATCCCTCCCCTGCAGTGTGTGTGTGTGTGTGTGTGTGTGTGTGTGTGTGTGTGTGTGTGTGTGTGTGTGTGTGTGTGTGTGTGTGTCTCCTTGTTGCTCTGCCTCAGAAATATTCCCCCACTTCACCTGAATCAATCGATCATTGGTTGGATAATATCTTATATTTTCTGTTTATTCATTCGGAGACGATTGTATTTGACTTTGCGGTGTCTCCGATCACCAGCTGACACATTTTTGCAGCTTAACGACTGTTACCATCAGTATGAAAGGTTATTGGGTCTGATGCCTCTGGTCACCAGCTGACTCATTTCCATCTTAACAGCTCTCGGCATCAATATGAAAGGTTATGGGTACACAGTAAATTCCTGTTTAACGTTTTCTTGCGCTGATTTCACCAACGTTTTTCTTTATAGAGACACTAGATTCTCCTGGCATGACAGCCAACAGCTTTGAATACTCAATTTAGGTTCTAAGAGATAAAAGTTTCTGTCAGATGGCAGATGGTCATACATGTAATGACACCCCTGTGGCGTTTAGCCTGATGGCCTGAGTCATTGCTTTCGAAGAAGCCATTCAAACGTACAAATCACAGAATATTAGCATAAGAATATTAAGAAGATCTTCAAAAGAAAATGTAAATCAACGTATGTTCCCATCCACTTCCATGACCAGAGTTTGAGACTGTGTTTCAACATTCATATGCGTGAAACCACTGGACATTTTGAGGGAAACCTCAGGACATCTCCAGCTGTGATTCTGTCGACCACAACTGGTATTATAAAACTTTTGCTAACACCGACCTATTATTTCTGTGCCTGAACCAAATCAGATCATAAGCAGCACGTTGGCAAAACAAGAAATAGAAAAATTGTAAAATGTAAAAGGTTGCAGTATATCAGAGGTTTGCAGAAACGGCCATTGCCATTTCTCACAGATTATTCATGCCAAGTCTCGTGATTACCAGCCACCAAACTGTTAAAATGAACATGGATTAAAACAATATTGATATTTTTTCCTCACTCAACAGCCGTTTTATTCCACAAACTGTACATCAAATTCTGTGAAGCCTCATCACTGTAGGAAATGCTCCACATGGATCCTGATTCATGCTGATTCAATCGCATTACACATTCACATTCATCATGTTGAACCCGAGGCTGAAGGTCTCTGCTGAGGTTGTAATCTGCCGACTAAACCAAAGCTCCTGTCATGTTCCTGGTCCTGTCTTGTAACAGAGACAAAGTGCGCTGTGCTGCAAGATACACGGTGTGTGGAGGGATACAGCTGCTCAGCGGCAGGGTTGAGTTTCGCTGTGGTGTTTAAATGATGGTTGATGCTGCAGGGCCGAACGTGGGCCAAGAAAATGTTCCAATGCACCATCACAGCTCCCACCAGACTTCTAATGAATCCATTCATAATGTTTATGAAAACCCGTGGACCTGCCTTTTAGCAGTTCGGGACAGAAACCATAATCAGGGTGTGTCTTCTCCCCTCAGCAGCAGAAACCTGAGAGAGAGAAGAGCAGTGAGATATCACGGCATCGAGACGAGGAAAGAAAAGGAAAGAAAGGAAAGGAGAGGAGAGGAGAAGGAAAGGGGAGCTAGCTTGCTACGTCAGTACTTTGGCAGGGAAGCAGAGTGTTCTGGACAGCCTGTATGAGAGCCGGACTTTCTGGCCCGGACGATGGGACGACGGCCAAACCGCACACACACACACATAGACACACAAGAAAAAGACACACATACATACATATAAATTGCACATTTTGTTTACCATAGCGCTGGCGCGTCGTGGTTTGGTACGCTGTCAACAGGCAGGTAGTTGCAGTCATGTGATGATCCTGCAGGGAGCGTGTGTGTGTGTGTGTGTGTGTGTGGGTGGGTGGGTGTGTGTGATCAGCCGGGCCACAGATGGTTGAGGGAAACTCAGAGAACTCAGATCAACAGCTCACCTACTGAGACTGTGAATGTAACGCTTCCGACACTCACACACACACACACACACACACACACACACACACACAGGAAAACTCACACTCACAGATCAGAAGCTCACCTGTGGAGACCGCAAGCTTCTGCTTCCTCTCAGGGAGACGCTCTGCAAGCTTTGGCAAAGACAACACACGCACACACACACACACACACACACACACACACACACACACACACACACACACACACACACACACACACACACACACACACACACACACACACACATATATACAATCACGCACACACACACACACACACACACACACACACACCTTGGTTTTAAAGATCATGGGGCAGGAGCTAAACTGTTGCACAAACTTTAGAAACATGTCGTCCAGTGTTGTTTTACTTGTATTAATCCATAATTAAATCTTCAAAACGCAACATTAATTTATATTTTTGGCCACTCTGGAGCAGTGTTGACATATAATGACTTAGTTGTTGTGAATAATTGGGAAAGAGCAATGTCATCTTTCATTCAGCTGAATAAAATGTTGTTTGGTGTCATTCAATGTGTCAAAAAATGACTTTTTTAATAAAGTTATAAATCTCCATTCAGACCTTAATGCATGTATGTATTTACGGATATAAATTCAGCCTGCAGTGCGTTCAGGTCTGAGTGTTTCCTCCTCTTCTTCTTCTTCTTCTTCTTCTTCTTCAGCAGTGAATTATCATAGTGCTTCAAATATAATTTGTTTTTCAGATAGCAGCCATGCACACACTACAGGCTACGTGACAAAAATTGAAGGATTCTTTAATTAGATTACCTGTTCGGCAGCATCATTGACTGACTGTTGGCAACAGCGGTGCTACTAATGATTAGCTTGCTGCTGTGTCACACTGTATGACACCAACGGTCCAGACAGGAGGACAGCGCTCATGTCAGGACGCCTAACGGCAATTTCAACACTCCACCTGTGAACTGTGAAAGGAGAAAGTATAACACCAGATAGCAAATGATGAGAGCAGAGGAGGAAAAGTGATTCTTAGGAACAACACTGTGACAGAGTCGCGTGACCTGTGTTTTCTGCATTAATACAATCAGATAGAACATTTGTTATCTCGGTACTTGTGCTGTGAGAGTCTGGACCCTCACCAGTGAGCTTTCAGAACCAACAGATCCACAGAGGATGTCGTATCCACTGCCCTCCATTCAGTCACATTTCCCTCCTCCCTCTCTGACTCTCTCCTGGAAGTTATCGACAGGCGCCTAAATGAAACATCTCCTTGACTAAAACAACATATTCCTCTAAGTTTGAACACTGTTGGAATCGTTTATTAACATGTCAACTTACACAACTCTCTGTCTCATAGATTTTGGACAGTTTAATGCAAGAATGTTGTGTATAACATCTTAAAGTCCAACCTTGGGCTTCGTCTTGTCTTGTGATCTGATTTATGCTGAGAAGTCAGATCTTCATAACACACACACACACACACACACACACACACACACACACACACACACACACCTGTTAGTGCAGCATCTATATGGTTCTCTGGCTCCACAGGCTAGTGCCTCTCACAGTGGTCGAGAGCAGAGACATGCCAGCTGTACACATGCTCACACTCACACACAGAGACCATATGCTCCATTCTGTAGCGAGAGCTGTCCGGCGTCCAGCTCTGTAGAGCGTCACAACCCGTGAATGAACACATGCCAGAGGTCCTCCCTTTCTCATGACCTGTGTGTGTGTCTGACTTAGACCACCTTTACTAATGTAACAAACATCCACAGAAGCTACTTGGTTGAGGTCGGGGATGGATCCTCGTCATTGTTGGAAGAAAGTAACGCTGATTGTAATACTGTCACTGAGAAATTAGGTTTTGTTTTTACCGATTGCATTATGTTGTCATGAAATCGCTGCCAGAGTCACAGAGAGGAGGTCGGGTGGAAGGTGGGCGTATGAATCACAGGACTTCAGAGTGCAAAGGCTCTCTGGTGGAAGTTTGAGGAAGACTGTGGTTTTAGTAAAATGGAGATAAATCACTCTGTTTGTATTAAACCAGACCAAAGTGCTGTGAGTGAGTGTATAAACCTGACCGAAAAAATATGTTATGATGTGAAAAAAAAAAAAAAAAAAGATCAGTATCACTAGAAAAGTTACGTTTATGATTTATTTTGAAAAGGTGATTGATAATATTTATTATAATTATGTTTATCAATAAGTTATCACATTTTATCGTTAAAAGATTCAGGTTACAAGAAGATAAATAGTAATATAGGTTACAACAAGTGTAATAAGTCTGTAAAACACAAACCTTATTTAGGGTTATGATATGATACCGCTGTAATCAGTAGATATCGTATTACAAGAAATGTTGTCAATCAATATTTCATATTATGAACCTTTTGGAGACTTGCCAGATGTGTTAAGTAACAACATTTCCTTATTGTGTTGAGAAAAGTAAACATACAAGTGCAAATTATTTATATTGTTAAATAATTGTGTTATTTATAGGTGAGAGAGTTTATTAAGTTGAGTGAAAAAAAGTAAAATATCGCCTGATACATTCTTTGAATTGTTATATATTGTTGAAAAGTTATATATACGACATTCACTGCCATTAGAGGGTCCACAGCTTAGAAAAAAGACAGGATGAAGAAGAAAAAAGATGGTGAGGAAGCAGGAGGATAAAAGAGAGAACAATCTGAAGCCAACACAGCTTCAGATTGTTCTCTCTTTTTTCCTCCTGCTTCCTCACCATTTTCTTTTCCCATAGGGCCTAAAAATATGATTTCTTAGGACAACCGTACCATGAAAATGATCAATTTGGGACGTTTGTTAATAAGAAACTGTGTCTTGTTTGTTTTTACATGAAGTGTCTGAATCTCATTCAGAAAGAAGCAGCAGACAAAAAACACAGATAAACAGATACACGCTTGTGTAACTCGCAGCAAGTGTCTCAGAGGAGACAAATTATTTTCACTCAGCCACACCTAGCTATCACACACACACACACACACACACACACTCGCACACACACACTCATTAGCAGAACACACACGAGTGTAAACCACCACAGTCATTATCGAGTGTGACGCTGTTGCAGAAACACACACAGCAGAGGGCCGCGGGGGAGCGAGAGGAGCTTATGACTCTGGAGAGAACAAAGACACAGGGACTTACAGCGTGTTACAACACCTCAGTAACACCTTCAGCACACACTTTCCCCCGTCTCCAATTTTCACCTCGCCATGTGCAGTGGCTCCAGTGTCCAAGGTCAGTTTTCCCCAAAGCAGAAGAAAAACAATCGGAGTAAAGTAGTTTAAAAAATTGTAGCTCGACCCGGCCGTTTGATTTGTGTGCATGTTTGGAGGCTGAGATTTAATGTAGTCTGTCACAAAGAGAATACTACAGTTAAATGTTGATTAATACAGTAATTATACAGCTATCCAGCTCTGTAGACATACTGCGTTAAAGGTAAAATTGTGTTGACAGTGTTTTCATTAAAGAAGATGTTGAAGTAACCAAATCTCTAAGCGAGTCACATTAAAGGTCCCCTTGTCGGTTGGATCACACTGGGAATAAGACGAGCTCCAGATCACAAGATCGTATACTATGATGGTATTATAGCCATAGTAGGTTAGAAAATGGAAGAAAATGTTGATATTAATATTCTGGAAGTTACCAAGATCATTGAAACAAACAATAACAGTGATAAAAGTGAGGAATTTACAAGAGAATCAAAGTTTTGCGACTTTATGATCTCATGTATTTTTATTCTCATACAAGTCGATGTTGCTGCTAATATTGTCTAAAATTATGTTTGTTTTTTTCTAAAAGAAACAGAGAAATGCTGTCAAATTCTTACAGTAATGGAGTTATTTGAATTGCAAAACTAATACGTTGCATAACTAGTTTCAACAGAAAAGCAATTTCAGTTTCGTAATGTGTTACTTTGTAGTACATTATAATCCAACACAACCCATAATGGATCCTAATATTACTAGTCAGCTGGTTTAAAGACCAACCAGTGATTATTTAACGCACATGTAATAAAATAAACATGCTAAACAAAAACACAGAACACCATCTCTCGATCACGGGTCACTGGGAGAGAGTGTGTGATGATGATTCTCATCCTCACATCCCGGCTGAAATAGAATTTCTCCCCTCTCTTGACACAAACACACATTGAACAGGAAACCACACAGACGCACACTCAGAGTCTCCGACACTGCTTTAAAATAGCTGGCAAGTGGGCACACACCCTCACAGAGGATAGCGAAGGAGACGGAGAAAGGACACTGGAATAAAAAGAAAGAACAGAAGTTAAAGGAAAGAAAGAGGGCGAGGTAAAACACACACGCAGCACTGCGTGGTAGCAGGCTGATACAGTTAACCACCGAGCTGATTGAGTTACTCTGATTTATTGCTTCCTATGTCCCCATCACCATCTACCACACACACACACACACACACACACACACACACACACACACACACACACACACTGGTTTTATAATTCTGTTTTCTGTTTAGTTTCATTCTGTTTTGTATGTTCTCTGCTCTCTCCGGCTGAGGGAGGAGGTTGGTGGAAACACGACCTCTGGGGCTGCTGGAGGAGTTCATCAGGGGAGAGTTTTGGGACTCTGCCAAAAAGAAAAACCAGCAGGAAGGAGGAAGCAGGCTCCGAGTGTGTGTTTGTGTGTGTTTGTGTGTAGAGAACAAAAGCAGGCTGCTGGATGAGGCTACATGCTGCGGGTGAAACACGCAGCGTTTTTATCTTCAGTTTAAGAATCATTTACATTAAGTTTAACATATTAATGTAATTAAAGTCAAACAAATAACTAAAACCAAAACCATGAACAGTGAACTTCTGTGGACTGTGTATATCTCAATCTCAATCGTCTGAATAAAAGCCCTTTCACACAAAGCACAGATGAAGAATTTGCATGGAAATGTATTTAAAAAATGATTTTATGGGTTCTTATTAACATAAGAACACTGCTGCAGGACATGTTTTCAGGAGAAAATATATTGGGACGCCTTCAGAAGTATACGATAGACCAATGAAATCACTTGTTTTGAAAAAAACCTGTTTTGGCTCGAAAATCCTGTTTTGGTCGCTTGATATACGGCTGTAAATTGTCCAGAGGTCTTCTCAAAATGATTCAATGGTGTCAGGTTTACGAATTCTTGAGCTGTGGCCACTGGTTTGCTGGCCTTTTCACTTGGAACTACTCAACCATCTAAACCAGTCGTTTAGAAGTCTCTTGTGCACACACACACAGTTCAAACAGTTTCAGACACAACCGTTAAAGCGTTCTTCTACTTCTCACTTCTACATTCAGAGTGTAAACGTGCTGCAGGTGACAGAACCCTCAGTTCTCTCTGTGCTGAAGCCACGAGTGCACTTTTCCCCTCTGAACAGCCGTACAGCTGATTTTTTCAGATCCCCAGCGAGAAGCATTTGATTTGGAACATTGAGGAGGTATCTGAAGAAAACTTTTCATCAAAAAATGGCAAGATAACATGGTCGTCATCACCATGTGACAACCAGGGCAGGATGGCGGCACAAAATGTCATAAAGACGACTCCAGGTCCCACAAGATATGCTGTTGAACATGTTGAGGACATCGCCTCAACATTTCACCTGTTCATCACACCAGCTATCGAGAAAATCATCCTGGAGATGACAAATTTGGAGGGCTTTTAAAAAATATGAAGACAGCTGGAAGAGCATGATTGAGATAGACCTTGCTAATGTTAGCAGGAGTCAACAGGTCATGAGGTGAGGCTGCATCCAGTCTCTGGGATGCAGAAGGGCATTTTTTTGTGCCACAATGCCACTGAAAGTCTTTTACACTTTCTCAAGAATGATACAGTTTGATAACAGTGAGTCAAGACCTGCAAGACGTGTGACTGACAAACTAGCTGCCATAAGAGAGGTCTGGGACAAGTGGGTGAAGCAGCTCCTCTAGATTCCCTGGTTGGTTTATGGTTTATTGGAAGTGCCCTTAATAAGTTGCATTCAAAACTACTTTCCGCCCATTTATGAGGTGCAGCTCTGCTGTGTGTGCCGTAGTAAACCAGAAAACAATGCTTTCCAAACCAAAAAACACTGTTTGGCCTTCTGAGATGTCCTTTAGCCAGATATTGGCTTCTCCTCCTCTCCCAGCAAGCTGTTCAGCAATGAAGCCCAAACCTCTGAACTCTCCAACACAGACAGACAAACCTCCTGAGGAGAGTTAAACACAGTCAGGGAGAAACCAAAGTCTGTATGTGTTATGAACCTCGTTGGAGGAGATATTCTCTGCACACACGAATTATAACATTCCTGCACTGATGGATGCTGTTTAGTAAGTCCAGCACTGCATTTGTGTTGGCGACTATCACAATAGATTGTGTATATTTTGTGTCCACAAAGTGGAGGAGATATATCACAAATTGCGTAAGAGGAATCAAGGAAGTTTTTAGGACATATTTTAGGCTATTTTTGCTTTGTTGTTGTTACATTAAGATTATCTTTCAAGGTTACTCCTCTTCTCTTTTTGTGTCCCTGTCAGCGCGGGGAGACAGACGAAACTGGACAGCTGTCAGCACATAATGGATCATAGAGTCAGCTCTGACGTAGCAGGCACACAATTGTACATTGTCTGAGTTGGGACAATGGGATTGCTGCAAACTGGGACCGCTTCCAGAAATCTCCTGGATGAGTTCATGTCACTAATAATCGATGCTTTCATCAGCCATCGTCAGCAAATGATGCTATTGAGGAAAATCTCCATCAGACGGCTTCACAGAACGCTGCCTCAAAACTGCAGCTCATTTAGAAGTGATCCAAAACTTGTGACCCGGTTTAAACTGCTGAATGTTTTATTAGGTTTGTACAAGGTGTAATTGTTTGTTTCTGCTCAACACGTCACAGGATTTTATGCTCATTGACTGGATGTTTCTTGTCAGTATACTTCTCAACAGTTGATTTCTTAAAAGGCACTTACAAATGAAAATTGCATTTTGTTCCTCTCATCTGTGAGCTGTATATCTATTTAGATTTTGGTGTTTGTTTTGGAGTTTTGGAGATTTCAGAAGTGGAGTTAAGGCAGATGGCCGCCTACCATGAGTCCTGCACCGCTCCGAGGGTTTCTGCCTGTTTGAAGACAGGTTTTTTTCTCGCCGCTGTCACAAAGTGCTTGCTCATGGGGGATATTTTGGTTCTCTGTAAATTAACTAATTAATTCAACAGTATGGTCTAGACTTGCTCCAGTTGAAAAGTGTTATGAGTTCACTTTTGTTGTGAATTGGCGCTATATAAAGAAAATGGATTCCTTCTGTGTTGTGATGCGGTCAGCTGAGTACCGTTTAGTTCTGTTCTGATGAAGACATTGCTTTGACTGGTATCACTCACATCAAAACAGTCCGGATGGATAAGTTGGATATGTCGTTTAATACTGAGGCTCTGGGACGATATTCAAACTCAAGTTCTAACCCAAGCATCAATGTTTGACCACCTGGGAACGAGACTCAGCAACCAACTATCTATCTCCAGAATCGCCTTCCTTTTACTTTAAACTATCCCTCCCATCCAGATTGTTTGGACTGGACTTTATCCAGATCTTGGAAGTCAAAGAAAAAACTCTAGTTCCAAAAATTATTAAATATTTGCCTCAAATCTTCTCCCAGTGTGCTGCTTTGTTAGCGCTAACAACAAAAACCCAGAGAACATGAACTTTGGTTCTCCATCGTCACCACCGTAGTACTAATTGCTTATCTTTTGTTTATTATTCCCACAGTTATGATGAGTGTGTCGGCCCAGGATCGACTCAGATCTACATCCCTACAGATGACCCGCCTCCTTACTCCCTACTGGACCCCTTTCAGCGAGGGGCAGAGCAGGAGGAGCAGCCTGAATACACCAGTCTGGATCCGGCTCCATACAGCGGAGAGACCTCGGCCAGTGCCGCCTGGTTCCCCCCCTCCCACTATCCTCTGGGACTGCAGGAGCAGGAGCCGCAACACATCGCATCCATCTCCTTCCCGCTGGAAGCAGCGCCGCCTTATGAGTCAGTGTTGGCCGAGCAGGGACAGCCCCTCCCCCTCATGCCATGTGACCTCTATAAACACCAATCAGAGAGGGGGGCTGATGACAACTCCCCGCAGCCGGGTGCGAACCAGATCTCATAGGACGATTAATTTGTTTCTTTCACCTGCGCCATTCGTCGTCCCCAGCTGAATCAAACAAACACTTGCGAGGCGGGGGCACAAAATGGCTGGTGGGAGCAGCTGTGACACCAAACAAAGGACACTAGACGAGATGCACACCTTTTTCACACAGCTGCTTTACACCTAGTAAGGCTGAAATGTTGCTGACGTCAGCTTCTCAGTGGACTGAAACTCAGCCAAGACTCCAGTTTTCGACAGTTTAACTCCAGTTTGTTTGTGGATAAAATTAAAAACTCACTTGATTGCGTCGATCTGTAAAGTTTCTGGAACGACGGCTGCGAAGAGGTTTGGCGCTCCCTCGGACACTATCGTCCTCCTCGTTATGACGCCATCGTCTGGTTCAGTTTTTTGCCATGTTTTGACTGTTAAGCTCTCGTTCACTGGATGAGGAGCGATCCGAGAGTCACGTGTTGGTGTTTGGAGTTTTGGAGGCTGAATCACTGGTACACAAATGCATTTATTCATCACCCTGTTGACGACAGCCAGCTGACTTTGTAGAAGAAGAGTGTAAAACAATATCATTGTGGTATTTAGTAGTGTAGTTTAAGGTATAAACAAGCACACGGAGTACCCCCGTCCCCCTTCACATTTCTTTTGGTATGATCCTCACCTCTCTGTCTATTTAAATGATTGATGATTGTGTTAGACTTCCTAAACTACCAGAACACCACTGCTGATCTCCGTCTCTGTCGTGTGTTTAGAGCAGTGTGCTGTTCTGTAGCTTCCAGTGTGGTGGTAGTATCCTAGTCGTTAGAGCGATGGCGCCGTTAATGAAATGGTTTGGAAACTACCTGAAGACGTCTGACAGCCTTTGGGCCAAGCACTATGTTAATATTTACAGCAAAACATCCGTCATCACCAGAGAGGGGGTTTCAACTTGTCACTCTGTTGTACAAATTGTCGTAACTCTTTTCTATCAAGGGCTCTGGTTTTAAATATCGATTCTGTAACTGGACCCCAGCAGCAACATGTAGCCTGCAGCCCCTCCTTCCTGACGAGGTCGGGACTGATGCAACAAAGACATTACACGTAAACTGTAGACCTTTACACACTGTTCACTAGAGGAAAGGATGCTTCTGACTTTGTCTTTAACTTGGCCTGAACCATCATGGAGGTCTTTTGTTTTGTTTTGTTAGTGCACTAAAGGTTTAAACATCCTCTCAGTTTACCTGCGTTTGCAACCACTGGATCGTGTAATTCATCAGATTGCTAATTAGGGAAAGACACTGATGTTAATGTCAACAGGTTATTGTGGCCACTTCAGCCTCTACTAGTTTAATTGGCCAAAAACTGGACAGGAATGATAATCTATACTGTTATTTCCATTACTGATTGGTATTTTGATTGTTTTCTTGATTAATTAATTTGAATTTTGATCCATGAAATGTCAGAAAATAATGAAAACGGTCACCACGATGTCTTAAAGCTCAACGTGACGTCTTCAATTTGTTGTTTTTTTGCCTGACTAGGGCCCAAAACAGAGCAAAAAAAGCTTTAAATCCAGCAATTAATTTAATTGATTATAAAGAAAAAAGTGGCTTGTTGCTGCTATTCAGCTAATGTCCTTAATTGTTAATTATTCAATAGCATAACAGAATTCAATGTCCATCGTTAGGGATGAAAGCAACAAATCCCTGAGACATTAAAAGCCTTTTCACACCAGGAACGTGACAAATATATGATACGAATTTGCTAAATACTCTCCTGCAAACATGTCACATTAAAACTATTCATTTCAAATTTGCGACAGTTTGCTCAAATATGTGAATTTAAGACATGAGTATGTTATGGCTGCAAGAAAACAGTGACAGCTTGCAGAGCTCTGAGCGAGGCTGCAGAAGTAGATGAGCTGTTTTAGGTAAAATTGCAGTTTTTATCAAAGTAGTCTGGTGGATTTGAGGAGAGCACAGATGTATGACAGCTTAGGTTTCCAATCTGTAAATTCTGCATAAGTACAGGGAGCGATCGAGGTTTCTCCTCCCAAATCATACCGTCGTTTTAACAAGGTGGTGACAAAAGTAAAGAATCAACAGGTCCGCCATTGCAATGCCATTTGTGGTATGGAAGCTCAGGAAATTCAACCTCGCTCTGACATTTCTATTTTACTCTCGTGTGCTTAAAATGTTGACGTGCAAGTTATTTGATAAATTGCACATACATATAAAAATCACCCCCTGGTGCGTAAAAGGATTTTACTTTGAGAAAATCAGTAAAACGTTAATCCAGCGCAGAAATATGAAGGTCACAGTGCAGCAAAAATGTAAAAGTACAGAGAGGTGAAAGATTCCTTCGACCTCGGCTCGCAGCTCCCATCTTAATGGAAATTTTAATAAATCATCACCACAGACTCTTCCTGACCTTTTGTCAAGAGGATTCACTTTGCCTAACCTCAACCAGAGTTTAGTTTGATTTTGTGCATAAGTGCGTAAAAAACATATATAATCCAAGCAGCATCACACAAGATTAAACCAGCAATTCACCGCTGTTTGTGCCCTTGAGCAGGACACAGAGACCCTGTTCCATCATCCCAACGTAGTCAGCATTTACCATATTGTGACAAAGACAGAAGCAAACGAGCGGCGTTTTACTAAAAGGTTGTGTGTGGAGGGAAAACACATGTTATGTCAATGAGGCTGAGTTTTAATAACAATGCAAAATGACATTTATAGTTTCAGAACTGTTTTTTTTTTCATTTCTTGGTAACGTTATTGTCCTCCTCGCGTGACGTTGTCCTTGTGTTTAAAATATGTGCCTGATAGCCCTCAGACTGTTAGCTTGAACATTGTAGCCATAATCTAATAATCTCAATGCAACTAACCCAGTGGGCTGTTTCTGTTCCGTTCCGTTATGAAGTGTTGGTTTCATGGTGTGGTGTGGAAGATCTTATCATTTATTGAATCCCTGTTGATACGTTGTGATGTTGGCAGCTGAAGATGAGTGATGAAGTGCAAAGTTTATTTATTGTCCTCGCATTACACCTAAAATCTGATCCCTGTTTTATTTTCATTGTTTGCCAAGTAACCTTTTCCTCCATCCATGTTTTTTTTTTTTTTATCTTTTCTTTGTCTGTTTCGTTCTCACACACCTGTTTTATTCCCTGCGTCATTTCAGGGAATATTTGAAAAAGTTTGTTCTTTAATTTTAATGCACCATTGATTGTCAGTTTGTCTCCCATTGTGACTTTTAACCACATGGAGATTTATTGTCTTGATCGGTCAGTGATGGTGAAAATAAGTAGATTTTGGAATTACCCCGAAAATGTAATTGGTGACCACGGATTCAGCCACGTAGAGTTATAAATCTAAATAAGACGTGAAAGAGGTCGTACAGAGAGGCCTGATAAACTCAGAGTGCATTAATAAAGTAGCATTTAGCATTATAGGACTGACATAATTAGAAAAACTCGCAGCAACACAAAATTAGCCTTTTCTAATGTGAAAAATATGACAAAGACTTTTAGAGAATTGTTATGAAATTTAGAATAACAAGGAGATCCACTGATATCTGAAAACATGTACGTGTACCCTTAAAAAAAACTGCTCCTGAACAAAATGTTGACGCTGTAACTCGCTGTTCTTACGTTTGGAGTAAGTCGTGGAAGCTTTTCCTCGGTCCTTGTTAGACTAGTCGATATAAACAGTGCTGCACCTCAGGATGCTTTATTCCTTTAATCTAAAGTGTGTTCATAAAATTATTAGAAGGTTTTAATGGGATGCTGACTGTAAAAAAGAAATACAGCATATAAAAGTTAAAGTTACACCTAGAATCTGGCAAAAACATTCAAATGTCCTCATGAAATAATCCTCCACCTTTTTTCCACAATACCCTCCTCATTTGCTTTCTTTAATTGCCAGTATACATTCTAAAAATGAAATAAATGTACGAGTTTCATGTATGTTGAAAATATCACCCAACTCAAAAGCGAATGTAGAGCCTTTACACATGCTGTGTCTCAATTCAGGGTCTGCATCCTTCGAAGGACCCGGCCTTTGTGGTCTTCGAAGGCGAGTCCTTCAGAGAGACCTTGTTTACTAGTCAGCCGTTGTTAAATGGGACGGTCTCGCCTTTGGAGCATTTCCTGGTTGCGTCACCAGATGTTTTACCTTTACTTCACGATTTCTGCCACCCAGGCCCATGAAAGTGACGTTCAACGCCACAGGATGTCACCATTTTCTCTCGTTCTTTCTGCTTTTTCAAGCGTGCAATGAATCTTGGGATATGTGAGGCCATGAAGGATCGTAGTGGTGCATCCTCCAAAAAGAAATAAAAGAAGGAGCATTTGTGGGCTGCATTTGGAGGAGTCTTCGGATTGGGGCAACCTTCGTGAGGCGTTGTGACGTAATTGGCCTTCATATGCTCCTCCAGAGGATGCAGAGCCTGAATTAAGACGCAGCAAATGTCGACACAAAGTCAAAGATTCACAGTCATCCACCAGAGGGTGATACAGAACTTTAATCTGACATTCAGCTTTCTCACAAAAACATCACACTGTTAAAAAGTGTGACCCTGGACGGTGAATCAGAGCGTCGTCACCTGCGTCTGCCTGGTTTGTGTTCGGTCTGAGGAGTGTTAATGCTTTTTATTAGATCAGAGGAGAAGTTGTAAAGATCGTCAGGTCGTCAGTATTACAGTAGAGAGACATTTTTCCTAGCACGCGTGTTTTATTTATTTCAGCTAGGATTGCGGCGCTGTTCTCTGTAAGTAAGTGTAAATGTCCGACATGTGTATCACTTTCCTCCCATCTCTCCTCTCTCTTTCCTTTTTCTTTTCTCCGTCTGTCCAGACAACAGACTTCGTGTATATATTAGGAACTGCGGTCAATAATGTTTCTTTATGTTCTGTATTAGAGATTTTTGTTAAATATTTTCTTCTGTAGAGAAGAGTGAATAAATCTGAAGTCTTATACGAATCTGAGTGGCTGGTTCTGAGCAAACAAGCAAATACCAAGGACTGTATTTTATGTGTATCGTGTATTTTTTACTTTCAGCGTCCACGAGAAGCTGCAGCTGTCCCTTAAACCCCTCATCAATTTGTATTTTACCACAAACATCACACACACAAATTCTCAACCCAGAGTCCTATAATTTATGTCCACACATGCACACACACACTGTGTTGTAGCTGCGGTTAACACACCCGATGAGGAGCTGTGAAAACGTGTGGTAGCCCTGATAATTATGTATCATTGATCATCCTGTGGCTTAATTAGCTGAGTCTGCAGTAACTCCAGCAAATATTTGACAGAACTGATGTGTTGAGAGTTTTCCTGCACCGATTGACTTTCGTTTTCAATGTCATGCAAACGTCTTGCCACTGGTCAAGTATCTGTCAAACAGAAAGTCAACAATTGCTGACTTCAAATTCTGCTAAATTCCACCGGCAGCTTCATGAGACCTCGGTGTTGAACTCCTGTGTGAGATCTCTTTCCAATCGACCTTCAAGAAAAATGTGAGAGGCAAATATTTGCTTCTTTGGGGTTTTCTTGATGCTTGCTGGGTCTGCTAGTGTTTACCTTCAGGCTCTTTAGAACAAGGTGGATGGTGAATACTGTATAGACAGGATGTTTATCCGCCTGCAGCATTATCTGGATAATATCCAGGTGGCAAATTGACACTTTTTTGAAAGTGTTTGGATGTTAAAGGTCCTGTTTGTAAGAAAAGTTGATTTTGGAGTCTCATTACCAAGTCGTCAAATACTGCCCAACCCACAATTACATTTACAAGTTCAATAACAACCAGGTAATACAAGTAGTTTGAAGTACAATACACTAGGGAGTGATTTATTTATAGAGCCCATTCTTCCCAAACTGACTTGGGTAGATTTTTAAGATGCCTCTGCCGCACGGACACGCCCGGCTTGATCCATCCATCTGCCAGTCTGATATAAAAGTCAGACTCTCAACAGAGACATCATAAAAGCTTCATTGTTTAAGACCTGCCCACAGACTCCTGCTGCTGAGTTTAATAGCAAAGGTGAGTTATTATTTAAAATCTCTTTCCAGCTTTCACTGACGATTAAAAAAGGATCATTAAGTTTTGCCATAAAAAGACAGACTGAGGGTTGAACTAAGCCTGAGCGCTCTCTTGTAGAAAATGAAATCTCCGATTGTCTTCCTGCTCTTGGCTCTTGTTGTTGTCGGGCTCAAAGCGACGGCACCTGATTCCCCTGCCAGACGTCCAGGTAATCCTTACTCACATTCTCGAGTAGCACCAAGTAATGACTTTGTTGATTTGCGTCTGATGGAATCTGCTCCAATCCTACAGTTATCCCAGGAGACGTGGCCGTTCCACAAATTCTGGCAATTAGTTTGGACGACTTAAAAAGGAGCAAACCAAGTTCTGTGGATACGAACGGTAAACTTGCAGTGATTACGTTGAGTCACTTTTATGTCACTTTGTAAATCTGAAGTTTTTATTATCAGACACAGTCAGGATCTGATGTCAGCACGAGATGACGTGTTCTCACCAGTATGTGAAATATGGCTGTATTCTTACCTTTATGTAACAAAGTTGGGAAATTGGATTCAACACTTCCAGGTGTTTCAGGTGCACAACGCCAAAAGTTAACAAAAAACTTGGTTAGCTGCAACAAAACGATGTCTCTTTGGAAAGTGTTCATACAACCGACCCTCAGCAGTGACTCTAGCCCTTATACATTATATCTTAGAGCGCTGTTATACTTGGAAACACATCTAAATATCCCATCGACTACTGACAGATAGAAGACCAGAAAGTTGGTTGCTGGAATCTTTCACCTTTTATATCCTCCATGTTGTACTATGTTTCTACAGTAGCCCGGATGGGACAATCCAAACACTGGGGTCTTCTCGTTGTTGAGTGTCAGATTTGGGTATTCAGCTGTAATTTGCAAACACATGACAAGATGAGATTGTTTACAAAATGTTCTGAACTTCTTTTGCAGGAGAAGATGATTCGGGAGCAACTCCGAAAACCTGAAAGTCTGACCCGAAAGATGAAAAAGAAATAAACACAGTGTTTTTAGATAATAAAAAGTGTGACTGTCAAGTGTGAAATTATGACTTTTCATTGGTTTTATGGAGGCTATTTAATTAAATGTATCCATGTATAAGTAGCTGATATATATGTTATGTTTTGTTATTGTTTCATATCATGTAGTCTGGCTCATTAACATACACATAACCTACTGTTAATCAAAATTCTACAGCCTTTATTCATGCAACCTGAAAAAAATCATTAGAAATAATCATAATTATTATGATATGAAACTTTATTCACATACTACCTTTCAAAACGCAGTGCTTTACAATAAAAACAGCTGAATTAACGCACAAAAAGTGAGCTAAAAGCCATTAAAAGTAACATGAGACACAAAGTGAGTATTAAAAAAATCATACAGCAAATAAAATCACTGAGAATACAATTTTAAAAAGTAGGTTTTCAAAGTCCATTCAAAAGACAAGACTGGTCATAATAAAGGATAATAAATAAAGGATATTCAACAAAAATTTATCATGTAAAGTGACCAATAAAACGTGAAATAGACTGTTTCATCTGCAGATAATAGATTATTATGAAAAATATTGTTCTTCAGTCTTCTCTGCAACCGAGCGCTACTGTTTCAACTTTCATTTCACTCTGTCTCTTTAAAAAATAAAAGCCAATATACATGAAATAGAAAATCAGAACAAATAGAGAAAGTTAAAATCTAAAAGCAAGAAAAAAAACAACCTTAATATTAAGTTAATCTGCAAAAACCTTAAGGTATCTTACAATTTATATATTTTATGAAGTATATATTTTACAAGAGACCCAGTGACGGGATCAGAGTGCTGCATAATAAGGATCCTGATCTATTAATACTTCCACTGCAAAATGTAAGTTTATATAATTTTATACCTGTGAACTCCTCGTGGCCTTTACTGTGTCGCCCTCTGGTGGATGAATCATGTCAGTACACACTCAAAGTCCCAACAAAAGAGCAGAACTCACACAGAAAGTGAATTTAAATCAGTTAAACATGTTAAGTGTGGATGTTTGTGGGGTTAAAATATTGAATAAAAGCTGGAAAAGTAGCAGGAACTAAAGAGGAAAGTCCTGAGTGTGCGCGGTTGTGTTATAGTGTGACACACATGTCAACAGTGTCCCTTAAGAAAGTTGTTGGTCGCCGGCTGCCATGTGATCCTCCGGCCGAACCCGGCCAGAATGTCAACCGTCAGTCGTAACCCGTCGGCCGGTAGGCGACACCGCTCCTCCCCGGAGAACTGAACCACAACACGTCGACCTGTCGTCCCCCCAGGAGGTCCTCCCCTCCTCCTAACTCCAGGCCGAGGAGTCAGAGGAGTCTGCCGGAGAAGAGCGACGTCCAGCGGGCAGCAACATGCGCTCCGTGGCGGGGTTAGCTGCCATTGTGGCGGCGGCGAGTTTCTACCTCTACCTGCTGTCCACTCATCTCCCCCCGGGACCAGAGCACGTCCAGCCGGGCTCCGAGGGGCAGGACGAGGCGGTGCAGGAGTACAGGTGGGGCAGAGCACAGAGACAGGGCGACTTTATGTCCTAACTTTAATTATTGTCTTTATACAGAGTAAACAAACCAAAATCTGTGTAATTCTGGGCTAATAAATCAATTCTGCTGTGAGATAGATAGTTATAAAAAAGGCTGATTCTAAAAATATTTACAGTTTGGAAGAAAAAGATGGCAATAAAAATGTTGACAGAGATGTTTACTTTTAATACAAGCTGGTCTAAAATCAGTTTGTGTCCAGGAGGTGTTGAGTCAGCATGATGAAAAGTAACTAAGTACATTTACTCAACTACTGGCCTAACAGGTACTTGAATAATCCCACTTTCTGACGCTTTATTCTTTTATTTTCCTACATTTTTTTGCAGATGTTGCACTTTGTACTCCACTAAATGTATCTGAAAAGCTTTAGTTACAAGTTACTTTACGCATTCAGGTTATTAATATGAATAAATTATGATGTATGTAATGTTTACTAAGATACTCAGCAGCATGAAGAGTATATTTAGCACATTAATGCTTTTCTAATTATAACCCAGTCATAAAATATTATTCTGAAAGAAGTCATTCTGCAAAATGAGTGCCTTAACTTCAGGTAGATTCAATTAAAATTGCAATACTTTTACCTACATGAAACGTGGAATGCTTCACTTATAAATGAGTATGTGTACACTTTGGTGTTGATGCTTTTATTAAGTAAAACAAAAAAGTTTTGTTGAGTTGTTCTAAAAACCCTGGCAGTGAGCGTGCAGTGACTCAGTGGTCGGAGTGTTGGTCCGGGTTTTCCCTCCTACATTACAGAAACATCAAGTGTCTCAGAGACTAAATTACAAAAACTTCCCCCAGTCATGGCTCACAATCTTTTTGGCTTGTGACTGTACGGGACGATATGAATACTTTATATCACGATTGTATTATAATAGCACTAAAATAAACCTAAATTGTGCCAAGGAAGCAAACTGGGCGTGTTGATTACGTGTCCACACGTCTGTTTAACTTTTATTTGTGGGGGTACGATGGACAAGCTGCGCTGTCCGCCATACTGACAGGTTTAGGATTATTTCTTGATTATTTTCAGATTATTTTATTCTGAAAAATCATCAAGAAATCTTTACATTCGTGAGCTAGACGCCTTTTTCAAGTCATTCATCTGAGGATATTCCATGATTTTTGATCATGGTGTCATCCCAGTTTTGGGACATTAAGTGTGAGCAGTTCAAAGAAAGTGAAAGAAAAGAGAAACGATAAGTGAAAATCAAACAAGTGTAAACATATTTCAATGAATTAGACATTTGGGTCTCATAGTTTATCATCATATTTACCTGAAAACCTCTTAAAGGTGCTATTTGAAAGAAAAGTAGATTTTTTGATTCTTATTCCCAACCTGTTTTGACGGTTTTGACGAGTCAGGAATGAGTCTGAAAAAACAACTTTTCTTAAAAATAACACAAACACCAATCAACACTGTTTACCCTCCTCTTTCCCAGTGCATGCTGGGAAAGGATCCCTGGGAGCGAGAATTTAAGTAAAGGAATTAAACGAAGGAAATAACAACCTCGCTAACCAGTTCTTGACAGTCTGTGAGGATTTGAGCGTTTCAACACCGGCCACCCGTAGATCTGTCATATTAACATCGCGCTCTCAGATTTAATGTTAATAATAGAAATGTCAGTATAGCTATTAAATATTAAAAGTCTGTTTATATTCTCATGTCCTCTCCTTTCTTTTTCTCTCCTCTCGGTACATTTTGGACCGATCGCATTACTCCTTAGAATTTGTGTGTGTGTGTGTGTGTGTGTGTGTGTGTGTGTGTGTGTGTGTGTGTGTGTGTGTGTGTGAGTCTAGTTAGTGGTATGTTGTAATGTGCCAGACGGTCAAGTGTGAGGTTGTCTGGGGTTGATAGAATAACGCCGACCAAGACGCTCTGAGGCCAAGATCAGGACCCAACTGTGTGTGTGTGTGTGTGTGTGTGTGTGTGTGTGTGTGTGTGTGTGTGTGTGTGTGTGTGTGTGTGTGTTTGCACCCATTACTCATATTATACTCTTACTTATCAAGTCATTTAAACATGGAGTGAGTGCACTTGGTTGGCATCCTGTTTGCTCAGCCGTATGTGTGATGTGATGTCAGTGATGAGATATTGGAGTTAAGATTCATAAGATACGTTTTTTTTTTCTTTTTCATGTCTGAAACCAAGTAAAAAGGTTTTTTTCAAGATTGAAACTGAAAAGTTTTTGTTATGTCGTAAAGATAGTTAAAAAATAAAAAAAACTCAGGAGATTTTTTTTGTGAAAAAATGCAGAGAAAAACAGTGAATACAAAAAGTGTTTTATTAATGTTTTCCTTGTCAGCTGGTTTCACAAAATGAATTTGTCCTCCAAAACTTAAAAAACAAACAAACAAAAAAGCAACAAACAGAAGAGACCAATTCTGGAGGAAGAAAAAATTTTATTTTCTTTAAACAAAAATTATTTTAAAAAACACATTTTCAGAAGAATTTCTTTTTTCATGTGTTCAACCAGGTTTTCATTTCTGATGTTGGAAGTTAAAACAAAAACAAAAATCTAGGAGAAAAATAGTAATAGTGTTTTCAGGTGAAATTTATTCTTTATGTGTGTAACTGAGAAAAAAAAAAAAATTCCCCGAAAAACTTTGAAAAAGAAGAGATTTTTTGAAAAAAGTACAGATTTATAGAAAACAGTTTTTTAAAACAATATTTTTTTTCATGTCTAAAATTGAGCGAATGTTTTTTATGCGTGAAACTGAGTGGGAAAACATTTTTCACAAAAAATTAACTTTTTGAAAAAGTATACATTTTTTGAAAAAAAAAGTTTTTTTTAAGATGTAGATTATATAGAACATTTCTAGGAGGATAGAATTTTTTTTGATGTCTAATAATAATTTTATGCTTGAAACTGATTGGAGTCTTTTTGACAAAAACAAACAGATTCTTTGAAAAGATAAATGGAATTTTTTAAAGGGAATAGACTTTTGGAAGATTTTGGAAGATTATTTTTAATAGAATAGATTTGTTGAAAAAGACAGTTTTTCCAAAAAAACAGATATAAAATAGTACAAACATTTGAAACGAGTTTTTTTTAAGCTTTACCCAAAAAACTGTCTGAAAAGAACAAACACATTTTTTGAAAAAAAATGATTTTTTTGAAAAGAGAAGAGATTTTTGAATATTTTTTTAAAAATAAAAAATAGAATTTCAAAAAATAGGTTTTTGAAAAAAGAATACATTGTTCGAAAAAATAATTGTTGTGAAAAAATAATAGATATTTTGAAAAAGAATGTTCTTTTTTTTCATTTCTAACATGAGTGAATGTTTTTGTCTAGAAATTGAGAATATTTTTTTTCCTATACCAGAAATAAGTGATTTTTTTTCTGCAGGCGAAAAATTACGTATTTTTTTTAATGTCCTAAAACTCTGAAAAACATTTTTTTCCAAACTGTTTGTGAGAAACTAAGTGAAAGATTTTTTTTTAATTTGAGAAAACCAAAGGGAACAAAAGCAAGATAAAAACATAGTTATATAGTTTTAATATAGTTTTTTTTATTATTATTATTATTTTTTAAACCCAGTGAAAGTTTCATATGGATAAAAAAAAAAAAATTCTGATGTGAAAACGAGCAAAACAAAAACTCTCCTGGCCCAAACTTTGGTTCACTCGGTTTAACACATTGGATAAAACATTTTTTTTCCTTTTCTCTCTTTCAGAAATTGCAGTTGGTTATTTTACATACATTTATCACTCTTTATAGTTTTAACAACATCCTACCCTCAACATTTACCCTGATGTGACACAGCTCAGTTTCTAGTTCCTCTCTGCTTGAGGGGTCTATGAGAACACTGTGTGTGTGTGTGTGTGTGTGTGTGTGTGTGTGTGTGTGTGTGTGTGTGTGTGTGTGTGTGCGTGTGTGTGTGTGTGCGTGTGTGTGTGTGTCTCGTGGGGTTATATGTAAGCAAAATTAAAAGTGCCCACGATGACACATTACCCTCCTTTAATACAGTACATACGTTCATACAGTTTCATGTATCTGAGCGCTCACGCATCATCAACCTGCCGGCCAATGAGAGAAGGCAATGGTTGAACGCTGACCAGTAGGAAGAAGGAATGCTGAATGTCACAGCAGGTGGGAGAGGAAGTCGACATCTTGAGTTTCAAGTTGGGGGGATTCTGGTGTGTGTGTGTGTGTGTGTGTGAGAGAGAGAGGAGTGTTTTCATACCCTCTGCTCAAGTCTACAGGCAGCGACACTATTTCTGTCCCTCAATCAAATGTATCCTGTTACCCTCCCACTTGCCTTTGCGCACACACACACACACACACACACACACACACACACACACACTGCCCCCTCTCTTCTTTCTAAAATGATCATTCCTTTTATTTCAGCCATGGTGTGGTGTGTCAAGCTTATGTGTTTCAGTCAAAACTTATTTTATATTAAAAGTTCTAAGTTTTGACGCAGGCGGCTGTAGCTCAGGAGGTCGAGCGCTTTGTCCAGTTATCGGGAGGTCGCTAGTTCAATTCCTTAGATCCCCCAGCTTCACATCGCAGTATCCTTGAGCAAGATGCTGAACCCCAAATTGCTCCTGATGATCGGGTTGGCACCTTGCATGGCAATAATGAAACTTCATCATAATAATGAGAGGCATTCTGGGAAATGTAGGAAATCATTGATCAAGTCCTGCACAAGAAAATAGCGAGTGGGCATCAGACCTCGCAGACTGCTGGTGAAAAGCTTTGTTTATTAAGTCAGTGGGTACAATTATTTGTTGTTTTGCGTCTCTCCACGCAGACTGAAGTTCCCGTCGGACCTGGACGAGCTGCGGGAGCTCGCGGAGATGCTCAAGTTTTATAAACGAGAACATCACGGCTACGTCCTGCTGCTGTTCTGCAGCGCTTACCTCTACAAACAGTCCTTCGCCATACCTGGCTCCTCTTTCCTGGTGAGACACACTGCAAACACACACAGTTACGTGATTCTGACAAGACCTGGAGACAGAATTCAGTCATTCAGTCTAAAAACATCAGACAGTTTTGGGTTGACAGTTCTCAGATTATCTCCATTGTATTGGTTCAGGAAGATAATATTTATAAGAAAACAAGAAAGTTTAGTTTAGCATTCCAAGAATTAGGTGCTGGAGCACACAGATCTTCCTCTAGATGTTGACACTCGTATCACACATTTACATTCTGACAGACATACAGAGGAATGATGCACACTACTCTGTTCACACAAATTACTTTAATCCATCTCTCTCATCCATCCATTACTCCCTCCATCTTTCAGAACATGTTAGCTGGAGCCATATTCGGGCCCTGGGAGGGTCTGGTGTTGGCCTGCCTGCTCACCACGACGGGCTCCACGTTCTGCTACCTGCTCTCCGCTGCGTTTGGGAAGCAGCATGTGGTTCAGCTCTTCCCTGATAAGGTGGACCTGCTGCAGAGGAAGGTAGGCATCTCCATTCACCATGCTAGCAGCTCTGTGATGGAAAAAGAAGCAATGTTTTGTTTTTTTCATTCTCTTTCTGCTTTCATCTACTTTCCCCTCATTTCTCCTCACCATCTTTGTTCTTTTCTCTCCCTTTTTTCTTCTTCCCTCTCCTGTCAGGTGGAGGAAAACCGTAGCAGTTTGTTCTTCTTCCTCCTTTTCCTCCGTTTCTTCCCTATGACTCCTAACTGGTTCCTTAACATCACCTGTCCTGTCCTCAACATCCCTATGCCCATTTTCTTCTTCTCTGTGTTCATAGGTGAGGCTACACCACATAAAATAAAACACACAACACACACAACACAGATTCCCAGAAACTCTGATCGCTCGTCTGCTGTTCTCTCCTGCAGGTTTGATCCCCTACAACTTCATCTGTGTTCGCACGGGCTCCATCCTCTCAGAGATCCATTCCCTGGATGACATCTTCTCCTGGGGGACGCTGGCTCAGCTCCTTGCCATCGCCCTCATGGCTCTCCTCCCCGGAGCGCTGATCAAACGTTACGGCAAAACTCACCTCAAGGTGGACGGCATGGACAGCAACGGGCCGAGCCAGGCTGAGATCAAGCAGGACCGCAAGAGACGATGATTCTGGGGGAGAGGAGGAAGAGTCGTCGGGTTTGGTGCGATTCCCAAACGCAACATGGTGTCAGAAGAACTGAGATGGAAAACACTCTCCGCTGAGTGGTACGTGACCTTTTGTCCTCATGAGCCCTGAGATTTCTGTAAGGTCACACCAAAGGCTCATCATACTTCTAGTGTGATCTGTTCTGAATGTCTGGAAACGTCTTCAGGTCATGTTACAGCAGGCTGCAGGCGACAGTTTCTGTCTCCTGAGATGTGAAATCTCTCAGTGCTAATACACAGAACTGAAGTGATATCTTCTGAGATGGGCCCCGAGTTGTTGCTCTTGAACCTGCAACAAGCAGCTTTATAATGAACATCACCTTGATTTTGAATTGACTGATGTGTTAACACCAAAGGACGACCCCAAAACACGGCAATATAGATCCTTAATTCAATTTCGCCAAACTAGATTTCTCACGTTTGTCAATTATTGTGCTAGTTTGGAGATGTGATTCTGTCTCACTGACCCGAAACAGACTGATGACCTCTTGTCAGTTCGGAGAGTTTCCAGCCTCAGGTCAACCAAAGACTGCCTTTCTGTTAGCGGCCTGTTGTACATCACAGTTTTGTTCTTGATACGTTTCTTTCTCTCATCGCTTCCATGAAGAATTGTCCAACCGAGCCAAATTATCACGAGAGCTTTTCAAAGTAATTTGTTACACAGGAGGCCCACTTGACCCTGCTGTGGAAGAATCTGTTCTGGATTTCCTCACAAACCTTTGCCACTTTTTGTTCCTTTTTATTTTTTCATTTATTTAAACATCTGCGGTGGATTATGGAGATCAGACGATTAACCAGTGCAGCCATTAAGCTTTCCCGGGATTTGCATAGAAAAAACATTTAGTACATTTGGACTTTTGAATGTCTCAAGATTGAGTGAGTGTCTGTTTTCCTCAAGCACTTATGTGTCTTAATGTAGCCGTGGCTGCCATGACAGATCAGTTTTACAGTAACTAGCTGACAGAAGCAAGGTCTGATCTTCTCACGATGGTTTCAGCAAAGAGAAAAGTGTCCATGAGCACAAACACAGTGTAATGTGACAAGCAGCTGACTGAATTCTTACAATATGAACCTTTCCTTTTCTTGTCGGAGAGTTTTGTACATTAAGCCACATTTTCTTGACCTTCACAGAGCCTGCGCTACATCCCATCGACAGTTACACACATTGTCACCGTGTTGCTGCCAAACACAATGAGGGTTCTTGTGTTTTACTTGCTCAAGAGCACCGTGACATCACCTGAGGGAAAAGTTTACTTCCGTCGTCCTTCACTCAACTTAGAAGGTGCAGATAAAACAGAAGTAGACAGAATACAATGATGGTTAAGCCAGTGGAAGTTGGTGACTTTCAGCCTTGTTTCAAATATCTTTGTATTTGAATTCTGAAACAGTCATGAGAAGATCTCATCTTGTGCTCCGGTGAAAATGAAGTATTTAACTGTGATGTTGCACCGTGTCTGTTGCCATCAGTGTATCTGATACACTTTAAATGTGGAAATGTACCTTTTTTTATCAGCATTTTGCAGAGCAGACAGTCTGTAGTAAATGGTCTTAAATTGCAGCTTCTTACCAAAGAAAAACATTTGTACATGTTTGCCTTGATTTCAGGTGTGACTGTAGCGATGAGGGACAGTCTGCAACTGTGACGCCTTTAACTTTTGCAGATCTGGATTGTCTGTTGTACATGTTAGAGGTACTGTATGTCGGAGTTCAGAGATATTTTAGTAAAATCCTTTTTCTTTCTTTAGTCTGACAGTGTTCTTAAGTTCAGTGGAGTGGAATCAATGTCAAAAAGAATTTCATTAACACCCAAAGTGCCAAATATCCCATTTAAATCTGCTGCTCACTTTCCAACAGCAGAATTAAATGAATTTAAGATAAAAAAAAAGGTTTTTTTATTAATGTTTGAACATTTAAAGAGAAATTTTTGTTCTCCTCTTTGACCCCCCAAAAAAGAAAAAAGATCTTTTTTTTTCCTACTCTTTTTCTTTTTAAATACAGGTGTTTGTGGATCGTGTAAACATGTAATAAAATCTGTCAGTCTTGTGTCGTGACAAAGTGAAACGTGTACGATTTTGGATGCAAACAATAGTTTATTTGTGTCGTTCTTGCAGTCACACAGTCGTCAACCCTGATTGATTTACTGCAACGCACTTGAAACAAAACATCTATCAACAACACACAGTTACAACCTCACATTAAAATCTCTCTTGTTCTCTCTTACACACACACACACAGAAACTCAGGACATATTGTTCATGCACACAAACACATTTACACACACATACACACAGACACACACCTTCACACTGGCGCAGGCAGGCACTCTTTTTAACAACTCGGTACACACAAGAACCTGGTGTGAATTGCATGAACTTAAATGTGGCGTCAGTTGGCAGAAGACACATGGGTCAACATATATGGCTCATATGTAAATATATCACCATCCATCTTCTACAGTCCTGACAACATGTGATAAACCTCAAAGTAACAAATCATAAATCAGCAGCAACTTAACAGGCGAACAGTACTTGTAGTGTAGTTAGTGCTGCGAGTCGCTCAGTGCGATCTGTAAACAGTTCAGTAGTGTTACGACTTCAGTCAGTTTTCTGTACAATATGAGATCATTTAGGACCGTTATCATGACTTTATCAGTCCTATCAAAATCTAACAAGATAAAATGAAAAATTCGAATGTACAGATGTGTTTCAGATCTGGTGTATTTCTAACATTTTTCACTTAAATGTGCTTTTTTTTTTGTAGGATATGGCCAGAATTCAATTGTAGCTTCAAAAGCAAAGGAGGCAGAATATAACCAGAGAAACAAAGCTGCTCTTTGCTAGCTACCCTCAGCTGTAGCTAGCTAGCGTTAGCAATTTTGTGTGAAATGGCCAAAATTTTTGTTAAAAACATTCCAAACAAGAACCAAAATTATCAAGAGAATGACGAAACAATAGTATTGATGTTAATGTCAAAGATATCTGTGTATTGTGTTACGGAGATGTCTTCTAAAATAGCGTGCTATAAAGCTTTCTTCACACTCTTTGATCAAAATACTTTTTTGAAACTAATTTGTGACAGGTTGCCCAAAACACTCAGTAGTGAAGAAGAAACTTGAGTTCAGGATTGGCCTGAGCTGAATTCTTGCATTGCATTTGGTGACGTGACAACAGTCAGTCCAAACAAATGTTTTAAATTGACAGCGGCAACGCAATTACACGATGTAAAGATAACAAACATTCTCCACTGCATCGTCACGAGACAAATATCCAGTGAGTTGCCTAATTTGAAAGATTTCAAGAATGCCATTATTCAGTCAGTGCAAAAGGTTCAGTGCTGAGCAGAAGTCTGTTCTGCTCCGAGTCATGCAAGTAGTCAACGTAGACCAGAGTGGTTAAAAGACACAGCGTGCAAAATATCAAATACTGAAATAACAGGCAGGTTCTTTCATCTGAAAGAAAACATGACAACATAAAACAGAATGAGCAGGCAAGAACGCCATTGGCTTTTGGAGTGAGCAGCCCTGCAGCTCGTTGGCTAAGAGAAAACACAGTACTGCTCCTTCTTAGTGTCTCCTCATCGCTTGCACGCAAAATGTCACTTCAATAATCAACTGGCTGATGAACGGACGACTTGTCCTTAGAACAAAAATGTGTATTTACTGGCTCACAGAAAAGATGAAAAATCTTTTTTTCCGTCACGTTTCAGAGAGCGATTGTATGTGTTCACATCTGACGGTGGCTAAAATGAAAAAGCTATGATTTAATTTAGGTGAAGCCTGAGCGGACAAGCAAGCAGCAACCACCATGAATAGCTCAGGAAACATGTCAATCACAGTAAACACACCTTCAAAAATACTTCTTGATATCATCCTGGAACAAATCTGTCAAAACTGCCACCAACATACACATTACAAGGAGGTGATTTTCCTTGATTTTTCCAGGAGACTTGCTATAGAGAAGTTATGGATCTGCTTCACTGACTTCAGTACAATTAGCCTTCCCAGAGCCAGTCCAGTGGTTGTTGGATGAACTGCACCATAAGGCACTAACGCTTTGGCTCTCAGCCATGGTGGTTGCTGCTTGGTATCTCTTCCTTTTCACCGCCTCCTTATCCTCCTCACTTCCGCTCAAATGTTCCGGGACCATCCCTCCCCTCTCCCCTGTGTGAACTGGTACAGCAGAGTGGGTTCATCCCTGAAGCTGTGCTGACCTGTCAGGTGATCTAACACTCCTCCCAGCTGAAGTCGGACACCATACAGCTGGGCCTCGACTCGCCCGGCACACAGGCCTCGCTCAACCAGCCAGTCCACCAAGTCGCTGCCCCGAAACACACTTTCTAAATGGAGCTGGGGATTCTGATCAGGATGGGGTGGGTTAGAGGCAAAATCATGCGGGGGTAGGTGTTGGTTCAGAGTGGAGCTGTGAAATCGGCTCCTCTGGGATGTCAGAGTTGTAAATATGTGCTTGGTGTTCATTCTCAGGCACGAGCTGAAGTTGGGATGGAAGCGAACGTTGGTCACAGGATTCAGCTGGATCGTGACTTTGGTGAATCTGGTGCAGATTCTGGTTTAGATGCTCCTGAGAATCCTGATGCAGGTGTAGATGCCGGGGCTGATGGGAGAGGGAATGTCTCAAAGCCTCCTCCTCCTCCTCCAGTCCTCCTCCTTGTCCGAACCTGTCATTATCAGAGGAAGGATTCACCTGTCGAAGCGCTCACACTCTCCCCTGAGCCACTAGGGGGTGACAGAGGAGGAAACGGAAAGGGGAAAAAGGCAGGCAAAGGGAGGAATACAAGGAAATATAAGGGGAAGAAAGGAAAGAACCAGCAAAAAGAGAGGAAATGAAGAGTGGAAAGCATTTTATGTGTTAGAATAAAAGAAAAGAAGAGCACTCAAGACTCAAAATCAATCAGAAAGTGTTTTAGTTAGTAAAGTTTTTTCAGTAGAATGCCAAAATTCATATTCGACATGTAAAATATTGTAAGATTTCACATTGCTTACTGCTAAAAAGTAAACAATGGAAACATAATAGATGATCTCATCTTTCTACTGTGGCCTGCATACCACTGAAAAGACATTCAAACAGTAATGAAACATTAATAAAGCTCAGAAAAATGTCCAAAAGTCGCAGGTAATAGCAGCAGTAACAGCTTATTCTTCTATATAACTATAAACTTGTACTGCAAGCAAATGTTAAATTAGAAATTGTAGAACATATAATATAAAGGTTTTATTTATATTATATGTCTATTTATGTCTCAATTGCAGCAAAACAGATCAACAGATTACATGCAAAGATGATGCAAAAAATTTATGAAAAACCAGGAACAAAATAATAACCCAGCGGTCAGAGCCAGGAAAGCACTTCAGAACAGAATAATTTACCTTAAACAAAGTTAGTTCTATTGTATTTCTTCTTTAATAGACAGATATGAAAGTAATTTGTATGGAAAAACCACACAAACTAGCACTCGTACCTGCGTGTGTGCACTAGGTCTTGTACACACTGGTCTTTGTGGTAGCGGACAAACTGGGTACAGGTGAGCCTCACCTCCTCTGGTACACCTGAGGGACTCAAATCATCACTCTCCCTGCCCTGCCACAGCCCGAGCAACCTGACGCAGACACAAGCATTATTCTGTGCGTCTCCTTTGATTGTTTAATGTAAAAGGAAATCATGTTTGATGTGTCTCACCTCTTTTTAAAAGGCAGGATGATGAGGTGTCTGTCCAGACCAAAGATCCCAAAGGACAGGAAACCCTGAATAAAGGCAAAGAGAATTATGATTTTACAGCGGTAGTTGAAGTTTAACACGTGTTTATACATTTAAAGAGGACAGACACTGGTACCTGTCCATAATTGGCTACAGCACAGAAGAACTGTAGTTCAAGGTAAAGTCTTCCTGGATCTTTGTTGAACAGCCACCACAGACAGCTGGACAGGTTCTACATCCAGACAGAGACATTCAGGACATTTATCCTTACAGTTTACATCTTTGATTCACATTATTATTAGCTAACCAGGCTCTTTTCTCAAAGCAAGAACACGTTTAATCCTCACCGCGAGCAGGCTGACAAAGAGCAGCAGACAGAGCAGAACGTGTCTGACTGTCTGTTTGTCATCGGTGGTCTGAGGCCCGGGGGGTGGCAGGTTCAGCGGCTGCTCCGAGGATGAAGGACCCTGCTGCTGTTGGCCATCACACAGCGCCCCACTGTGGCCTGGAGAGGAAAAGAGACAGTTTGGATCCAATTTAAATTCCAAAGATTGAAAAGTAAATAATGAAATTTGCGTGTGTTACCTGTGCTGTTTGTGTGCTCCCTCTGCGTGCTGGCGATCATGTCAGGCAGGGACTGAAGAGGAGAGAAACTGTGGAGGTCTGGAAACAACAGAAAGAGTAGAAATATTGACCTAAGACCAGCTGGTCAGCATTGATGGGAAGTTATGACTTATTTCAACTCTGAAGACTTTCAGATTACATGCAGCTTTTATGTTTTTTTTTCGGGCATAAATGTTGACGGGATTCCGGAAACCCAAATGTACAAACAGACATAAGTCTGCTTCCTGTCCAGCTCAGAATAAACCAAAGGTATTAGAACATATATATATTTTTCCAAAAATCTGTTGTTTATTTTTCAAAAAGATCTGTCTTTTTTTCATAAAATATTTTTTTGTATCTGTTTTTTCAGAAAAAATTTATTCTTTAAGAAAAAACAATCTGCTTTTTCACACAATTCTTTCTGTTTTCACATGTTTTTTTTTTCAGTCAAGCCTCCACGTCTTTTGACCCATGGACTAGAAATCAATGCTAAAATGACCTTTTGGTACAATCAACATTTTTCATGACTCTGACCTAACCCTAGGTCCGAGTATGTGCGATTCCCAAAAAAGTATCTCAGAAACTGGGTGCCAATGGACTCCTAAACCCTTCCTGGAGGAACATTTTTACCATTTGGACATTTGACACAGATTTCTCCACACTGCTGCAGTGAAATGTAACCAAATGTGTACCTGTGAAAGAGTAAGGCATCAGGAAGATTTTTTTTGTTTTTTTTTGTAAAAAACAACATTTTTTTTCAAAATGTCTACTTATTTATTTTGTACCTGAGTTGATGCTGCAGGCAGGTGAATTTGCCACCTGTGGCTGCTGCTGTTGTTGTTGTTGTGGATCCTCCAGGCCACCAGGGACCCTCTGCTCATCATTGATTCCTGCAACAGCAGCTCTGCTCAGGGCCTGGTAGCCTCTCTGCTCCCTCTCACCTTGGCTGAGACCCATCAAAGAAATCGCACCAAGCACCAGGCTGACTGCAAGCACCACTGCTGTGCTGATTATCTGGAATACCAAAGACCAGAATACTAATTTCAAAAACTTACATAAACTTCATGGACTACTTTTTTTTATTTTGTGATTTGTTTAACATTCATAATTGAGTAAAAGCAGAGATCTCCCTGACAGATTTAAATAGGTACTAAAAAGACTCAGAATTACAGCTGGTGTTTTTCTAACCTGAGCTCTGCCATAGAAGAAGGCAGAGTCTATGGTGTCAGTCCTCTCTCCTGATATCAGAAGACCTCCGACCATCAGGAAGGGAACCCTACACAAACAAACACACACACATATACCATGATGTTCAGACAGCTTTTTCATGTCTGAGATTCTACTCTCATAATTAAACTATGGCAAAGTACATTTTTGCTTTACACTGATCTACAAAGCAGATATAACATTAAAGATTTTTAAAGTTTCCACAGAAAAGTCCAGAGGAGTTTGGTTGTGTTGACCTACCCCCAACCCAAAATCATGAATACTCCTGGTCTCAGTCTCAGCAGGTCATCTCTGTTAGTCAGAGCCAGACAGAGAGGGATTAAACCTGAAAAAAAAACACCCAAAACATTGATATCCAAGAACTAGAGTGTACTAATAATAAACACAATTACTATCGACACAGAGGTGTTCTTAACCTCTCATAAAATACACACACCTGTCCAAATGTAGGTGCTGTACAGAGATCCGTAGAGCAGAGTGAAGGTGAGAATTTTGCCGACCAGATTATCTTCTTTTTTCACCAAGAAGTTCCACAGGATCATACTGACACACACCAGGAACTAGAGCAGAATAAAGCACAATAGTAAAGCAAAGTAAATGACAGTGAATGTGAGGAGCCAATGTGCTTCATTATCATCTGCTGAACACAGACAGAAAACACAAAATAACCTTCAAATACCATAAGAACACAACATAAATTGAGTTGTGACTAGAGACTGACCTGAGCCAGGAAAAGATTTAAGGCAAACAGGTGAGGAAGTCTGTTGAATTTCCTGCTGAGTAACATCACCACAATGGTCCACACCTGAGAGAAGACACACATGACCACATAATATCACTGTATGTGGGAAATCAGTAACTAAGTCCTGTCCAAAACTTCTACCTACTTCTTATATGTAACTTCACACAGTGAGGTCTGGAAAATAATTATTCTAAATCACATTCTCATGGTTTTTACATCCATCCGTGCTCCTGTCATGTGACCAGTATTTCCAGATTCATTCCTGTCAGGCAAACATTCTTACCAGTGCTACAAGGGAGACGATGCTGATGTTGAAGCTAACGTTTTCAAGTTCCGTCACCAGGGGCGTCGGGTCCATTAGAGGGATCGTTAACAACCACGCTGACACGTACATGATGGGGGCAGACAGAAACGTACTGATGACCATCCCTGATGTCACCTGAAGACAGAACAGAGAGAAAGACATTTAAAAACACAAGGCATGAGACTACCTGTGAATGTAATCTGGATACAGGTCATAACGCACTGTGTGGAAAATGGGATCCGAATATATTAGTTTGAATACTGTCTGAATACGATTACAAATGTGTTACATTTTACCTGCCACTTTTTAATTTATGTAAAATTATGATGGCTCTGACATCCATGTCAACAGAGCTTCCTTTACTGGCTCGAAAAACTATTTATTACTACATAGAGTAGAAGAATGTAAGTGGGTGGTGTCATGGTTGTGGGGGAGGATGCAGAGTTTAGTAAATACATTTGAAACGGCAGATTGGCAAGAAATTAGAATTTTCTTGGCTTTAGTGTGTGTGATCCTTTTAAAGCGTACTCTTGTCATGTGATGGGACCAGGTGATCGGCGTTTGTCATGGTGATGCCTTGTTTTTAAGTCAAACAGGAAGTTTTTATCTTCTTTTAATCCAGATTCATCCTCCTGTACTTCCCGATAATGTTCCCAATATAATGATGTTGTTGTTTAAAGAAAGAATACTGTATCACCGGTACTTACCACCTCCAGCTCCATGTTGTAGTGTCCAGCATAGATGGCCACACTGGGTGCAGTTGGGAAGACTCCATACAGGAAAGCAAAGTTGGACAAACTGGTGTGGTTGGCACTGGTGCTGTTCACTCCAACATCCAGAATATCCACCATGTCTTTACAGACCAGAGGCATCACCAGGCTGAAGACAGAGGAGGTGGAGAGAGCCAGGAAATAAATCTATGAAACTTCATTAACGCTTGCTGTTAAACTCCTGTTGCTCATTAAGATCAGGCTGGAAAACAATAGGACACATTCACATACTGACAAAAATCCTGGTACCTCCTACAATTATTGAATTCTCTGATTATTCTCATTATATAATTAGATATACCTGTGATATATAAATGATCCAAATCCAATACAACAGCCCTGTAATTACTACTTTCTTTGTGTATGGTTATTTTAGAGACAAAAAAAACAAAAACACATTTAAATATACAGTAATATAGACAATATCATAATTAAGGCCACCTCTACATCATACCACATACACACATGCTTACAGTTTGGCTGTGATGAGGAGAATCAAGGCAACTCCAGTGTCTCTGGTTAGTTTTCTGAGCTGGCCGACCTGCCACAGAAACAGAGAGAATTACTTTACTCTCAGGATATCCTTCATATTTACACAAGGGTCAACTGTTAAAAATAAGTTAAAAATAAGTACATTAAACTAAGCTTAAAGAAAAACTGGATATACAGTAGTCCAGCAAAACAAAGTATGATTAAGCTGAATTAAGGCTTACATATATCAAAATTAATAAACAAAAGATCGTACAAAACCAAACCCACCATCGTGAGGCCGAGGTAAAACAAAGCTGCCCCTCCGAAAGAGTTAGCCAGGCCGTCTATGAACTCTGACAGGACGGCAGGGATCTGCTGGCCCAGAGCAAAGTGGGCGATGATTCCCACGATCACCATGAATACTACTGGGTTCTTCAGCACCTGGAGAGGTGACAGAAAGAGAGATAGACAAAATAACTTTAAGAAAAATACAAACAAAATGTAATATTTTCAAGTCAGCGTTCCCACTTTCTGAAAGACTTTCGAGGCCCAATTCCCTCATATAAAGAAAAAGAAGCAGCGTAGTTCAGCCGGTTCAAGGTTAATTACTGTTTTTATAATAAGAACCAGGCTTTACAGAATCTCACAGACAATAATTAACAAAAAAGGGAGGCTTGAGTTCTCAGCTGTGCTTTTTTACAGTGATGACAAGAAAACTGCCATCACACACGGAGAGGAACTTAGCTTGTTTACCAAAGTAAGCTTAGAAAAAGAGTCGCAACAACACTTCCATTCTTGCACAAAATATATAGATTCAAGCACAAAAATCCTGAGTTGAGGTCAGGAAAACGTTGTTTAGGTTAAAATAGACACTCCGAGAAACATTAAATCTGTTTTCTTTCAAAAAAATATCTTTTTTCCCCCAAAAATTTTTTTTTTTTAAATGTTTACTTTTTTCAAAAAATATTGTCTTTAAAGAAATGTATCTTTTTTTCAATAAAATCTCTACTTTTATGAATAAAATAGAGATTTTAGATCTAAAATAAAAAAAATGTTTTACTCAGTTTCATGCATAAAAAAACTTGTCAGTGAACATTTTTTCCAGCTCACATTTTTTTTTTTTTTATGGATGAAAGTGAGTTTAAAAAAATTACCCTTTAATAAAAAACATATCAATTTTTATTGTTAAAAAAAAAAAATTACGCAGTTTTATCTCCTCCAGAATTTCTTTTGGGTTCATACATTCAATTTATATATTCACAAAAATACTGACTTGAGTAAAAAAAACAAGAACACAGCATTAAAATGGTGTTTTAAACAAGATTTTCTGAAAAAAAAGAAAGAAAAACAAAAAAAACAGATTCTATTTTTCTATTCTTTTTCATAAAAATCAGTTTTTTTCCCAAAAACAAATTTAAAAAAATTCTATCTTTTTTTTTTATTCAAAAAAATCTTACTTTCTTAAAAAAAAAATCATATGAAAAAAGAACAACCATAAATTATTTTTTGCCATGTTTGAAACAAATTTCCGGGCGGAAAAAAAAAAAAAATGGTTTCAAACATGAACTAGAGAAATAGAAAAAAAAATAGAGAAGGTGTACTACACTTGTAACTAGTTATTGACCTTAAAATTGTTTACATAAATGTATAAACAATACCTGTACAATTACAACTCCTACAATGCCAGCAGTGCTGTGCTGTGGATGGCTGGACTGCCTCCACTTCTGCACCTCACACAGAGCGAAGCCGATGGGATTGAGGAGCATGAGGGAGACCGGGGCGACTAGATAGATGTACTGAAGGTATTCTGGATATGTGCTCCGATATAAAGCATCAACTATAAAACACACAGTCATAGACAGAGAGAGAGAGAGAGGGAGAGAGGGAGGGAGGGGGACGACACTTACTTAAATACAGCACTTTTCTATTCTTTAACAACTTGTGAGGAGTATACATCAGTGTTTGTGTGTTGTGTCTGCCTCACCTATCGGGTATCCTAAAGCAAAGTCATTGCTCTGCGTTGCAAAGATGGCGTACAAGCCAGCTTTGCTGTATCTGCTTTCTGGACTGGCCACCATCAGAGTCAGCACACACACCAGCACAAACACTGTCACCTACACACAGAATGGGAGCATCAAGGTCAGGTCCTGTTGATTTGTTGGTTCTTAGTCTCACATGATTTCTTCAGAACTTCCACAGAGAAATCAGGCATATCCACCCATATGAATAGTGTAACCACACATACATATACACAACAGTGATAACGCATTACTGTTCCTAATGGCTTGATAACATCGCCTCATAACCATGAAAGTCTCGTGTGACCGCAGAGAGGCTCTTTAACCGGGCGATTTGAGAGACTCAGCCTTATGATTTAGTAATAAACACGCCAAGTAAGTTTGACCCGTCTACCTATACAGCAATTGTATGGTGAGCGAGGGACTCCAGTGAGTTTATCTGAGTGTGTTTGGCCAGTTAAAACGCACATTGAATATGCCATTCAATTACTGATCACGTTGATGCACAGACACCAACCTTAGCGACCAGCACGCTCCAGAGAAACGCCCAGATGACGTCTCCAAAGTCCAACAGCACCATGTTTTTAAAGAGCAGAGCTGGGAGAGCAAACTTAGACACAAAGTTCCCCAAACCCTTCGACTGGCTCTCCGTGATGATGTCTGCCCTGTAGGTGGAAATGGAGGATAAAGTCATTCATTTCCAGAATTCCTGCACACAGCAGATCCTTAAAATGCAGATACAAGTGTGTGCTGTTCTTGCACAGCCCTACCTGCCAGCTATGTAGCCACACAATATGATGCCAAAGCACTCAAGGAGAGCTGGGAAGAGCTTGTCGATGGACATGTGGGGCACCGCAGCAGAGCCCACCAGGGTATTATGGGATATATTCTTCCCATGGATCAGCACGTAGTTGTTGGCAATCTCCATGATGATGGATGGATGGGGGATAGTCAGGGGAATATCTGGGGGGGAAAACATACCATGGAAGTGAAAACAGGCAGGATAGACACATACAGTCTAATCAAGCAGGAGCAGGGGAGACAGAGTCACTGCAAATTGTAATTCCTCCCCGTTGGAGGAAACCCAAATGAACCCAAGACGAATTGTTTTAATATAAAAGCTGAAGAGAGAGCTGTTGGCTGAGTAACAGTCTCTCAGGGTGCCAAGAATTCCTTATTGACGCCTCTGTGCTTGAACGTACCGTTAGCTGAGTTAGCACAGTGAAGACACCCCGTTTCCATTCATTGACAGTCGACTTCTACAGCGACATTAACAAAATGAAACCAATGTTATCTCACGGGGACAGACGCGAACCGCCTTCAACGACCCCAGCGATGTCGCTGCCAGGTGACCGTTGGCTAACCGTTAGCTAGGTGCATGCTAAAAACATCAGGGGGGGACACACAGCGTTAGTTAAACCTGAGGGGAAAGACGGTCCTCCAGCATCTGGCAGTGATTTATTATATGAAATTACCTGTTCAGGAAGTGTGTCCTTACCTCTGTCACTTAGAGGACCACCTCTGCTCGGAAATGTACGACATTTATCCGCCTTGCCCCGTTAAACGAGCCCGTGTTTTCGCCGTTTGTGTGTGAGTCGCTCTGCTTCCGAATCTGACAGCTGCCGACAGCGGCCACGCCCTGAAACGTGACTGACAGGCGATTCGGCCAATCATCGCCGGGCGAGGCTTCGAACTCCGACTGTGATTGGATGAAAGCGTCCGGCGAGATGCTGCATTCATGTGACCTCAAAGCTCATGTAGTGTTTTCACAGCAGCAAAACAAATTAAAATCCAACAAATATGAGGTGGTTCATTATTTATTTATTTTTATTTCGATCATGATGTTCTTTCAGTTGAGAAGCAGCAATAAATGTGGATATGTTTTTTAATATTGTCTTTATAAGTCTGTAATTGCTCTATTGATAATACCACTATCAGATTTCCACTGTCAACACCTCATATCCATATATATTTTGTGTATTAAGATGTCAGATAGATGTATTTTCTGACACAGCATTTGCCAAGTAATACTTGCATTCTTAGACATTCAACCAAAGGTGAGGATTTCTTCGCTGTGAGCAGGATTTGAACCTGCGCAGGGAAACCCTATTGGATTTCGAGTCCAACGCCTTAACCACTCGGCCATCACAGCTCACATCACAGCATTTACCTTCAAAATCCATCCACATTCCCAGTCATGTTGAATTACTGGATATATTAATGTTATTTTTGACCAGAACTCCCAATCAGGGGCTTGTTTGGCACTGAAAACACTGAAATCCCTTCAAGAAAGATGAGCTGCAGTTTCTAGGACTGCAGGGAAAAATCCTCTGTGTTTCAGTTGCAGCAACATCGCTGATAAAATCATCTCAAACTGACATATAAAAGAAGCTCCGTGTATACCAATAATTTACACAAGGTTAAAACTCATGCAGGTTGAAAAACAGTGGACCTATTTGTGTCCTTTCTGTTTTTATTCCATATAAATAAATATTTCTCCTTGTGGTCAAAGAGACAAAACAAACATAAATCATATCCTACAGTGTAAACTAATGAAATTACATTTTAATGAGCAGCGACCCAAAAAAACAACTTATCTAACTTTATTGGTCCACAGGCGAACAAGCAGTTAAGTTTCTGAGAAGAACTCACATTTTGCCAAAAGTTGCATCACACCCTGGTGGAATCACCCTGTGGATTAATGAGGGAAAAACATGTTTTCCTTTAGAAAAAGATGCCTATGACGGACCCATAGATGACAAATCAAATCTATGTAATTTATTAATATGCTAACTATTTATTTGATGTATCTGTATTTTCACTCTGGGTGATATTGGAGTCTCTGCGTGGGAGGGAGAAACGTGTGAATGTGTCTAATGCGAGGTGTAATATTCATTATGATGGTGCTGGTTTTATGTTATGTAATGTCGGATTGTCTTACGTTGAGTTATGTTTTGTTTTACTGTGACTATGGAAAATTATTAGACACATATTTTTACAAGAACTCAGATTCTTGGTTTTGCGTTTTTCTGTGTGGTTTAATGATGTCACTGCAAACACTGGTGGAATCTATTAAAAACCTGCAGTGGCTCTCCATCAGCCCCCCTACTCCAAAATCCTCTTGCATGAGGCAGGAGAGCAGCACAATGTCAAACAGTTATTTTTGAAATACTAGTACAGCTACACAAAGGGGCTATAAAAGGACCTGGTTGCTTTGTCAAAGAGTTTGTGAAGTCTCTTACACCCTGTACATGAGCTACCATGTTGGTGATTCACCAAAATATACCAACATATTTCTGCCTTAGCGCCTTAAAAACAATAATATCACAATATGTTTGGACTGATAAGTATTGTAAAGAAAATCAGTATTTACACTTCATGATATAATAGATATCATGACACACTGTCGGATCAATGTATCGTTCAGCTTTATTGCACATGTAAAAATGCATCTTGTTTTAATCTGGTGATACATGTCGCTTCATCTGTATGCTGATATTAGCAACATCCTTGTAATCAACTAAATCGTCCTTTATGCAGGAATATGAAAATATTCAAAATGAATAGTCCAACAAAAAGCGCATTTCACCTCATGTAGAGCAAATAAAGCATCTTAAAGCATTTTATTTATTGATGTAAAATAAGTTTACGTCCATATGATTGTCTTAAAGAACATGTTTTTCTTTGAACAGCATGAGAATAATACATCCTGTATACAAAGACCATTCAAAGCAGTGCTGGGTGAAGCCAAAAAACAAACAAAAACAAATGTAATACTGCACAGTTCAGACACATAACTTAAAATAATACAGTCCTCCAAAACCGCCTGATTTAATCATACAGATACATACACAAGGTCCTTCATCACCGAGTCAAGGCAGCTTTAAACAAATCAGCAAAATAAGAATCAGTTCCATTGTAAACCAATGCTGCCGTAACACCACACAACATCCTTTTAAAAACAATACATGCATGCTCACGTCACATTTAACAAATGAAAAAAGTACCATTCAGTGGTCCAACAGAAACACACAGATGGAAATATACACACACTCTGAAGGCACATGTGGCTTTGGCCAACTAAACTGTCCCCCTGATGTTTTATGCAGCTTTAGCGGGAAGTTGTGGCCATTTTTAAATGAAGTTGCACGTCTGTCTATGTGTTGATGCCGTGAAGACACTTTGCTATGCTGAGTACTCTAGATATCGCGGCAATCGAGTATTGCTTCTGTCTTTTTACATTTACATCAGCAGAGGTGATCTAATCCAGCTGAGCAAACATATAAACATAACTTAAGGCACAAAAGGTTCATTCCCTTAACTCATTTAAGCAGCCTGGTGATTACGATCCTGAATAGAAAAAGGCACGAGGGAAACACCGAGAGACATATCTTGAGGAAGCTGATTGGTTGAATTTAAAGCCCTGCACTGACACCCTGGGACTACAACGATATCGTCGTAATACGCTGACTTAGCTTTACCAAATGCTGTGTGTGTTGTGTAAACATGCTGGGAATGTCTCATGTGCAACCTCCCAAACTCTGGTTTATTTAAGTAAGAGCTTGTCTTCTTTTTCAAAAAGGTTAGCTGGAAAAGCAAAGGATGAGAAGTTAGTCACTGGAAAAAAACGTCGATGTGGATCATGGTTCATGACAATACTGTTGTTTTTAAGTGATCTCACAGCAAACAGGTCAAAGAAGAAGCCGACCCAGAAAGCATCTGTCAGCGGCTGTACAGCACAGCTGTAAACCTGAAAGGAACACATGGTGCCTGAAGAGGTGCAAGCTTTTGTTCTCTTCATCTTTTTTTTTTTTTATCTTTCCTTTTTTTTTTTTTTTAACAAAGTGTACCGACGTATATAAACAGGCTTTGGTCTTTGAATGCTTTCCATTCCGCTGCTACAGAGGCACATGATGTGAACTCCACATTGCGAGTCTGTCCTTTTTACTTGGTCGACCGTACGGCAGGTCCATGTAACGTGTTGCGGTCCGTGGATGAACCACATGCCACAGGTAAAAGCACATAGAGAGAAAGAGAGAGAGAGAGAGACGGGCAGGGGAACAGAGAAAGTAGCTCCGGGGGTTGTGTTTGCTGCCACCTCCTCTTCACCTGGGTATAGGAGGGAGAGGAGGAGCCCCTCGCTCCTTTTTACCAGAACCTGGAATGAAACAAAGGTACAAAGGAGTTAGTGTTTCGCTCCACCAGGTGGCACTGTGTCACCGTTACCTCAGAGGTGATTGTTCCATTTGTTTGTTTCTCTATCTGACAGCATTTCTAAAAAGGTATGTGTGTGAGACTGACCTCTGCCGTCAGCCTTGCCGATCTTGCTGGGGTAGGTCTTCTGGGAGGGCACGAAGGGCTCGGGTGGAGGAAAGTCTGACATAGGATGGAAATTGAACCGACACTCCCACTCGTCTGTTGAGAGAGAGAAATGAAAGTCAGACGCAGTGGATTTGTTTCTTACTTTAAATATGACTCTGTGATTTGATTCCTCAATTATGGAGAAATCATAAGAATCATAAATAGAGATCAACAGGTTTCACAGAAGAAACCAAAGAAGAACAGAAGTTGACTAGTGCAGAGAAACTTCACTGGAACTCTGCACAAGAAAGTTAATTCAGTTAGGAAAATACTACTTTTCTGGAAACCTTTTTTTTAAAAAAAATATTTCTATTTTTTTTCGATTCACTTTTTTTCACTTTTTCAAATTTCTCAGACAGTTTATTTCATTCCCCTACATTCAAATGTACCTGTAAATAAAAAGCAAAGTCATAATTGGTCATAATTTACCAAAATAATTTAATTCTAAAACATATTTTTATTTCAAAAATTACTTTAAAGAAATATCTGTTTAAAAAAACGAGGAAACAGGAATAAAATAGTCAGATTTTGCTCTGTTCCAGCTTGTACCACATGATCTACAGGTCTGTAAATAATGGATGTCTCTTGTGTCTGTCTGTCTCTCCTCTCTGGCTCTTCCTGAGGTTTCTTCCATCTTTGATTTTTTTAAAAGTGTTTTTTTTTTTTCTCAATATGGCAAGTAAACTGTCACTGTACAGTTTATAAAGCCCACTAAGGCAATGTGACTGTGCTACATAAATAAAACTGATTTGATTTCATTCAGCACTTTAAAAGTTTCATACCAGCCCAAGAGTATCCATGTCTAAAATCTTTTGAAAGGCACCACGTGTTCTCAGGATATATGTGATCGTAAACTGTCAAAGTTTTTTCTGGATCAGGACATTTGGGAGCCCTTGTCACTTCTTGTCCCTGCTGCCTTCCAAATCAAACTGACTTCTTTGGTTCAATGGGATAAAACAACACAAGCGGGAGGTCAGTGGGTTTCTCTGCCATAGTTGTCCTCGCTGGAGCTCATGTGGTAAAAACAACATGTAGAGACGAGGACAGTGCGGCACAGTTTTCATCAGTTAATCCTCTACAAGGCATAGAGGTTGTATAATCTGCCTGTAGTTACCTCCAACAAACACAGACTTACTCAAATGGTTTTTATTTCCATTTATAATTTCCTGTATCGTGTACTTTTGCACCACTCTTCTCCACTGAAGGAACATTATTTCCAAGTTTTTTGTTCCAGACAATTACACTGTTTTGCTTTCTTTAATTGATTGCATCACAGGAACCTTCATGGGTTCACTCAACTCACCCTGTATCTGGTTGTGGTGAGAGTTTTGGAAGCCGTTATTCATGGGTGGTGGAGGAGGGGGCGCTCCTGTCCCCGGCCTGTCCGGAGGGAGGGGAGGTCTACCACTGGGTCCACCACGAGGTGGCTCCGGGCCTGGCCGACCAATAGGAGACGGAGCTGCCGGTGACCTCACGCTGCCCCCACCCGAGCTACGCCCCGAGGGAGGAGGGGGAGGAAGAGGCCCTTTGGAGGTAGAAGTAAAAGTCAACATGTTAGCTGATTTAAAGCGAGAAGTGAATTAATAAGATTGTAATCCGGCATTCATATCTAATATTTACAGTAGCTCCTGGCAGAAGTCACGGGCTGTACGATCACTCTGCTAATATGAATTATATGCAACAGTCATCCATCATTATACAAATCAAATGCAGGCTGTTTACCTGAGCGCACTGACGACTGGTTCCTTCCGAGGGATGGTGGTCTCTCGTTTGGTGGAGGAGGGAGAGGTCCTGTCCGAGCGTGTGCCGGCGCTGGACTGTGGCTGGCAAGGAGAACTTATATTTAATCTTTACACCAACTATACAGTATTTGTGTTAAGAAAATCATGAAGCTATCTTTAATATTCTCTCAGCGACTGATGCCTGATCAGAAATGTGTGTGCACTCGTGGTCTCGATGAAATGAAACATCAACAGATTATACTTTCCCGTACCTGTTGAGGGAGCTGTTCCTTTGTGGCAAACGAGGGGTGCTGTGGTCCTCTCCTCCAGCCGGGGAAGGTGGAAGGGGAGGGGGACCCGGTCGTCCTGGCGGGAGAGGGGGTGCACCCCCACCAGCCGAGGTCCGGGAGGAAGAGGATGAAGAAACAGGGGGACAAGGCTTGGAGTTGACAGAGGGTGGAGGAGGGGGCACATCGCGGGGCATCGATGGCCGATGACCTCCAGCAGGAGTTGGTGGCGGTGGAGGCCTGTCGTCAGGAAGCGGAGGCCTCCCTCCAGGAGATGGAAAAGAAGGCCGGCTGTTGTTTGGGGGTGGATGAGGAGGTGCAGAAAATCCTGGTCTCGGCCCAGCTGGAGAGCCTCCAGGTGGAGGAGGGAGAGGTCCGTGTCTCCCTGAAGGAACACCGGGAGGTGTAGGCATGCTGGCATGGCTGGGCCTGGGTCCTCCAGGTGCAGGTGGAGGTGGGCCCCCACGAGACTGGAAGCCCTGGTTTGGTCGAGGGGTGTTGGGAACAGGAGGAGGGGGGCCTCCTGAAGTGTCTTGTCTGGATGAGAGGTTGGGACGGCCCTTGGGAAGATCAGGGACGCTGCCGCGGCCACCAGTAGGGCCTCCTGGGAGTTTAGGTGGGCCTCCACCGCCACCAAAGGGGGTGGGACCAGCAGAGCGGCCTCCAGGGGGGAGTATGGGTCCTCGGCTGGGTGGTGAGTCTGCAGGAGAGAAAGAAAACAGATTTTTAAAATTCTTTCGTGGTGTTACCAGAGCCCTGATTTAAGGAGCTCTTTCTGCACACTAGTATCCCGCCGTATGCGGCTGGTGCCCTTTTTTAAAAGATGTTTTGGCCCCCGAGTCCACCACTGCTTAACTTCACCTGCATGTAGCTGGATTGTGGGAGGAGCACCTTACTGATTGTTGTTCCTGATTTAATAATTGATTCATTGATTTATTTGTTTACCGTTGGTCTTGCCGCCTGCAGACCTCAGTTTTGGCATCCCTCCTGCAAACAGGCCTCCTAAACCACCAGGAGCTCCGCCACCAAAGCCTCCTCCGCCGCCGCCGCCGCCTCCTCCACCTCCTCCTCCTCCTCCACCACCACCTCCGCCTCCACCGGCTTTGGGTTCTGAGAGAATAAACAAAAAATATTAAATGAATTGTCCATTTACAGGATACATTTTCTATATTTGATACACTGTATTGCTGCACACTTGATTGAAAGTGTGGTGTGAGTATCACATGATGGTGTTGTCTGCTGTCACAGTGACTCCGTATTGACCTCTGTCTCTGAGGACACTGAAGACAGACGTATTAAAATGTTCTTGACTTACTGTCCAGTGTGGGTCCACTGCGGTCATTGGTAACAGCTTTCTTTAATCTGGCTCCTTTACAAATGTCGCCCAGCAGAGCGTTTCTTCCCTGCTGCTCATTACGGTTCAGATTTGGCTTCTCTGTGTTGGCCTGAAACACAAACACAAACTCACTGTCACTGAGACGGAGCAAAGCAGCAGAAAACACCTAGAAAAGTGAAAACAAACTCATGACTTTATCAATTTATGTGTGTTGAATCCATAATAGCGGAATGGCAACGGGTAGTGAGTGAAGAAAAATACAGGATCATCAGGAAATGTAACGACAGGATTCGTCCACAAGATGTCTCTGCTGAGCAGGGTCAAGAGGACGGAGCAGCAGATGCCACTGGGCAGACAGACGGACAGACAAATAGTGTTGTATGACTTACCACAGCAAAGGTGGGAGGAGGGGGAGGCCCTGGGGGTGGAGGGGGAGGTGGGGCTGGCATCTTCCTCTCTCCACTTTACTCTATCTGTACTGGACGTTGCACTCTGGAGGACAGATAACACAAACACACACTTAATGAAATGGAGCGACAGCTGTACCGCAGGATATCTCTGCAGTTGTTGGAGTCCTTGAGACAGTTTCAGGGCTTCCACATGTCGGAGTGACTTCATTCAGACTGTGCAGTGGTCGTGGTCCCTCAACATCCCTCAGATGTGGGCAGAGGTTTAGTTTCCCCCGAGGTAGCGCTGATAGATACAGACTGCCTTTTGTTCCGTTTTTCTGACTGTGTTGAAGTGACTCAGAATACCATGAACTTCTCTCTGGACACTCAATACATCTTGTCCGCTATGATCAGTGGTCACAGCAGTTCATTTCACTTCCTCTAACAAGACATATTGTGACGTGATGAGCTGGAGAATCAGTTTGCACAGTGCAGCTTGATATTTCAGGCTGTCATTCGCTGACAGACATCCCGGCCCTGGTTGTTGTCGCTTGGCTAACAACACATCAGCGATGTGAGGATGACAACAGGTTGGATCCGCTGATAGTGAGGTTACAAGCTACAACAGCCTCACCATGAAGGTTTCATCAAACAGGAACTTTGAGTGTTCAGTTCCCTAAAACAGGACTTATGAACAGCCTGTAAATCAAGAGATCATTTACACAACAGTTTCTCACAAATCATCTCGTAATGCTGTCAGAGCAGAGCAGAGCAGAGCAGGGAAGATGCTCAGTTTTTGTCCTCTTTGTATCTATGCTGTTAAAGTTGCACCTAGCAAGACGTGACATTGCAGGGCCACAACGGAGGAGAATGTCTCATCCTGAATCCGACACCGAAGGTTAATCTCATTCTGACAAGCCAGCAATACATGTCAGACAGGCTTCAATTCCCCCTCCAGTGAAAAATGCTCTTCTTCTTGTTCCTACAATCAAATATTCGAACTTCACTGTGTGGAGTGCATGTGTGTGCAGAGATTGACACTAGAAGATCTTATATAAGTACCAGAGGCGAGTGTGATTTGTGACAGACAGTTTGGAAGCCAATCCTGGTCCAATATTCAGCACAACACAAGCATCCAGTGCTGAGAATGGACTTTACATTGAGGGGTGCAGCAGTGACTGTAAAACATTTGCATATTCATATATTCTGGACTTTTAATGAGCTTGTAAAGAAGTCGGTGCCGTTTTTTAAAGAAGATAAATGTGTTAATTTCACTTTTTCCCGGTGAAACCTCTGTCAGGCACACATAAAAAGCAAGTATGCAGGAGGGGGGACCTTTAAAGACTAACTGAGCACAGCTGATATAAAAAGCAACTGCAGACACGTCACTGACTCTTTGAAGTCAATATTGTAACATACTTTCTGACTGCATTGATTCTGTGCAGAATTTGATCCATTATTTCATTTCCTTCTACTTTTATGAATGGAATCTATTATCAGTTGCAATAGTAAAGCAACAAATGATCCCAAAATACTGAGAAAAAGACGTGGAGGAGACACGATCTCCCTGTCGACCAGCGCTGCAGACAGAAAACTATATCAGCATAAATTATAAATATATCATAAATGATCTCATATTAAATGACACAGACAATGACGATGCCAAAAACGAAACCTGCAAGTTAAGCTCAACAGTTTGCCAGACCCCATCACTGACATGACATGAGTCAGATACAGCACTTCCCCATCTAAACAGTAAACACACCATAACACAAGAATTCACGTAGATATTTTCGCTACTTCTCCGTCACCCAATTTTTTTTTACAGAAGGGTTTAGATCGAGAACCTTGAAGGTGTCAAAAAAACATGTGAACATGGTGGAAAGTTGACTATTCTGACTGGCAAAGATGCATGAATGCCACGCTCGCTATTAAAGCTCAACAATAAATAAAAACAAAATTGATGGCGCAAAATGTGTCAGAGTTCAGCTCCACATTGGAGCCAATCTCACCGTCATTCGTGAAGATAAACTGAAGATACTCGTTACAACTTCAGGCCCACAGTGTCGGTTCTCTGTTATTACACTAACCTGCTTCATATTTAATGATGAGAACTACTTGTGGTGAGATCATAGAGGTTATGTCAGGTGAAATGCAATAACACAGATGCACAGTTACCCAACAAACAAGAGGAAGAACAAGTTGCATGTAACGGCCTATTACAGCCTCTTCCTCACGCACACACACACACACACACACACTTCACATTCACACCTAAATAAGCCATTTGTCGCCTCGCACAAATTATCACACAGCTTGGCCTCTCACTTAATTTTAAGTCCCCCCCACACACACACACACACACACACACACACACACACACACACACACACACACACACACACACACACACACACAGAAGCAGACCATCCTCTAGGGGCCTCTTACTTCCTGTATGCTGCTGACAAACAGGAAGTCACCACGCGGCTCCAGCACCGCAGCCATCCGGTTGCCAGGATGATGATACCTCCACATCTCGGGCTCGGATCATTTTTGACATTCCCCTCCTGCCTCTCACTTTCTGTCTTTTCAACCGCCCCTTCGCTGCATTTGTGTATCAAGTCTTTCCCATTGTTTTCTGCCTTTTTCTCATGCTCTCTTCATCCGTGTGCACCATCTTGACTCTCCTCGCGACCCCCCGTCAGCCCTCTTTTCTCAGTATCTGCCTCACTAACATCTTCGTACAGCAAATTTTCCACTGCTCACAACATGCTGCCTTCCCCTGAAAACAGTCTGTGCTGTATTAAATCTATCAAAAAAATAATTGCCTGTGTGTGAGCCTAAAGCAAGCGCACAGACCCACTCAGCTATTTGCTTCTAAATTACTAAAAAGTATAATACTTGACAATATAACTAAATGTGGGGAACATTCAAAGAGATATTCTGAGCGGTGACTGACACAAAATAATTACATTAAAAAATATAAAGCTAGTTAAAAGGTCAAGGTTCACATTCACAGTCCCTAAAAGATGAATCCTCATGACTCTGGTGGTCCTGACTCTTCTGCTAGCAACACTGAGGTTGACATTTGTGGATCAGGGTGAAACATCTCTAAAATTATTGGATAGATTGCAGTTCAATTTGGTCCACACACACATTTATGTCCCCTGAAGGATGCGTTTTGGTCACTTTTAATGTAATGCTATCATTTAAAAGGTTAAATAATCTTTGGCTGACAAGACTACTACGACATTTCCATCAGCCTTGCCTGTACTTAGTGTTATTGCTGATCATGAAAAGGTTAGCAGCACCTCTGTGATCCCACTAAGACATCACCCATCGGTCTGTGAAAACGGTTTGAAGTGTCAAATTGGAACCATATTTGCACAACAGGGTCGAGTTGGAGAGGATATCCTGTGTGGATCTGAAGGAGAACCCAAGTACACACCATGATAGCAACTTGTCATCCACAGGTAGACTCGGCTTTTTACACTGATTTTACTCTAAATGGGTCCGTGGAGTATAAAATAAACATCTGGTGGATTAAAGAAGACATGAAACTAGTTCTTAGATCATTAATTCCCTTGGAAACTTTTTACTGAGGCAATAAATCATATGAGAAGTTGGGTTTTTCTCATAAGCTTACATTCAAATCTGACTTTCTTTTTTTAACTACCAGCCAGTAGAAAGAATGAGGATTTAAGACACATCTGCAGCGGCTTTTATTTTGAGAACTGAAACCTCGGTCCATATTTTATACTGTAAATACGAAGTATTCTGTTACACAGCCGCAACAACGGATGACTCCGACTCTGTACAGTAAATGTGGAAGTCTGGCAAAAACTGAAAAATACAAGACTCTAGTTTATCTTTTTTCTAACCATGCTGGTGGACTAAAATCCTGCAGTGAAACCAGGACGATGACAACCTCAAACTCTGTGACTCTGTTGAGAAACAACCTCATCTCCATCATACCAGCTGTGGCTTACACAGACTAACATGCAGTGTTTATTGGAAATATAAATACACTGACCCAACCCCAATATAGAATCTCCAACACTATAACTCACGGGCCAGTTAGGTCAGATGGGCTGTTTACATGTTCCTCCTATATGACCGTCGCTGGTTTCCAAATATGGACCCACGATGGGAAGAAACCCCTTAATACAGGACAGAAAATAGGCTTAAACACTGAGTGAGAGCCGAACATAAACAGGACATGTACAGCACACTGGAACAGAATACTTATCATCCTGAAAACTACAAATTCTATAAAGTGTAACATCAGGGTCTGAGGTTGAAGACTGACAACAGGCTTTATTCTAATGTGTATTACAATGTGGAGGAAAAATATACATAAAAACAAACATACAGACCATTTGATTCAAAGTTTGAGTCAGTTTCGCGAGACTTTACACTAAATACACTGTACTGCCGTTGACTTTTGGCGTCTTTTCCATGATTTAAAGTTGAGTTTCTGCAGATTGTTTTGATAGAATTCATCAGAAAACTGAAGTTTCTACTGTCCACCTACACATTCACACTAACCTCGAACGTCAGCAGTAAAAACGCTCACAACTTGCCGAGACGTCTTAAACGTGTAATCAGTGTCGGTCACACACTTTAATTACCTTTCTAATCAAATGTCTGGGCGCCGAAACAGAGCAGGAGGAGACGTCTGGAGCTACGCAAAGAGACGCAGAATACTAAAATCAGCACAAGCTTTGATTATGAATATAGTCCTCTTCCACGAAAAAATGTGCTCATAGCTCGTGATCGTCGCAACCCGTTGAACTGCTCGTCATGTAAAAACTGTAGGGCTGCAGCCGACAATGCAGTCATTATCTTTCTTTGATATAGAGTGCTGCAGGGATGAGGCTTTTTTTTTTAGTTAGCATTCGGCCAATTTAATTTTAGATTATTGCAGAAAATAGACACGCTGCGTTGAGCGAGATGATCTCAACAAATAAACGCCATCAAAGAGTTTTAGACGCGCAGGCTGAATGCAATCACCAGAACCTAAAAGATAAATTTAGGCTATGAATAAATGATATTGTGGTCAGCGCGATGACATCACTTTAAAAAAGTGGGTGCATTTACTGATGTGTTTTATGTCGAAGAGCAAAATGTGAAAATATCTTGGGTTAACCACAGTCATTATTAAAAGACATCTAACTGAAAGCCCATTCAAAAAACCCACGGGCTCAATGACGAGGGAAACAAAAGTGAAAAAATGCTTATTTGCGTATTTGCGGGTTTCGGGACTCATTCATTCCCCCAATGATCTGATCTGTACTTGTGTTAAAGTTCAAAATCAAGCATCGTGTTTATCACTTGTCGGCAGACGATCATATCTCTTTAAAGAGTTAAAAGAAGTGAATTAATTGTAGATTTGAAGCAGCTGATATTGAGCTGTTTAACTTAATTAATAACTAGAGACACTGAGACACAATCAATCAATAGTTATGAAGCAAGTGTTTCAGTTCTGGCCGATGAAACAACCCATTGTTAGCAGAAAAACGTCACTCGCGGCAAACTTCTCCACAACAGCTGCCTGTTGAGGCCAGACTGGCCGATTGAACGGCAGACACACATGTGCATGTTTCTACTGCGCTAACTACTACAGATGTTTCTGTTTCTTTCCCTCCTCCACCATGACTGAACCCTCTGTGACGGGGGAACTGTACGTCCACCTCTTTGTGCTCAGGAGACTCAATTGCATTTTAAATATGCTGACATTTTAGAATTTAAGCAGACCAAGCTGGATTTCACAGATCAGGCTGTTCGTCGGCAGTGATAGAGCTGAGAGTGAACAATGTCGCGTATCACTATCTATAATTAATGTAGTGCAGCTACAGTCGAGTTGCCTTTGATGGAGCATATAGAGACTAACACGTCGACTCATTTCCTGCTGCAGTGATGAAACGACACGGACACGACTGCAGATGAAATCAGCCACGCAGGCCAGAGTCAATGAGTTTCTTATGTGTTGTGATGGAAACCCCCCCTCTTTGTTTTTTGTGAAGCTGACAGTTGTCATTTTAGCCTAAGAAGTCAAATCTGTGCTACAAAATACACGATAAAGACTGGAAACTGAACTAAGTCCATCTGTTGTTGGCGAACGACTTACTGATGGTGCTGAAGCAGCTCTGAGAGAACGCAGAGAACACTTCGACTTCCGCCAGAGGAAACAGGCCTGCGTGTCGAAATTTAAAATGCACAACAGTACTTCTCTCTCTCTCTCTCTCACACACACTCACACACACACACACACACACACACACACACACACAGCCTAATATTAGCTAAGCATTCACAATGGCTCCTTTGACAGACAGAGTGTAGCAGAGATGGAGGGAGCGAGGGGCGGGTGGGCGGAGGGGTTATATGAGGGATTTCAGGGTGTGGATCCTTTGAAGAAACACCGTCAAGACACACACACACACAGAATAAGGCTCACATATGTTTCAGTTTACAAATGGCCGTAAAAGAAAACTTCTTCATCCTGCCACCGAACCTCCTGAGCTCCACGACCTCATTAGAGTTACTGTGCACGACACACACACACACACACACACACACACACACAACTGTTGTATATCTTCTGATTTTTGTGTCATAAACAACACAGCTGATTTGATTATGTTCACTTTAAAGCAACGCATCAGATATTTTGGGAGCTCCATCTGTGTGGCTCTGAGTCGCTGTTGGTTTATTGGAAGAGGGGAAATAGTAAATCAAAATCTGTTGGTTCACACCGGTGAAAAGCTTCATTTATGACCAAAACCAGGCATCGTATTGACTTCAAACGCTGCTGCAGCACACACTGACTGGTGGACAGAAAGAGGATAACTTGGCAAGGCCTTGTTCACACTCATGAATCCTTCTACCAGGTTGGAGAAGAGATTGTTGGGATTAAGTTTTGCCAAGGCCCTGAACCCTATTACACAATCTTCAAGTATCCCTTTATCCTCCATCCAAGTTTTGTGTAAATCTGTTCATTAGTTTTTATATAATCCTGACAAACAAACCAACAAACGGACACGGGTGAAAACAAAACCTTCCTGGTGGAGGTAATAAAGATCATTCAAACTCAGATCAAAACAACCAGCTGAAGCTTTACTATTAAATTATCTTCAGAAAGTCTGGCCAACGTAAAGCATTTTGTCTGGAGCACCTAAAAAGGAAGCCTGTGGTTCGAAGCAGAAACGTGGATTTAACGGGGACGACGACGGGCGGGGAGTTGGTGCGCCATTAAGGGGGGAACCTCCCATCACTTTCGACTCCGCTCCACCCAAATTCTCACACAGCTCGACAGTAAACACTAACGCTCCAAAAACAATACGACGGATCAAACACGAGCTGGGGAGAAGGTAATTTTAGACATGATGAATGTAAGCCCAGGGTAGTAATAAATGTGTCGGCAGTGCAGGAACTGTGCTGAGTGGCTAAGCTAACATCCTGTGGCGTGTTCACATGCACTTGCTCACACACACACACACACACACACACACATAAAGCAGCTGTACTGGCAACAGATGTGGTTTGACTGCTGTTGTTTTAGACTTCGACTCAGCAGGTTAATTTTACCTCTTGAACACTCTTCAAATAAAGAAATTAGTGCTGAACACATCTCGTGATGGAGATCTGCACACATAAACATCTGCTGCAACACTGTGGGGTTACTCTTTAGCAAGGGGTTCTCGGTTACTGTGTGTGTGTGTGTGTGTGTGTGTGTGTGTGTGTGTGTGTGTGTGTGTGTTTCCTCTCTTGACCTATATGCAGTGTATCCAGATGTGACTCTGCACTTTTTTAAAATATGGACGTTGACAATGTTTAAAGCCGACTAGGAGAGATTTCTGCAGGCGTCTGCTATACAGATGCTTTTAAAAAGGTGATCAAACCTCCAGTCCTGGCAGATCAAGTCGTTGAGCAACATGCACAATAAACCACCTTTACTGTTAGTTTTCTGGTTTTCCACGATGGCAGAAACCACATCCTACAAAGAAACACAAAAAGGAAATCTGCAAAACTACAAAACTGCAAAAAAAAAAAAAGAGGCCACGAGAGTGATTTTCCTGGTGATCTTTTCCTGGTGAGAACAGATTTGAAATGTTCGATGTTTAAATCGCAGCTTCTCATCAAGCCTCATGTTCAGTTCTACAATCTACAAAACTGCTATCAATACCAATAAAACCTCCTTTACATCTTTATATCATGAGTGTCTCTCAGGTCCCAGCTGAATAACACTGTGATGGATCAAATCGATGTCACACGTGGCAATAAAAAAGATGTATGTGACCACATTACACTGTTAAACACACAACACGATGTCTCCTCTCCACAGAAGTCTTCATAAATCATCAGGCTATTAAAAACATCATAATCTTTGAATCTGCTCTTATTGCTGCAAGGAAGCACAATTCTAAATCAGCGATGATTAATCGATTAGTCGATCGCAAGACAATTAATCGCCAGCGATTTTATAATGAAATGACTTTTCCAGAATCTTTAATTTAAGGATCTGCTGCTTTTCTCCCTCTGAGTTTATGTAGATTTCAGCAAAAATAAATAAAAACATAAACTAGAATGACATTCAGTAGAGCACATACCTCCACCAAGGCCCAACAGCCCATTAATCAAGTCTGGTCCAGCATTTATTAAAAAAATATATTTAAATTTGGATCCATCCTATAAATAGCCAGCCAACTGTATTTTCTAAATGAAGATCCATTCAGTATTCTGAGAGGAATCTACCAAATGTTGAGAAACAATCTCACAATGTTTGGAAAAAGAAATTCCTGGATTTGTCCCTTTATCCAGGTCCAAACCAAAAGTTGATGCGGTCTGTTCTGGGCCAGGACACATGATCCATCCAAGTTCTGTGGAAATCTGTTCGGTAGTTATAGTGTAATCATCCTGACAAACCAACAAACCAATAAATGGACACAGCTGAAAACATAACCTCCTTAAAAAAGTCAAAAAACTATCATTTTCAGCATCTGTGCGAATAAAAGTGGTGCAACGTTAGTCAACTGAAGGTAAAGTAATTCCCAACTAGGCAAAAATATCAAACACTAGCTGGTTGCAGCTTCTTAACTGTGAGCATTTGCTGCATTTATGACAGTAAATGAAGAGTCGTTGGGTTTTAGGCTGTTGGTCTGACAGAAGGAAGCAGTCTGATGACGTCACTCTGGGCTCTGCGAAACTGTGATGAGCATTTTTCACACATTTTTGTTTTTCACATTTTAAAGTATAAATTATTAATTAGGAAAATAATCAGCAGATGAATTAATAATGACTGTTGTTAGAACTCCTGCCCTTACAATAGAGTCCAACTTCAGACCTACTGTGTTCTGTCTGGTCTCTTTACTCAAAATCAAACTTTTGTGAGCATTTCAAAATACTGACTGCAATATTTGGTGCAAAAAACAGTTCAATTGTTTGTTCATCACTTTATCTTTTCAGCTTTACAAACAGGAAATAAATCTCCTGGTGTGAAAGAAAACTGGAGTCTGTTAATGAACTGCAGCACCAAACATCAGCAGTCTTTCTAAACATCCCAACAGACGAAACATAACTTGAAAAAGTCATCAGCAGACTGCAGACAGGTTTCAAGTTTGAGATGTCACCTTTTCCTTTAACCTGGGTCGCCGAATAACGCCTCTTCAGAAAGCTTCTTAGCTACAACATGGTGAAAACCCGTTGGTGGAAATGAAAGATCAGCTCGTCTACTTACTCAATCTGTGTCCATAGAAGAATCAGAAGCACGTTCAGAAGACAGTAGAAGAAGCACCGTAGTTCATTCCTCATAAAAGTGCAAAATGTGAACAGCAGCCACATGCAGCTGTAATCAGAAGGAAAAGCGGAAACGTTAGCGGCATCTAAAAGTCTTTAAAAAACACTCTGCAACATGTCGAAGTTCTTCATTCCTCTTCCTCTAAACTCACATCTCATATTCAGAGAAGTCCCACTTCAACGCTCACAAACCTTATATATGGCACTCGCTACTTCCTCATTTTCAGTTCCCCACACTGGGGAGGGGGGAGGGGTAACATGAAGTCTGCAACAAGGTTTTGCAAGCTGGGGAAATAGAAATCCACCACATTTAAGATATCTGTAGAGATTATATCAGGGGCGATCAGGTAGCAGTCCAGCAAAGTTTGAAACTAGGGTGTATTCAGAGTGTGTATTCATCCAGCAGGCTGCACAATCCTCTAAAGGATTAAAAAACATATTTTAACTTTCACATCTTGTTTTTAGAGCCGGAACAAAATACACTGGATGGGCGATATCATGTGTGGATATGTGTTCTGTATATAGAGTATTTGCAGAATTATTTTCTCCCTGCTATCAACATGGGCCCGAAAGTCCTGTACTGTCAGGGTATATCAGATTTTTATCTGTTAGATACGTAGTTATTATTTCTAACCCAGGCTGGTTTAATGTAATATTAGTAATATAAAATATTACAGTTGATAACTTCAAGGATAAGTTCAAAAATGAAGAAATCAGTCATTATATAGTCACAGCCATGCTGATGGAGAACAATTTAAAGGTTGAGTGGCTGAATTTGTGCACCAACATCAGACAGTTTGTCCACTTTTAGCTTAACATGCCACATCAGAAAGGATCTGCGCATTTCTTTTATCGGGGGACCATAAAGTTAAAAAATCCATCATCCACTCAGAAAAATCAGTGACGCCTGAGATGATCGATGACGACTGGTTACACAACATATAACTTCTGTAAATCTTGGCAGAAGGAAGACAGTAAGAGTCCAAGATGTCAAAAGACATCATAGCAGAAGAGTTGTTCTCATAACTCGGACCTGAGAACCGGTGACTGGCGATGGTTACAACTTTGACTAAGTGTGAAATAAACATGCATCTCAAGGGAGATGTGAAGGATGACCGACAAGAAGTGGCAACAAATACTGAAAGAGAGGACTGATAAGGTGCGAAGACAAGTGGGTGGAGAAACAACGGCTGCTTGCTGCTAGGCCAGTTTTCTGTAATCCAGATGTTTCAATTCATTTCTCTGATCGCCCGCTCTCTTTAGCAAACTCTCAGAAAAATAAAAACTTGGTCTGCATGTTTCCTCAGTTGCTGTGTGTCATTTATAAAGTGGATTTCCTCCAAATTGCATTTGAAGTATATTGAACATGAGAAGGTTTAAACACACTGCAAGTGTAAAGAAAACGTTTCGATGGAAAGCCATCTCCTTTGTTTCACTGTTAGAAAATGAAGAACAGCTTCTCTTTAACTGAAAGTGAATTGATCCCAGCCCCTCGAAGCTGCTGGACCGGAGAGTTAGCGTAGCTCCGCAGCAGCCACTTCCTGTGCTCTCAGTGTCACACTTCCTGCCTCGCAACACAGTCAGGGGGCGGACTGCCAACCCACCGTCGGCTGCACTTCAATACTCTCCCTCATGTCTCCTCTCTCCAGCCAACTACAGCACCAGAGCTGCGACTTAAAGAGACACCTTGGCGTTCTCCGCTCTTTCCCTCAGCTGTTTTGTTTTTTTTCCCCTTCACCAGCCTGCAGCGAGAGGAAAAACGTGTGAGAGCTGGTGCTCCAGTTAACCAGAGAAAAACACCAGTGTTCCCATAGAAGCCAGCGCGTTTGGCTAATGCGTCAAGACAAAAATGCTCAGACTGTTAAATCAGACTCTAGACTTTATATAAAACAAATGCGCAACAGGAACTTAATGTGAAGCTACAAGAGCCTTTTCATCCACGACAGGTCCTGGAACTGATACTGGCTGAGACTGAAACAAACACACCTCCACACGAGGCCTTTAAAACAGTTGGAAAATAAATCTTTACTTACGAAAAATGTCCACGGTTGACTAATTACTGTGAAAAGAGAACAAACCCTGTTTCATTTTGATCTCTTTAGATTGTGCTGATTGGATTCAAAGAATGTGGAGATTGTGGATGCAGAGATGATGTCACTGTCTGCGACTCCTTTTCCTTTTCGCTGAATTCAGTTTCTTTTTTTGGCGTGTGCCATCATCATGTCTGAGATTGCCTTATTAAACACATGACATCATGTTTTTGTGTGACTGAATTAGCTCTTCACATTTTAAGCCCAAAAATAGTTGTGGATAAAATGAAGAAGAAGCCATTTTTTAAGGAATCGTGACAAATAAACATCCTTCGTTTCTGGTTCAACGGAGACAACGAGAAGATCGATATCGCTCTCTGATCAATTGATTGATCATATTGTTATAATGCTTATAATGAACAAGGACAAAAACTGATTATGACCACCACCATTATTAAGAACCAGAGCTAGTGTCGCACTAATCACAGGAGAAAAGGTAAAATATTTCCATTTGGACACCAAAGCAACAGTTTACTGGTCAACGTAGGTATGCAAAGCCGGGAGCAACGCCTGTAAAGAGAAGATGTCGTCCGCCATAGTTGTCCCTAGCTGGGAAATTGGAGACGTGTACAGTGGCTGAATGATGCGACTCTGCGGTGGCTCTCACATCCACGGAGAAGCAAACTGGTTCCTAAAAGGTTTACAGGTTGAACCAACTCCAAGCTCGTAGACGGATTCTGTTCCTTTTTGACTGAGCAGGGCTAGTTTCCCCCTGTTTCTAGCCCTTGTGCTAAGCTAAGATATGCTAAGCTAAGTGGCTGCTGGCTCATCCAACTCACCGCCGCTGACCTAAACAAAGAATTCCCCAAGACATCAAACTATTTCTTCAACAGGAGTCTGACATCATGAAGGACAAAGAAGACAAAATGTTGCTTCCCAAAAAGCTGACGCATCAGTTTCATCTCATGAATCATTCTGTGCTGTGGTGACGGGACATAATACATCACCATACATTATGCTAAATGCACTGAGTAGAATCAACAGCTGTGATCACTTGCACAGACAGGCTTGTAACACTACTACTGTATCGTAGTCTGTTTGTAACACACTTAATCAGAAGCGTCATATCGTCATCTCATCTCCTCATGATCTTTCCGCAGCTTCAGCAAAACTAAAACTACAGCCTGGTGTTGCAAAAGCAGCAGCACTGTGTCTCAATATTTTAATTAATTCCGCTCTGCTACCCGTTGACATCAGCATCGGCCCTGCAGAGTCCCTGTGTCTCAACACACTCGATGAAGTGATGTCATCAAGGTCAAGGGTTTACCCATCTCACCACAGAACCGTGAATGTGGTCGTCCACATCACTGACACGGAGCTAAAGGGGCAAGGCGGAACAACTACGCATGAGGAGGAAGACGGGACAAAAGAGGAGAGGAGGATTGAAATGCCCCCCGTTCTGTATGTCACAGTCACATGAACATTCGTGCAGCTTCGCCTGCAGGCGAGTCAGAGTCTTTAGATGCTTTGTGATCAGTCACACATCACACATATGACTCATGGAGTGTAGGCCTTGAAGAGACGCCACAAACTGTCATCTGAATGCTTCAACTGTGAGAAGCTGAGCAACATTTATAAATACAGTGTCTTAGCACTCGAATCAGGCGTACAACAAAGTTTGATTCAAGTGCTAAGACGCTGTATTGTTTAAATGTTTTAGTATTCGAAGGAAAACTCCACACGTTTTACACATTAACTGTGTTTACACGTCTTGGATAGTACAACTGCATGTGGAAAAAAAAACAGTATTAAGCCTTTTGTGGCTCAAGACGAAGCTGCATGTAATCGGATAAATTGCTTCCAGTGATGTCCCTTAGTAGCTAAATTGCATTGTGGGTAATGTAGGAGTCAGGTTTTGAAAAGAAGAATACTGTGTGGAATAAAACTAGCTATCTCTGGTTCTGCTGTACTGATGTTTAGTCCAAAAGTGTTATAATGCTGACCGGTAGACAGCTTTTCAACACCTGGCGCCTACATTAACCACAATGCATCCTGCCCACTGAGTGACATCACTGGAGGGAAATTGATCAGATGACAGATGCAGCTTCCTCTGGAGCCACAGAAGGCTTCATACTATTTCTTTTTTTAAATTAGGACGTATTACTCACCAAGACCTGTAAACACACTTCAATGTGCTAGAAAACTGGTGGAGTTTCCCTTTAGAGTAACCATTTATTGTCCTATATTCGTTATATTCATTATGTTTTAGGGCTGCAACTAAAGATTATTTCATTATCGATTCATCTGCCGATTATTTTCAAGATTCATTAATTATTTGGTCTATAAAATGTCGTAAAATTGACGTCCTCGAATACCTTTATTTATCCAGCCAACAGTCCAAAACCCAAAGACTCTTCATTACTATCATAATAGACAAAGAAAAGCTTGAAAATCTAAAATGATGCACTGATTATCAAAAATAATCAGAAACCTACATTCACTCCGAGGAGGCCAAAGACAGCTCCACTTAGCTTTGACTTTGTTTCTAAATGTAAATCTAAAAGCTACTAATACCATTTCTGTGACTCGACGCCACGATATGCTCGACCACATACATAATTTGAGTTTAAATTATGACTGCTGACTCATCTGGCCTGCATTCACAACACATGAGGCACATCACGGTCATGGGTTTGAGCGTTGGATGGCCAGCGAGCTGCCAGGATCACATGCCTGACAGCGGAAACAGAGCTGAGCACAAACAGACGGCACAGCATTGCATTACGTTTCTACTACAACCCACACACGCTAAACAAATGCACGTGCCGTCCGCCGACCACGAAGTCAGTGGGACAGTGTTGCAATTCGTGTCACGTCGTGTTTGCTAATTTCAGAATGCAGTATGTAGGAAATTATGAGAGCCTTTCCAAAAGTACCTCTGAATGCAAGGTTTAAGTTTAAAAAAACGTATGAGCTTCACCCGGCCCCTCGCTTCCTAACCGACGCTAGGTTCGTCCCACTGCACTCTTGAGGAATGCCAAGAACTCAGAGCTACAATGAACCTAAACGAGTTCTGTGACAAAGCACAACCAGAGGCAGCATGAGCCCGTAAACAAGGCTCCTCTCTGCGGTGCGATGACCTCCTTCACACCTCTAGAGCCAAAAATGCGTTTCTCCTCGTTCCTACAGTTGAATGTTTGAGCTTTTAGAAACGATGTATGGCCTGATTAGTGACATCACAAATAGTTTGAACACAAGACGTCCTCATACCTGAACAACTAAAAAGGTCGATTGCCACCGACTCCCCAAACAACAGGACCGTTACAGTCTACCAGCGACAGGTTAAACCGGACCTCCGTCGTACTCTCCCAGTTTGATCGGGTTTAGATAAGAAAACTACTCGGACAGGATTTGGAAACATTGTGCTTTGGCTTAAAAGAACTAAATTTAACTTCAGTTACAAAGATATATGACAGAACTTAAGAACATTAGTAAGATCATACAGTAGATTTTTGTATCTCCTATCTGTCCAAAACAAACTTGTGCCTCTTTTTACAACCTCGCCTGACTTCCTCCTTTGCTGCCGTACTAATCACGACAGGCACTAGTGGTTGCCGCCTAACAATACGTGTAAATATGTGTAATGTGTAAATATCTTGTGTCCAGCAGTTAAACTTCTGAAATTAAAGATCTCCTCCAAACAAAATAGTGTGCTTGAAATGACAAAAAAGTTAAACTTCTACAAAAAAAAACCCTTCTAACTTCATAGATTCTGGACATTTTAATGAAATCAATAGGCTAATTTTGTTCTTTCTAAAGTTTTCGTGCTCAACACAAGATGTCTCCTTCTTCACTGTAAAGCCGTGCACTGCAAGTTTTATGTTTCTACATCACACTTACGTTTGCTAAATATTGGACCAGGACTAGCTTCCAAACTTTGTGATGTCACAAATCATGCTCCTAAACTCGCCTCTTAAAATCAGAGTTGCAGTTAGCACAGACAAAACTCACACTTTGAGCAAAGAACGTGAAAACCGACTTCTAGTTTAAACATTCACCTGCAGGAACAAGAAGAAAAGCAGTTCTGACAGGAGGGGGACTTTAAATACTCGTATATATTTCACACTTTATTAATCAACAAAAACTGCTTTAGATACATCTTAAAGCATATCTGGAGGAGATATTTGCCATAAACTGATAAAATCCATGAGTTATTGATCGGAGCTGCTGCTGGGTGACGGCCATACAGGAAGCAGCTCGGTCCAAAATATTAAGAAACAGATGCGCACCACGTGTCTATACAAGGTTCCTGTTATTGCATCCAATTCCTCTTATAGACGGTGACGAGGTCAAACTTAAAGACTGCGCCATTAAACTCACAGACTGTAAAGAAACGTAAAGGAACTGATGTGGAGAGCGGTGGATTAAGATCCCGTTACTGTAAGTTTCAAAACCGTCATCAAGACAAACACAAGATGAAGTGAAATTGGTTGATATTTCACTGATCCAGAAACAAACCTACACATAACCGCTGAGTGAGTTCTGAACACAACCACACAAATGTCAATACAGTCACTGCCCAGTTGGTCAATATTCCACTGAAGCCTACGACGGCTGACATTCAGAACTTGTGATAATCCATCTTAGTCATCGTGATTACAGCAGAACGTTTCTGAACTGTAGCTCACTTTTAAAAGTCCGAGTCGACTTTACTTAAATGGATGTTTGTCTGAGAAACAGTCGGAGCTTTTAAGAGCTCTGAGTGTGACGCAGATAATGAGTGTTGGTTGATTAATAAAACATATCAATAAAAAGCCCTGACAGTACACTTTTGAGGTAGTTGCACTTTACCTGCGTATTTCCATTTTCTATACACACTTATTTTATACTTTCACTGGACCACATTTTGTAGGCAATGATTGTACATTTACTCCTTACTTGCTACATTTACTTGATAACTTTAGTTACTAGTTACTTTGTGGATTACAGGCTAAAAAATCATTTTATCTGCAATCAGATAAACAAAAACACTGATTTTGATAATCAGAACAATGCAGAATCACATCAGATTTGATAATCAGAGTGGTATAATTAACTTTTAATATATATTTTATATATAACGATACTGATATACAGCCAATAATATATATTCCCTGAAATGAAGCATCCCTACAGTTCTAATTTGTGGAAAAGTGGATTCAAGTTAGTTCCCAACAACCAAAATAAAAGGATGTTTAAGACTCTCTTATGCAATAATTCAATACTATAAGTGAACTTAACTGTGAGTGCTCCACTAAACAGGAACTGGATTATTATACAGGGTTTTGGACATGTTTGTCTTACTGTGAATAAGAGAAAATATGTGTCTTTATGTCAGAGGTTCTCAATATGTTTGAGTCAGAGCACCACAGAAAAGTTCAGAACCTCCCCAGCACTGATTTACAACATCCTGAATGGGTCAAATCAGAACTCATGCACACACTCTCACAAATACACTGAATAAAATCTATCTTAAGTCAAATTAGATCAGTGGCACAGGCACTAAACCACCTGGGACCACTGGAAGCTGACTTACAGCCTCCTTGGAGAACCACTGATTTATACATTGATTGTTATGTCGACCATGCTGCCCGGCCCTCCACCAGCATGTTGCACAACGTTATCTCCCACATCAAACACCTACACGGCCTCCATTCTGCACAACTATTCAAAACAAAGCCAGGGGACGCACAACTTACACAACACGGAGATAAATCACCCCACGTACACCAGCTCTAACTTTAGTTAACCGACCAGGGCCGAGACAAAGTCAGCTACAGTCTCTCTGCTCGGCTGCTGTGCAGGAAGCTGATTCACGATCCTGCTGCTCTTCAGTGTCACATCAGCATCGGCCAACCAGAAGCTCTCCATGAACTGAATGTTTACAGGAGCCGCTGAGCTGAAGAGCAGAGTGTGTCTGACCGCTTACAGCATGCTGGCATTCTGTCAAACAGGTTGCAGACACACACACACACACACACACACACACACACACACACACACCATTGGAAAAATTGGACCCCACGGTGTGAGGGATATGTCAGATCCTGGACCCCAGCAGAGTATAAAAACAAATCAAAAAGTGTGTGTGTGAAGTGTGTGTGTGTGCGTGTGTGTGTGTGTGTGTGTAAGCCCACCAGTGGACCCTGTACTCCCTACAAAGCTCTCTGAAAATAAAAAAAACCCAAATATGTGAGAGCAGCCCAGTCACCTCTCCTCAGCTCTTCCTCTCTGCACAAACACATGGCTGAAGTTCAGATGTTCAGCCTGATCGTATGTGACGAGCTACCTTCCTCACACACACACACACACACACACACACACACACACACACACACACATTTTTTAAAAAGAAAACACCAGTGAATACAGAAGTCACAGTGATCATCCTTTAGCGGGTGGGAGGAAAGGAACAAACCTCTGGCCTGCTGCCTAACCTCTCCTCTCCTCTCCTCTGCTCTGCTGTTGGACTACACGCTTCTCCTTCAGTCGCTGCAGTAAACAGCTCAGCTCGACTCGATCGCCATCTCTGCTGGAATCAGCCCCAGCTGCTCTCCGGAGGATGACAACTTTTTCTTTTTTTTTTTTTTTGCTTGTGAAACCGAACTCGGGTCTCACGGTTTCCGCTTCACTGGAGCTATTTTCCACTCACACACACACACACACACACACGCACACACACACGCACCAAACTCGGAGCGAAACTTCACGTGCTGTTTCGAGGACCTACCTGTGGAGGTGTGAAAGGCTGTGCACGGCTAATAACGTCCCATCGGTGGAGGAGCTCTCTCTGTGTGTGTGTGTGTGTGTGTGTGCAGCCAGCCCTGAAGTCTGCAGAGGACTGGCAGCCAGGCGGGCAGGCAGGCCGGAGAGACTGGCCTCCACCAGAGCCGTGCACAGGCTGGGTTGAGCCAACGTTGCAGGAGAGGAAACATAACAGACCTGGTCATACTGACACCATGTTTAAATCAGCTAAAATTATATAAAGCTCACTGAAAAACTTTATTTTTTAATGTTTTTTTTTTCAGAGACTTTTAGTTGTTAACATGTTTCAATCGACTCGCAGTAAAGCAGTAAATGTGCATGTTCACAATTAGCGATTTTACAATCAAAATTTTATAAAAGCCCAATTATATAATAATGCAACAAATAGCAACATGTATTAAACTAGCTTGTGTCTATTGTTTGTATCAAATACAGTAGCCTGTATCACATTTTCAGTCAGTTTTTAGACCCTTTACCACTGATTATGTAACTTATTATCAAAATTTAAACATTTTAAAAAGATCCTGATTGGCCTTTAAACTTCATTAAATATAATCATTAATTTTACTGTGCCACAATCTAAACTTTTATGCACAATATCGTCATGTATGGAGGACCAAACCCACCAAAATTAAATAAATAAATAAATAATAATAACACAATAAACAAATTAAAATGCTATTTAATACGCCCACAAATAATATCTAAAGATAATCGTATGTATTAATTAATTTTATAAAAATGTGACATATTGTAGTTAATGTAACTAAACATAAGTATCCTGTATTGTGTGTCTGTTTAGAAAAGTAGCCCTCTGTTTGCTTCCTCTGCTGGCTGTTCCTCATTTATCCTCCTATGACCGTGCCGGTTGACTCAACCCTGCGTATGTACGGCTCTGGCCTCTGCTAATGCAGCTGTGCCGGCTGGGTCTTTTATCCGGGGTTTTAGCAGTGATGCAATGTTTCCAGATGTGGAACAGGAGGGAAAAAAATCCTTATTAGTCTAGCTTGAGGAACAACAATTATTTCGCCCACAACAAATATATAAGAACTTATATATAACGTATAAAATATTACCGTAATACTTCTAATAGGATTAATGAATACATTTTATATCTGCGCTCACTTTCAACAGTGAGATTACATAACCATGTTTTGTTTTTTGTTTTTTTTAGGCTACACACAACATGTTTATCGGTGTTTTTATTATGAACTTTGAATGAACTTTTAAAATCAAACTTGTCCAAAGTGACTCACAATAAATAAAGTTGGAACGAGAGCAACAATCCATCTGCGCATGAACAATAATAACAGTTCACATAAGCAGCCTCATCATGTTTAATATCTTATATTCCTACATATCACATCACCTTGACAACAACCTGCCAGGTATCTTCTTCACCTCAGACAGATTTTTTTATATTAATCTCCTTATAATCAAAGCGTGCAGAGCTTGTCTGGCTGAATAAGACTTCAGGGAAAGCCTGGCTGTTGCCTGAGCTCAGTGAGGTGGGAGTGGGTGGACAAGCATGTTGGACGACTCTGTGCTATGGTTTGTTCTGCCAAACTGGATTTCCTCCTCGAGTTTTGAAGGACACATAAGTTCTCATCATCAGCCTCAGGCTCTGAGTCTGCAGGTAAAAGGAGAAGGTCGCTCCCTGCTGGACTGAAGGAGCCATTACAACACACTGACAGTCTTAACTTGTTTTTGCATTTGGACTTGCACAATTGTTTGCATTACTTAAATAGTTTAAATGTTTTTTGGGCGGGGAAATGGTTGAATCATTCATTCATTCATTTATTCATATTTGTGGCATGAATTATAAAAGTTGCACACAAAAATTACAAATGAAATCTGTTTTGCACGAATGCCACAGCTACATTTAGGTTCCTTAGAGAAAATCAGTCTCTATAAACTGCAGTTAATTTATGTTTCTTATTCATTTATTGCCATTCGTATAATAGTTATTTAGAGGGTAGAATTTTAGATATCTGATCATTTTTTCTGTATCCCTAAAGATGTAACTCACACACACACAAATATCTTCATTTAATTTTAATTAAAGATCTGTAAATTTTTTAATATAATCAAAAGCATTAATGTTATACACAGGTGAGGATTTTCAGTAGATTCCATCATTCTAAAAAAAATGCATTGTGTATTTTACCGTACAGATTTTATAATATAAAAACAGGAATTACACTGAATGATCTTGTATTTTTAACACTGATGAACCCAAAGTTCTGTTATGTGTAACATCTTCTCTTTACTTTTTTCCAGGAAACACTAGAACTGACTTTGTCTTGCCGCCATTATCAGTTGAGGCTGTGTCAAGTATCACGGCAAATAAATCTCAGTAGTCAAAAGAAGTGCAAGACATGTTTGGTGGATCAGAAAATATCTGCTGTGATAGGAAGTGAGTGAAAATAGAGGATGATGAAGATGATTGGCTGCTCAGATGTTCCTGGTGGACAGACACTGGTTCACCACCTCCAGCAGCGACGAGTTCTCCAGAGCAGCTGCGACTCTCTCTTTGTCTGCCAGCTGTTTGTTCACTGCACAGACACAAGAAAAGAGATTCATTACATCACATACAGTCAAAGAACTTCCTCACGACTTTGACTTGATGTTTTTTGTTACCTGCTTCCTCTGAGGCGTGAGTCCCCGGAGTGATGTGGACATCGATCTGAGTAAGAAACAGAAAAACACACAAAGTTCAGACAACAAAACTTTAATATACTGTATGTTGTGTTGTACATGGTAACCAACAATCAAAGGAGGGGGTGTTCAAGGTGCATCCCTCAAACCAACACACACACACACACACACACACACACTTCTAGACATACGTACCTTGAACCTGTCAGGCAGGGAGCGCAGCAGCTTGACTTTGATTGACAGGCCGATGAGCGTCGCCATGCTGCAGTGGGGGATTGTGGGAGTGAACTCAACACCCACAGTGCTCTCTGCATCGTTAACCTGAGAGAAAAGACAAACAGGTAGATAGAAAGACTCTTAAGGGGCAGAATGATGGAGTAAATGGATGATTGGCAGCGAAGTTCAACCCTGTTTTCACATTTTCTCCACTAAATTACAGTATTGATAAGTCTTCTGCCTTTTTCCTCATTCACCCTGTTAGCAAACCTTAGAAAAAATAAATAAAAATAAGCAAGGACACAATTTGAATTTAAGAATCTGCTCACCTTGACTCGGATTTGCTCCACGACGTTGAGCTCCTCCAGAGACAGAGGATGCTCTGGGTCGTTGATGGATCTGATCAGATGTAAGTTTAGTTAAAGAATTTAAGAGAACATAATAAATCAACACAAGGTGCGCAATAATTAATCAATATTTCATCAGGCGGCCATCGTGAGCGTCAGATCTTAGAATAACACAAAGAAAAAGCAAGAATGAATAAAGGAATTGCCAAATATTGCATCACTCAAATGTTATGAAGCCATGTGGCGTATCAAGGCACACAGTGAAGAACAATATGGTGGTCCAACACATGGTGCGTACTTATACTGGAGCCCATTTGAGTTTTAATATTCAACGCCTGCAACTAATAATTATATATCAATGTGAATTAATCTGTGGCTCCTGTTTTCAATTATGAGCTGATTATAAAGTCTTTTAAATGATACAAAATGACATCCCAGAGACAAAAATTGACATGTTCAAGCTGCTATGCTGTGTGACAGTCGAAAACCTCAAAGATTAGAAAAAAAACAAGCAGAAAATCCACTCAATATCAGTTAATTACCAGCTTTTAAACTTATTTATAAGGCCAACAGGAACATGTGGCCTTTTATGAATTGGCAGTATTTTACTCATAATTTAAATTGATCTAATTAGATTGAAACATGTCTGTCAGTGACACAGTGCTAATGCAGATAAATATGAACATAACAGCATTTTACGGTTATCTGAAGCTACATAACCGTTAACGTCAGAAGTGATGCAACAGCTTGTAACGTTATAAAACACACGTGAATTTTGTCCAGAATATACATTAATTTATCTAAGAAGCACATGTCAGGTGTAAAACAGGAGTTAACTACAGAATAAGTTAGCTGGAGCGTTAAACAGGATATCGAATATCTCTCTGTCGTCGATCGGGTCATGGACGTCTTCATCCTCGTCGGTCGCCGTCAGCAGCCTCTCCCCGGACCGCTGGAAGATCACCGGGTTCGCGTTCTCCAAGCGGGTTCCCCCTGACATGTTTAAATCTCAATTTAGTCCACTTTAAATAATAAAAAGGTTTCTGTGAAGCAGCCGGGCTTCACTTGTTTAAACACACTGCGCAACCAGCAGCAACACAAACACTTCCGGTAATAACGGAAAGCCGCAGAGCCCAAAAAGGCGAGAGGAAATCTCTTAAAGGGCCAGTCCACCCAGCAAGACCCTCCTCTGAACAGAATAGGCATGTAATGTGTGTCGAATACATGAGGAGAGAGATATTATATGTTATTTCAAAATAATTTCAAATTAAGTTATTGTGTGAAAAAGAATCCTTATATTCATAGGATGAAATACTATCTTATTTATTTGTGTTGTTGTTGTATTTTCAGATGTGATGTCTGGGTCTTGTAATATGCCTGCTTTTGAAAAATGTTTTTTTTTCTTTTATCTCTGTTTTTGTGTGTGCATTTGTCTTTTTATTTAAAAAATGTGAATATTAAGGTAAAATGTCTCTTTACTGCCTGGCTGTGATACCACCTTTGCCCTACAGATAGCAGCGTCTGCCCATGTGAACCCTCAACAGTAATCATTATACGCACACCTTTTTTGGTTTACATTTTTTTTTCAGCTGTCAGTATTTTATGATCTGTATTTATTATTATTGTTTTCATTTTTTACCAGTGTTGTATAAAGTATCCAGAAGTCATACTACGTACTCAAATGTCTGGTATCAATTGTACAAGTAAAATTCACTAATTACCGTTTTTTTTCTTTTTTTACATGTTTGCATTCACTATATACTATATACTGATCGACATTTGACTCAGATTATTAGATCTGATATCCAGCATTTTTCTGATTCTGATTCAATTTAAATATGGACTCATGTGGCTTTGATGCAGCATGTAATCTGAAAAAGTAACCTAAAGTTATTAAATTAATGTAGTGAGTAACAAGTTTTATTTTTTACTTACTTTCAGTACTTGAGTAAATGAACTTGGTTACATAACATCACTGAACTGTTTTCTCCATTATATCTTATGAAAACCTCTCTATAGTGTGATATTTAGTTGAGTTCAGTATTTGGGTCATATATTCCACCTCTGAATAAAAAGCCCCCACATTAACAGTAATTAACATTTTATCTTGAAAATGTAATAAGCAAAAAACATATCCATAAGATAATAATAAATGGTACCAAAGTGATGATATCATCACCAGCAGTGCTGCAGCATCATCTGACAGGCTGATTTCATCAAGACAGAATCTTAATGAGCTGCTGAAGTCGACTGACAGGCGGGAAATGAGTCGATACGTACAACTTCATCTCACCGTGTTCACCTATTGAAAAAATGTGCATACACTGTAATGAGGCTGCGTATGGCTGCTGACACCTACATGACATGTAATGTGTAATATAAATGTCAGGCAGAAGGGCAGCAGCAGATGAAAAGGCCAAGAATATTTACCTAATAGTGACAATTTGGACTAATAACCTTCCGACGCCCAGCTCCACCTTTCAGATGGCTGATGCAGCTGTTTAACGAAAGATGGCTTCTGTGGAAAAAGAACATAAAGTCAAATTTGTTTACGGGAGAGGAAGACTGTGTGTACAGTAATTACCAGCATGAATATAACATTCTAATTTTGAGAATCATAAAAAAAAATCTAATTTCTTTCAAATTTACATCAAAAAGACCTTAATTTCTTAAGCTGCAGCAGGCTGTGGACAAGGCAGCCTCACAGTGACTGTACGTGGAGTTAGCTGGTCCTGGCAGATCATTTGCTCACCAAGCCTCCTTTAAACTCTCCTCTGATCAGCAAAAGGGCCTCTGAGATTGGCCCAGATTCTCCTGTGATCAGCCCCAGTGTCGTCTCCACATAAACGACTCTGGAATAAAGTCTTATGGTGTTTTAATTAAGAGAGGACAACCGACGATTCCCAACAAGTTATGACGCTGTTGTTCCTCTCACACTGTGTCTTACAGGCACCAAAAACAATAAAGTTTATTAGTTTTGAACATGAAATAACTTGTATTTGTCCTGCATTCCATTGAATAGTGGTTGAAATGGATTTGCAAGTCACTGCAATTTTATTTACCTTTTATGCAGAGTTCCAACTCAAAAAAAGACAAAAGCTCACACACTGATCATGTCAGTTCAGCTCCGAGGCCGTTATATAGCAATAACTGACTTGATTATCGTGTGAATGCACTTTTACAGATTTCCAGTGTTCTTTTATGACAAACCTGCAGGCTGACAGCTGTCTAATAATTAATAAAGTTAGATAAATCACACTGACGGACTTACAGGTGCATAATTAAGCCCACTGAGACAACAAGCCTCTTACGCTATATAGCTTTTGGCCACTGGAGCAGAACAAAGAATGTGTAATACATACTGTATTTTGTTGGAGGGTTTGCCGTTCCACAGAGATCCTCTTTGTTTTCTGAGAAAACGAGATGCTCTCCATCATTTATGATTTACTGAATTAAATATAGAATCACAAGGTCAACGTAAGACTAATGCCTGCGAAATATAAACTAGATATAAACTTATTTTCCTCAAAGCAAGAAATACAAGCTTAACAGTGAACAGTGAAGTTGAGAATATCTATAAATTTAAAGTAGTATGGTTTGTGTCCATCATGTGTGGTACACAGAATAAAACATGGATATTTAATTGGTCAGGGTCAAATTCTGACCCGGAAAAGACAAAGAAACTGCTGAACGATGGAGTGTTCATGGATAAACTCTATTCAAATAGGGATTTTCATCAGAGGTCATGCTCCCCTCTCTTCACCTTTCCTCAAAATACACCCATCAGGTCACATGTTTAACATTTGAAGAGGAACATATTGAAATATTCAGTGTTGAAAACTTTACCGATGATGCAACATTCAGTCAATAAAGATGATCTTGTGTTGCAGTTGAAAAGCTAACAATTGCAGCATATTTAGAAATCTTTAAAAGCAGCAGGAACTTTCTTATTTGTTGATTCTGGCGACTACCGGGACAAAAAAAAAACCCCGTGCAGAACTGTTTGCAGGATGAATAGTGAAGAGTTATTGTGTATCAATGTGTAAGATCAATGACTGCAATGTATCCAAAAATATAATCGCTTTACAGAAATGTCCAGTTCTTGTTTGCATAGTAGGTCATACAGAGTTTTAATTTAATTTTAAAACTTAATTTAAAGTTCTGGTAAATTTAATTTAAGGAGTTTCTTCATTGTTTCATATTAAAGGTGCAACACATAAGAATTGGCCACAGGTTGAAATCATACTCGAGACAAACACGGGACAACAGATCACCAGAGTAACTCCTAACTGCTGCTAATTGTATTCTGTTCAGACAACCACGACTGTAGCTACTGTTAGCTTGCTAGCTCAGTCAGACGTGCAGCTTGCCAGACTACCAGGGGAGTGTTGGCGTTTACACCGCTAGTATGTCAATTTTGTGCAGCCCAGAGAAAAAGGTTTTCAGGGCCGGAGCTAGCTGGTTAGCACACTAACTTCAGTAATTAACACATTCAGAAATATCCAAGAAGAGACAGCAGAGGGTGATGTTTGTTGTGCAAGTTTCTTGTAAATTTGAGAAGATAACAAGCACTTTATCAGTTAAACTGACACATTTAACAGTACGGTGGTTACAAATTGTAACCTATCATTACTTCACTTGTGACTATTTGCCAGGTGGTTTGTCTTTGTGTACACCTGATTTTAGTTTTCTGTTATGTTGGGTTTCTTTCAAACATACACACAGAACAATTTATAGGAAATTATACATGGAAAAGTTAATGCAGGAAGCTGTTGTGGAAGTTTCGAACACCATCCTCTCGTTTTTAATGCTGCTACTGATGCCTCCCCTGGTCTTACCTCTGGCATGTTTCTTAAAAGAAATAATCATCTGAGTGAATATTTATTATCATCAATAATATAAATTAGCTCCCAAGTTATAACCACGTCTCTAGCATTTAATTCCACCCAGCTTCATTTTGCTCAGAGGCAAAATGCCGCTACATGAGTGTGCAGTATAAGTTGGATGGGACCCTGCAGTGGGATGGGCTTTCCTCCCCGAGTGAGTATTAATTAATAATGTCATTATTTTTCTCCAGAGAAGGAGCAGTGCTGGTGGAGACACAGAGAGTAACAAAGGGAGAGAGAAAGGTAAATTCAGAGGGAGATCAAACAAGTTATCATTTGGGCACTTGTCATCTCTCATAACCATAATGGTTATGGTTGTCATCATTCACTCCCCCTTTCAGGCAGAGCTGAAGGTCAAGAGAGCTGATGAGGCCCACTTCAGCTCGGTCGCAGCAGAGGAAGCAGCATCAGCTCAGCCACGCAGACAAGAAGTAAACCTCGTGAGTTACACCACTTACATTAAGAGTGTAGTTACTTTGACCCAAATTATGAGCTTTTAAGTCTAACCAAGTAGTTTTTTGAGCCTAAACCTAACCAAGTAGTCATTTTAGCCGAAACCTAACCAAGTATTATTTTAGCCTAAACCTAACCAAGTAGTTGTTTTAGCCTAAACCTAGCCAAGTATTGTTTTAGCCTAAACCTAACCAAGTAGTTGTTTTAGCCTAAACCTAATCAAGTAGTTGTTTTAGCCTAAACCTAACCAAGTAGTTGTTTTAGCCTAAACCTAACCAAGTATTGTTTTAGCCTAAACCTAACCAAGTAGTCGTTTTAGCCTAAACCTAACCAAGTAGTCGTTTTAGCCTAAACCTGACCAAGTAGTCGTTTTAGCCTAAACCTGACCAAGTAGTTTTTTGGCCTAAACCTAACCAACTAGTTTTTTAGCGTAAACCTAACGAAGTAGTTTTTTTGGCCTAAACCTAGCCAAGTATTGTTTTAGCCTAAACCTAACCAAGTAGTCGTTTTAGCCTAAACCTAACCAAGTAGTTGTTTTAGCCTAAACCTAACCAAGTAGTCGTTTTAGCCGAAACCTGACCAAGTATTATTTTAGCCTAAACCTAACCAAGTAGTTGTTTTAGCCTAAACCTAACCAAGTAGTTGTTTTAGCCGAAACCTGACCAAGCATTATTTTAGCCTAAACCTAGCCAAGTAGTTGTTTTAGCCTAAACCTAGCCAAGTAGTCGTTTTAGCCTAAACCTAACCAAGTAGTCGTTTTAGCCTAAACCTAACCAAGTAGTCGTTTTAGCCTAAACCTAACCAAGTAGTTTTTTTAGCCTAAACCTAACCAATTAGTTTCTTTAGCCTAAACCTAACCAAGTAGTTTTTTTGGCCTAAACCTAACCAAGTAGTTTTTTTGGCCTAAACCTAACCAAGTAGTTTTTTGGCCTAAACCTAACCAATTAGTTTTTTTAGCCTAAACCTAACCAAGTAGTTTTTTTGGCCTAAACCTAACCAAGTAGTTTTTTTGGCCTAAACCTAGCCAAGTAGTTTTTTTGGCCTAAACCTAACCTATTAGTTTTTTTAGCCTAAACCTAACCAAGTAGTTTTTTTGGCCTAAACCTAACCAAGTAGTTTTTATTTAGCCTAAACCTAACCAAGTAGATTTTTTAGCCTAAACCTAACCAAGTAGTTTTTTTTAGCCGAAACCTGACCAAGTATTATTTTAGCCAAACCTAACCAAGTAGTTTTTTTGGCCTAAACCTAGCCAAGTAGTTTTTTTTAGCCTAAACCTAACCAAGTAGATTTTTTAGCCTAAACCTAACCAAGTAGTTTTTTTTTAGCCTAAACCAAACCAAGTAGTTTTGAGATTAACCTAGCCAAGTGGTTTTACTGAATTAACCCAACCAAATGGTTTGGAGCCTAAACCTGACCACAATGTTCCTAAAGGTAGAGGGTGAGCTTTCTTTTTGTCACAGATCTGTAAAAACCTCTATGTAGTCCATCTTAACAACCAGCAACTTCATAAATCTCACACCTTTCTTAAAATCTGCTTGTGGATCTTTAAGCGTCATTTAGCTCCACCTGACCAGGCAGCTTCAACTTCACAGGACATTATCCTCACTGAGGTGGTGTTCAGCTTGATGCTTCCCGACACATTGAGCAGCTAATGCAGGTCTTCCAGCTGATCGGTGGTCTCTCTCCTCACAGCTTCACCCTCACTTTATTAAATGACAGTCGCATAGACTCTGCTCCCCCCCGGCTATCTCCACGTATGAGTTCCTATCTGGAGAACAGTGTTTTCTGGCCATTCATTGTCCTATGGATGATGCTGGGAGGAAATGAGCCTTCACATAGGGCTGAGCAACATGACAGCTCCCTGATAGCAACATCTTAAAGTTTATTGCCGCAGATCTCGGCCCTCCAGCACTGACAACATTATCCATCAATCACACACGCGAACACAAACAAACACAAACATTCATTCATTCATTGTACTCACATTCTTTGGAGAGAAGAAGCTGTGACGGGGGTTGTGAATGAGCTCAAACCCTACCGTGCTGCTGTGGATGATCATTTCATCTATTTCATCACTTCAGTGTCAGATTAGAGAAGAAAAAGAAGAAAAAAACGCACAAGAAATACAAATAAAAGACTTTAAAGGTAAAGGAAAAAGCACACAACTCTTTACAGTTAAATACATCTAAAGTATCAAACATCATGCAGAATTGACCCTTTTTTTCTGACTATTGAGCTTCTCAGATATAAAGATTAGGTCATTTTCTTTGCATTGTATCATTAAAATACTGAATATCAATTTCAAGACGTTACCTTGGAGATTATGATTATTTTTTTGCATTGTTTACTATTTTCTGACATTTTATGGATTCAACAATCAAGTAGTTTAATTTATAACAATGCATCCTCTTGAGCTGATTGAACAGATATGGCCAAAGTACACATGTTTTTTTTACTTAAGTAGAAGTCGAGATACTTCTGTCAAAAAAATAAAACACTCTGGTAAAAGCCAATGTTTTGATTCAACTTCAGTACAGGCTCTGAAATGTACTCAAAGTATTAAAGTATATTGTCTCCCTCTGAAGGACGTTTCTACGGGCCATTTCTTAGGGAAGGTAACTGAACCTCGATATAATCCAAGGACTGTTTAACTTAAAGATTGAATCAGTAGGATTTGTCTGAGCACCACAAAGATAGTAGATTACCAGCATGTCAAATAGCCACATTTTGGGTCGGTGAAGTGTCCCGAGCACAGCAGCAAACTGAGGGAATAAGAAAACACAAGGGCTGCAGGATCTCTGCAGACATGAGAGGCTAACATGCCTCTTTTCCCCATTTCAGTCTCACTCTCTCTCTGTTTCTGTCTTGCTACGTGAATCTTTTGATGTTGAAAAGGCGACACACAATGACGCAGAACAAAAATAATCCATTATTCCCTTCAGATGCATTGAAACTAAAGTAATGAACCTGCTTTAAAAATGTAAGGAGTAGAAATGACAGATATTTGTGTTCAAATGTAGCGAGTGAAGTAAAAAAAATGTCAGAAAATAAAGTACAGCTAATTCTTTGTACTTTGTTACCTCCCAACTCTATGATTTAATTTGTCATTTGTAACAAATGACTCCGCAAAGCACCTGGTAATCACAGCTGTCAGATGAATGTAATGTGATAAAAGGTATATTTTCCTCTGAAATCTGGTGGTTTGGAGGAATAAGTAGAAGCAGTCGAGTAAATGTACACATTTCCCCACTACTGCCTATATTCATCATATTCTTCATATCTTTACAAAGTGCAGAAAATCCTCTTTTTAAGTTTTTCTACCTTTGGGACTCTGTGTGGTTTGCTCTCACCATGTCCAGAATCTGTAACAGCTCATTAAATTCCCAACACAACCTGCAGAGCTCCGTCTGATCACAGTTTTAAAGTTTCTGTGTGGGCTGAGCCCTCGGAGGTCACACATTTCCACACATGGCTGTATGAGTTGAAGCCCAAATTCAGGCTGGCAGGGGATGAGTCGGTTTTATCTTTCTGTGGAAATATTTCAGATGTTGGAGAGATAGATCGATGCTCCCACTTTGCCCAGCTGCTTTGTTCCCTTCCTCGGATTGACTGCTAAGCATTCTGCTCTTCTGTGCGTGTGGGATTCGCAAAACGGGAAATATCTGCTTTTGCAAAATTGAAGCTTTTTGATTTCTCATTCTTTCTGCAGTTACATTTCAGCACCTTCACTGTCAGTCATTTGGGTACTAGGCCTCCTCGTTCTTGGATGCAAGATGAAATTGTCTGTTTTTTATTATTTGTCAGATGTATGCAGCAGATTGAGGATGGAGGCAGATAGCAGATGGAGGAGAGAGAGGAAGGGGTGTGGCATGCAACAAAGGTAACCAACTAGAATCAAACCGGCAAAGTTGCTGTAATGTGGCATTTTGAAAGTCAAGAAATGACAACTAGTATATCATATTATGTGCAATGATTCTCTGTATTTGTTTTATATAGCATACATTTATAAATACATAAATCAATTGTTCTGTAAAGTGCGAACGAAACAGAAACTAACGACTAGGATCGGATTTTTAAGATGCATGTTTACACCTTAGTCTAACTAAAATCGGACCGGATCGGATTTCTCATAGTCGGATTAAAACACCTAGATAATTCGATTGATAGTCGCGTCACTCCTGCATGTATACGTTCTATCAGATTGGATTCGGATTTTGCGTTCTGCGCAGCCTTGTTTCCCTGGGCTGTGAGCCGGAAGTTGAAGGACGGCGGTGGCGTCTATCCTCCGAAATAACTCCAAGCAAGAGCGCCATTGTGCATCTAGGACATAGCTTTGTCTCGCTCTTCATACGGCATCTTTCTTGAATGCCGAGGCAGAGTTTGTTGTTGCTGGTGACGTAAAGAGGTCAGCTGGAGGTGGCTCTATTACCATTGGTTGAAATGGGTACAGCGCCACCTATCGTACCGGGGTATGACATGCTCCGGCCAATAATTCGATTTTCTCACCGGCATGTATACTCGGACAATTGCAGTTCTCTGATTGAGTAGCATAGTCGAACTATAGCTGTAATCCAACTAAGCTGTGCATGTAAACGTACCGACTGTTTCTTGGCTCGGCTGCTGCCAACAGGCCGAACGAGCCGAACTGCAACTGCGACAGCCAGTCAGGATGGGGTCTTTACCGGGGAAACTACGGCTCACAAAACATCAACCCAAACAGACAAGAATTTGCTATCTAGCGTGCTATTTCCTGTTCATTCTCTCTCATCTATACTCCTCCAGTGAATGTTAAATGTGTATGTTAACTTTGAAATAAATCGCAGCAGATTTTCAAAGTGCTGTGTAGTGCTGATGACTCCATCTTCACCCAAACTTCCAGCTTTTGCTGCACAGGTCTTTACTGTAAAGAACCTTATTTAGTTGTTAAAAGAAACATTCTGTGTCCTGACGGGGAGGACAGCTGCAGGAAGTGTGTTTATTTTCCAAAAGCCTAGAACAACAGAGACAGCTTATAAAAAAACAGTCTGACAGGCAACCAGACAGACACACTCGCTTACTAAGCAGCCGGCGAGTGAACGTCAGGATTGCTTGATATGAGGGTGGTGTTTGTTTTTCTCTCTCTCCATCAAATTTATGTAAGAAAGACTATGATGGATGTACCTGCTGTGTGAGAGAGAAACAGATAGAGAGCGTTTCAGAGGCACAGCTCAGTAGTAAAGGATCACCGGTTTGTGGTGGAGTAGGTGCAGACAGTGACACATGAGGGTGTGATAAGAAAGGATTTCATATTGATTCACACCTCGCGCACAAACACAGAAATAGACACAAGCTCACCGAATCAATCCTTGATGTGTTCACTGTAAACCCAGTGATTCGCTTGTGGTGACCTCATATCTGCTTGAAGAGGTCAACTGACAAACGACCAACCTCTTTTTTAAACTTATGATGAGCTTTTTGAACACATTTATGACCAGATGGGCTTTATTCCACTGAAACCCCGCTGGCTTGAGCGACAAATTATCCAATGCCTCACACAACACTTCTGCCCTCCTACGGCTCCATCAATACTGTCGATCACAGCTTGTTATAACACAGTCTCCAAAACCACCCAAGCATCAGGTTGAAGGTGCAATACGTAAGAGTTTTTTGTTGAAAACATAAAAAAAAAATCCAATTAGCAACAAAACAAATTGTTGTTGTTTTGAGTGTTTATTGTGTGAGAGTGTGAAGAAACAACAGTGTCTATGACGTCTATTGATTGTGTTTCAGAGACATCTAGTGAAATTAGCATGCTAACCAGCTAGCTCTGGCCTGCTCTATCTCGTAGTACTTCAAGAGACGACAGTCCTGTATGTTCAGCTGTATGATGTATGCGAGCAGTAAGTTTTCTACATATTCTATTACTCTAACAAACAAACAAAAAAACCTCACATAATGGCAAAAGTGTAAATTGTTCAACACGTATTTTCCTCATAAAAGAACTTAACATCAACACATTAATCTTTTTACTTTGTTCTTGGTTTGTCCCTCCACACTCTGGTTTGGTGGAAATAAGTCCTCAGAATTCACAGAATACGATGTGAAAATATTTTTTGCCCGTCGCTGGTGGACAACTCTGTCCCCTCTCCTGTCACTTGACGTGTCTTCTCATCCCCGGAGTCGTTGTCCTGGTCAGAGCTGCTGTATCGCCTGTCATCAAACTGGCCCCTGTTGCTCTCAGAGGCTGTGTTCGGTCCAGCAGTGATCACTGGGAGGTTGTTGTGCTCAGCTGAGCTGAGGCCGTTGGCGATTCCAAGAGGTTGCAGTCCAGGCAGAAATTGGTCGGCTAATGGGGCAACTGGCTCCACAGCCTGTAGCTCATGAGCTAACCACAGCTAGCCACAGCCATTGGTAGCTAGCACTGAGTCAGCTGAGCAGCTGGTGTGGGTCACTCTGTAGATATTCTGCCTCCTATGCTTTTGGATCAACATTCATTTACTGCACGTTGCCCCTTTAAGATGACTCAACCGATAATGTAGGCTACCCTGTTTTTTTCTTTGGAATCATCTTGAACTACTCCGTCTGTCTTATTATGCTACATACAAGAAATCCAAAAGTATACAAGCATTGTTCAAAGGAATTTATTATGGCAGCCATGCACCAAGACTCAGCATCACATCTCTGTTGAGAAGCTGGAAGCTGAGGTGGATTTTAAATAAAACATTGATGCTGTAATGCATGTCTTTGATTTATGTGTGTGTACAGCATGTTTATGCACATATGCAAGGGAACCTCATGGCACAAGGTCAACCACCTTTACAGCCTCAAGCTGTGTTAATGTATCTTTTCTTGGTGTAAAAATATATTCCTTATTGTCTTTTATCTTGCAATTTGGCATAACAAGTCTCCACCGACACCAAGCTTATGAAAGTTTAATAAATATCCAACTGTTTATTAAACATGTGGTCTCAACTGAGAAAAATCACGAGGTGAATGTGTTTTACATTTTCTTCAGCAACGGCAGCATAAAAAACTATTTTAAAAAACTAAAATCTGTTGCCGGTACAATGTCAGTCTTTAAAGGTGTGACAGCTGAGACAAGAGCAAAGTCATGATGTCATTTAGAGTTTACAGCTCAATGGGTTTAATGTAAATAATGTGAAAGGCAGCCACAGTCTCTGCTGACATGATACCTCCAACCAACACAGTGACACAACCATATCCAGACACATGACCCTGTTTTCAGCCCTCTATATGAGACAAGGTTTAGAGAAGTTTCTGCATGCAGCCCTAACCCAAAAGTCAGCGATTTAAAAACTTCTGCTCAGACAAAAATCTCCTTCACCAACTCCGATACAGTGCAGAGCGCAGCTGCTTCTCTAAGTTTTTCATTCGGAAGCATTTCGGAGAGGAGAAACGGTCTATGAGCAGAGCAAAGGTGCCTATCAGCGAGTGGGAAGCGGAGGAGACGAGACCCTGCTGTCCAAACCAGAAATGGTTTTTAACAGGTCAAAATGTCACCAGGGTTCTGTGACTTATCGACTGTCAGGAAGCGCTAAAACATCCACATGTAATCCAAACAACATCAATATTTTCTACAAATATTACAACTTTCTTTCTCAAAAAATCAGTTCTTCAATCTCTAAATACTCACAATGTTTTCCATCACTGCATATTCTCTCTCAGTGTAGCCATCAAACGTCTTTCTCAGTGGCTGCTTGACATTCTTCACGTGTGTTTTCTCTATAATGTGTCTAAATGAGGGTGACTTTGGACACAAGTGACGTCTCCACCCTGATACCCAGTCCACTGAACGACCATGTCCTGCTCTGTTATCCAGTTTCTGTTGTTTTGCCTGAGTGCATCTTCGCTGACAGTAGTCGTCTCATCGTCCTCAACAGGTTCAGTTTGCTGTGCTGCCGTATCAGATGCTTCAGTATATTTGATGTCATATTTTGGCGCCAGAGAGCGTTTTGCTGCACGTGAAAAGTTTGCAACGGACAAAAATGTTATTTGCATCTTTGAAACAAAAATATAAATAAAGTCAACACTTCCAGCTGTTGAAAGTGTCCCTGTGACCCTCAGCCTCCATCCGTTGGTCGGCTTTTTTTGTTAGAAGCTTCCAAATCCTTTTATTTCTAACAGGGGTCCTGATACAGCATGATACAAGACAGCTCCAGGAAAAAGAGGAACACATTTCGATCGTTTAATTTAATCGCCCTTATCAAAGCTGCACTTTTACTGATGCAAGCATTGCCTCATTAAATGTTAGCACAAAACAGCAAAGCGCTTTGTATACCAATGAAATTACCATAGTGCATATTGTTCAGAGATAGAATAACTGTTGAACAGCCGGGGGTCATGTCGTGTATAGCAGCAGCACACGTTCATCCGCTCCTCCGTGAAACAACAACAGGTCCTGATGTGTAAACGCTGTCGTTTAAACAGCTCGGGAACAAGCGGCAGCTGCGTATCTGTCCCTGCCAGGGTCCAACACTCTTGGCTCGGCCAGCATTTCCCATCCTGTCACACAGCAGATTGGGTCTCTGTTGACCTTTTCCTGTAATTATGTTCTGTCAGTGTGGCCTGTCTGCTGCTCACAGTCTAATTCATATTTGGCTCCAGAGAAGGAGCTGACCGACTGCTGAATTAAGTCCACGGTGATGGGTGTTTTAATCAAGACACAGAGAGCAATGATAAAAAGCGGCAGTAAAAGTAGCTTCAGAGGGAAAGTAAACTATCTATCTATCTATCTATCTATCTATCTATCTATCTATCTATCTATCTATCTATCTATCTATCTATCTATCTATCTAAGTCGTGGTTTTGATATCAAACTAAATGCATCTTTCTTGTTGCCCTCCAGTTTTTCTAGGGCAGTGAAAACTTCCAGCTGAGTGTCGACCTATTTTGCTCTGAAATGAGACACCATTATAAAAAGCAGCAATGTCTCTATGTGATCTATTAGGTTTTTTAGGGTTAATCGCCCCACTGCCTGGTGGAGGAGAGGTTGGGTTTTTTGGGTTTTTTTTTAGAGGAAAATCATCTCTGTCTGGAACATTACTTTGCTCTTCCTCCAGTGGTAACTTCCTCCATTATGAAATATCTGGCATTTCTCAGAATAAATGCAAATCAAGCGATGAAAAAAAAGCGCCAGTAGCTGGTGGGAACAGAGTCGGAAAATGCTCCAATTTAATAGGTCAGCTCCCGTATTAGAGATATATTGTGGGAGTGAACTGTTCACTTACACTGGTCTTCACATTTTCAGTCAATTTGCAGCCTCCAAGCTTTTTTTTTTTAAAAAAGGAGAGTTTAGCAGGAATGATGACCAACAGAAGAATCACATTAACATTTCATGAGTAGAGTACTGAATATTGCTGAAACTCACACTTCTGGAATCCATTTAATAGGTACAGATGTTTGGTGTTATCGAGTGAAGGGAAAGAAAGATCTTTAATGTTTTACAGCTGCATGTGAAATCAAGATTCTCCCAATAACACAGTACAGAGGACAGGTAACATTACTAAACCTTTGTTATATATTTTGTTGTAACGTTGAGCTTCATTTGGTTGCTTGTCACTGGTTCTGGGATATGGAAATCTGCAAACCATGAATAAAACTTTAAACCATCACCTCATCTGTGAACATTTTATGACTGAGTCTCATCAGATAGACTTTTATCAGAAGTGGTCGTTGTTTAATAGTTTGTTCACCACCAGCGAGTGTGACCGCAGGAGCATCTGTCTTTACCCGTCTGAACCAGCCAGATTATTTTACTGTACATTAGCTCTAAGCTAACATTAGTGTGTTTAAATTCAAGTCAACTCTCAGAGGCTCCAGTTCTTTCTCTTCTTTTCTTCTCCCCTCTGTTTAACGACTTTATGAAATAAAATATATTTGCCCTCCAGCTCCAGTCAACAGTCTCGGCAGGTTGCTGCTGCAGTCAGGTTGATAAATGGGAGTAAGGATAAATCCACTTTTTAATTTGAAAAGTTAAAGAGCTATCCCTGAAGTTTTCTCTCACCAAAACGGCTCCAGATCAGAGCAGAATGTGGGTGTATATTCCTCAGGCCTGGCTTCTCGCGTACCACTCGGCAAGTGTCTTTTGTTTTGTTTTGTTTTGAGGCTTCCAGCAGCATGGACATGTAACTTCCTGGAGAAGAACACCTGAACTTCTACCGGGCAAACGGAGCATTTAAACCCGGGTTCAGCAGCTTCTACAGACATCATGACAGACGTGAAGAGATTTAAGAGGATGACACACACACACACACACACACACACACACACACACACACACACAGAGTACAGGTATTACTGTAACTCTTCACCATCCTTTGTTTTTCACTCGGCTTTCACTGCCAAACTGACGAGATTCAATAGACTGTTCGGCCGGAGAGGAAGATCTCGATTGAGATAGGCCTGAGTGACTGCAGGCTTTACGAGCTGAACGGCTTCTCTCCAGCCAGTAATGGGAAGCAATTCAAGCCGGGCTGAAGCAGGCCCGGGAGGAAGACGAGGATAACGCCAGCTACAAAATTAAACCCCTGGGAAGCTGTTGCGCTTCACAGAGGACCGTTTGGTATTTTCTCAAATCTTTTGTCCTGTTCATGGACGCCATTAAAACCACGAGTGAACGTTTTGTATCATATATTTCACCTGCGTTTACAGTGTTGTCAGAAGCACCTCGCTTTATTTTTACGCACCAGGGAATCCGACAGCGCAGAGGAGATAATGAGAATATTAATAATGTTGTCATATGTACATATATTTGTCATAAAATGTCTTGCACACAGGGAGTGATGTGTCTCATGCAACAAAAGCTGATTTGAGTAAACAGGCAAACACCTGGTAATTAGTATGAACAGTAGAAGCCGTCAGAGGTGGAAAGCAACAGAATACAAATACTTTGTTAATGTACTTAAGTAGATTTATCAGGTGTCTGAAAAACTTTCTACTTTTACTCTCTTTTAACACAAATATCTTTACTTTCTACGCCTTACATTTTCAAAACAGGATGTAGTTTTACATTCATTTGAGGAGAATTATGGATTAGTTTTATTTTACTCATAGCCCATCGACTTCCCAACATCACAAGACTGATTTTAACCTGCCAGTGCGTATCAAGCCATCAGACCTAGCGAGAAGAAAAGACACAAGACATGTAACGAGATGGAAACAGACAGCGAGGGACACTGGAATGGAGAGAGATCAGTTGGCCGGTAGAAATGAAATTCAGAAAGATACTTTCACACTTTGCGTACATTTCAGAGCCTGAACTTTGGTACTTTCACTTGAGAAAATAAGTTGAATCAGTACTTTTAGCAGTCTTTTTCTTTCTTGTCTAGAATATCTGTACTTTCGCCACCTCCGGCATCCACCACAGATTATTGGGTGTCTTCCTAATCGACTTCATCACTTTCCTTTACTCCGGCTTCAGGTTTGTCCTGTATTAACAGAACAGATGATGAAAGTGATAGTGTGAAGTCACAGATAATATAAGCTCTGACAAGACTGAACATTATCATTGTAACCCACTCACCAGTATAAAGTATAGGTAGATTGTAATGTAATGAAATTATAGGAGAAACTTCATCACAAGAAGTCAGAAGGAGTGTCTGAAAGGACGGAACAAGACCTCAATGTTTATAATCATTCAAAACAGACCTGATTCTCCTTCAACTCCTCAGCAACAGCTTCACATAACAGATTATGTAGTTCTACATTTCACCTAAATGTTCATCCAGTGTCACACTTACAATTGTTGAAATGCTTTTTCGAACACCTTTCTCCGGCTGAGCATCATCGGTTGCCTAAACAGTGCACGGCTTACCAAGTCTCTCGCTCCTGCTAAATATAATCTTGGTGTAACTTTTTTCCGAATGGATAAACTCGCCCAGTCTCCAAGCATGAATTTTACATCGCAACATTTAAAGATTTTGCTACCGAGGCTCTTTGATAACTGAAGTGGAAGCAGAGAACAACTTAACAGCAGTCTTACAGCAACAAACTACATCTCCAGGCTCCCTCAGACAAACTCACCGTACATGTGTGCATTTATTTCGGTAAACTCTGAGAAAAACCTCACGACTGCAAAATCTGTGACCTGAATTTGCAATCACGGCATTGAACCCGCAGTGAAGAGCGAGAAGATGACGATCTTCTTTTTAACATTTCCTTTTTACACTCATGCTCCGAGCACACGAGGAACAAAATAGCGCTAAATGACTGAGCAGTTATAGTTAATGACAGCTAATCACGGGCTTTTTACTCAGAGCTGGCAGTTAAACCGGAGCATCTACTCACGATCCAGCACAGAGTTCAGGAGTGGAAGGAAAACAGGGCGTTGATTAGCGGTAGATTTAGCTCTTTACACTCATCTTGAATAATAACCAATGAAGGGGAAGTGGGTGAATAAATGGTGGTTGGTCAATCATTCAAACCACCTGTGAAGAGGTGTTTGACCTGCATCTGTGTTGATGCTGTTGGCAGGTCAGCCCTCTGATACTTGGCTGAATCCAGCGAGTAAATCCAGTCAGCCACAGAAACGACAACACTGGGATTGTCGTCTCTGTTTGAGCTGCAGGCCAAACAAAGCTCCGCCATCCAACCGTCCGTCTAGTAATTCCTTGCGTTGGATCTTTTTGAGAGCAGCCTCTCTCTTTCTCTCCCAGATGCCTTCAAAAGCAGCTCGGTATTAGCTCGTGTGTTCTGGAAATGTTTCAAAGCTATTGATTTTCGTCTTTGAAACTTGTATTCCCTCCCTGAAGGTAAAGATACTGAAGACTTGTTTCCAAGCTTAAAAGCAAAAACACCCAGAGGATCAATACAGGGCATTCTGTTTTGTCTCGCTCTTGTTTCTCTTTTCTTAAAATGTGAAATACAGCAAACTGTTAAAAAAAATCCCTACTGTCTTTTTGATCCTCTTCTGACAGTATTTCCTCCCTCGTAGCATCTGTCAGGTTACCAGGATGTGACCCGAGGTGGTGTGTACACGTGTCGGACATGTCGGAGTGTCACAGGTTGCTTCTCCTTGGCTTTGTGGTTGGAGAGAAGCCGACGTGGGTCTGCAGCATCTCCTCCCACCTCGCTCGGACACCAACATGAAAGCGGTTCTGCTGCTGTGTTTCTTTGTATATCGCTTGAAGCAACATCCAACATATTTCCAACGTGCAAACCACTTTGTAGCTACATCTTTTTGGTCCAATCACAGATATATAAAAACAGCTGTTAGGATTGAAACATCAATAAAAAGGGGGTTTATTTAGTGGTTGCAACATGACTTTTGTTCGCAGTACACACAATACAAGAGCCAAATCAAGACGTCTGCGGACCACATGATAAAAAATGAAGAATTGCTCATCGTCGGGACTGTGAAGAGGAACATCCCAATCCCCAGAGCAAATCTTGACAAACATTACATTTCTTCAGGGTCAATTCTCACTTGTATCTTGTGAATTACTGTGCTTATAATCTGATTAGGTTTAGGCACAGAAACCACTTAGTATCACTTAGTTTAAGCTGGAGGTGTTGAAAAAACTTGGGTTTGTTGCCAAAAACATGGCTGGAAATTTTCCTGAGGTCTCCTTAAAAGTATCCAGTGGTGTCAAGCTTCCAAAGGATTAAAAGCTGTGGTCCCTCGTCAAACATATGTCTGGTGGTTTCACACTTACATGTCATGGCTTGGGTTTTTATTTCAGTTATTTCTTTCCATGTGTACCACTTTCTGTCTTTGTATGTTTTCCCGCCCTTCTTTCTCCTGCTCAGCATGCTTTCCCCTCCACACCTCATCAGTTTAGTTTATATTGAAGTCCAGTTTTCACTTCAGTCTTTGTTGAGTCGTCTGTTCTGTTGTGTTTGCTCTGCCTGCTGCCGTCCTGAATAAAAGTTCATCCATCGATCCACCTGCCTGACATCTCCTTCATTTAGTGTCCATCTTTTATGTTCTCAGCGTGACGTTATAAATGTTGAACCTCAGGTCTTAAACTTTGGTTGCTCGCTTAGCATCCTTCTCACCTATAACTCCATCACCACCCCCTCCATAACACTATATGAAACTCAGGTCATAAACATAAAATGTGACCGTGATATAACACGTTCTGCAGATGACAATATAGTACAAATGTCAACCTATCTGTATTTTTTTTTTGCAGAATCCTTAACTGCAAGTGGTCTGAAAAGAAAAAGAGTTATGTGGAGGCATAATAAAAATCCAGATCCAATGAAATATACACAAATCACAAATCTGTATAAAAGTCAGTCGTTCTGCAAGTTGTAAACAAGCAAAGGCCTCGGGTAATTTACTCAAGACATACATCATTTCTGGCAAAGGCCGGACAGATGATCAATAAGTGCTTTCCCTCAATCAGACTCTTCTGACATCTAATTGGACAAACACACAACTGATTTATCAAAACCCTCCCAGGACTCTGGATGAATTGAGGGGATGTGGACGGCCTACAGTTGCAGAGTATATTCTTCGGTATCTTCTTCAAACAGATGCTCGGGGCTATCAGTCAAAGACAGTAGGTGTCTCCTGATGGATGGGATTATACGCTGACTTCCTAAAACCATCTGTTTCCATTCAAATATTGGTGAAGCTGAAGCATCTTTAAGATAAACAGTTAAAGTTCACCGACAGCCGCAGGGCTCAACTGATTCACAAACAGATGTTTACCACGGTAACCTTCTTCACTTCTTTTCTCACCCTCTTCAAATGTATTAACATCTTCCCTACGTGCTTCTCTCTAATTCAATTTTCATTTTTTGCTTTCATTTAAATTAGCATATGCGTTGCTGACTGGTAGTTTGAAAGACTGACAGCCAGCATAGCAAACAGAGTATAGTGGCACTCTGTGTTGTTCTTCTTCTTTTCCTTCGGACATAAAATCCTTTAAACCCTTCTCGTTCCAGACTCCACACTTCTGTTCCTCAGTGATACATTATGAGCTGCCACTCCTCCTCTATTGTCCGGATGACAAGAGTCATCCCGACCATCTTGCAGGACCACGATAATCTCTGACTAGTACAATGAAAATCAGATGCCCAAGCCATTCAAGCATATGAGGAGCAGGAGCTTTCTGAACTTTTCATTGGCTCTTATGGATTCTTTCTGCATCCAGAGCAAAAGAGGCCAATTTCCTGTGACATTTTGGCTTGATGAGTGACGAGGGGAATGGCATGTTCCTGAGTTAACGAGATTTATCCAGAAAGGCCAATCTGCTGATCGAAATGGCATTTCATCCCCCTTTTTAGATTGATCATTTAGTGGCCAGAAGAGCAGACTTTCCCCCACAGGCTAAACAAGAGGACAAGACTCAAACTTCACAACATTAAATCCATTACTGGAACCGTTTAGGGAAAAGAGGCCTTTTTTCCATTGATTTCATAGCTACAGTAAAGAGCCGGTTCCTCTGAGCGCTGCAAAAGTTGAGAGCCGACGAAACCACAAGACTTAAAAAAAAGAAGCACAGGCACAGATTCATCCTGTTACCGAGCGAGCACAGCAGGTGACACAGATGACGGGTGGAAACAAGATAACTCATTAAAGGAGAGATCCAACGGGAACATCTTGTGGAGGAGAAAACAACTTTGTTTTCCAATTTTCCTTTTTGTATTCGACTTGAAAGGCAGGAGACAGGATGTTTGGCAGTAAGATTTGATTTATAACAGTTCAGTAAACACAGATTGATTAAAGCTGATGCTGGTTGATGTGGAAGTTCTGAAGACATCTCATATTACACAGAACCAGAATTTCCCAGTTTAAATGGCTTTATCTCAATAGCAGATTCTCACAATCTTCAATTGCACTCATTGAAATCATGTTAAAAAGGCTGAGGAGGAAACGTGTCCAAGATGTCTGAAATATTTTGACTTTTTTCTTCAAATGTAGCCTTGTTAGGGAACATCTTCTTCATATCACAGAGTAAATGAGTGACTGTAAACATCAAATCACCAGAATAAATGTTGTTCTTGCAAACCACAGACATGTTTCTTTATGTATAGAGCTGCGATATAGTTCCTGATCAGTGGGAATGATCATTTCTGCGTCACAATGTTCATTTCCACTGTAAAAACAAACTATTTAAATCATGATGATGACATCTGTTGTGGTCTCTACATGTTCCAACATCTCTGCGGCGCAACAGTTCTTCACTACAATGTTGATTTGCTGCATTTTTCACCTTCATCAAATAAATACAGCTTCTTGATATTTGGATATTGTGCAGCACCAACATCTGACGATCATCTGTGCTGAAACTCTTCAGTTACTTTTTCAGAAACTTTCGTGTGGAACGACGTTTCCAGCCTCATATTCTGGGCTGATCTGACTCAACGTTGAGAATTTCGTACATCTGACAATCATCTACACTGAAATGTGTATGAGACTCTGTTTTATTCATCTGTGTGTGGGCTGTATTTGTGTATCTTCTGTGGGAGTGTGTGTGTGTGTGTGTGTGTATGTGTGTGTTACCCCCTGACGGCAGACGCTAATCTTTTTCACTCTGTAACCAACAGGCTTGAGGGGTTCCCTGCTCTCCACCAAGGACAAATGCTAATCAGATTTTGGAGCAGATTAGCATGCAGGCGTCAAGAATCTCTTTTCACACATTTTATATTTTTCACCAAATAATGCTGCTGGATGTTGATGTCGAGTCCCTGATCCTCAAACTCATAGAAAGTGAAGTGAAGTTGTCTGTGGTCAGTTTTACTTTCTGAAATGTTTTGTTTGAATTATTTCATGTCAAACCAATGTGTGTGTTTTTGTGTACATGTTCTATATTAACCAGATCTGAATTATGTACAATCAAACATGAGCAAACAATATGTGAGCTTTTCTTTTATAAAGCACCTTTTAAAGACAAAAACAGCGCTTTGACAGACAAAAGCAGATACGTAGATAAACTTGACGGATCGAGCGATGCAAATCGTTTTGCTACAGCAGCGTTGTCAACAGAGGATTTAGAGAAACAAAGAGATAAAACTGGAGATTTAATTTGAAGAAAGAACCCACACAATCTATTACAACAACATTTAGTGTGTGACAGCCAACACAAGATGTATCTGCAGCACATCCTCATGATGAATTTCTCTGACGTGTTGCTTTGCCTCCAAAGAAATTGGGGTTGTGAGTTATTGGATATTAGAACCTGTTAAACCTACAAACCACAAGGCTGAATTAATTCCACAAATCTTCACAGCATCGGCCATCTGCTACTGTGTGTGTGTGTGTGTGTGTGTGTGTGTGTGTGTGTGATGTTGAGGACAGTTTGTGATTTTACACCCTGACACACACTCGTTTATATGTGAGTGTTAAGTTTGTTGCCTCCCTCCCTGGTTGTTTCAGCGAGTTCTACACCTCCAGTCGGAGGTCTCGACAGGCTCCACAGGAGCGAGATAAGCAGACGCTTCTTCTCTGTCATCATCCTCTCCCTCATTTTTTATCATCAAGAGTGCATGTTCTTGTATTTCTGCACTGCTGAAAAGCGAGTGCCCTGATTAAGTGAGATTTCACTTAGATTAAGTGTTTTTTTTTTTTGGAAGTTAACAGTTTCAACCATCTGTTCTCTCCGTGTCACATGCATGAAATTGTTAACTGCAAATGTTCTTTTCTTTTCTTGTGTTCAACCATGTCTCCCAAAGATGATGATTGTATGAACATTTTTAAAGAAACACAATGCTGGTCCAACACATCCTCATACCGGAAAAGGTCGATTGCAAGTCACTCCCAAAACAACTCGACTTTTGCAGCGTAGCAGCAACACGTGTAGTGGACCATCTGTTGTATTGTTGCTTGCAGCTTGGTTTGCTGGTTTAGGCAAAATAAATACCTGGTTAGATTTAGGAAAACATCATGGTTTGGGTTTAAAGTGACTACATTACTTGTAACATCAGTTAAGAATCTACCTATGTTACCTACTCAGCTGCAGTTAAGTTCTGTGGTGTCACTTCGCTACATTGGTGAGTTAAAATAACTCACAGTTTACTTTCTCACACCGGACAGAGTGATCTCTTGGTGGGAGTCCTGCGCTCGTTTGACCCGACTTAACGACCCTGATCTCTTGCATGAAGACTTTCTTCTTCGTTATACAGCTTCATCCTTTGCTTCTGTAATAATTGCTACAGCCACTGGAGGTCGCCACCTAACAGGAAACGTAAATATCGACCTGTTCGTTTACGTTCCAGATGACATAGTCTGCTACGTAGCTTGCAACGTAATATCCACTTGCAGTGATGTATTATTACATTTTTATAGTTACGTTAAGGGAGGTTGCGGGTTGAAACCAACTTGATACCTCATGTCTCACTCTCCCCTTTAGTGGCCACTAAAAAATGTAAAATAACCTTGTAACGCCTGGTGTTTGGTTTATCCATTCTGGGTTACCGTAGAAACATGACGATGCAAAAATGGCCGACTCTGTGGAAGAGGACCTGCTCCCTCTATAGACATAAAAGACTCATTCTGAGGTGACAAAAACACAACAGTTATTTGCTTCAGGTGATTACAGACTAACGAAAATATAGTCATGAATATTACATTTCGTTGGATCCTCCTGAATCCTACACAGTGGACCTTTAAAAGTCCAAAGTGACTTGAACCATACAAGCTGTTAGGATGCAAAACTCTTCTGTCCGATTTTGTAACAGCACACTATGTACCTGTGTGTGTCTGCTTCATAGAAAATAAAGCAAAAACATAACAATGGAAGTGTCTGTAGAGAAGAGTCTTTGTGTAAATTGGACATCTCTCTGTTTTTATTTTTCTTTGGAGTTTAAGAAGTGTATTCTCCACACACCCTTCACTAATCCGTGTTCAGAGGCGGTCTCTGCCAACACTCCGTCCTGGCAGCAATCACAGCCACCAGAATCAGTCGGGAAATCACTGAGCAGTCAATCATCGGCACCAATCACAGGGAAGGTGAGTCTAATCAGGCCGGAAAAATCAATTTGCTCCATGTAAGGCGCGTTAACGGCTTCGAGGAGGAGAGGAGGCAGCGCTGCTTAAGTGAAGATATTTTGGAGCAGATTAGTTTAGGACTGATGAGCTGAGTTTGGCTGCACCACACTGCTGCTGCCAGGCAGGAAGCTCTTTTCAGCTCGAATACCGTGTGTGTGTGTGTGTGTGTGTGTGTGTGTGTGTGGTGTGTGTGTGTGTGTGTGTGTGTGTTTATTTTAGGTAAAGCTTCTACAATAATTCTCTGCAAAGATTTATTTTTGGGTGGAAATGTGATTAAAAACATTAGTAATTTAAAGGTATGCGTGGAGAGACAGGTTGTAAAAAATACAGTTTGCTGTGTTTTTGCACCATTTCATGTTTTTATCAACTTTTTGATTTGCTGGAACATAAAATACAATAACATTTTTTTTTCTTTTTCTCAGGAAATAAGCTTAGAATGAAATATGACCAGCCTCAGCTGCGGACTACGTTGTAAAACTCTATTATGTAAATGTTATGAATGCTGATGAAACAGCGCTCAAACTATCATTTTAAGACAATGGCCATGATTAATCTTGTACCTGCTCAGGATCGCCATGTTGGCGCTCTCATTAATGTGGTCGGACGGTTGTAATCAGACGTTGCTTGAAATGACGAGTAAATGACCTCACAGGACTGAAAAAAGAGAAATCGACAGTGTAAATCCTTCAATTATTTTTCCCCACTGGATGATTTTATTCTTCCTCTGTATGTCTCTGGTTGCCTGGCTTCCGTTCAGATGATCAGAAGAACTTCAGAGGCCGATGATACAAACAAACATGAGAGGATCTCAGATCTAAAAAGGCTCCTTTTCTCATGCAGGAACACTTTCATGCATCACCTCTTTAACCTTTCATCCTCATCCATCTCGCTCTCAGCCTCAGATCAGCTTAGATTACTGATGAAAGAAGAATATTACACCTGAGATATGATGGGCTGACTCAACTACATTCGACGACATGAGTTACTATTTCACATATTAACAGTGAACCCAGCGATCTCTTTCTATTTCCGGTGGGTAGGAGTTGCAGAAACATCAATGCAAAAGACTGAAAAAACAAACGCTCGACTGCACCAACAAAAACTGTCTTTCATTTGCCTGTTGAACACATGCGTTGTCTTTCTCCTGAAAATGTCTCCGAGCGGTTTGCTAGCAGCAGCACCCTTGTTAACCTGTATAACCCGAGTCAAGCTACCGGTCAGTTCATTATACAAACCAGCAGAGTTCACATCCAAGAGAAATTCATTTGAAATTCTAGTGGGGATCCAAAAAGTTTCCAAAAGAGGATACATGTGAGAATAAATTACTGGCTGAGATGTGAATGAGAATGATGCTGCATCTGTCTTTACCACCTCAAATATTTATTCTTGTGTAACTTTAACGAGATGAAACGAACCTGAAACATTACACCCTGTACTGCAGTTCAGCCTTATTTTACTCTTCAAGGGGTTGTAATCCAGACTTTTGAGAAGTCAGAGTTTGTAGTGCGCTCGTTTTTAACTGCAGGTTCTGTATTTTGCACTTTGACGATGGAAGAGGTGAAGAAAAGAAGAGTGGAAAAACTTGAGAATGGCACTTCAATCAGACTTGAAGTTAAAATACTAGTTTTACTAGTTTTGGACAGGCAGGAGAAAGAGAAAGAGGGCTATAAGATGCAGCGCTGTTATATTATATATGCAACAAACTAGATGTAAAGTTTTAATTAAAAATGATGAGCACCTCGTTTTAAAACCGTCAGTTCTCAAACGCTTCACCACGCCGAGCCACAGTCTCCTCCTGGGCGACTCTTCAGCTCCTCGAGGGCTTTAAATCCTTTTTTAATAAATTGGACCTTCATCTGTGGGATTTAAATGGAAACATCCCTTGCGGTGAATAGCTTCCATTCACATTGTTCAGGCTTAGCACAGGGGGACAGACCTGCTTTATGCCTTTGTGACTTTAAGCCGCTCAGAATAAAGAATTTATAATTACTTCTATGGGCCCTGTGAAAGGTTTTTCAATGACCCGCAGCACAATAACCTTTTATACAGTAACTGTTGCGGCTGAGGGCGAGGAGCGCAGATAAAACCGAGCACTTCTGCAAAATACAAGCGGCAATAATAGAGGGCCTGTTAAAACTATAATTAGGGAATTTAATGGTAGCTAATGAAGCTGCAGTGGCTCCTAAATGCTGAATAATATACAGTGTTTTAAAGGTTGTGCAAACAGGAACTTGAAGAGCACCCAGCTTCAGCGCCTTTCACCGACGCCTTCCTCAGAGAGAAAATCCAGCACCGTTTTTATTTGAGATGAAGTAAGTAAAAGTAAAATACCTCTGAAGTTCAGGAAATGAATTAAATATTTTTCCAGCATCAACTACGCAATGTCTTCCCATGAGAGTTAGGTCCGGTATAATTTAGATATTTCAATCCGTTCTGGTATTAATACTCAGGTGTGAAAAGTACTACCTAAACATACATTTGTTAAACTTTGATACAAATATACGTAGTGATTTTTCAGCAAAGGCTGCGGATTCAATTGTTGGTTTGAGATTGTGTTTGAATGTTTGCAAGCATGAAACTACTGAATATTTTTAAGCGAGATGTCAGGCAGATTATGATCCATGCTGTGGCCACAGAACGGGATATTTTTGATGAGACTCTGGGACATATTAGGCTGAAATTGGGTTAACCAGACCATGAGCACACCATTGTTAAAACATACAACATACAGCATCTGCTGTATGCATAAACATGCATCGATTGGGTTGGATCAGCACATTTTCTGCCTAAGCATGCACAAATACATTTTCTCCGCCCAGTCACTAGGATCTAATGTTAGCAGTCAACTTCTCAGCAAACCACAGTAACAACCAAAGTTCATATGTATGTATATATTGCATAGCCATTTTTGTCGGACCGTGTCTCCATCTGTGATTGTGGCAACCAAAACATGTATTTTAAGCCAAACCATGAGGTTTTTCTGACCTTAACCAAGTGGTGTTTGTGCTGAAACCTAACCGCATTGTGAACAGCATTGTGACAAGAGAGAAATAGAAAATTCAACCCGAACAAACATAAAGTAGCGAAATAAAGAAACGTCCAGTTAGAACTGATCTGTTTTGCAGACACAGACTTCACTAACATTTATTGTGGCGACTGGGTTGAGCAGAAAATGTATCTATTTCAAGATTAAGTGAAAACATACATTCATATATGCACAAATAGAACAATCTGCTTCTGGGAAATTAATTAAGGTATAAAATAAACACAATTTCTTCTCGAGAAACCACAAAAAACAAGTGTTGTGGTCATTAATTTGATCATGACAGACTGTCACCATCTGATCTGTATATAAAACGATTTGACACATAATGTTCAGTAATTTGTTTTTAAGTTGGTGTGCTTTCACATCACCTCAATAAAAGCTTTTATTCAGGGCGACTAGACGACAGCAGGGGTTGTCAGAATGTGCTCATGCAGGACGCGGCGGGCTGAGTGCTGTCACGCTGCTGTGTCTGTAAACAAAACCCGCTGCTCCATAAAAGTCACACCTTTTAAAAACGCCATTAAATAATGAGAGGATTAAGCAGGAAATAAAGGTGCTGGGTCACCTCACACTAATCATGACCTTACAGTGTTATTGCCCCAACATCATCATAATGAGACAAGACCGGATAATTATTTTTGCATATGAGCATCGTTATTCCCTCAGAGAAGGAGACCCTGCTGCGGGTGGTGGCTGAGCACCGATGATACGTAACTCAGCCGCTGATCAAACGAATTAAAAAAACATTTTCAGTTTTTTTTTTTTTTTTTTGTCAAATTGTTGTTGATGTTGATAAATGTACCATTTTCATTCAATCATTGTCAAATGAACGTTGGAGCAATTACTGTGAACAAATGAAATTATGGTTTAAATGTTAAAGAAAATGTCAGTGATATTTTTGGTTTGCACTTCAGAACTCTTGTTGCGGTTTTAGATTTTGTCTTTTTATGGACGGACATGTTTGTTATTGATCATTAATACATTGTCTACTAGTAGTTTGACAAGTTTGGGAGGTACACTTAGCTAGGAGGATTGATACCATGCACAGCAAATACAGTTTATAGGTTAGAGAGGCAGCTTAGGTCAGCATAACAACAGTACAAAGAGGGAAACAGTGAGTGTGGTCCAAAGGTAACAAAGTCCATCTACCATTATATTGTGTTTTCTTTAATGAGTCCAAATCTTAAATTAGCTTTTGCTGCTCTTATTCAACTGATTCTGCCTACATGAACATTTGCCATCCGTCATGTTATCATACAAAATAACCAAGAGGGAGGTTTCATCTTAATCACTGAACTCCTGTCATCTCAATTGGATGCTTCCGGAGAGGAGCAAGGGCAAATATTGAAGTAGAGGTCTGTCATACAGCGACCTCCCAACGAACTCAGGTTGTCGTGGTTACATGGGAGACACCTTAGTGGTTCTCAGGAGCTCTTAACAGTGAGATATAGTCAAATAAAAACTCTTAAACCACATTATCTACCCTGAACAAAAAGCAGAATCAATCAAAGCTCGGATGTTTTGGCTCCTTTGGTGACATTTAAAGGCGAAAAAAAGGAGAACAAAAGCTGCTAATGCTTTATTTCTATAAAAAATAAAGAGCCAGCTCTCCTCCCAAACAGATGGCTGCTCTTCACACACACACACTCACACACTACTGCCAGCCAAACACACAGAGGCAGACAAGGGCAAAGTGGACAGAGATCCTTGCCAAAAGTGTGCAGCCGGCTGACACTGGAGGGGTTAGGACGATTGTAGTTTGATTTGTATGTGTGAGGAAGTGTGTGCAGCCTATACGTGTCGTCCTCTTCGTCTATACCTGCCTCGATATGGAACTCAGCACCTGGCTCACTGCTACTAAGAAATGCTAAGCTTGAAACGTGCAACAGTGAAGCCTTTCCTGTGCATATATAATTGAACAGAACATGAAATATTGAATATAATGAGGAAACCAAGTCTGCACTGAAAATAGAGGCTCTCTGTGGGCAGTCCAGAGAGTTCAAGGACGAAGGGTGCAAATTTACATGACAGAAATCCAAGAATTTTAATAACTTATCATTCTGACCTGCAGAGCTGTGTTTTCCTTTCTCCTCTGCTTGTTTTTTTCTCTCACAGCTGGCTGTGCTGCAGTGGTGTTTTCTTTCTCTTCCACAGTTTTCATTGTTTGTCATGAATAATTGTGCTGGCGTTTCACTGCATTCATAATTTGCATCATACTGTCATCAGATACATATTTCAAATGTAGTGTTGTTTGCTGGGGTTTGGAGCCTCTCTCAGGACGTACCGGTTCATACTGAACAGGTTCCAAGTCTAACGGCATCTTTAATTCCACCAAGATGGTTGTGTTTCTGCTGTGGTCGGTTTGTCAGCAGGATTGCACAAAAACTACTGATTGGTTCTCCAGAAAACTTGCATGAACGATGCGTCTTCCATCCCAGAATAGACGTCACTTTCGACGAGTAGCAGGACTCTTGAGTGTAGCTGCGGCTCAGAGGTAGAGTCAGTGTCTTGTTATCGGAGGGTTGCTGTTTTGATTCCCCTGGTCTGCATGTCGAAGTGTCCTTGGGCAAGATACCGAACCCCAAACTGCTCCTGATGTGCTGGTCGGCACCTTGCATGGCAGGCCACCGCCATCAGTGTATGTATGAATCGCTGTAAGTCGCTTTGGACAAAAGCATCTGCTGAATGCCGGAAATGTAAATGTTGAGGGAGTTAGCAACACTTTATGGAGTACATTTCCCTCCCCAGCTCCAGTCAGCAGTCGACAATACAAAACATAAACACACAAAAACAGCGGTCAGCTCTGAGGATCGCGGCTGCAGTCAGGTCGATAAACAGGAGTGAAGATAAATCACAAAAGTTCAAAAGTAAGTTCTGAGCTCTCCTCCCGTCAGAAAACGACGTTGCCCCCGGCCGACTCCGCCTGGCACTCCACTCAGACACATGGCAAAGATCTTTTGTCTGTCACATATTGTACATTTAAACTATGCTAACTTTCTGTGCTATTGGACACGTCCAACATTTTGTCCTCTCTAACACTCACGCACCTGCATACTGATAAGATCCGATACATCAGCCCCACAGTTGGTAATCATCCCTTCCTCCGACTGTGCGCTGCTGTTTATTCATCTAAGTTGTCTCACAGATAGAATCGCTTACACTGTATTGACACTGGCCCGATACAAGTGGTACGACTGCTGCTTTTTAATGAGACAGAATAACACTTTCCCCTCACTGTCATCCTGTTAGCTCCTACGGTTAAATGTCTGCGAAGCTCTTAACACATTTCCTACGCTCTTCATACATCCCGCTGCTTGAGAGGTTTCGTGTGTGTGTGTGTGTGTGTGTGAGCGCGAGTAAAACGGCGAGACAGATGGAAAGCAGAGAGAGCGGGACGGAGACAGAGAGGGTAAAACACAACGAGACGCGGAGCATATGGAGAACCAGGTGTTAAGCATTCCTGCGTTGCTGTGCTGTTACTCCTCAGTTATATTTCATGCCTGTGTTCCTCTTAACACCTCAACAGCTATCAAATCATTAATTAAACTGCATCATATCTCCAGGGGTCAGTGTGGTGGAGAGGCAGCAGGCATCAGATTCAATCAGCCAGCTGCTCCCGATGTGCTCCAACTAGAAAAGGGAAATAATGAAGAGGATGATGATTTTTATGATAACGCCACTACTATAATAGCTACAGTAGTGGTGCCCTTTTGAATTGAAATAACATACAGTAATGAATATAATCATGCAGTAACCACCAATCTCTGCAGGTGTCTGAGGGTAACAGCCCAGTCGCCATGATGAAACGTTAGCAGTAAACGGTTAGACAAACCAGGAGAAAGGAGACCGTTGTGGTGAAAAAAATATGTGTTTTTAACGAGACCTCAGTCAACGTTGGTCTCCAGCATCTTTTACTTGAGTCGCAATATTCTTCCTTGTGTATTCTTGACTTCTCATGTTTTGGATATTCAGCCTTTTTTATCCAGCCCTTGTGATTTGTTTGCTGGATATCATTTTCTTTGAGTTCCTGTCTACTGACCTGCTTTTGCAAGTAAACCTTGAATTTAAGAAAAACCCTTAACTGTCTCTGAGTCGTGCATCTGGGTTCAAGTCTGTGGTTGAGCTCAGTCAAGTGGTTTTAGTGCCTGAACCTAATTAGATCACAATCACAGTGTTGTCAAAACTTCAAAATGTAATACTGTCGAGATAGAAAATCGGTAGTTTTTTTTGCTGCTGAATCGTGTTGGAGGTTAAATGTACCTGTCAGTTTCACAGGCTCACACTGTGAATTAATTCGGAGGCAGATATCTTGGAACAGCGTCTTCAACAAAGATGTGTTATAGGAAAGATGAACAAAACATATCTGAATGAATAAATTAGATATGATTAATTGAGTTGCTATATTTAGCTACACTATAAATCCCACTGCAGTATCTGTATGTAAATGACAGCGAGTTAACAAAAGTTCAATGAAAAATGAAAAGCTCTGTCTGGTCTGTCAGAGATTTGATCCACTCTGGAAGCACTTTGATTCTTTCCATACAAAAGATCATACATTTAAATTCAACCTATGCTGTATTACACCAAATCATGTCGGTGGCCCATTTTGCCTCAACAAAGTGAGAACAGTAACCTTGGGTTCTCATTCCGCTGTCGAGTTAGCAAGAATAAATATGCAGTGTGCGGGTTGGACTTTCAGATTAAAGCTCACTGAGAAGCTTTTGAGCTGACAGTCGCTATTTGGTTATGGAAACCAAAACTACTTGGTGAGGATTTGAAAAAGTTCAGAATGTTACTTGCATCCCTTAAGTTACGCTTGTGATGTTACATACTGTATGTAACGTTATGAATGTGATGTTTTGTAACAAACTTACTTACCCCACAGAAATGCCATCAGTCCACCCCAGAAACCTGCACATTGCAGCTTCATACACGTATATACTTCTCAGGCTGAAGCAAACACTGACACTGACTCAAAATCCTCTCATGGATAAATGGGTATTTTACACAAGTTTGATAAACAAAGTTCACCCAAACGCCGACACACAGGCAGACAAGTCACTTCCCAAGAAGAAAGCTTTGATACCAAGTGCTGAAAATACAAAATACCAAAAATACAAACACAAGAGCAAAAGGAAAAGTACAAATCAAAAGGCAAGGTAAGATGAACAGGGAACAGAGCGATGTTGATTACTAACAACTCACAGGTGAGGAGCAAAAAGGCGGGAAAACAGACGAAGGGAGGAAATGAAAAGAGAAAAACGTGACACATGAGGGCAGACCTTCAAAATAAAACAGGAAAGGGCAAAACCCGAAACTCAAGCTGTAACCACATCAACACTGAGCTGTAAAATGAATATTCTCAGTCCTATTTCAGCATATTCATGAACATATGTTGATTGTTGAGATTAACAGTCCAGAAAGATTTCGGTGATTAGTCTCCACGGATGTGAAGCAGCTTCACCAATCGTGAATTCAATGTAGAGAATAGATAGAACAGGATCGTTCACAGAGTCCAGTCACTGGTGGCAGTGGTGGAGTAAAACCAGCAGGTGGTTGATGAAAACTCCCAGCTGAGTCTCCCTGGACTTCGTAAAGGTCACGGTGGTAGGTTTGACAGAATCACAATGATATCTGAAGATGAGCAGCCAGGAAGTGATCGCCTTGAGGTTGTAGGGATTTTGACAGTGTGGGAAAGAAGAAGTGATGGAAGAGGAATTAATGCAGAACGTGAGAGAAAATGATCTTCCGCTTTCACCGAATCTTCATCACAACAAGTGGACAAACTAGCAATCAAATGAAACTTTAATTTTGTGTTTATGACGTAATGTGCATGATTAACACTACTCACAACCCTGCTATGATGTGAATATGTAGCGTGACTAATGCATTTTCACCACAACCCTGCGATGCAGATGTGCTAAATAGGCAGGAGTCCCCTGAAACAGATGCTTTATCACCGTTTATCTTTATTCCGCACTCGATCTATGTGAAGCAGCTTTGAGTATAGATCTGAAGGATGATGAAAGCGCTGCAACACGCACTGGGGGGGGAATCCAGTTACTTATTCAGCAGATAGAAATCAAACCTTAAAGTCAAACAGAATCAGCTGGAGGCCAGCAGAAGGCAGTCGAGTCAGGTGGGGGAGAGGGCGGCACTGTTGTAGCGTCTTTAAGCAGGATGCCGAATCGCTCGCAGCTCCAGTGGTGCCGCTCTGCTGCGGACCGTGACCTCCAACGCCCCTGCAGGAGGCCCCGTGTAGAGTCTTCCCAGGGAGGGGATAAAGCACATTATTATGATTAAAGTTCCTTTATGCAACTCTTCGCCTTGAATCGCTGAATGCCTGATTCCACTTGTACTTGACCTCAGTAGCTCACATCCTTCCTGTCACTCAAGTTGATGAGCTGTCTGCATTGAAACGGCATCAGGCCTGAGGCCGCAGCGACGCACAGCTAGGAAAAGCATCGGAAGAGCTGAAGAAAGAACTACCATAACACAGCCGTGCAATTTTACAAAACAGATTATTTATTATTTTAATGTGAAACAGTTCCACAGTCTGGCTGCAGCTGGTTAATGATTCTCCCACTATTAAATTCTTCTCATTTGATGGAAACATGCGCAGCAGGAAGGAGTCAATTAGTGCAGCTACAGAGCACATATGGGGGCGAGTCAGGTAAAGTTTTGACACAGTTCACTTTGACAGAGTCGTTTCAGCAGCCTTGTGATTCAGCACAGTGTTATCATCGTTGGCCTTTGCTGGCCATATTTCATGGTACGAATCTGTTAACTTCCATTTCATAGTCTGCTAATGAAGCAGCGCAGGCGACTGCTCTGACTACTGATTGGTTTGAAGTGTGTGTGAGTGTGTGTGAGTGTGTGAGGAGCTGATGACAGGTAAACTTCACAATCACAGATTCCTTTGAGCAAACAAAGGAGGCTAAATCACGATGAGACAGTCGACTCCTCCATCGGCTTGACAAAAAGTGTTTTTTCTTTTGTCTTTAAAATGTAATCAAAGCTCTCGGATGGACTTTGATTGCGCAGCGCAGCCAAAATGACATGGTTCCTGTTTCCACAGTCATAAACAGAATACCAAATGGAACATGGAGCAGCTGCTCTGAAAATAAAAAAAAAAAGGCTTTGAAGAACGCTTAATGAACCAGAGGAAATCCTGGAAACTTCCCTCAGATGCTTCACCCTCCAGGGACTGTGATGGTATGCTGATAGAAAGCTTTGCTCCCTTTGAATAATTAAGGATCAGTTTTACAGTCTTACGCAATTTTTTTTAATAATTAGTCATCATTTTCAAAGTCAACCTCCACTTGAAGCTTACTTGACATCCAAAATGCTGTTTTCATTCTTCTTGATATAAGTTTGATCATATTTGCCAGAGGGGATCTTTGGGGAGAAATTTCCCTGTGTGGTGAGTTCAAAGACGGACTGACCCTGGAAATATGTCCGCTGCCAAACAACAGCCAACCTGAAAGATACCACCGATCCCGAATCATTCCACTCATGACTGTAATGCATTTATATTATTTATCTTCTGAGTGAAGTTTCGCTCCCAGATGCAGCACCTTTCCAATTTCAAAGCAGAATCTCAGAACATCACAATGCAGCAAGAAAACCAACTTTGCTCATCATCAGAAGTTTGGCAACATTTTATTTTACAGGTCCACAAGTTTAATTCTCAGTAGGTGGTATTTACAAACTAATCCATTACAAAGGTCTGCCCCAAATTACCATATTTACCTCCAAATTTATTGGAAAAACATTATTGAACCATGATATTTTGCTATTTTTCAATTAGCAGTCATTCATTTCCATATAAACTTGAAACAAATTTCTGCTTAACATCTGCTGATCATGCCAGCTTACCTAGCAACCAACTCCACTTATATTCTTATGCCTGCAATACATGTATCACCAGTAACCTGGTGGTCAGTGTGTGAGAGACACGTAAAAGCGAACTTGACCATTACGTGGAGAGTAAACAACCGCTGCTCTGATTAAGCCTGTCTGCTACTTTTCTTTACTGGTAAATAAAAAAACGGTGCTGTTGTCTCAGAATATAAAAAAAAGCGACATTAATTTGTTGTGTGGTGTGAAGACGTTGTAATTTGGCCTCAGTATGCATAACATGAGATTAACATGGGAAATTAGCAACCAGATTCTTGATTGTGATGTTGTGTTTGAGGGCACTTCACGGTGGTTTACAGTAATTTTGAAGTTTTGTGGAAAAAAACTAGCAAAATCCCAGAATATTATCATTAAATCATGTTGGGGCCCTCACATTGGGGGTAATTTTGATAAATGTGTTTGTTTTATTGTGGTAATCTTCCTTTTCGAATAAGTCACTTGCTAACACTGCATCCTGCTCTATCTCTGACGGCAACCTTCATCTGTCTCACCGAGGTGAGAAAACTATCCTGTTGCCAATGACGTGAGAATGAGGATCAACCGTCTGGGACTTTTACTGTGAAAGGAACAAGAACAGAAAGAGTCGTTTCCGAGAGTTGGTTTCGGTTCAGACTGTCGTCCTTGCGTTATTAATTTATTAAGCATTGATGTAACTTATAACCTTCTGCCTCAAATATTAATGAACTCGAAAGTTTTTCGGCCGTTTCTGTCAGCAAATCATCCTACACACCCTGCACGGACCATATTTGGAAGTTCAGCCTCCTTCACGTCTTGCGTGCTGTGGCTGCAGCCAGAAGTATTTCATTTATTCCCAAACTTTCCCTTTGCTTTAGAAAAGGCTCAGCTGTAATGGCAGGTAAGCACGATTTGTTAATGCTTTTAAACATGCAAAACACCAACATGCTCCATTTAGGGACCGCTAATGAGGCTCCAGAATGTTAGAGTGTGTGAGACCTTCCAAAAAACGAAGGACGACAAGAGGGAAAAATCATTTTTGAAAAACTTGGAGGAGATCCAAGCCTCCCTTTTTCCATTTCCCTTATCAGTGCTCGCAAGCGACAAACTGAACTGCAACAAATGACAAATTTACAAAGGGAGAGGAATACATTAGACAGGCTGCGCGCCGCATGGCCCAGACTGAATACAGACCTTTTATCTGCCCGTGCTTTGTCACCGCTTCTTGATTATCATTTAATGGACATAAAGGACTCAATTTGAGCTTTTTGTTGATAATTTGATACTTTAATTTCGACAATGTTTGGAGCCAATTTTTTGAGACATTCTGTTTGTCTCTTTCTGAGTGTTTAAAGCAGGTTTTTGGCAGAAACATTGAGCTGTGGGATGAGTGTAAAATTCCTACTGCAGGAAAGGAAAGACATAAGCACACACACACACACACACACACACACACACTTAAATTCATTCATTACAAGCCTCCAGGTGCATAGCAAATACAGCGAACTGGGATGTGCTAATCAATTTTAAATTCATCAGATCAAAAAGCCGCTCCGAGCTTTTATCATATTTTCATAATGTGAAATTGACTTACAAGGTCACAAACTGCACGATTTATCTTTAATATTTCACAGACGTATGATTCAGAGCTTCCATAGAAAAGTTTGTGGACTGAACGTGGCCTCTGCCAGGACTTCACGAGTTTTAAAAACCACAAGCAGAGCTAAGACACCAAAACCAATTAACAAAACAACCCAAGCATCAGTGTTGAGGTCCCAGACGATGGCACTGCAGTAAAAATCTCTTCAGGAACGAAGTCACTGTGAAAAACTTTATTTTTTGCTGCACACTGCCGGTGCCCCCACAGACAAAGGGAAAAGTTCAGTCAAATGATTTATCGTCGTCTCTCTCCAGACAGACAGAGAGGGACAGAGATAGAGGCGGGCGGCCAAAATTAATTTCAGCACAGGTTGAAAAATTGCCCACAAGACGACCTTCAGTGCAACAGTGAGCAGAAACACAACAGAAAGACAAAGTACAACACTGCGATATATGTGTATATATTCAAGTCTCAGAACAGGAATCAGAGAAGTGCAGAAAAAGGGTAAAGTAGGCGGGAGTTTCTCATCTCTGTTTAGGTCTGTTTGGACCGCTCCAAGATACGTGAATACTCAAAAACAGTAACACAAGAGGAGATCAGAGGCGCTGTTGCTGTTCTTGCAACAACTTCCAAGTGTTCTCTGTTTCATGTACACAACACAACACATGATGATTTCTGTGTGATGTTATTCATAACAGTGGAATTTTATTGCTCTGGACACTATATGTGTTTCAACAAGTTCCCACTGTATGCGTATAATTTGAGAGTGAGAGAGATCATCAGCATATCACCACTGAATCTTATATTTCAGAGTTTGTTTTACTAAGACTGTCTGAAACACATCATTATCTCACCGCCTCCAGGTACAGCAACACACGGTCGACAGCGTTAGCAGTAAAATTCGATGGCTGCAAATCACAAAAGTCAATGTCTGCTAACAACTCTGCCGATTCAGTCGGTGCTGATTGTGATTAAACACAAACTGTGATGTGTTCCTCCTCTACAGTACAGTGTGTGTGGGAGGGACACTGTGGTGACTCCACTGTGAACAAGTATAATTACTTTTGGGGATAGTATATCTGGTAAAATCGTGCTTTGATCATGTCTACTATTTAATGTTTTCAATGTTAACATTATTGTAATTGAAGTACTGTATTCCCTATATCGCAAAAGCACTAAAAACAATAAATAATATAGAAAAGCTTCGACTGATTTACATTTTTTTGGTTTATGTCTTTAATGTGTAACCTCCTCTCCTCTTGTCTCCTCTCCTCTTCTGTACTCCACTCTTCCCTCTCCACATCGCTCTCAGCCCTCTACAGCAGCATACTTACCATCGCAGTTTTCGGCGAGTAATACCCCATTAACCCCCTGAACCTGGAGCCACTGATGCACAAAGAGCCCCATTACCGTCCTGTAAAGTCGTTAGGCTCTCCATTAATTCGTCACCCCCGTACTCTGCTGGTTTACCACAATAAACTTCCACCAGCAGGCATTTTTTAAACAGCCGCTAGTTAAGTGTGCACATCTTCAGTGATTGAGATGGAACTGGTCGCAGAGCCTCATAACGCCCGGAGTTGCGCTTTAAGAAGCGCTGCAGCTTCCAGAGAATCGCACTGATGAATTAACCACTGAGAGGTAGAATGATGTGGAATAAGAGGAAGCGATTTGAGGTGTTTAATCCACTCTGGTGCTTCATTTACAGTGCAAAACAGTTGAGTACAGCTGAGCATCAATTTGACAAGCTCAGTGGAAAATATGGAACTCCAAAAATAAGAAAGAAAAATCAGTGTACTGTGTTTTTCTTGCTAGTAAACAAGCTAAAAACCAGTGGTACCAGTGAAAATTGTCTAAAAAGAAGTTCCTGTTATCTGCCTGAAAGGCTTCTCTCTAGGTGTCTACAACAATTAGTTGACTCGTTACATGATGGACAACAATTTTGATAATCAATAAACTGATTTAGTCATATATGACACCAAGGAAGAATGCCAGATCTTCTCTCCAAGCTGATTAGTTGGACAAACAGCCCAGTTACCAGAATGGAAGGTTGTCATTTTGACATTATACGTTACTGCAAATCAGGTATATACATGATTTTCATAAATTTGTTATCAGCACACTGAAATTACATGTTTACGAGCCGTGTGATGTCAGGAGGTTGTGACAGGAGTGAGAGACCGCTGTTTGAGACGACGTTTCAATATCTGTGATCATGAAATTTCGTTATCACCTCCAAAAAAAGAACGATGTGTCAAATTACTTTTAAAACACGTTTTAATGTCTTCTTGATTTATTCTGATGTAGTAAATGAGCAGCTGTGCGCATTTGTGATGAGGGAGGTGACACACAAGGAATAAAATAACAGAAGGCGAACTCGTCTCCTGGCAATGTGAAAAAGTCAGATGCTTTTTTTTTGTGGGTTAACCTGCTTTTAGAAAAAAACTGCATATGCACGCTCATTTTGGTGTGAAGTGGTTTTTTGTGCCTGGACCTACGGTAAGAAAACCCTAAGTACAGCGCTGTCACACATATGAAACTGGAAAATGAAAGTTTCAGCATATCTGCGGTTTGCAGAAACCTCAACTACAGACAGCTATGGATCAACCTGTGATTGTTAAAGTTCTGATAGGGGATTAATCGAAGAAATGATAAGTGTCCGTGTTGTATCTGGGCATTCCAACAACCTTAGCCATCTCAAAGATAAAAATAAACTGAAAAAAAACAGCAAGTGTATAAATATTTCATCAATATGTCTCTTAAGCTGACTTGTAGGTTTGCATTCAACGTCGTGTTTTTTCGACTTCACGACACTGTGAACTCGAAAATTCACTTTGTGTGCTACGAGAACTGAATCGATGCACATTTACCACACAGTTACAGTCAGTCATCACTACGAAGGTCACGCAAGGAGCTCGGCTGTACTTCGCCTTCCATTCAAGTCTGCTCAGATCAACGCTGGCAGCTCTCGTCAGCGGGAGACGGGAACAGTTGTCGGCAGTGACAGACAAGAAGTACGCCAAGGAAACAAAGAACACACAGAGAGAGTGACAACAAAGGATAGAAGCAGACGGGGAGAGAATCGTTAGCCTGGATATGGATGGCGAGTGGGTTGGAGAGCAGAGGTTATCTCTGTCTCTTGTTATTAATTTGCCTGTTCCCGATCGCGGCATCCCGAGCCGGGCAGCGGAGATACATCCTGTACGGAGGAATCAGCAGAGCAACTGCAGAGGGATTTTTACCGCCTTCATAAATTTAGCGCAGCAATGAAATAACAGGCGGAGATGTGGGTTATTTATGGTGCATCGGACAATGAGAAAGAAAGGAGAAGAAATGCGCGGCGTCGGATTCACAGAATGATTACTCGCAGAACAAACCCACTGCAGAGGTCAGAGGTCACCGCTGTGACCGATTTACTGACTGAGCGTAATGGCGTTAACAGAAACAGGTCTGATGAAGCGATATCAATCTTTAACCAGTTTTAATTTACAACATTGTGTTTGTGGGGAATGATCGCATGTGTTAGACATGTATAGTGTAACATGCGCTGATGTACAACAGCAGGGTAAAGAGAAAAGAGCTGGTTGCTGTTGAGTATTTGGAGCCTGTGCGCAGCTGAAGGCTGACTTCAAACTTGTATTACAATTCAAAGTAAATCCATCACCATAACACGAAAAAAATCAGTCTCTTATATATCAAGCAGACGTTGATCACATTTCGTCTGCACATTTCTCTCCAGGTTGTAATTTGTGTGAAAACAAAACAATAAAAAAAAAAAAAAGAGAAAGTAAAAAGTAACACCAGTCTTACAGGGTTTAACATTCTGCTCTGGTTTGGAGTCAGAATGAAAAATGGAACAATTGAAAAACTAATGCATGAAATTATCAGTTTCACGAAAACACATACGGACTGAAATGTGACTCTAACTACTGCCGCGGATCGGAGAAATATTACTGGAATAAACCGACAGAGTGACTGTGCTTGTACAAGACTGTGTTTTAGGTTTTTAATCGTGTTTTGTATATTTATGTGTTTTGTTTCTTATGTTCAGGAAGTCTGGGAGCACTTTGTCAGATTTTCAGAGATGCTAAATGTAAAATTGAGGTTAATATATTGTTGAAATTATCTATCCTCGTGTTCCCAAAGGTTGGAGTCAAGAAAACCTCCACATACACACAAAAGTTAGGTTAATCGGTTAATCTAAATGTGAGTGTTGGTTGATTGTGTGTACCCCGCCGTCGCCTGATGTCATCTGGGATCGGCTCCAGCCCCCTGCGACCCTGAAAATGGATGGATGGATTCAAGTGTTTTCCAGTGCCCCCTTGTCCCTCAGGACAGAGTTGAGAGCAGTAGTGTGTGAAATCTCCCCCTATGAAATAGAACAACTTGTCAAGTTCCTCATACTTCATTTTTTTTTTTTTTCAATGGCGTACATGTTAACATGACATTTACAATATGCCGTCTTCACCTGTGGTGATTTCTCTCGCGCTACTGTGGCAATCGTGGCAATCAAACGTCATCAAATAAAGTCATCAAATTACCTCGACTCCAGCAGTGTCAGGTGGTTGGTTTGGTGGGTCATCTAGTCCTAACACCTCGCCTTACCTCTCTAACTCATAAGAACCTGGATGCCCTTACCCTGGGCATAAACGCGCAAAATGTACAAGTAGGGCTCAGTTGTTGGGGCAATGAGTGTATTGTGATTGGACTAAAAAATGTCCTGATCAAACATCTTATTTAATTAGCAGCAGATTTGGCTTTTAGACCCTCATCTTTCTGCTTATTGTGCACAGTACTCATGTATAATAATGAAAGCTGGGGAAAGTGATTCTGGAGAAAAAAGGTGATTGAATTTCATTGCCAGGTCATCAAATACCAACGCTGCAGGTCTGTCTATGTCCAGAATCACCTTCCCTACCTTTAAGTGGTTCACAAGAAACCAAATCTACAAGAGATCAGATAAATCATTTATTCAACAAAGCTAGAAATAGCGTGATACGGTAAATCTTCACTAAAACTTCTTTGGGATCTTTTAGGCAGGGTGCATCGGATTTTATTATTTAGCGAAAAGGAAACTGACATCTTGTGCGTGCACTGTACTGTTCGCTCCACGCTGTTCAGTAATCTGTGTCCCGACAGCACTTCTACCCCCCGGCTCTCCCCATTTCTAAAAGAAAGTCGTGGCTCAAAGCATGGTTTTCTTCCAGCTGAGCGGCTCATGTCAGTCACTGCCGACACGTCAGCACTGCTTCGAGATCGTTAAGGCTCTGAGGCGTTCAGGCACGAAGACTCACACCTAATATCACGCTTCAGAACCCCGTCAGTACCACCGCGCAGCATGGCGAAAAAGTCCAGCTCAGCCTAAATGCTCCCAGAACACCGAAGGACACACATTCATTCCTGCCGCTGCTCACCGAGGTCAAAGCCACTGAGGAGAAGTCAGCTGTCGTCTGTCTGCAGGAAGAATGTAAGAGCAGTCAGTCGGTCAGTTAGTCAGTGAGGCAGCCTGTTAGCTAGTCATGCACTCTGTTAGTCAAAGAGGCCGTGCTTTAAGAAAATGTCAAAGTGTCTCTTGAGTTGATGTCACATCATATCACAATCAAAGGTGGTCATGCCAAACAAAAAGTGTACTTTTCAGGTTATGATGAAGGACAAAGAAAACTTGTGTTTAAGACAAGTTTATTTAGAAATAAGAAAGCAAGAGTTGGTTGTTTTTGGGCCATTTTGCACTAAAACACGAGAATCAACTACAGAGAAAAACAGAATAAAAACAAATTGAAACTGAATAACTGAACAGCCTGCCTTCAGATGATAAATGCATGGAAATTGGCTGCATCTATAGCAATTTTCCAGTGTTGGGGACCACACAAAGCACACACTGGTGGCAGAAATAATATAGAAGGCTGGCAGACTTTGAAATGAAAAATACCAGGGCGAAAACGCTTATACTAAAAATAGATGACGATGTTAAAGACAACCACTACAAGAAACACACTCACAAAGCTTTACAACAAATACACTTTCAAGACCAATTAAAAGATATGTCCACATTTCTCATTACATGGAATATTGACATTTCTACAATGTCACATGCATAGTGTTTGAAGGCTATATGAGCTGACTTTCATGTTGGGATGTGGAAGGGATGGTGGTGGCGAGACAGCAGCCAAGCCAGAGGTCGCTGTTGAAGCATAAACAGAAACCCATGAGCAAGTTGTGGTGACAAAAACAGGTATTTTAAGCTAAAACATGATCTTCTTGACCCTAACCAAGTGCTTAAACCTAACCAGGCTTTAGGAACAGAGCTGTCACAACATACATAAGGTTGCAACATAAAGACATGTAAAGTTTCAGCATACCGGTGGTTTACAGAAACGCACAAAAAAAAAGCTGTTTGCTTCGTCTCTGTGGGCAGAGAGTTGGGTGAGTTTGAGAACTTGGTGGGGGTCACCTTCGATCAGCGGGTGAAACTCAAAAGCTAGAGAGTCCCATCCACCCAGCCCAGCAGAAACGATGGAAGAGCCAATAAATCTGAAATATTTTATGATCAAGGCCGTTCTAAGCTTGAAATCCGTACAGATACAGAGATGGCAGCCTCTCCGCAGGTAGCAGCCAAACAAGACCTGAATGCAACACAGCCACGGCTTACATCTCTCCAAACTCAGGTTGGAAAGATATCCATCCTCGCCTTTTATGGATTTATCTTTCCGTTTAATGACAGGTTGAGGGGATACTACAATACGTCAACACATACAGAATTGATGATTCTCACATTGACCGTGTGTGGAGTTTTGCAGGCAGGGATATTTGAAAGGGAAACTAAATGACTGCCTTTCATTGATGTTCCTTGACATTATTCATGAGGAGATATCATCCAAGGTAGCTGTTTGGAGGTCAGCCATGGCACAAAGAAAACAAACATTTCTTGTGGTCAATAATGGTAAACAAACTGGGGTCAATAATGGAAATGAAGCCACTTGTGTTAAATGAGCAGCACCAGGCAGCACAAACCTGAAGTCTTTACATAAAGGAGTTCTGCTGATGCTGTTTTCAGAGAGAGTTGTGCAATTAATTGGAAAAGACAGTAGCGTTTCCAAACTGCAAGAGGATGCAGTTTTTCTAGGAGGAGAAAAGCTTCAGGCGGTCCAATAAACAAGGCAAGCCTGGGCTCCGCAGAACCCCCCGGTAAACAAGTCAGTCTTCATGTAGCGGGATAATCTTTCACTCATATTGAAGGTGACTGAGGACTGAGCATTAGCACCCCAGTTATTGTTAACGGCGTTAGAAAAAGTTTAAACGTCATCATTAAAAAGCAGCAGCAGAATAATGAAAGGAAAACATGTCTCAAATTTAGAATTAGTTTTAGCTGATCAGGATTCTCGCAGCATATGTTAGGTTCAGTGTTTTTGTGGACGTTGCAGTTGATTTCTCTGCTCTTTGTGTACGCAGACTTGTATCTTTGACTTTTTTCTATCAAAGAGCCCGATATTTCCTCTCAACAATTAAGCGAAAACTTTGGTGCTTGTTAAGAAATAACCTGGCGCACCAGATGGTTTGTACACAAAATGGTTTATTTCACGAAACCATCTGGAAAGTAGCTGCCAGAAACTGTTTGAAAAAAAAAAGGGCAGGCACTGTCAAAAAAGAAAACATCTTAGGCAGGTGATTGAATAACCATCTGTTCAATACTGACAATCACAGAGCCTGTCCTCGTCAGAAAAACATCCGTATAGGTTGAAAATGAAAGACCTCATGACGACCCGTATTTATGTTTGTTGTTCTGCAGCTGTAGTTACTACTAGAGCTAAAAAGGAAGGTGTGAGGGGAAGTAATATAAAGAGTGAAAAGTCTGTAGGAGGTCGGTCAACGTTTGGGTTTTTGGTTTAGATGTCTCCTGTTTTATTTTGCAGACGATATCCTCTTGTGTCATGTGTGACTTACGACTTCCTGTCTTTTGTTTTCCCGCCCTTTTCCTGCTCACCTGTCTCACATCAACCTCGTTAGTACTACCTTGATCCTGGTGTTTTCCCTGCTGATCATCAGCTCCTTCACTTCTCTCTTGTTTCGCCATGTCCTCGATTTGTTTAGGTTGTGTTTAAGTCCAGTCATTGGCTCACTCTTTGTCAATTTGTCTGTTTCCGTCCTCATCTTTCCTTGTTTTTCTCATTGCTCGTGTGTTCCTGATTTGTTCCTAATGGTGTTTTCTTTGCCTGGGATTTGTTACTTGCTCTTTGGATTTTGGTCTCTGGATTTCACATCGGACATCAGCACATCGAAGCTCGCTGCATGTGGGTCCAATTTGGAACTGTGACACTGGACTTTCAGGGATGTTTTCCTAAACCTAACCGTGTACTTTTCTGGCCAAATCCTAGCCAATCTGCAACCGTGCGTTGAAGGTCTGGTAGGCGTGTCCCTTGAGTCGTGAGACGCTGACAAACGACTTATTAAGTTGCTTAGGTATGAGGATGCGTTGATGTCACATCCTAATTTCAACCAATAAGATCAACAAAGATGCATTCAGTTGGCGAGTGCAAAAGACATCTTTTCCATCAAGAGAAACTTTAAGTTCTTTGCAGTTTTTTTCAATGACATAGACTTAACTTCTGATATAACTGACGCCATAGCAGTTACGAAAACTTATTGCGGGGCTCCGTAAAGGAAGCTGGTTGGTGGATGGTTGGTTCTAAATCACATTTTAAAGTGATCCTGCGAGTCCAGCTGCCTCGCACGGTAAGTTTGGAAATGCTCCATGAACTGACATTGACTTAACTTTGTCCATGAAGAACATAATAAACATCTCCCACCGCTCCTCTTCTCAGCTCACTATTGAAGACGTGTGTTTACTCCGAGCTCAGGCTCGAAGCGCATTAAAGCCAAACCCTTGCTGTCACATGTTGACACTATCGTTGCATACAGACTGTTGCTAAATCACATAATTACACAGGATTACACAACATGAAAGAAAAACTCCAAAACCCGGTTTCTCTCTTGACAGTTTGTGCTCGCTCTCTCCCTCTGTCTCTCTTAACTGTATTATCTTTATTTCGAATAGTGAAGTAAACGAAATTAAAATGATGGAAACCAATAAAATCTAACCTTTTATTATCTGTTCTATAGAGAGAAAGGAAAATGTTTCTGTGTCTCAAATGTCGACCTCATGGCTAATTTATTGCCACGTCCATTAAAAAAGCCATCATCGCACACAAAATGCAGTTTAAAAAATCCCTGCTCACCTCCTAAACAAACTAAGTCTTTTCTGTTTTGGCCAACAAGCTTTCAGGCCAAAGCCAAAATCCGTACACAGCCTGCAGCAGGTGTTGTGAATATAAAGTAGAGTGTGAGTGCATCAGTCATTGGCCGGCTTCATTTGGTATGCAAAATAAAAAATGAGTTATACAAAACAAGGCCTGGCAGGAGGCAGCAGAAGGGCTCACATACAGCTGCAGAGCGAAGTGACAAAGTCGAAGCAAAACAGGCAAAAAAGAAACAAACACACAAAAACAATGTCAAAGCAAAGGCTGTTCTTTGACTTGGAGGAAGCTAGAATGAATTTATCTGTTGCTTCAGTTGCAAACAGTTATTTATTCACAATAAAAGTCATTACCAATGGCATATATAACTGCGTAATTCTGTTGTGTTCTTGAGTAGATGTTGCCTGAGGGGATCAGTCCCTCTGGTAGCTTACAGAGACTTTTGTGATTGTGATGCCAAATGAGAAATTGCAGAAGCGTTTAGCTCCAATAAGAGTTGCTCCACAAACAGGGTTTTATTAAGAGCATAAAATGACCTCAGGAATCTCTTCGGCGAGGCCTCTGTAAGCTCACAGACATTATGCACAGCCGGCCACGACGCTGGATGTATACACATACACAATTTTTCAATTTGACCTTTTCTGTGGAAAAATTGTGGGGGAGAAAACGAAATTGCAGTATGTCACAGAAAATGGAGGATTGGAGAAATTGGATGTATGAATTGTATACAAGCAACTGGCATAACTCCAACAAATGCATTATTAAACAAGACTTGTGTTATGGTTTGGTTTGTTTATTTCCTCTCTTTGTCTGTTTTTCTTGCTCTTTTTCTGCGTCACACCTGTGTCTCATTATTTAATCACTTCCTGTGTATTTGTGTCCTCCTCACTCTTTGTTGTCATCCTGCTTTCATCCTGCATCTCCTCTCTGGTCCTCGTGAGTTCCCGACGTTCCTGATCTGTTCCATGTGACTATCTGGTTTAACTTCAGTTTTCATATTAGTCTCTAGTTTTTTGGACTGTTTTGTTGTTTGGATTTTGGACTATGGATATCAGCTTATCATTAAAGCTCGCCTTTTGTTCTTTCCCCTTCTTGGCTTTGTGTGTGTCTTGTGTTTGGGTCCAGTTTTTGTAAAAACCATGAGTCTCTGTGACGCTCTGGTGCAGTGAGTTTAATGCTGATGTCAGCCCCCCAACATGCTCACAGTAATGTTATCATACTTTAGTTTAATGTTAACCTTAGCTTAGTGTGTTAGCGTGCTAAAACAAAGTGTCCTAGAGCTGAGGCTGACCTGATGATGGTGCTATGACGGGTTCAGGGGCACCAAATGTTACGACAAGCTGTGAGTTAGTTTGGGGAAAAAATAACCTCACAGTGGCGCTAGAGGAAAAACCAGAGGACAACCAATGCACTGCGGTCATTAATGTTAGCTAAATTTAATGGCAGTTTTGATTTTGCTTCTCTCCAGTTCCACATCAGCATTTATCAGACCCTGATTCAGTTAAACACACAGAATTACAGTATTTGCATATGCTGAGAAAATATTTTCACTGGGAGTATTTACTGCCACCCTGGTTAGAGTTGGTCTGCAGTTGCTCTGCGAGTCTCATCTCAACATTTAGACAAAGTAAGCTATTTAGAAATATTGATGAATTTAAAAAAATCCACCCAAAGTTGGTCACAAAGACTTTATGCTCAGTGTCACCTTTTCTCAGTTTTGTCCAAACTTTCCAGACACAAAGATGAACAAAACATTTGTTTTTAGTCTGTTTTTCTCTGTCTTGCTTTCTAAATTAATCTATACTTCTAGTGTGACGCCGGCAGCAGCATCTCCCCCCTCTCTGTCTCTCTCTCTCTCTCTGTCTCTCTCTCTCTGTCTGTCTGTCTCTCTCTCTCTCTCTCCATAAACAAGCCTGCCTCATTTGCATGCCGGCTGCCTCTCTGCTCCTGAAAGCCTCTCCAACATCCCTGTGTGGCTGTATGGTAACTCATCGTGGCAGATAAAACAAGCACATCGGCGCGATCCAGGAACAGTAATATTAACTGTGATCACACCGATAAAGACAGCAGCATAATCTCTTTCTTCTATCTGCAGAACTGAGATATTTACACAGTATTGTTCATGAAAACCTAATTTAGAAAAGAAATTACATCTCTCACCTTCCCATTGTGTGACGGTTTTTCAAATGGCTGCGGATTGATTGTGTCAGATGTAGAAAAAACATTATCCTTTGAAAAGGAAACATATCGTCAGTCCTCTGTGATCACAAAGGCTGGAGGTGGTGAAAAAATAAAAGTTTCTTTTTCCACTGAGATTCTTCTATTACTCCATTATTTTTATCATTTTAATTTAGTCGAAAGTTTGATGGCTGTTTATGTTGTGTTTAAGATTTATCTCTTATTTCATGCATTATAAAAAAGCATTTGTATCTGTTTATATCTGATTTTTGGTTTGAATGACTTAAATGCTCATAAATAATGTAGAATTTAATTTGATTTATTCATCAGGACAACATACAGCATTAACATTTCTGTTTAAATGTGCCAGCTAGTAATTGTCAGCTGCAGTCCTTTGGTGAAATGCTCCTAAAGCAACAAATGGACATAAGATTATAAAACTGATAACCAAGTTCAATTATTTATTAGTCATTTTACAGCACAGGGTTGCACAGTAAGATGCAGCGAGCAGGTACTTCACGGTACACAGACTTATGGTGGCTGTCAACGTAAATACTGTATGTCAAAATAAAGTTGGCTCATTGATTGACACGTGTTTTAGTCTGGGAATGTTATCAGGTCCAGTAGCTTCACTTCAAAAGTTTTGCAGCCAGCTTTCTCTCTTCGGCCCGATCATGTTGGGATTTAAAAGTTGTTAAAAGAATCTTAAAATCAATCCTAAATTTAGATTTGGGTTTCAGAGCGCAGCAGTGCCACTGTCACATTCTTTCTGAAAGGCCAGTTTCTCCTTAAATCAATGCATCCGCATACATAATAGGCTGAATAGGTCGATTGTGAGCATCTCCCAAAATGACCTACCAAAAACAACATGACCGCTGCAGCGTCCTTTGGCTTTAAATCACATTGCTACTTTTGTAACTTCTGCTAATTGGTTGCGCACTGTAAACGAACAGTCTCCTGAATGAAAGGCCAATGCTTTTTTTATTCTGACTGTCCATTTTTCAGTCTTAATACTACTTCACTTCCTTCTTTCAGCTGTAGTGATCAGTGCAGCCGCTAGAGGTGCCACCTGACAAAACAAAGATTGATACGGGTGTTAATAAGCTGCTTTCTTAGTCAGTCAATATTGTTGTTTGTCTGATGAGGACAGGCTCCTTTAAATGCAATGCACTCTCTGCTTTAAAGGACTTACCTGCTTCTATCTTAGCTTGATAATGTTCTCTGTATAGCATTCCTTATCACAATGTTTTATCTGCATTTTGGCCAGGTATTGGAAGGGAGATGTTAATCTCAGTTTTATTAAAAATAAAGGGAAAAAAGGATGAGAAATAGTCATTTCCACTAGATGTCTTTCACTGGAAGGTAGAAAATTTAGTTAAATCTTTACATTTATGTATGAGATCGATACAGCGACGATACAGAGAATTCTAGCTATAATTAGATTTTGAGTAGTCATTTTAATTCTTGCATCCTCTCTGAGTGGGAAGCCTTCAATTGATTGGAAGTGACTCGCTGTGCAGGGGATCCCTTGCGTGACCAGCGGACCTGAACTGCTGCATTACATGATGACAAATAGACTGTGAGCAGCAGCCGGGAGCTTAATGGGACCTGAGATGACTCTTTCTCAAACGTTGTCGGAGCAGAATAGTGTAGCCCGCAGAGAGTTTTTTTTCGCTGAAGGATTTTTGGCAGAGGACATGGTCTTCAAGTCCTATGAGTGACTAAAATACCTGGAGCTGAGACAGTAGAGAAAGCTCTCTCTCTGTCCCTCCCTCTCTCTCTTTCTCTCCCTCCCTCTCTCTCTCTCTCTCTCCACTCTCTCTCCCTTCCCCTCACTCTGCAGGGTGCAGCCGAACAGAGTATAGCCTCTTGCCTTTGCTGTCATCGCTGCGAAGCCAGGTGGATGTTGTTGAGCGCCGTGGACGCACAAGTGCATAATTCATCTAGAAAGTGTAAGAGTGTGGAGGAGGAGAAGGAGGAGTGGAGTGGAGTTAAGAGGAGAGGAGAGGCAGAGTATCTCTCTCTCCTTCACCGGCGGGCTTTTCTGCAGCATCCTTCCACTTCATCATGGATCTCTGGAGTAAAAAAGTCCCAGGAATTATTACACAGGTCCTCCTGATACTCATCAGCTCGCACTGGGCAACAACAGGAGGTGAGTACAGTCAGATGTTTTATTTGTGGTAACTGTAGAGATGAGATGTTGGGTTGCTGATCTGATGCTGAGTACGGCTCAGTTTACATCTGAAATACTTGAAAAAGCAATGCTCTTTTGTCTTCTGCTGCAAGAAAGTAGGCAGAGGTTACTGATCATACAGGCAATTTCTCCCTCTATGTAAAAACTTAGTTTTTACTGTAATTGTGCATGTTGGGGATAAACTAATGCAAAGTAAAAGTCTCCTTGAATCGCATCTTCATTTGGGGATTTCTAACAAGTCCAGCAGTATCTCTTTTGGTTTCTTTTCATAAATTGTATGCGAGGATTGCCAAGTACCAGTCTTCTCTGGGGCACTGGAATATAGTGTGCTGGTCAGGAAAGTTACTGAGAAACACTTTCCTCTCAATCTTTGTAATTTGTAAGAAAGTTGATTTTTGAGTCTCCTTCACACCTGGTCAAAGACTGGTGCTTTTATGACGACCCGACCAAAGCATCAGTATTTGAAGAGTTGGAAAAGGAACTCTAAAGTCAACTTACTTGCAACGTTGACCTTTAAACAGTTGCCCTTGAGCAAGACACTCAAGTCACACCCACTCCACTGGAGCTGCACTGGATGCAGAAGTCTGTGGTGCCACTTTTAAGAATGACTGCATGAGTGGTGCGTCATTTTTATCAGTGTAGGTTTTTGTAATTTAATTATTCATATTTTTTTTTTCCTCTCAGAGGTTTTGATGACAAAAATGCATTCAGTGTTATAATAAGAGACGGGAATGAGGAGAGAGCCGGCTCACCTTTCTCTGCTTAACTGTAGTCAAAAGCAGACTTGAGATAAAAATAATACATTTTCATGTTACTTTCAACTTTTTCTCTGTCAAATTGATTTTTCCTCTAGTTGTCTAGTTTGTGGTGCGATGTTTCATAAGCCTTCAGGAGCTTGTTTTGTTTGCATGTTTGTTCTTTTTAAAATTTAATTTCTCAGTCAGTTTCTGGCTTTAAATAATTTCACATTCGTGTCCACTTTCTCTGCCTGAGTAACAAAAGCCCATAATGCAATTCATGCTGCATTTGGGATACTGTTCACACACTGTGCTGATGGAAATGTCAACAGGGGAATCATTTCACCGGGGAGCTGTTTACATGTGCCAAACACTGGCACGCCAGCAACAATCCTGCTTACACAGCCCAATAAAGTGGCAGATTACGGTAAATGATGGTCTCTAATACGGCTGACGCTGTATTAAAATGTCATCTTAGTCAAAATATCTGTGCAACAACAAGTTGCAAGTTCAGAATGCCGTCTGCGGAGGGTCCAGGTCGCTGGTATGTTTCCTTTTATGTGCTGGGGAATCAGTTTCACACATGTTTTAGTAGATAAAGAGAGCAACTTGTCTTCTGGTCCTTAAAATGAGTAGAGTGTTTGTTAAAGAGATCTTAATGAGCATGAGATGTGTTATGCAAGATGAGAGGAACTGTTTTTAAGCCTGTGATGTTTTGAATCTCCTGCCACATCCATGGTTCTGTTGGTAATGAGGTCTTTCTACAGTCTCTGCTGATGATCAGCTTTCAGTCTTGCTGTGGTGATGTTTTATGCTTCCTTGTCACCGGAACTAAAGGCAGCTTTTAAGTTTTCACTGATGGTTCGAAAGGATTCGATGTGGGCAGAGCAGGCACGGACTGATAAATGGTAGACATTACATTGTAAGGTTTATATTTCCCTCGACAGACAACATCTGCTGGAGAGGGGCACACTGATATTACGGGCTTTGAGAGAGTAAAATAAAGGAGATAAAGAGATTTCTTTGCCCTGAAGTAAATAGTTTGGACTCAGTCAACTGAGATAACCAAAGAAAAGAAAATGCAGCTGTCTCTCAAATCAATAAGAAGTGCTCGAAACCTCTTTTGCCCTCTGAGAGAGCAAACACATAGTTTGTCATCCATTTAATAATCCCTCCGATGCCCGGACCTCTCTCCACCAGACGTTGTGTTAGTGCTGAGCCAGTGCCATGGGCAAGGTCTGACTCAAGCTATTTGTCAGAGTGAACAAAAGAGGTAAAACTGTCATGAGAGGGCAGATGTTTCTGTTTCTGCAGCCGGTCGTGCTGACCCTGCTCTACACTGAAGCTGCAGCGTACAAAGGGAAACGGTGGGTGGAGTTACTAAGTTCTAAGATGGTGTTTGAGCCTTCTGATGGGTGAAAAGTCCATCAAAGGCAGTTTAGTTTTCTTCATAAAGATTCCCAAAGAAAGGAAATGTACCACCTGCTCATGTGGAGCTTTTCTGCAGAATCGTCCAATATTGAAATACTTGGTGACCAACAGAGTAAGGGAATATTACTGCAAAAAAAAACCCCAAAAGAACAGATAACAATCATTAAATATACTGCATATAGTGCTAAAAATGACTCTAAATTAACCTGCTCATAAAAGAGGCCGAGCCTTTGCTGATAACCTCATTATAAACCAAGTAATCACATTAGAGACACCTACAAGAGGTTTAATTAGAGCTGACATTCAACGGAAACATCTGTGGAGGAGGCCCTCTGCAACAAAGAAAAGTCATGCATCAATAATAATCGAGGTGAGGAGAGGGGAGGGGATTGAGACCATCTTGAAATTTAAAAAGGTGGAGGAGGAGGGGGGTTGTTTAACGTGCTGGAACAGCAGTTGGCAGAGCAATCGTGGACGCTAACTGTGAAACTCAGCTGGTAGAATCCAAAATCTAAGAGGCTAATTGGATGTGTAGGGGAATGTCCGTAGCCTCTCACTGCAGGTTTGAAGCAGAAAGTTGCTGCAACTAATTTATTAAAACACTTCCCGACGGATACATACCGCCTAGCAATACATTACTTAACTTAAGTGGCGCGGCTCAGGAATAATTTCTGCTGTAATGTAGAACCTTGTTGTAATGCGCTTCATTAATTTAAAACAATGCGCATTTTGTCATACAGGGCATGTCTCTGAGTCAAATACACAACATGCAGGCTGGATGGTATCTGAATTCTAATGAGACACACAAAGTTTATCATTTGTAGGTATTTGTCTCCCTCGAAAACATGAAAACACCGAGCAAATTTGCGTCTTTGATTCAATATGTTAATCATTTGTGTACTTTTCTCTCCAGAGCACCTGTGAGCTCAGTTGCAGTGTAGCGGTGGGTTTTTGTCTGAGGTCACCAAGCTCAGAAAGGGAATAATATGCTGCATTCAGTGAAGTTATGGTTGGGGAATAACGACGCAACACTGAGAGAGAAACCCCAGCAGACACTCAGCTGAGCAGGTGGAGGGAGGAGATGCTGTTGTTTTGGGTGATGATGTCTCACTCGAGCACTGAGGTGAACGCAGCCTCACACAAACTGTAAGAATCAGAGGAGCACAGACTTTTAATGGTCCTCTTTGTTTTGTGTTATAAAATAGAACAATATTGTGCTTGCTTTTTATTCTTTGCCTTTGAAAAAAGATCCATATAACTACATTCTTACCATTTATCACAAATGAAATAACAAGCGAGACAGGAAATAATCAATCAGACAGTCTGAACACTCCCACGCAGTACTGAGGAGGTGAACTCTGGATGTGTCTGTCCAATAAATGTTTACCTGATTAGCAAGTTTGATGATATTCTGATGGCATAAAGTACACTTTGTGATATTGATGTTTAAAATCAGATTTTTTTTTTTTAAATCATCTGGCCTTTAAATAAAAAATAGTGTTGTCGTGGATGTGCTCTTCTTTAGCAATCTTTAAAATCAGAAGTTGAGTCCTTTTACCACGCAAATTGTGTAAACCTAGATGGTCCAGCTGTGAAATCAGAGCCACTTATCTCCTCCAATTATCTGCACAATGCTGCCTCCAATGCATTTGCAATAAGGAGAAACGCTCGTTGCCGCTGACGTACAGAGAACGCTTCAGATGAGGCAGACGCGTGCTTCCAGGCTGCCGTGTGTCAGAAAGAAAATTCACACACGAGCTCAAGCTCACCAATAAGACGAAAGTGACTTTTCGTTGCATCTCTCCAGTGTGGTTGCAGAAGTCCTCTCCGGGATTGTTATCTCTTCTCTCAGCTGATTTGGAGTCAGCGGAGTGTGCGTTTTAATCGCAGGCTAATGGCAGATAATACGGCTGCTCTCTGCACCCGTGTGTCTGAGGATATGCGCAGGTTTGTGTGTGAACATGATGTGAGGAGAGCCAGTGAATGCTAAGCAGCACCGCAGCAGTAGTGTGTGAGTGTGTGTGTGTGTGTGTGTGTGTGTGTGTGTGTGCACAAACTGCCTAGTGTGATTCTGTGTGTACATGTGTTGTGTCAAGATAACGAATGATTCAACACTCGCAGTCACCAGATGTTCTCAAGTTAAAACTAATGATTCGGTGCTGCATCTGTAGAAGCAAAACACAGGAATTGTCTTCTGTCACTGAGAGTCAGCTGATTATTTATTGTTTAGTATTTTTACCATATTCTTAAAGTGCATCAGCTTCTCATCTTAAGCATCCAGTTACAGGACGCACAAGCTGCCCGGTACAAACACAATGTTCAGCTATCAGACTGACAAAATGTTTGAAACGTAAAAATTAAACTCAAATTATCAACAGAGCGTGATGAAATTATGTTCAGCCAAAAGGGACCCAATCACCACAAGGTACCACGGCAGGCATGTGTGAAAAGTGAGATAGTGAGCTTTTAAGACGTACGTGACAATAAACGTGAAAGTACCGACGAACTGACAATACAGTGGGACTAATTAGCGAATGAAACACAGGTAAACAGGAAAAAAGGCGAGAAAAATATAAAGACAGGAAGTGTAAAACGAAACATGCCAAATGAGGATGAAACTTACAAAATAAGACTGAAAACAGCAAAACAAAAACACCATGATAAATTACTTTATGTCAAAGACGTCTCTGTATTGTGTTGCAGAGATTTCTATTCAAAACTAGCATGCTAACTGTAATGTCCACAGCAGATCTAGGAGAGCTGTGGTCTATGACAGTGTTGTGTTTATGTGGCGCCCCCTGTTGGAGAATAGAGATAATCCAGGGCGCAGGGAAATATAGCGTACGTGAACAGGAAGCGGTGGTCGTATACAAATGCTGGCAGTAAAGAGAACAGTCGATGCATCCAAAGAGCGAAGTGTCTTTCTTTTCTTTACTACGAGACCCAGAGACATTACACTAACCGGCTAGCCGCGGCCCGTCAGGTCTCGTAATGCCACTTTGCTTCTCGAGAGGCGATAGTGAGTCAGCGTAGCATCCAGTCTGCACTCAGTCCAACATGAGAGGATGAGGAATGAGCCAATTCTAACCACCTGCTCCTGGCAAGTAACCACATCTGAAGGCAAGAAGAGAAGTGATAGAAATAGAGGAAAAACAAGAGTTTCAATAGTGGTGTTGCTTTTCCAATAAGGTTTAGTGCTGGACTCGCAATATTTCTTCTAAAACTGGGAGATAAATGGCAGCAAATGTCAGCAAATTGAGAGAAAGAAGGATCTGTGGGAGGGACTGTGCCTGTGTTGCAGACTATCTCAGAGTTTTGTGGTTGAAACTTCCAAACAATAAAGCGGGTTTAGGTGTGAAGAAAGGGTTTGCTCACACTAAAAGAAGAAAAGCTGATTTTGTCCTTTGCTTGTGATGAACACTGAGTCAAACTGACCCATTTTAACATGAAACTGCTGCATAATCTGCAGTGTGTCTCACTTTATTACAAATGAAGCACGTTCATTTCAAGGCATCTGCATCATTTTGAGGCCTGGTCAAGAGCACCCTGACAAAAACCATGTTGGAACAGCAGCCTCGTGTATGAGTAAGCCGGTGCAGTAATCCAGACTCTGACCATCTGAAGTGTTCTTGAGCAGAATTTTGAATCTCCAGCAGCACTGCAGCTGTGTGGTCGATCTGTGCCTCCTTTATCTGGGAACAAATCAATAAACTATCACATCATTCCATTATTATTCACCTGAACATGCAGCCTTGCAGAAATCAGCTCGCATCTGTTGGAGGAGACCGTGGAGAGTGTGTTTATTATTAAAGCATAATAAAAAGCGCTTTCAATTTGTGCCAGTCATCCAGATTCTATCCCTCCCTGACGTCGCCCTGAACTCAGAGAGCAGAGCTCCACATTTTTTAAGATCTTTTTGCTGTCATTCACGTTTTTTTTTTTTCAAAATCCATCCCTGTGATCATGAAGCTTTAATTTCATTTAGTTTGAACTTGCTGTGCCTGAGATGAGTTGTGTGTTTTCATGTGGTGCTTCCTGTCAATCACCGCTCAGAGGGAGAGATGGAGGTCTCAGCTGGGTAAAAAGGAAAATCTAATCTTGCATCCTCATTGTGGAAATACTAGGATGTTAAAATTGGAACTAGACAGATGCACATTTTGGTTTCTAACTCCAGACTTATTTCTGCACATGTCAATAATTCTTGGAAAGAAGACTAAGAGTCATTCTTCCCTGCTGCCCATTGCCAGATGAATTTAAGAATTCAATGTTGTTTCAGTCAGCTGGATCTCGACTGGAACATAAACTAACATATACTTATTGTGTACGTGTTGTGTATTTCCTCACAAAACCTCGTCCGTCCTTCATGATTCACGAGAAGCTGAAGTTTGTGACAGCGGGGATGAGAAAAAGTGAGAGGAAGCTGAGGTGAAACCCCGTCTCATATTTCTTCTTTAGTGTCATTTATGAAAATATGTGTTCAGAGAAGAGAAGCCATGAATGCCACCTGATGAAGTCAAGGCTGCATTGTGGCGGCGGCGGCCGTCGGGGTAAACTTGTAACCGTCAGTCAGGAATCTAGATTTATTAACCCAGGAACAGCAGTTAAGTGATGAAACTGAAGCCTGCAGTCCATCCATCTGAGTTTGTGACGCACTGATATTTGCTGAAGGCCAGTCCCACTACAGCTCCGGCTCCCTGAACACACACACACTTCATTCATCACACGGCTCTGTCAACACCTGGGACGGCTCGTAGTTGGTCCAAAAATCTGTCACAGTGTGCTAAGGTCACGGCGCTCTGTCACTCCGGGTCCTGCTTTGGACTGAATAAGAGCAACACTGGCTGCAGGTGCAGAAGTCAGGAGAGTTACAGATTTGCAGATTCAAACCGTCATGGAGGAAAGTTTGAGGTTTTCCTGAGCAAAACATTAGAAAACATGACAAGCTTCAAGAACGATTATCTGATCACAGATCTGACTTCAGTGCAAGTGAAATGATTAGTGTAGAAATGACGAGTGACGAGTCGTAGATTAAACAATTATTATTTTTAAAATAGAGAAAAAGATGATGGTTAAAGTCAGGATGAAGTTGCTTTGATGTCAAAGTAGATGAAGATAATGAAAAGAAGAACTGGAAGAAGAAGAAGCTGTGAAGAACAGATGGATGGAAGAAGAAGAAGAAGATGAAGAAGAAGAAAAACGAAAGAAAGAAAGAAAGAAAAGAAAGAAAGAAAGAAAGAAAGAAAGAAAGAAAGAAAGAAAGAAAGAAAGAAAGAAAGAGTAAAAGAAGAAGAGGCGGAGGGTGAGGAAAAAGAAGAAAAGGAAAAAACAGGGTGAGTAAAAACAGGAAGAGGAAACTTATGAGGAAGAAGAAGAAGAAGTGGATGAAGAGGAAATAGTTGAATACTGGGGAGAAGAAGAGAGAGTAAAGGAAGATAATGACAAGAAGTGGAGGAGAAGAAACAGTACAAAGAGAGAAAAACGTAACAAACATTGCCCTGAAATCATCATGTGTGTGTGAACACACAGCTGAAATCTGACTGTATATCTCTGTTCCTTCATTAGTTACGCAATCACACACAGTTTCTGCAACTCTGGCGTTTATTTTCCTGGTTGTGTTTGGTGTTTTAAATCGACTTTACAGAGCTTGGAAGGACGTTGATGACAGTTGAGGGCTATCTCTATACATTCCTGAACAACAGCCAATCTGACGCATTCAGAATTCAACAGACAACCACTCGGTTGTTCAGTAGCTGCCAGAATCTACTTCTGAGGGCATCTGGAGGAGTCTTGGGCATAATTCAACAACACACGTATGCGTTGAAGCCGTCTTCCATTTTCCTTTTACACTGTAAATTGCCATCTGCTCTCTCTCTCACACTCCACGCTGCCACGAGGGATAATTCCATTAGATGCAGCGTCTCGGTAAATGTAAAGAGCAGGAGAAACGTCGTTGGTATGAAAGCTTGTAGCTGACATTGAACGCCACAGGACGAGGGCTGAGTGGAAGCCAAAACTTTACGATTGCAACCGGGATAAGGCACCTGATGAGCAAGTTAATGACTGGATGAGTTAATGAGGTGGAAGAGGGAGTTCGGAATGAGGAGAGCACACCTGCAGTTCCTCCAGTAGTGAAGACTGTTTCTAAAACTTTTTCTCTTCACCTCATTTTTAATGGCACTTCAGGTCAGGGTCGTGTACAGAGCAGCAGTCCTGCAGCTGGCAGGGATTCAATGTCGAATCCGCGACTCTCACCTGCCGAGGCCCCAACAGACCGACGGCACCGAAGCTTTTTGTCACATTAATCACGACTCCTCTCGTCTCAGTCGTTTGGTTTTCGTTGCCGGGATTCTCATCCTGCTCTGGATCGTGCATACTGAGGAGAAAAACTCTCCGGAGAAAACAAGTCAGGATTGTTTGTAATGATCATAAAATCTGTCAAAGCGCTGACAGCGGTGGCGGCAATGCAGCGGGATGATTAAGCATCAAAGCTTCCCCTCCCTTATTGAAATATTGAGAAATATATCTGTCTTTCTAAATTAGTTCTTCACATCATCCAGGTCAGAAAAACACAACGCCAATGATGACAAAGCACAGTCGGTCACACAGTCTGAGATCCTGGATATAGAGGCATAATGGAAACCTAATTAATTCAAGTCAAACGTGATTAAAATTCTGGAGGGATTTCTCAGAAACTTCATCCTGAAGCACCTCCCCGAGAACTGAACTGTACTCATAACTATTTCAAGAAAAGTGTCTGTGTCACCGTCATCGCCTCCATGTAAATTTCCTCTCTGCTCCACAGCGGGAAATGTTGTTAAATATGCATAGGCTGAGCTTTGCATATTTATAAAAATGTTATGCTGAGCTCAAACAAACTGCGACGCAAAACAGCCCAGGATGTTTGTACAGTAATTAGGACACTAAGCTGTTTAAGGAAATCGTGACTTTTAATAAACATCATAAACGGTTTCATGATTGTTTGTCAGTCATGTTTCATTTACATGCTGATTTTTAGGAACGTTTAGGTGAAGGGGGATCGCACTCCAGCAGGACTTTTGCCCGTTCCGAGTCCATTATCGGTTTAAGACATGCCGAGTTGACGGACTTGAGATGAGAGGTCTTACAAGAGTAGGGTCGATTCACGCCAAGCTGGCTGCGGTGACGTCTCGTGGCGGCAGCGGTCCCTGGACGACTCCCCCTTCATCCTTTCAAGCGAGCGTATGTTGTGATTGACGGTGTCTGTGCAGGAGACCAGAAGCGAAAGTCTCTCAGTAGTTTTGTAGCTTCTAAATTAATCTTTTTAGTTTCTCTCCCGTGTCCCCGACTGTTCTTCCTGGTGTCAACTTTATTTAACTGTTTCATCATGTTCGTGTTCAGCTGTTCAGCAGAGAGTCGTTTCGAGTTACTGCTGGTGAAAAAACCCAACATTTCCTGGTTTTTGCCGCTTCTTAATAAAAGCTCATAAATGGCTAATTACTATGAAAACTTTAATAGGAAATGAAAGGTGTCATTCATCACTGAATTAGTAGAGCTGTGTTAGCGGGTGCTCTCCGTTAAGACTGTGGGGCAGTTTAAACCAAGAAGCACTCGAACACACCACAAAGACTACAACCAACACCTAACAAGTCTGTATATGTGTATATATGTATTATAAATGTCTATACCTCTGATTTAAAAACCTGTTGTTAGGATTAAGCAGCATTTTTCCACAACATTCACGTTAACATAGCCGATTCTAAGAGAGAATATGTCCGGAAAAATTAGGATAAACAGCTCTAAATGGGTGAAATCATGGACGCTACAGCGACAGGCTCAAGGGGCTTCCCCGTTCTGTTTCTCTTTACGTGCACTGATCCACTACAGAGTGATTTCACCTGTTCTACATGCTGAATTGGCCAAATAGCCTCCAACAAGGGCTGTCCAGCATCAACGGTGGGGGATGAACCGCCGGCAGGACCACTGATACTCACTGACGACCCTGACGATGCCCGACAGGCAACCGTCGGCCTGGTGTGTCCGCACCGTCAAGAAGGTAGCCTTGTTGTGGTGGAAATCCAACTCCAAGTCAAACCAAGACAAGCCAGGCCATCACACATGTTAATGGAAATGCCAGCTGGGTTAGGGTTAGTTTTGGGTGTCCGGGTTTTGGTCCCTCATGTCAGCAGGCCTCCTCAAAAATCTGTGTGACACTGAACGCCTGCCAGCTCCAGACAGAAGTGCTGATCACTAGCTCAGTCTGAACACTAGATCTACCTGAAATACTGCTTCAAAGATCAATAGTTTAACGCATAAGAAGGAGATTGTGATTATGAGAGCAGAGCTTTTCAATAGATGAGAATGTCTTAATGTTTCGTGGGCGCAGAGGCTCTAAAACGAAACTATAATGAAGTGTGACTGCAGCGCCGGTGCTGGCAGTGAAATGAGGCGCTGACCTCCGTGACAGTGGATGTTAATGTGTATGTATAATTTAGGCTGCTGCAGTGCCGGTGAAGGCTAAATGAGTGCATGTGGCGCGCGTTGTACAAAACCTGGATGGTACACAGCCCAGCTGGCCTCGACAGCATGGCACACAGAGGTGTCGTCTGTACCGTACTGTTGTCCTTATTCACCTGCACCGGGGCACTTTTTCCTCACTGATGCCTTTAACATTATTTTGCATTGATTCGACGAAATGAAAGAGCCTTAAGACTTTTTCCTAGTTCAGTAAAATGTATTTGAAATGAGAAAAAAGTCACCTGCTGTGACAAAATACCATGTTCTTGTTCCAATTATTCATTAGCTGCAAGCTATTCTGACAAAATGAAGGCAAATAATACACCACAGTCAGGTTTTGATGGGTTTAATGTTTTTTAAATTGCAGATATTAAATAGAGATTTCTTTGTTATTGTTGTTTTGAACCCTTTATTCCCTCATCGCTCCACTATAAAAGCTTGTTCAAGGGTGCAGGGTCATTTGTATTTTTTTCCTGCCAGGGCGGCGATTTAAAGTCTGTAACTTTCTCTTCGTGAGCCAGATTCTCAACACGGCAGCTGTGAGCGCTTTCAGTTCTCTGTCTGTGGAGATGAAAGGTAAATCTGGCAAATTCAGAGTGAAAAGGAGTTGCGGCAGATTGCTGCTCTTTTAGTATTCAAAAGACTCGAACAATCTGTAAAAGTAGATGTGTTGATGTCAGAGAACCGCAGGAAACAACAGTTCGGCAGTGGCTCCAGCGGCTGGAAGCTTTGATGCTTGCAAATGTTTGAATCTTTCGTGCTGCTTCAGAAGAGAAGCACAGCTGCAGAGACTCTTGACATGCCGCCACAAGCGGTTCTAAAACGAGAAAGGTGTTGAACAGAAATCCCTCTCTGCTTATGCTCCCCAAGGTGCCGCTATGCTTTTGCTACGCCCTTGTCCTAAATTAAATGTGGGCGGGGCGGTGACTACACTTAGGACATGCATCAGCGAACACAACAGAAGCACCGTCAGACTCCTGCTCGGCTGGTGCTTTTACAGCATTAGAAATTCTCCACCACACAGAGAGTCAGCGCCCTCTCACCAGGGGAGGAGACTGCAAACAGCCCGGTCTGTGTAGGACATATAGAGAGGGATGTCACCAGGAACTGTTTGTTTTTTTATGTTTGTAAGTGTTGATGAGCTTTTGCAAAGTTTTTTTTTTGCATGTTTGGTGCGAAGTGAGTGACAGACAACGAGGCTGCCAGTCGGGTGCAATTTGAGTTTTGGCTTCGGGATTTGTAAGCGTGACACCACTGAATAGTTGTAAGGTGACGTGGACACATTTGCAGCTGTGTTTCTGGCGACAGAACGGGTGTTTTTAAGGAGAGTTCAGAGTTCATTTCCAGCCATGTTTGTATTTCAAACCAAACCCTGATGTTCTCCTAAAGTGTTTTCGCCAAGTGTTTTTTTGTGCTATAGCCTTTCTAACAAGGGAGAAATAGAAAAATTGAACCCAAACTTACATAAAGTTCTGTAGTTTTGCAGAGAAGCACTTAGCTAACCTTTATTCTTGTCATTGGGGTGCATTCCGACATGGTATCCGATGTAAAAAGGCTTCTGCAGTGAGCGCCTTTATGGTCCACATATTGAGTGATGTATGATTAGTTTTGAAAAATATAACTAAGTATATTTCCAGGAGCAGCTTGTGTATGTACTGCATATGTACCGTGCATGTTACACTAACTGCACATTGAGCCGACTGACACTTTCTGCCTGGATAAGCTTCAGAGGTCCAGAATCACAGGTGTATTTATGACTGACAGGTGAAAGGCTCCGAACATCGCTCAGTAAATGTTCAGCGTGTCCCACAGGTTAGAACTAACTTGTGACGGCGTGTGACAGAGCAACTTTCTCTGAGTTAGGCGGGCCGGCTTCGCTCGGAGTGCTTTCAGGCACTCAGAGTGTTACGCAGGACACAAATTACATGTCAGACATTTAAAATGTAATGTAAGTGTACATTGAATGCATGATTTATGCTGCTCTCTCGCTCTCTTTCTCATTTAATCCTTACGTTGCATTTGCATTTTAATGCCTGCTTCGCTGGCGGGGAAAAGTGCGTGCATTTAATTACAGCGATCATAACTTCAGATTGCTCAAAGTTGAAACACAAATCAATTTTAGGAACAAATGTACAAAATCAATCGGGAGGTAGATCAGCCTCGGCTCCTCTTCGTCACTGAGGTTGAGCAGGTTTGTTAAAAGATCACTGCGCTTCTTGGATGCAGGATTATGCTTGTGAGCACAATCCCGGTGTGATTACTGCGCTAAGAGATGCATGGCTTAATGTTGTCACTGTGAAAAGATGCAGATGTGTTCAGGGTCCTTGAAGAGCTTTGAACCTGCACAGTACATCGCCCGACTGCTGTTGTTTATCGAAGTGGAGGAAGATGCTCATCGGCTTGATTTAATTGTGAATGTTGAATGTGGATACTGCGCTAATGCAGGGACATTAGTAAAAATGGATGCAGATGGAGAGATGGGTGGATGAGAGGATGCGTGAGAGGGCAGTGGTGGAGCTCACTCTGCTCGGTGTGAGAGCTGAAGGTGGGAAAGACAAATGATTCACAGCACAGGGCAAAGGCTGTCAGGCTAACACTCCTTTAGCAGGGATATCACTCTGTGTGCCTCTGAAATACCACTGCAGTGTGTTAAGTGTGTTAAAAACAGGCACGCTGTGAATGTGACAAATGACAATGCTTGAAGTGCCTAAAAATACCAAAAGTCAAGGAAAAGAACGAGCAGGAGCCAACAGCTGTAAGCCAGCAGTATTGTGCTTTTATACCAGACTGTGTGGAGTCATTTCTGTTCAGTCTTTATAAGAGAAACTATAAAAGCAGAGCCTTGGTCGTCTTTGGTCGTCAGGGAGTTCTTTCAAAGCTTTGAGGTGGGTTCAGGCTCATTATCCTGCTGCGGTCTTAATGCTTCTCCACAGAGATCAAACCTGAGGGTGAAGCATGTCTCTGCAGAATGGAGTGGTCCTCCCGAGTAGGCAAAATCTCCCCGGACTTGAAAAACTATCACCATCACGTTTAGGGTTGATTCGATGCACTGTGGTATCATTGTCTCTCCTGTTCGTCTCCTTACATACACCCTTCTGTTACGGGCGGCTGTGGCTCAGGGGTAGAGCCACCATCTTGTCTCGGAGGATCGATTCCCCTGGTCTGCATGTTGAAGTGTCCTTGGGCGAGATACTGAATCCCAAACTTCTCCTGATGTGCTACTGTAAGTCGCTTTGGACAAAAACGTCTGCTAAATGCCCTAAAATGTAAATGTTACTGCCATAAGTGTCTAGCCTGGATCCATCAGTAATTAGGACTTTTTTCCAGTCATCCACTGGGAAATTCTGGTATTCTTAGCTCACCTCAAGGCTTTTTTTAGGTTGGTGGTGGTTTAGAAACTGCTCCTTGTGACCTCTTTCACAGGACTTCTGCTGATTGTGTTTCTTGTGTTTTGTGTTACTGTTTTATTTCTTTCTGTATCTGTGAGTAAGTTGATTCTCTCTCAGGGAACTAAGCTCTATGTGTGATCATGGTGGTGCGGCCACTTTGGGTCCACTTGAGCGTGTGTCGGATACAACCAATCTAGTTTCCGTAAACCCTGAGAAACCTTGAGTCACGCCAAGATTTGAGGCTTGGAAGGTCCTTCTTCCAACACTTTCATTTACTTGCTGAATCCTCTAACCTTCTGATTGTAATGAGATGGCTGTGGCTCAGGAGGCAGAGTGGTCTGCCAATTGAAGGTTTGATAGTTGGACATGTGGACTCGCAGGGGCTGGGAACGAAGTATCCAAGATACTGAACCCTAGTTTGCTTCCGATGGCTCTTCCATCTGTGTTTTTGAATGAGTAAATGCTGACTCAAAGCGCTTTGAGTTAGTAAAATGAATACAAAAGCGAGTGTCTTTAAAGACATAACACTCCAAACATTGTGTAACGTTTTGTAAAACCATCAAAATGTCTTGTGATCAATGAGATAAGTCGTCAGCGCTCGCAGGGGGTCGAAAACAAACCACAACGACTGTGAGTATAAGAAGAAATGAACATAGGGAGTTGTGTTTCTGCCTTCAACGACATGAATCATAAAAGCAATGAGTGGAAAATGTTCATTTCAGAAGAAGGGAAGTGTCAGATTTAGCTGTTGGCTCCGGTGACATGGTCAGAGCTCTGCATTTTAATGAAGTATTTAAAGGGTTTTGCACTGAGACTGCAGGAAGGAACGTTTGGTTTAAGGTAAGACGGCTCACACTGTTCAAGGCTGTTGAATAAAGAGTGCAAACCTTTTTTTTAAACTCTGTGGTCGGTCAGTTTAACAAGCTTCAGTTTGACTTGACGGCATATAGAAGTGTAGACTGATGACTTTGGGTGGGAGCAGCATTCATGTTATTGCACAAAAAGGTAGGAAAAAGTCTCTTTTCAAGACCATGTGTGGCTGATCAATAATGTCTATTAAACCCTATATGAGTGAAGCCTTTCCTGTATACAATGCAATCATCTTTTCCCAAGTGCCACAGCAGGATGTCCATACTAATGTCACAGATATTATAACTGAAACGAATCTGACGGTGCTCTTCTGCGTAACAGTCGACTGCAGGAAATTTCACGCTGATTTGATCATTATCGCTGCTAATAGCTGCCGTTTCTCACTCGAATATTTGTCCTGATAGCTGACGGATGTCTATCAAAGCTCGCACGGGGCTGTAAAGGACAAAACGAAACAGATTTTATAGTGTAGAAGTATCACTGATAAATTCAGCTCTGAAAAGCATGGACAGCTGACCTCAGCACACAAAAAGAAAATAACTGAAAAGTAATCTCTCATGTCAGAATATTTAGGCTCGACACAGTGCAAAGGAGACTTCAGCAAAGCCTCTGGGACAAGTCAGAGAGATTGAGTGTCTTAACATTTCTCAGGGTGTCTGTCACTATATTCAGGGTCAGGGTTGAGCCGTTGGGGGTCCAGCTTGTACTCAGAATTTATGTCCACTTCCTGCTGGTGTGTCAGGGGATTTCGTGCTCCACCGGTTGCCGTCAGCGACCCAATCTCAAAGTGAAGAAAACTTTGTTTTGTGCTTCATTTTCTGTCGTCCACATGAATTTCTTTTTAGTGGTCTTCTGCAATTTCCTCAGCAGCTGCGAGCCGCTGAACCAGAAGGAGGTCTCGCCCTCGAGGTTCATAAAATAATTTCTGGGTCAAAATATACAGTAATTTATGGTTTCTGCCGTGATAATCGTTTTCTATTCGGCGAGTTAATGCGTGCGGCTTTTCCCACCGCTGGAAGTGAAAAAGGAGGTCAGCCATGTGGTTGTTAGCTGTGAGAGTCTAATGGTTTCAGTGTTGGGCTCTTCAATTTATCTTGAGTGGGGTCACAGCTCTCTGCTCGTGTTGTGAATTCAGCCATTACGTTTAAATGCACAGGAAATTACTCTGTTTTTATAAGAACAGCACAGTTAATACTTTGACATCTGATGCAGGAAAACAATTTTTCTTCCTTCTTCTTTATATGAAGTGAAGACTCACAAAGAAATTGATGATCAACTTGCAAACAAAACTTCAGTACTTGCACAATTCAAATTTGTTTGGGGATAAACTTCACACACTGTGAGACTTTAGTTAGTACTTAAGGCAAAATATTTTACTTGGTGTTGAGGAGGACACTGTGGTTTCTTTGATTGTGCCTAATTTTTGAAAATAAGAGTTATTCACAAAACATTTTAGGCCTAAAAGTAGCACCTAAGTGTGGGAGACCTTAGAAGTAGTCCAGAGGACTCCTAACTCGCTAAGACCTGGTCACAGCCGAATGTTTTGGAGATGCTAAATGACAGGGAATTATTAAAACGATATCGGATGGACCGCGAAGGAAAAAAGGCAGAAAAAAGGTGTGGAAGACACAAAAAACCTTAAGAAAAACAAAAAACGACCCCAAATCACAGAGATGCCGATTCGCACGGGACTAATATTATCACATGACCTCTGTGTTTGGTGAAACGTGGGAGGTAATTTGCGGTGGAATTTTTACTTTACAAATTACGGACATGGCAGATTTGCACGGGATTAAGATCACAGACGACCTCCGCAATTATTACAAATTACTGGAGGTCCCCAGGTTAAACTAGTCCTGGGCGAAATGTCAATCGGAAAAAGTTGCATTCCATCAGTACACAAATTGTCTTTGACGCATTATACGATATACTGGACGTTGTTGAGAAATGGCCCAGATCAACACACGATTCCCATTTTTTTTATGGAGAGTGGTTTGATGGGCTGCCCTGTCACTCAACAACCAATCACTGTTGTCACCGCTTCTAAGTGCGTCCTTATAAAATGACGTCATCCATAGCAACAGAGAGTAACTTCTAGTTTAGGAGTTCACTGTTTTCATAACTAAAAGTAGCTCTCAGTGGCTTTGTGAATTACTTTTAAGAAACAACTCACATCAGCTCACTGACATCTCAGTTTACTATGATCCAGCAACCTATTTACGACTGTGTAAATAAATCAGTTAGCCAAAGTGCATTTTGGTGTCCCCCCTTTATTCGATTCAGGCATTGTGCACAAAACAAATGTGCTCTTTTAGCTCCACTGCTCCAGGCGAAGATGAGGAACAGTGGTGAAAAATTAAACCTCAAACAACAGGCGGGCGGGGGCGACACAGAGCTCCTCCTACCCGCTCCCTCCCTGTGGTTTGATGACTGTATTTTGTTTTGGGTTTTTTGCTGATAAAGGTGTGTCAGATGGCATCTTATCTCATGGGAGAAAAAATGATTTATTGCAAAGAAACAATGGAAAAATCAGGAACACACCCAAAACTTTTTTTCATTTTCAGAGGACATCGAGGGAAAGCCTTTCAAGCATCGTCTCTGCATTTTATAATCAAATATTCTCTTTATTACACAGAGCTGTTCCGCTGCGCCATCTGCAACAATATGGTTTTATTTGGAGATGAAGGGCACAGATGTTGCTGGATATTAACATAGAAAATACGATGCTATGGACTCAAAGTGGCGTCTGTGCGCTCAAGCTTTTTACTAATGTTCTAGATTTCAGTTCCATTAGCTGTATGAGTCCATCGCCGCGTGTCCTACAACACTGTACATAAATATGTCGGTTCTTTACAGACTCAGTGATTGATGTTTTTATCCCATGAGCATTATGTTGCACGGTTTGCAAAGTTATCGTAGCACTCTCTAATTATGTACCACTGTGCAGACAACAGACAACAAGGAAGAAAACAATCCCCAGCAACTAACCTGAAAGAGAGACCAAAGTCAAAGTCTTTGTTTAAGTTCCCGCGACAGGCAGAAATTCAATATTGAAGCAGCGAGGCCGCGTCTGATTACATCTCGACTAAACAAAGTAAAGACAGCTCGAAATCCTTCATTAATTTAATCTCAGCTAGAGATATCGCAGCTCCGAGAGGTGTTTGGACTGTCAGGGACGGAGTCGGTCAGGCCAAAGAGAGAAAATGTGTTTGTGCATCAGTGTTATTAAGTCTATAAAGATCAGAGTGTGTTTTATATGTACAGTCTCCTTTGACATCACTGATCAACTCAAATGGCCAGTTTTATGTAATGACTGAGTCTGCTCTGTCAGGCAGTTAGGACTCAGTGCTTTTTATATCAAGTGAAGACTCATTAAAGTCAAAAAGTTGTTAACATCAGGCTGATAGAAGGCCTTATAATTAAGGCTCCATTAATCTCAGACGATCACTTTTTCAGCACTGAAATCGAAGAATGCGTTCTCATTGTGAGATGTACGAGGGCGGAAGGAGAAAACACGGCGGTCCAAAGCCAGCGGTAACTTGTGTCCTGCGAATTATGTCATGATTTTAAATTGCCTGTTCCCTCTGTTCTGTGATTCGCAGAGGTCTGTCACAGTCCGCTGGTATCTAATCTTCTGCCATCGTCCTTCAGAAGCTCCTCACACTTGTCCGGCAGCCATGGGCCAGGATTTGCTAAGCTGAACAGGAGAGAAGGTGAGTCAAATAAAGTTATTTCTCCATAATAAATGTGTTTGGTGTAGGAGACTCTCCCCACACTGGTGGACTGACAGATGTTGATCAGTTTGTTTGGTTGCATCTTTTCTTAAGCTGCATTTAGATCAAAGCCTGTGAGGCGAAATCTACCAGCGTGGTGCGGCCGAGAGCAGGAGGTTGTGAGAAATAACAAGGGCAGGATTTTAAACAAAACCAGCAGCACACACTGTTAATTATATAAATGAGAGTATTTCAGGGCTTCCCCTGGAAACACATGGTGAGCCTGTTTCTCAGTGACACCTTATTGTTGCATTTCACTAATTGCAAATCAATGTTTGAACAAAGAGACCAAGAAATTTGGCTTCAGTTATTGTTCTGCTTCTGGTTCTCTATAACAGCTTTTATATCAGGCATCTATCATAACATTGTGTGTTAGCTAAATTAAAAATGTGGGTTTTCGTACCAGAATACTTGGATTTCTGTCCAGAGATGCTGGAGAAGCTTGAAAATGCAAATTGCTTGAATTTGAAGATGTTAAAGGTGCAGGAGTCGTCAGGCTACTGTAACTTCCCAGTATGACAATACACAGAAACACCCAGTCAACAGTATAAACGTTGGCAATGTACGTTTCTGCAACTTTACATTCCTTTAGGTTCCATTTTCAAGTTCATGCTATGACATTGTTGTGCTCATGATCCGGTAAGGTGTAGGCACAAAAACCATTTGGCTAGGGTTAGGAAAAGTTGTGTTTTGGCTTAAAACTCCATGTTTTGGTCACTAGAAACACAGCTTGAGATTTCACTATTGCCATCACAAACAGGACTGGGTATTATCCCATTTTTCCTTACAGCCAGCCAGCGGTTTACCGCTTAGAAATGTTGAAACGCAGTCTCAAACTGCAGTCACTGGCTTGGAAACCTTCCTGCTTAACTCCACAACCCTAATGTCCACCCTCAATGCTGATTTTGGTCTTCTGGACTGGACGTTTGAAATAGGAAATTGTGAAAAGCACTGAGCTGTGCTGGAATTGTGTGATGATCACAGTCTTATAGCCGAGTCACATCTGCCTCACCTGCTGGACAGCAGCCGGGTTAACTGCCAACATTTTATTCCGTTGTAAAGTCATTTTGCCCCCTTCAAGAAGATGTGGGTGAGAGGAGTCTTCCCCAGCTGTTTCTCCATATTTATAGAGTCAGAATCATCTAAAACAACTGTAGCCTTCCACTTCAGGTGCTTCAATAATGCAGTTTGGAGTGGAGGACATGCGCGGCCCAAACGCACCTCAGTGGAAGCCGTTCTTCAACCACATTTTCTCATTTCCAATCCGAAGATACCTCCATCATGTTTAAAGATGTAGAAAAACTAAGAATTACCGTTTCATCATGATAATTAAATGATCATAAAGGGTCTGAATGTCACTGTTAATAAGGAGCAGGAGGGTCTCTCCGTCTTATAACACAGCGTGATCTTTCAACAACTCCATCTCCTACTCAGTTATTCTCCCCGTAGGCCTGTTCACATATAAAATTCAGCAGTTTAACATCAATAACTCATCGCGGTGTTCCTTTCTTCTTCTCTACTCTGTGTTCTTTATTTTATTTTTTTACCCCCCAGTGTTTTAGTTGGTTTTGCAGATAAAACCAGCTGTAAGAGGAGGCTTCCCTCTGCTTCTGTTCCGATGTACTGCAGCAACTCCGCTCACCTCGTGATTGAGTTCGCTGCAGGACACACAGCCGACACACAAACGGACGGACATCTCAGGGTGGATGACGGACAAACCGACAGATAAAGCCAAGTGCACGGCCTCGTTAAGGCTGTGTTGTAGGTGCATCTGTTGCAGGTGCTTTAGATAAGTGCATAACACTTTGCAAAACTGGCATGTCATCAGAAGAACTGTGACAAAAGTTAGATTTGAAAGAACACAGTAAATGTGCTGATACGGAGGCTTAGAGAACACACCCCTCAGAGTCGGCTGCTTTGCACTCGTACCAGCCACAAGAATCAGACGGGAGCGCTGTGATGTCTTTGTCTGCGACACGACAGAGGATCTGGGTGATTTTCATCCACCTGGGAGACGGCAGGAGGCACAGCCTGCAGGTTGCTGTTTCCATGGTGTGTTTGATGGCGAGAGCTGTGAGAGAGACTCACCCGCTGTGATCCCTCGCTTCACTCAACCCACTCTGTCTGTTTACCGAGCTGAGTTTGATCTGCGTTAAGGAGGATCAGATGCATCTAAAGGACCATCAGACGTATCTGAATGGCAAAAGCATAAGATATTTATCTGCACGGATGAAAAAAGAGAAGCAATGTGAAGAAGAGGAAGAATAAATAAGACATAACCTGAAAGGAAGGACGTGTGAAGATGTGTTCTGGTCCTTGTAGAAAATTTTATTTTACACCAGAACAGAGAAAATAAAGATTCTGGTCAATGAAAACACACATTTAATACTCTGCAAACATCGCTTCAAAGTTATTAAACGATATTAAATGTGCATACACTATATAGATAAAATATTAAGTCTGTAATCTTGCAATCTATTTCATATTGCGAGGGTTTAACACTTGTAATTCCTCGTCAAGGACTTTTTCCTTACAGTAACACCTCTTGGGTTACAATGCCTTATTAATTCTCACCCTGAGATTTCAAGTGAATTACAGTTTGAAAGTGAATTAGACTGATCAATGAATCAAATTCAGCCTTGAAAGCAGCATCACACACCTCAGATGTGAAAATAAATACTTAAAAGCTTCAATTGAAGAATACCAGCTGTTCTCTGCAGAAATCGCTGAATAAATTAAAAACCCCTGCTCGTTTTTCGGCTCCCCCCCCAGCTGCCGCGAGCGCTCCTCACCCTCCGGAGTCGCCCTCCGAGGAGTCGCCTCATTCAGAGTTAATTTACCAGCAAAATGAGCAGAGACGCTTACAGAGCAACACACGCTTCTGTTTGAGAGAAAACACAGAGCTGCTTCCTGCAAACACGGTCTTGTTGCACTATCAACCTGTGCGTTAACCCATGAAAGAGCAGTGTTAATAAAACAAATTGTTCTCTAATTCCTCAACCAGTCATTAGCTAGAAAAGCGTTTTTCCCAAGTGATGAGTTAATTATCTGAATTATAAATCAAAGTAGGATTTAAAAAAGTCTGACTATGTCAGGGGTGGGGAACCTTTTTCCTGTCGAGGGCCATGAAACTTTCATACCGTCCCTAAGGGGACATTTTTTTATAAAGGTAAGCTGCTCACAACATCATTTTTATGGCCTTTTTAACTTAATTGCAATAACATAAATGTCATGACCATTAATTGATGTTTTAGCCAATTTTAATTATATCCATATCAGTGTATCTTAGCGTTTTAATCCAATTAATTTTCTGTTCCTGTTGGTTTTTATATTCACTGATGTTCAGCAGTTTAAGCAATAGATAACCTATATGTACCTCAAATCATTTCAGAGCATTCTGACGTGAAATAAAAACAATTCTGCCCTCTAATCCCTCTAAAAAGTTTCAGCTTGTTAGCGATTAGCTCACTCACCACACGAAGCTAGCCTGCTTCACGTTGTCCTGGTCCGCTCGCGGTTTGGATAAAACTTCTTGCTGGCCAATCAAACTCCGTCGAAGATCGGCAACTTTATCCACGCGCACTTGTCCTTTCAACGCATCCAGTTTTGCATGTTTCGCACTGTAATGATGCTCAAGGTTTTGCCTTTTTCATCACTGCCAGAGCGACCCCACAAACCAGGCAGACAGACTTGCCTTTCAACTCCACAAAGAAGAATTCATTCGTCCATTTATCCTTGAAAGAGCGACCACATTGTGAGGTGGTCAGAGCTGAGTGTGAAGGACCACCTACTCAACTGACTCCTCCACAGATCAAGAAGATGACAAAGAAGAAATAACAACAGTCAGAATTAAATACCCAATGTCTCATTTGGGGTTAATTACATGTAGCATGTGAACTGGTCACTGCAATAATCCAGACTCCCTTAAAAATTGTGATTTTAAGAGCTGTCGAGTGGGAAGAAACTTAACAAACCTTGTCAAAAGCCTCAGCTTGTCAGCGTACCAGCCTGTCTGCTTCTTTCCTGCCAACATTTAGCAGCTGTTTGAAAACAGAATGACAATTGATGCTAATTGTCAGATTCACAAAGTAAACTGGAAAAGCCCCCAGACTCCATGAAAGATTAATTACATTTTGTGATTTGCTGAGTTAACTTTGTGAAACACTGTCGACAACAAGTTCTTAAATATTCTGCCATTCTTGTTCATTTGGCAAATGTTCTACACAAAGATTTTTCTATTTGCTTAAATAACATTGTTGTCCAATGTGAGTTAGTGAGATCTGATCACTACTTTTAACCTTACTCTTCTGTATTTTGTTTTCATCAAACCCTCCATGATCAACATCTGAAAGCAGAATGATTGTTGAATATTGTTCACGTGTTTCTCGCCCTCTACACTTTATACTGTGACATCTACAACATTGGAACTCCAGCTTCTAACTGTTTAAAATTTTGCAGAGGACATTATTTGACTGTGGGCAGACACATACTTGGGTAGCGTCTTGATATTTGATTCAAAACACTTATCTCCGGCAGCGGCAGTGTAGTTTTTCAACCGCGTTTGAACAATATCGCCTGGAGAGTGGGGAAGTGTCTGCTCTAATGACTACGAGACGCCGGCTCTGAAAAAAACTTTCCTGTCTGAAACTAAGAACATATAAAAGAAGCTAAGACATCTCTCGGAAATGCAAAGTTCATTAAGTTTTTTTCCACTTTAAATTGGGGTCTGACTCCGCCGATGTACATCCTGGGGAAGTTTTGAAACTTCTTCCTCATATGTTGGAGATTCAAAGACGAGGACTGAAGGGGATTTTCCTTTAATTTTCCCAGAGGGCTCTTGCTCAGCCTCTGACTCTCCTGATAACCAAGTGGCTCAATTGGCAGAAAGCCCGGGCTCAGAAGTTCTCTCTAGAAGAACTTTGTCAGAGACGTCAATACATTTCTACAATCTACGGCTGTCACGACAAAAGGAATTGTAGTGAAGAAAGGATGACACTGATACGGTCAGTGGCTGTCAGTATTAATTAGAGATTTGTCTTCAGTCGTCAACGAGTGAGCAGTTTTAGATGTAAAAACACATCTCAGCTTGTCGTATATAAGCGTGAATTATGGTCTGTTATGACTCATTGCTGTTATGTCATTTTCTGGTTAATTATTTTGCTTATACTTCTATTCTTATGTCAGGACACATTGTCTTTTCCGTGTCTTCACAAGATTATCTGGAGGTGATAACTTTAGTTCAGTTTATTGTTTCTTCCCTGGCTGTCTAATGCAGATGTCTCCTTCAAACATTGCTACTTTTTGATTTTCAACCTGGTTTTTTTGTCCGGCCTTATCACTGGAACATGTATAACCTATGACAGAAATACATTTACCAGCATTTGAAAAGGAAGAGTAGGTTTTGGATGGTGAGCAGCAGACTTTGACACGACCTCTGACCGCGTCCCACGACCATTTTTTCACTAGCTGACCATGACTGGTCGACTGCCCAGAGGACTAGAGGGGAGTGAGGGGAAAAAAGCCTGGTTGCAAGGAAATGAAATGGACAAAATGGGACTCAAATAACTTTTCTGAGACCTGTCTCCACCACAGCATCATGGATCAAGGTGTTGCACTCAACAGGCTGACCGTGTTCTGAGCTGACAGACTGCAGGACGCTGGCAGGATGAGGAGAGGCGGACTATGTGTTTACGTCATCGATGCTTCGTGTCCATGGATAGTGTTCACCTGATGCTTTAATGTGAATATGCTGACGACATTATGATCACCATCTTATTGTCTAGCGAAAAGGTCCATATGTAACCGTATGTACAGGCAGGTTTATTGTTTAATTGAGTTGGCCACGGCTGACAGTAGACATGTTTTTCAGTTGCAGCACTGAAATCGAGTAGCTTCATTTTTGAGGGACGTCGCTACAATATGTTGAATGCTTGAGTAACCATGGTAACTATGCAATCATGTGTGTAATGACACATAAATGACCTTGCAACCTTATTGTTACCTTGTTCCTACTCAAACTTTGCCCAAGACTCTCTCCCTAATGGGAACGAGAGAAAAATAATGATAATTTGTTGTAAGTTTGGCATTCGAGTAGAAATGATTACCAGAGAGGGGGAAAAGGCCAATTTTGGGTAAACAACTCTCCGATGGGAAAGATGCTCAGAGGATGCTGCGGGGCTTGTTAAATCATCTAAAAGGAGATTGTTAAAAGGTTCTCGGTGGAGATTTGCTTGTTATGTTCAGTGTTTTTCACCACGATAACTCGAGTGAATCCTTGAAGTCTAACAAACGCGTCGGGAACAATATTTAAAATCCTGCATTGATAACAGGTTTTTGTGGTACGCTGCCAAGTTTGTTGGCATCTTCAGTTGGAAACCAGATCACAACCCTCCTGTACTTACGTGTCTGAAACAAACACAATGGGGCCGACTGGGAAAACGTCCTCTAGTTAGAGACAACCAGCAGTAAAAGAGGCCGGGTGAAGGATTTTATGAAGAGAGACAAGTTTAAACCTTTCCAGATGATGTTCTGACAGCGACATGTCGCTTTGGCCACACATGCACACGCACCTTATGGCATTTTAATTATTCAACCTGTCTTCATCTTATGGTCCTTGGCTCCTCTACTCAGATTATATGAACGTCTGCTATGAACTGGCCACTTTAATATTACATAAGGCTTGCAGTGTTGACCGTAAATGCCTCATCTGCAGATTTTATTATGCAGAGAACAGTCCTAAAGCTGCAGATTAAACTCTTTTGACTGTTCCAAATTAAACATCAAAGAAACGGGTTGATAAAGCCTTTGTGCTCAGGGCTTTTAAAACTCTCTAAAAGTTTGAGTCTGATGAGATGAGTTTAGTAAGATTGGTCCTTTTTAAAGAAAAAGCTGCATAGATTTATGTGTGTCTGAAAACTTTTTTTGTTAATGAGATGCAGATCCGTCCATGCACCTGAGTCGATATGATGGATGAATTTTTATCAACCTTTGATTTTCCAGCACTCTTAACTAACATTCTTGAATAAAGTCACCTACAATTAAGACTTTAATCAGTGTTTAAAAGAGCACAAATACAATTTTTATGTTGAGAAAAGTCAGAACTTTCTTCTCTGGATGCTGAAAAGGTGTTTCTCTCTTTCCTCCTCCAGGAGCCGGAGGTTGGTCTCCTCTCAGTTCGGACGGATATCAGTGGTTGGAGGTCGACCTCGGTGAGCGAACACACATCACCGCCGTTGCCACGCAAGGCCGCTACGGCAGCTCTGATTGGCTGACGGCCTACCTGCTGATGTTCAGCGACACAGGGCACAACTGGAGACAATATCGACAGGAAGACAGTATAGACGTGAGTGCATTGTGTTGTGTGTAGTGACTTGTCAGTCTTAGGAGGAAAAGTCGGGATCATCAAAACAGAAACCGGGAGAGACAAAAGCCTGTTTTCAAAGCAGGCAGTTTGACGTGTCACAGAAGGAAAAGCACAGGTGTTAGTTATAATAACGGTTCGGTTGCATTGATGTGTCCCAGTGAGCCTTGACAGTGATGCACAATAACAGGACCTTGAGACTGAAGCAGCAAAATGGAATTCAGGACACTTTTCACACCTGTTTTTCCAGCTGGGATAAAAAAAAAAAAGTTGACACAAATATTTTTTGCATGTAATGTGCTGATAACTGATTTAACATGCAGTAGTTCAACATCCTTAGACACTGTGCTGACTACATTTTAGCATTCACCGCAACAAAAACAAAAGAAACTGTGAAAGAACAACGATCGAAATTCAACGAGGATGTCCCGGATAAAAAGAAACCTGTGATGGTTTTACAGAATTGTAATATTGTTAATATGATTAGAAGGCCAACACTGGCAAAGCGTAACTGAGCAGAAGACAGGAAAGCACCGATGGGGAAAATATTCAGCTGTAACACACAGTTATAGCTGAAATTTGCACTGGTGTAAATGGTACAAAAATACCAAAAACCTTTTCTGCTGCTCTCCAAAGCAACAGCAAGAATCCCAGTTTGACCAAGAAATCCCAGTCTCAGTGCTACGAAAAGACACAAACACTCTGGTTTTGTTATTTACTGATCTAGTGGAAACCATGCTGGTTTTGAACCTCTCGAGTCCTGGTGCGAAGAGGAAACACATATCAACAAGACTTTGACACAACACCAGAGCGTTCTTCATCGAGGGAATTCCCATCTGTTCGCTCTTGTTTTACCTGAATTTCTATCACTTTGCCAAAGCTTGTGCTGTATCTCCAGGAAAACCCTACACTTTATTCAAATTAACAAAGAAACCAGCATCTCATACTCTTTCCTTTGAGAAATTAACTTTTTTTTTCACCTAGGAGTTTCTCTCACTTGCTGTACTGACCACATTACACTTGGATATGTAAAGGCAGTCAAGCGTTACCTCGCAGGCAGCGGCCGGTTTAGACAGAAAACTCTCCCCATTACAGTGATGCTGCGGCGAACGGCCTCAATTTAAAGCTGATGCGAGGTAAGAATCTCACAGCGAGGGGAAGACTAATGTCAGGCTAAGGCTCCCTCAGAGAGAGAGGGAGAGAACAAGAAAAAAGGCTTCTCGCGGCTTAAAAGCTTGTTGATTCCACACTCAGCATAAATCAGGATAAATCCACAGCATGTCTCGAAAGTCCTCCTAAAGCTCCACATATTAGTCAGCCTAGTTTATTTGGCTTTCAGGGAACAGAGTTGACTGCTGAGCTGCTTCATCAGTCACAATTCCTCCGGGACCTTTTTCTTTCTTTTAAGCTTAGAGGCCAGAGAGTTTGTGAGGCTCAGCTATGCTCTCGCCTCCTCTAATTTTCTCTTCTCTCCTCTGTCTCGCTTCACATCCACTGGAAAGGTGTGAAAGAGCAGATGGAGTTGGGAATCTATACTATCGTAATCAGGGAATATAGCATCCTGAGGTGTTAATGGAGGTAAAGGAGGTGGAGTACGTTATAGATTTCCCCTGTGGGACAGGTGAAGCCAATTCTGCTAATGAACCTCATCTTGAAACGCAAGCAGGAGAAGAGCTAGTAAGCGGCGGAATGAAGTGAACATGTGGAGGGTTAATGTAATAGATGTGAGTTACATGAAACTTTATGGATGAAGTGGTTTCACTACGTTCTCCAGTGATGTTTTACAGTGAGAAGAGAACTACTCTATTTCTGTTGCTGTCAGTGGTTTGAAGTATTCAGAGGTGAGAGGGCTCAGGTGATTTTCCTCAGCCTTGGTGGAAAATATGAAGGAGAATTCATAAGGAAAAGACAGCTTTCCGTTTTTTAAAGGATGGACGGTCTAGTGCACCCACTAGGTGAATAGAGGAGGGGGATTGGTTTTTAAGGATCCCACTGCTGTTTTTTTTTTTGTAAGACCTGCTCAACTCTGCCTTTGATTGAGGAGAAGGTAATAAAAAAGACACAGACGATGGCTGACCAGGCCGAAGGGGTCGGTGTGTTTGCCGGGGAGACTACAGCTCATACACTGCTGTAGTTAACAGTTTGAGACAAGCATAGAGGAAGCAACCCATCGTCAAACTTTAAAAAACAAATGCAGTGTGGTGATTTGTAATAATGTAGGAAGGGATGCCTTCGCCCTTGTTAGAAAAATCCCCATAACCTCACTTCCCCCCTGAGATCCACGGTGGACGGCTGTCTTGACCCAGAGAATTATAACATTGCTTTAATTATATTATAACAAGATAGCAATTGTGTTTCTATCCAAATCTGTGAAAGTAAAGAGCAAAGCCAAAGCTTTTAATCAAGAATTTGACTGTTTCATCTTCATTCTCTCCACAGGCCGTTTGTCTCATGTCCGAGACCATGATGATTTTCTCAGAATCTCACCGATTCTGTCAGCTTCGACTTTGGTGTTTAATTGTCTCTAGTGGGGTAGGTGGTGGGATTCACAATTTGCTTGCTGAGTGAACCATATGCTGCAGGAGGGAAGAGGCTTTCCTCAGCATTTGGAGAATTCAACTAGCTCTTATCATGACTGCCACTGACTTCTGGGTCACTTCACTCAGGAACCGTCTTTAGCAAGAAGCCAAAATGTGATGACTTAGTCTTATGTTGCCAGTCCTGCCAATCAAACATGATCAAACCAGCACACGGCCCACATGACGCAGAGTAGCTGCCTCGCTTTGATGGCACATATTTAGTCATGAATATTTAATGTTCTAAATATTTAATGTTAAAGTGAAATCCTCAATACTAGAAATAAATCTTAAGGGGCTTTGATTTTGAAAATACTGACACACATGGGAACTGATTCCTGGATTTTTAATGTGTATATCTTATTTAACTTTGAATCATTTTAGCAACATGTCAATGGAAGTAGTATTAAAATATGTTGTGTCTTTATACAACTGTAGGACTTCAATTGTAGCGTAAGTGCGGTATTCTGTGTTGGCACCAGTTAATGCAGACTTTTGTCAAGTTAAGTTTCAGCGTGACTCTCTGACTTTGTCCCTCTTTCACTCTCAGCTCCCGTCAGCTTTTCTCTCCTTGCTTTGCTCCCTGACTTTCCCCTCAAACCTCCGTCCTTCAGTCTTTAATCAAAGCCTCCCGTTGGAGGATTTTCTACCTTTGCTCAGGTCGTATTTCAAAAGCGACTGCCTCAACTAAATGAAGTGTTTGTTCTCCGCGCCCTCCTCAGTCAGCAGGAATTTGTGGAGGTTAGGACACTTTTTAAAGCCATGAGATCACCGCCACAAAGACTTCCAAGTGATAAGAATTCATTCAGATAAGACAACATGTCAGACGAGCAGCAGCACACAGCGAGGCGAATATGCAGACGTCCTTCAGTTGTCACGCCATCTATTCAAAAATAGGTCTCCCTTCTCTAAGGAAAGCAACTCTCATGTGTGTTTCATTCTCATATGAACTCACAACACCGTGTAGACATTTTAATGTCACAAGTATTCAGAAAATCTCTTATATTGTGTTCCTTCATACGGAGGTCAGAGGTCCAGATCATCTACAGCGGCGTGTAGCCAGAAAGGACTCAGTGGTGTGTTCAAGGACTTTTCAGCTAGGTATTTGAAGAAAGACATCGCTCAATACGCCACGCTACAGCTACTTTACTTTCAAACAGTGCTGGAGTTCTGTAGTTAAATTGCATGTTGAGCTTACTGTATTTGCATATAAATTAAAAAAAGGATGAAGTGCCCAAAGCTAGAACAAAGTTTTTAAGTTAAAACACCGAAATGGCATTTGGCCAAGAGTAAAATAAATCGCAACTAAAATCAAACAGCCGCTGAATCACATTCATGTGACCAGGCATTGTTTCCTAAAACTATTTTACGTCATTGCTAAAGCTGAAGCACCTGAAAAGAATAATAAAAGTAGATGGAAAGTGGAGACATGGATATGGTTTATAGATTATATAAAGGCTTGAGATCAAGTCCAGCTTGAAGCTTAAAAGGCAAAGTGTGTGTGAGCACTGCAGAGGTTAATAAATGTTATTCTCCGTGGACTGAGTGTGTACCAAAGCGTCTAAAACATATAAAACTACACCTAGTGCTTCACAAATCTAATTTTCTACCTGATTGAGAAAGCGTTCAGCAGGAACGTGGCCCTATCTCCACAATATTCCCCTCATTAAGAGGAAAATCAAACGTATCACTTCTCATAAAAGCCCCGGGGACTTCACTTCAACTTCAATAAAAAAAGATGAAAGAAAATCGACGACAATAAAGATCCAGAGGGAGAGTTTAACAGTTATCTTTGTGCTGTCACACAAGCAGTAAATGATAAGACAGAAAATCCGCTAACACGATGTCGTTGTTTTGGTTTTTTTTACAGGCATTTCCAGGGAACACCAACGCAGACAGTGTGGTCCAGCACAAGCTCCAGCACCCGGTGATCGCTCGCTACGTCCGCCTGATCCCCCTGGACTGGAATCCCAACGGTCGGATTGGACTCAGACTGGAGACCTACGGATGTCACTATAGTCAGTTTGGGCTTTATTTTTTTTGTTTTTTAACCCTTCACTTCCAGACATAAACTGAAAAGATGGCAGTCGACACCTGAACATGAGGGTTACATTCGATTCTCTATGTTTTTTTTAAATCCAATTAAATCCAAATTAGGAAGAGCAGCCACGTTTTTTTTTAATTATTCATTGGATGGACTTCTATACACAAAGTTTAGGAAGATTCTTTAGACTACACAATGCCATCTTCTACAACTTGCATGATGTCATCGGGAATGAGGAACTTTGTTTTTCCCCAATTAACAGAATAAGAACGTAAACTAACAATGAAGTGATTGACGATTCTGGCTTCTGGTGTTTGAAGGAACCCAAAAAAGGGAATAAAATGACTGTCAGCTTTTGTCTGTGTATCACAGCTTCGATGCTACATTATTGGTGGGGGGGGGGGGGGGGGGGGGGGGGGGGGGGGGGGGGGGTGGTGGGGGGGTGGGGGGGGGGGGGTGGGGGGGGGGGGGGGGGTGTGGGGGGGGTTGTGGGGGGGGGGGGGGGGGGGGGGGGGGGGGGGGGGGGGTGTGTGGGGGGGGGGGGGGGGGGGGGGGGGGGGGGGGGGGGGGGGTGGGGGGTGGGTGTGGGTGGTGGGGGGTTGGGGTTGGGGTGGTGTATTTGGGGTGGGGGTGGGGGGGTGGTGGGGGTTTGGGGGGGATGTGGTGTGGAGGGGGGGGTGGGGGGGGGGTGGGGGTGGGGGGGTGGGGTAGGTGGGGTGATGGTATGGGGTTTGATTGGGGGTGATAAGTAGGGATTGATGGTTGGGGGATGGGATAGTGATGAGTTGATAATGGATTATGTGGTGGGATGGGTGGGAAGGAGAGATGATAGGAAGATTAGGTGGATTGGGGTGGATGGTGAATAGAGGGTATATTTGGTGTTTGGAGGTATGATATAGGTGATAGGGACACTCCTTTTGTAATCTGAAATTCTTTTTTTTTGGGGGGTGAAACATGGATGGCTCGCCTACAGTCCATGAATGCCCCCATAATGTCTGTTTGTTCAAGAAAACCAACTTCTTCTTATCACCACCAAGGAGGTTATGGTTGATGGTTAGCTGGTTGGTTTGTCAGCAGGATTACACAAACAATACCAAACGGATTTACTGTATTTGGGTGGAGGATGGGTCTGGTCGGGCTATTTTTCTACTTATTTTGTTAAACATTGCGAGATTGGGCATTTGTTTTGGAATAATTGATGGATCTTGGGCCTTGGCGGAGGTTTGTGCTCTACTAAGTGCCATTCTAGTTTGCATTTTCTATTCATCGGCACAGAAACTTCCGTCTCACCCAAGCAAACAAACCTTTTTCTGTAACAATCATCTTCCAGCCTGTCAAATTTCAGGTTTTAATGTGTCTAAAGATGGACAGAAACACACCTTATATTACAGTATACACACAACACAGATTGGTGATGTGGAGCAGATGGTGAGCAGGCAGCAGATCAGGGTTAGTTAGGAATGAGCCAAGTGTGACAAACTGCGGGAGCCTGGCTGGCACCTGGTGGACAGGTGAGGAAGGCGAGAAACAGCATGTGAAGAGAAGCAGTGAGGGCAGAGGAGGCAGGAGAGGACACAACAGCTGTGCTCATGGCAGAAATAGAAGACATCTATGCTGTTTGCGAGAGGAAGTTTCATTATGTTACATGAATGCATGCAGAAGTAATTTGTAAGAAGTCAAGCCAGTGTAAAAAAAAGTTAATCAGTTCTTCCTTGGCCCCAGACAGTGTTCATGCAAATCCATCTCTGCAGCTAGATTAAAAAAACAAATACACACACACCCAACTGAACTGGAACAGGCAATTACAAAATGAGGAAATAACACAACTAAAGCTATGAGATTGTTGTAAGCCATGTTGTGATATCAGACAACTCAATGCACAAAACATTTTATGGAGTAGAGACGATCTTGTTTACCAGCCGCGACGCCCATCAGCAAGACACCGTTCTGACCCGTGACTACTACCAGTCAGCCTTCATTTTGAGCTCAACTGCACACCTGTAACATTTCAAGACTGCATTTTACTGGTTGTGACACTATGACGTTATCAAAATCTAGAATATACTCAAGCTTGGTCAGTCGTCAGTCGTTTGATGCTACAGGTACCACTCTAATGTCACTTCTTGAAGCTCCAGAGACCGAAGTTCATGTGCAGTTTGACGCCAAGAGTTAAAAGTGATCTGTGCTAAAGTTATTTTACCTAAGCAAGTTAACGTATGTGGATTAGTCACTTAGCTAAACATGGTTATTCTAACTCAAAGTATGATGATTTTTTTAAAACCCTAACAAAGTATTCATCTAACCAATAAAGATCCCAAAACTCACAATATGTGAACTGCTTGTCAGCAGCAGTGTAACACTGCATATTGCATATTCTTGCTAACTTGACACGGAGTCACTAATGTGCAAAACTGACACTAGAGATGCAGACAGAGCATTGTAGTTTGAAACCACTGACGAGCTGCTGTATTTAAATATTAAAATAACAGGCGTGTGTGTTGGTTCAGTTTGATGACATGGTGAAGAAACCAGCTTTAACTTCGTTTCATCCGAAGAGAAAAGTGGAGGAGAAGTAAACTTTGCTGTAATTTTGGGGTTTGTACTGTTTCCAGCATCACTGTCAGCAGTAAAGCCTCATCCAGTAACTGACGCACCACAGCTGACATTTTTAATTTGGTGCTTTGATAGTGACACCGCGGCAACACTCAGCACCATGACAGTCAATGTTAGCGTATCATCTTCTTCAGAGTGACATGACAGAAACAGACAAAACAAAACTTGTGTGGTTTTTCTCTCTTCTTCAGATTCCGACGTGGTGAGCTTCGACGGCCGCAGCAGCCTTCTCTTCAGGTTGAGTCCCAGGCCGAGACAGATGGCGCTGGAGAGCATCTCTCTGAAATTTAAAACCCTGTGGAACTCTGGGATACTGCTTCACGCAGAGGGACACAGCGAGCACAGCCTCACCCTTGAGTTGGAGAAAGGAAAGCTCCTCCTTCTCCTCCGAAAAGGTACAACTCTTCAGATCCTCACGCACGCCGTGACATGTCTGCTCAGAGACATAATTTCAACCGATGTCGAGTGTGTTGTACTTTAATGAAACATTTGTAGATATACAAATATATTGGTAACTGTTGTATTAGCAGCCATGACACCTTCCAACAGATTGACCCTTTTCTGTCACCAGGCCAAGTATTTACTGCATGTAATCACATGCATGTCATGAATCTTGCTGCTCTGATTAATTTGTATTTGTGTGCTTAGCAAGATCAATAATCTATGAGATTGCTGAACCTCGCTGCGTGTTTTATTGCTCACCCCACAAATCTGTTGGTGGAAAATATCATATTGTTTGTTGACCACAAGTTTCTGTTCTCTTCCTGGTACATGTTCTAGTATTGTGACTTTAAGGGATGCTCTGCTGATTGTAGAGCATTGTGATTGAGATTGTGATTGACAGTTGTATAATGTCTTGTTTAGCTCTGGAGGGAGCTGAAACAATAACCCAGAGGATTTCATCTTCGTCACTTATAACGCATGAAATACAACAGCCTGGTCAGTGGACCTATGCTCCTGAATTTGACGCTGTTGTCAGCCTTCTTGTGTCACTTCTTGAAGCGTCCTTCTAGTGCAGTAGTATAAAGAACAAGGAGTTTGTGTCAGGGAGTGGTCGGGCTGGTTAGATGGGACATACATTGGACTTTCCCTCTGTAGATCGAGGTTTATGTCCCGTTTGTCAGCAAGAATCAAGATTGATTTATTTTAAGTTTTGTGATATGTAAGCTGATGTGACTCACGTAAAGCGGCGTAAGTTACAGGAATGAACAGAGCTGATATGTGACGTTCTTGTCAGCGAGATTTGAGTTATGTCTTACTGCTAGCTTGTATGCGGAGCCTTTATTTGAAAGTCTAACTCTATGATGATTATTGTGTATTATTGCTAACTTGGCTGCAGTGCCTTTATTTTGAAAGTCTAGCCACAAGTAGCATTTTAGCTATTAAGCTGACACTGAAGATGGAGGCATAGTGTCTTATTTTGTTAGCTAACTGGAGTTTGTTCAGTCTAGTAGATAAAAAAAAAACATCAAAATTGACATTGACCTAATTAATAATTATGTTCATTTCAGGCTTATAGCAGCTATTTTCTCTCTGGTTTTAGCACCTCCCACATGCTTTTAAGCCCCGCCCAATCCAAGTACGGATTCGAATATAGATGATGATAAAATGGTGACATAATGGTTTTATTGCTCATCACTACTGGATACTAAAAGTCAGGATATTTCGATATCTGCTGACCATTTGTTTGACTTCTCTCAACTTGAAGTGGAACTAAACTGCTGGTGAGCTCATTTTGTAGCTGAGCTCATCTTCTTTTGTTTGTTGTTCGGTTTATATATTCTGTTGTGCTGTTGATTTACATAGCAGTGAAACACTATTCAGACAAGCAGTGGAGAAATATTTCCTCTCGCTGGCATTCGATTTATGTGACACACAGCTCTACTATTCTTCATTTCAGTGGCTTCTAAACTGCTGAGCTCATGTCCTGCCGTTTATGCTGCCTCATATCCATATCCATCCTGAAGTCATTTGTTTAAGAGCAACAACACATACAGTCACATCTCATGAGTGACTGTCCTCCTCACACAGACACCTACATTTCTTTTGTGAATTTAATAAGCATAATTAAAGGTCTTAGCCTGCTGCAGCAGTTGGTGGACTAGATTTATGCATGAATTCACTAAACAATTTATTCTCTTCGTGGTCGCAGGAATGTAGCAGGAGAACACTGGTGTGCGGCACAGTTGGAAAACTGGCTTTGATTTCTAAATCAAATGTTTTTGGAGGGGAAAATTTATTATTGTGTTGTGTCTCTGCTAGGCTTAATTTGGGGAGCTCGTCTGAATAAAATGTGGACAGTTAATGTTTCTGCAGACCACTGGCATGTAAACAATTGTGCTATTATCTACCACATTGAGAAGTTGTCATTTCACTTTCCCAATACAAACTGGCCTTCATATCGGTAAGGTGGAGGGGATGGTGGTGGAGTTTCAACATTTGCAAGCGTGACACCGCTGGATATTTTAAGCAGACCTCGGGACATTTTCAATTAGTGCTTGTGGTGAAGAAAACAACAGATATTTTTGACGGGAAGTCAGGACAACTCTTGCTACGTTTGTGGTGAGCACAGCAGGTATTTTAAGCCAAAATATAATTTTCCTAAACCTAACCACGTAGTTTTTGTGCCTTAACCTAACCAGATCAAAAGTTATTCAGGAGCTGCTCATTAACGACGTCATTATTTGGATATTTCTGATTTGTTCCTCACTCTTTTCTCTGTAACACATCTTTGTGTGCCAGGTGTCTCTGTGCATGCCTGTCAATAAAACTTCAGAAAACAGACTGAGGGGAAAATTTTCCATTTGTAAACCAATGTTTCCTTCTCTTTCTGCTGTGCTATAAATGTAAATTTGAGGCTTGAACTTGATTTGATTCATTTCAAACATGCCACTGCCTTGAAGAGTGACAACAAGGTTAATTGTGCATAATTCGCTGTGGCACAGTGAAAAAGGTGTTTTTTTCTCAGGTCGGGTTGAGTTGTTTTCAGGAGCAGCCCTCTCCGATTTGTTTATGATTCTTGTCCAGGACTTGTTCCTTGCACACTGATGGATTTGGGGATTTGAACATTTTGGTTATTCAGCATTGTCTGTCACACAGAGCTCCTATACATCATCATCAGAGTCTGTGATACATTAGCGGAGAGAATCGTGGCTCTATGGCTCCAATGACGTAATACTTAGGCCACTGATGTACCCCTTTGAAACTTTCACTTTGAAAAACAGAGATGAATAACATGCACATTTACCTGCATTCCATTCTCATTAGTGTGTGCACGTCTGGCCCCCACTGTAAAACCCCATTATGAGAGTTTTGCTCCCCGGTGTACCCTAAACAACCTTCAGAAGCACTTAACAGAAGACACTTAGTTCCACTCTGTTTGCCTGGAGCCGTCCAAACTGTTTGAATAAATACACTGGCCTATTAAAATTCATGCGCTCTCTCCAAATGCATCTCATTTCCTTGCTGCTATACATTCATCATAATGTTTGCAGTTCCGTAGCTCACTGGCTCATAATTACGCTCAGCTTGTTTCTCTACTTTTGGGAGAGTGAGTGTGCCAGGAATCAGTGTTCGCTGATCTTGTGCCTTCTGGCTGAGCTTTTTGTTTGTTAAGGATGAAGGCTTCAGTAAGAAAAAAAAACTAAGTGTTTCTTTTTCCTGAAGAAGATGAGAAGGCTTGCCAGATATGAATAATTTATAGGATGGTCTTATATGTTATGTATGCTTAATTTCAAGTTTAGAAACTCTTAACTGGGAAAGTTGTCTGCATGAAGGAAGTGACGCTGTATGTGCAGTTCATGTACGTTGGTAGAAATCCAACCCAACAACTGAATGGGTTGACAGCCAAAACGTCAGATGTATCACTGTTTTCTCACAACATGAGCGCTGCAGCGTACCAGCGTCAGACGTACCTTCACCGCTCTGAGACTGAACTACTTGGTTGGGTTGAGTTAAAACATTGTGGTTCGCCACATCCAATCCAATCACGCTGTGTTTATGCTCTTCTTAGGTTTAGGAACAAGAAACACTTGGTGAGGGTTAGGAAAACATTATGGTTTGACCTCAAATGTCTCTTTTGGTTGCCAATAACATGGCTGGAATTGACCGATTTCCTGTCAAATATATTCTGTCTTTGTCGCCATAAAAAAGGCTGTAAGTTGTCCCCAGCTCTCCGTAAATATATCCAATGGTGTCACACTGACAAATGCTGAAATGCAGACTCGAGCCGCGGTCGCCGTTTTGTCAGCCTTGTCGCCTCTAAATCATCCCCTCTGCATCCCGCTATGACAGTCAGGTAAACATGTAATTTGAACGTGATATGACACATTTTGTACAAATGTCAACATCCTCACTGGACCTGAGCAGCGGTCTCCTGGGTGACGGTCCCCTGCTTGTTTGACTCAACCATCAAACCCAACCTCCTGTGGACTTGTTGCTCTCTTACACCCCCGACTTCCTCCTCTACTGACAAATTGCTGCCTTATTACTCCCTAAAAAGAAACGGAAATATGAGCCATAATAAGCTGCTGTCATAGTCGACCTATATGGTAGTTTCTTCTGATAAGGACAGGCTGCAGAAAGCTGATCAGGGAATTGAACTCTCTCTCTATCACGCTCTCTTTCTGTGTGGTTCACTTATGACCTGGAGGAATAGGGCTCAAATTCTTCCCAGAGGAGTTGACAGGAGCTGCCTCTGGAGCTCCGAGTTTCAGATAGAAGCTGTTGAAATGGAGAAGATTGATTTGTGGTCGTATTAAAACTGCTCTGCCTGGAGGCTCAGTGGCTGTTGGAACCTCCATCATGTACAGACTGAATGGACTGTAAGCACCAGAAAGCGCTGGCCTGTCTTGCTCCATTTTATTTGATTTCATTTATTCTCTATACAAAAATTGAGAATCTTGAGCATTGAGAGCGTTTCTAAGCACCCACGTATGCACGAACAGATGCTCTTTGGATGCTGATGATGACTCATTCTGGATATAGTCTGTCAGCTCAGCTGTCTCAGTGAATGGTGAGCTGTGTGTCATGTTCAATACTGCAGTATTGACTTACCGTGCTATTCTACCCGGTTGGATTTATAGGAAGGCGTCTCACTTGTGTTCAGTCTTACAGAGTTGTAAATAAAGAGCTTAGTCTTCATCCCAGAATCAACACATTCATGTCAGAGAGAGCCGGCTGTGTTTAATTTTACAGCTCAGAGCCGACTCGCTGCACTAACACAGAGGCCATGTTTGACTCACAATGACAAGCTGATTAGCCGCAGAGCCTGTGAGGCTGAAACGGGCCCTCCATTTAGTGGCTTGTTTTATAGAAAGTCAATGTGTTTTTTTTTTAAGCGAGGCATCTTCAAACACTTTCTGGAGTGGCATCTGTGGATATGTTTAAAGGTTGCTGATTGTTGCTGATGTTTAAAACTCGCCGATCGTGTTGACTGATTTTGTAGACAGCCGCAGACGTAAAATACAAAAGGAACAAAGAAACAATTACAGTGTCTGCTTGATTCTGGCAGCGCACAGAGTTCTGACAATTTGACAGCACCTGTGTAATAACAGCAAGTTTAAACTCATTTTGTCAGTGCATCTCGACAAAAGTCTCCCAAGAACTAAAAACAGAAGTGGACTGTTAATGTAATGATAACCTGTTCTCTGATTTCTCAAAAAGATTTCACACATTTTCCTCCAGCAGAACTTGTTCTGAGCAGGTCCGAGGGTTTCACATCACGCCCGTGTTGACTGATTGTGTGCGCCGTCCTGATCATTTAAGCTGAACAGAATTAATATGAAAATGCTGAAGTGATTACAGCCCCGCTGACATCTGATGAGACCTGTCAATATCTTCCAACAAAATTAGATTCAGAGATGTAGCAGCAGAAGCACGGCGGCCGATGATTAGGTGATGTTGCCTCGGGGAGCTGTCTGGAACGATCTAACGCAGAACGCTACGCTGTAAGAAGCAAAGCCGGCTTTGAGGAACCTGAAACAGCGTCTCGTGTAATAAAAACAGGAGAAATTCAGACAGTTCACTTTAAAAAATTGTTTACGTACTGGGAAAAGGATGAGATGGTTTACGTTTGAACAACAGCAGTTGGAGTACGTAAATGTAAGGTGATTTAATGCTACATGACGCTACTGAAATAATAATCTCAATCTCCTCAAGCAGAAAGAAAGCAACCTCCACAACCGTCTTTCAGCTTTTACATGTCTTAGTTATATGCCTCCATCTCCGCGTCCCCGTCCCTGGTCCTGTGCCACCTGTTGCTGATTGGCGCTCATAGTGTTGTGTGGCTTTGTTTCCCATTAACAGAGCCAGGGCTGAGCAAATGAGACAGATTTTGTTTTGCCAACGTATCAGCTAGAAACCTAACAGGAGGAAGACTTAAAAATAAAACAACAACAAAAACAAGGAATCCAAGATGACAAACTGCCGATGGAAAAAACGGAAAATTGTCTCAAATGAAGTCCCATTTATCCCACTGAAAAGCCACTTTCTTGGTGGATTTGTCTTTTGTTAAGTGTAATGAGAGGTTTTTTGACTAGGTTTTAAACAAATACTTGGTATGATTTTGAGTTTTTTCGCAAGTTCCCCCTGATGCTATTTTGCAGGAACCATCACTGCGTCCTGCCAAAGACGATTATGATGCAAGAGAAGATTTTGGGGACAAACTCAGAATTGTAACATAACGTGAAGAATGAGACGTTCCCCGTCTCTGTCAGTTGTCCGTACAAGCCTGTGGACGTTTTTAATTGCTGCTGGACTTTGGATTTCTTTATGAAGGACGCGGGTCGTATTTTCTGCGACATGCACGTTCTACAGCGCCTCGTCTCAGTAGCTAACGTTAGTTTAGGAATGGGGTCCACCACCATTAACAAACAGCCGGCTTCCTGTACAAGTTCCTCAGAGCCTCTTTAGTATTTTGCAGCTGCGTTCATCACAAACGTCGAATGAAAGATTTGTGTATCAGTAACGATTAAATACACTCGACCTCGCCTTCATTTCCCTGTTTCCCTCTCCCTTTTGACATGTACTCACATCTGTCTGCTGATGATTAAGTACTCGTCACTCTCTCCCTCTTTATCTGTCTGTCTCCTTCGCTCTCTCCCGTCTCTCTCTGCAGTGCCAAAGTGTCTGTCTGACTGATCAACGATGATTGATGACTGAACACGTTTGACTCTGTCTGGGCCTCTGTCTGTCTTCTCTCCCCTGTCTCTTTTATTTCCTCTCCCACAAAGACAACGTCGTCTCCTTTCAAACAATATCCAATTCATATTTGATGATCGAGTGCATTTAGGTCTGTCTTCACCTCCTTCCCCTCGGCAGATCTGCCAACACTTTGGGGGAGTGCAGAGAGCCAACAGCATTTCCTTTGTCATTTATTTATGCCGTTCGATCTCTTTCTCTATTACCTTTAGTGTTTGGTGTTATCACCTACCTTTTCTCGGTCTTTCATAGTTGTCGATGTAGATTTGGTTCTGCTTCTGAGATGTGAGGCCGGTCGCAAGTACGAAACTAGCAGGGACATTTTGTTCCCAGAGAGAGAGAGAGAAGGAGACAGAGGAGAATATATCAAAGCAGGACTTCTTCCCTGAATAAAATATGAGGAAAAATCTGAAGAATTAACAAAAGAGACAAGCTGACAGCCAGAAGAACGAACATTCAGCAAGCTCAAATATTTGATATCAGTTTCAGTTTTCAGGCGTCTGCACTCATTTATTGTACACTATTTTGTTTTAAAAATTCAATATCTTAACTTTTCTCTGTCAGATTGTTCCCATTATTGTGTTTTACCTCATCTAGCTGCATCTTCCTCCTCCAGGCAGGAGCTTCCTCTCCAGACGCCCAGCATCTGGTCTCTCTGGGCAGCCTGTTAGACGACCAGCACTGGCACGACGTCACGGTGGAGCATCACAGCACCCACCTCAACCTCACCGTGGACAAAAACACACTGTGGGTGCAGATTCCACCAAGATTCACCCACTGGGACCATGACCAGGTGTGTTTGTGTCGGTGTGGGCTGCACACAGACATCATAAACACCCACATGGAGTCACGGTTGCTCAGATTTTACAAAATAAAAAGTGGTTTTATGTGCGCGTTATGCTGAAGTTTGTCTCCGTGCAGATGAGTGTGGGAGCAGATCGGGTCCTCGGCTCTTGGAGGTCGGTCGGGTCACACAGAAACTTTAAAGGCTGTTTGGAAAACCTTTTTTATAACGGAGTGAATCTGGTGGACCTCGCGAAACAGCAAGACCAGCGGGTCACTGTGAAGGTAAACCAGCTCCAGAGTGCAGATAAAAGTAAAAGTTGGGCCCAGGTGGAAAAATACCAGAATTCCCCACAAATCTATGAAATCTAACAAGCAATTAGTTGATAATATTTAACACTGATGAAGTAACGGAAGCTGTTAAATTAATTTACACGGGTGAAAAGCTAAATAATTCCCTCTGTAGTGACGGAAGAGCGTATCCCCAAATTGTTCTTGAACTTGGCTGGCACCCTGGCATCGTCTGTATGTGGTGCCAGGCTTAGTTGCTGGCTCTGAGGAAAATGGAAAGAAATCCAGTTTTCTATTTGAAAGCAAACTCAACAAACCACTAGAAACTGTGGAAACTTACCTGGACACTTTGTTACTCCCACTACCAACCCTTGAAAATGTCAAATCTTTGACGGCTTGACAGGTGTTCATTAAAATCCCTAAAGAATCATCCAGTTAACAGTTAAACCACGGCCCTTAAATCAAGCTGCAAATTACTGCTTATTAAGTTGCTAGTAACCGTAGCAACATAACTTTGCCGCATCAAAAGCTGATAATGTACCTGAACCGACCATGTGTTCACAAACAAACTGATGATGTCAGTGCAGAAACACGATAACACACTTTGAGGTGTCCTTGAACTATTGTCGCTTACACTGCAGATACTTCATTTATATTGTCAGCTGTGTACCAATCACTGTTATCTGCAAACTGTTGACCACGTTATGATCGAAAGACATCCCATAATGATAAAAGCATTAAGGCAAAAGAGTAAGTTAAGTTAAGTACACAATCTCTATCTCTGAAAAGTGAAAATGTTATCTTAAAGTGCACTTATAAACATTTAAAGAAGTACAGTTACATCCTCTTCAGTGTAAATGAGACGACGTGTCAGTGTGTGTGTGTGTGTGTGTGTGTGTGTGTGTGTGTGTGAATCTCTACGGCATTCTCCTCTTCAGTCTGAGTTACTGTATATCGCTTTAACTCCCCCGCAAAGAGCTTTTAGATTTGATCAGGTGTCTGTGTGCTGCACACTCCACTGAAAATAGAAACCCAGTAGGGAACCTGGGATGTAACATATCACTGTTGTTTCTCTGGCACTGGACTTACTGTAATTACCACTTCTCAGAACAACGAGCCTGCCCGCAGAGACGTCCGACTGCTCCCGGTCCCTTAATCACAGTTTTATTTCCCGCTTTCTTGCCTGTTTTTCCATCTCTCAGCCCTCCTTGCTCCCCCCGAACTTCCTCTCTGACCTTAGAAAGCTGTTGGGTGACATTGCCTGCCTTTAGTTTGCTCTGCCTTGTGCTTATTCTAAGCCGGGCTATTATCATTATGGTAATAAGCTCATGCTCTTTAAGGAGACTTGCTGATGAGATCTGTGTGCATCACGGCGCCGGCACACAGCTTCGGAAATGAATTCATATCCATTCATTATCGTGTTTTTCCTTCTTTTACGGTTATCATCCCTCTCTCTCTCCGTATCTCTTCCCTCTCCACCTATCTCAGGGTAACGTGACCTTTTCCTGCTCCGAGCCTGTTTTTGTCGCCATGACCTTCACCAGCCCCGAGAGCTTCCTCTGCCTGCCAGGGGTGACAGAGCCGTCATCAACAGGCGCGTCGGTGGGGCTTCAGTTTCGGACGTGGAACAAAGCGGGGCTGCTTCTGACCTTCGATCTCCCAAAGCAAGGGGGGACGGTGTGGCTGTACCTGAGCAGAGCCAGGCTCCATTTACAGATCCACAAGTCTGGCAGGGCGCCGCTGGAGCTCAGCGCGGGTCAGTCTGACCCTGAACCTCAGAAGTAGATACAGAATATGTGACAGTTCCACAGTGAAATGTCTTAAAACTCAAAGACCTTTGTGTAACGATGGGTTTCATTTGGTCCCCTGTCGCTCTAAATTCTGGTAGTCAGGCGAACAAGACAAAATGTGACTTTAATTAAACTTTACATTGTATAATATTTCTGCCCGAGTCACGTCAGAAGAGTGTTTGAGCTAAAATATTGAATCATGATCAGTTTCAACAGTCAGACCGACCTCTGGCCACCCCGCGACACAAGGCAATCGCAGAGAATCAATAAATGAATGACTGAAATTCTAATCATAACATTCATGAAATTCAGATGAAGTCAGCCGATATTTGTGAATCTTTGTCCTCAGGTTCTGCTCTGAACGACGGTCAGTGGCACTCTGTGGAGCTGATGTCCAGGCGAGGACATCTGACCGTCACCGTGGACGGAGACGAAGGAGCCTCCGCGCACGCCAGTCCCTCATTTCCTGTCACCACAGGAAGTCAGCTCTTCTTTGGAGGTCAAACAGATGAACACATGCATAAACAGGCTTTTGTTCTTGGATTTGGCCGACTCATGTCGTTTCCTCTCCTGCTGCAGGTTGCCCTCCTGAAGACAGCAGCCCGGAGTGTGTGAACCCCTTCAGGGCTTTCCAGGGCTGCATGCGTCTGCTGGCTGTGGACGACCAACCGGTGGACTTGATCATGGTGCAGCAGAGGATGATGGGAAACTACAGTCACCTGCAGATCGACATGTGTGGCATCATTGACAGGTACATTTGTTTTTTTAGCTTTACGTAGGAAGTGTTTCTGTGTAGTACTGAATACTCTGTGTTAGCAGACATTGTCAAGATTTATTTTCTTGCCACTCTTCCTTTGTAAACCCAGTTAATCTCCCTCTGAAGACTCTGTGGCTGGTTTCCTGTGAAATGGGGTTACATATGGATTATTAGACAGCAGTGGATTGGATACAGAGGGATTTATTTGGCTCAGCGTTTCCCAAAATGTTTCCCCGCTAAGAAAACCGTCCAGTTATTGTTTTTTCCGTCTGGCATCATATGAGGAGCGGCGTCTTTTTTTTTCTCTGAGCTGAAATGCGGTTTTGGCTTTTCGTTGATTCCTCAGAAAGTGATTTATTTGCGAGAGGCAGCGGATAGCGCACTTTATGGACTATTACAGAGAGAATAAACTATCCAGACACACACACACACACACACACACACGCACATTTAGAGTGGGTTGGCTCTGTGCCTCACTGTGTGATTGAGTTTGGAAAAATCCTGAGATATTTTGTTCCAAGTCAGTGGACAGGGAGTATTGGCAGGTTTGGAAATAAATTTCTTATTTGCCCGCTTCGCTTTCTGCCTCTGCCTTCTCAGTTGTTGTTGCCAGACGATCATCATCACTATTATCATCTTGCTAACACTTTTTTTTTTCTTTCATCTGGACTCCAGCGCTCTTTTCAAAACTATTTCCAAATGTTAAATAAAACTTTACTCTGCTGTGAGTGAAGGAGGATTTAAAGTGTACATCCTGAAGTGCTGAGATTTAGTTTAAGCTGCTGGTGCATTATAACAACCTACCTGCCATAATATAATATATAATATGGACTTGTACATTTCTGCAAACCATAGGTTAATAAGATGTGTACGCTTAATACATATCACAAATATTTTTTTACAATATGTATCATGTAACCTTCAGACTACATGTATATTGGTTGAGCTTTATGTCGCCTCGCGTGGTCAGAGCCGCCGTAAATCACCTCCATACCTGTCCTCCCTGTCTTTAAATGACTTGGTGCCAATTAGCTCCACAAGAGTCCAGTATAGTGAGCCGCTGTAGGGGGGTTCTGCTGCCCCCTGTAGTTTTAAAGCTCCTTTCAAAATCTGGTAATTGGGTTCATTATGTTTTGGATTAACTCACCCATTTTTAAGAAAAAAGCAGTTGGATGGCAGTTGCTTGGTGGGCAATATTATATTTTATAAGGATATTAAAGTCGTATATGCCGAGGACATAAGATCTGTCAGAGCTACCGACACAGGAGCGTTGGACAGAATCAATAATCTGGACATCATGTCATTAAACACTGGAGAAACCACGGCCTCTAATATTTCTCGTTGCTCTTTCTGCATTTAACTAAATGTCAGGTCGGGCTCCACCGTCTCATCTGAGCGTTGTGTTGTGTGTGAGCACTAACACGGAACATGACATCAGACCTTTTTTTTTTTTTCCAAATCATTACAGCCCGCTGGTGTGCGACGTGCATATTATCCCTCTGAGCGGCTTTTTGTTTCAAGAAAATGTCAACTTGAAAAATGGATTTGCACTTCTCCAGCCCCCTCACCCCCAACCCTCGTCGTCATTCGCAGAAATAAGCGCCGCTCGACTGCTCGTGCGCACAGCGAATCCATCGGTGCGCTCGGAGAAAGAGACACATGTTTCTGCAAGACATGCATATTTGCAAATAAGCGCGGCAACAATGGGCTGCCAGAGTTTATAATGCGTATATTTTAAAAGCACAAAGTAGTGGAGTCTATACAAAGTGCTGCACCTGCCTCCATCCCAGCTTACTTACAGATAACAAGCAAAGCAAAGAAATTGGTGCTAAAAAGCAAGCGGTACCATGTGACAAGCCTGCTGAGTAAGGCTTTTTCTAACACCGACTAAAAGATTACAAAATACATGCTGCCTCTCCCTCTCTCTTTCTCCTTTCCGTCTCCCTGCAGTCACAATTCGCTGACCTCATTTCCCCCCCCGAATATGTTTACCCAGTCGTCGGCGAGCTCCATTCATCCCCACCGCCATCGCCCCCTCCTCCCTCCATCTCTCAACTTTAATTCTCCTCCCTCTCTCTCTCTCGCTTTCTACAGCATCTCCATCATTTTGTCTCTCTCTTTGTCCCTCTCCCCTCCTCCTCCCTTCCTTGTTTTGTTCGCCAACCCCCTGTTCGGTCCTGACGCCGAGTTAACAGCAGCAGAGTTTGCTCAGACGTGTTGGAAGCCACGGAGCCGTGAGGAAAACCCACATGAAGTTTTTTGCAGACAAAATCGTAACTCCGGGATTATTTTTTTCCAATCAGAAACAAAACAGCAGAGTTCCTACAAACACGCTGCTGATCAACAGGAAAACAAATATTCACCTGAATGTGTGAGCATAGTTTACAGAGCTTTGTTCCAGTCTGTGTTGTGATGAAAATCTGGAGCCTCAGCTGTTTATCGGTGCAGGAAAATACACTTCACACCGCTTCACACACATGTAGTTACACATGTTCACACTGAGGGAGTCACTGCTGTGCTCCGGTGCACCGTGACTGCTGTTGTGGAGGGAAAGAAGGAAGGAAAAACAAGAGGGGGAGTATTTTCTGATCTTCTCCTACTGTGAAGAATGATGTCATTTTTTATCATTTTGATCTGATTCTTCACAAATTTCTTGAACAGATAAAAACAACAATTATCCAAAAGTCAGCTGATGCGGTTCGATGAGGATGGTGAAATAACAAGTACAGTTACTTCAAATCTAAGGCTGTCAAACAAGTTAAACCCTGGCCTTACACTGTCGGAGCTCTTGTGCTCTTGTCATGTAATTCTTGTGCTCTTTTCACAAACATTTCTGTGAATTTCTGGGGTGTCTTGATCTCTGATTTGCCCAAATTTTTAAAAAGGGCGACAGACAAATCATTGCACCCTAGTGATGGAAATACCCCAATCTTTTCCTCGACCTGAGCAGGTCGTTCTTTCACCTAAACATAACCTCCCCAAGTCAGTAAAAATCAAAAATCTTACAAATGGAATGGGACACAAACTTACTGTAGTCCACATGTAAGTCATGTGTAAGATCCATTCAATCGGTCTTTCCTTGAACCATATCACCTCATCAAAGTTCTCCCAAAACCAATCTCACTCTGAACACCTCACGAAGTTCAACTCAGAGCAGTAAAGCGCCCGATGTCATTGTCGAACTGTCTCCGACTCATCCTCAAAATGAATCATAATAATAATAAGCCTTGAACCGGCCATCATCCAGGCGGAGCTCCCGGACCAGCCGGTGTGTGATTTCCTTAAAGTAATGTTTCACATTCGTACAAACTGCACTGAACTCACCTCTACAACCAGGGCTGGACTGGGACAAAAAATTGGCCCTGGCATTTTTGGCTCAGACCGGCCCCTCATAATTAGCGGAGCACATCCGACTAGTAATTTATGTATGTGTTCCCTGAAGGAATGTATTTTACTAATATACCAAACCCAACTCTAATTATTGTGAGGTGTGCATATGTTTACTGACTTGACTGGAAAAACGCTCACAAACCCTTTCAATCCTATAACTATGTCTTTAGAAGTCTGTCAAATAACCATTGTGGAAAGCAAATAAGTACATTTTCTCAACACATAGTTCTACCTCCTTAGGTATATTCTACTTCAAGCATAATGTATCATCAGCATCCTAAATCTCAGACGTTAAGCATCTATTGTTAACTCCACCACTTTTGTCTGCTCTGTGTAGTTTAATTGATTCTTTTATCCATTTTCTAGAAATCATCTCTAATATGTATTTTCTGAATTTCCCTGATGTAGCAGCTCAATTCTAATTCTCCAGGTTAAAAGGTGCCCCTTCCTTTAAAAAGATATTACATGCATTTGTATCAGGCTAAAAACAGGGGCTGTTTTATGAACTCATGCAAAGCAACTTTTCTTAAAAGCATTTAACACTGTGTTACTCTTATTCAATGTGGGCAAACCTTTTGCTAGTAATACTTTTATACTTTTTTTTACACTTACTTCAGTAATGCTTAAATTGCAAATCTTTTATTCATCATTTAGCAGTTTTAAAATCAGTTTTTTAAAACATGTTTAACCACAGCATAGGGGGTTGCTACAAATTCAAACTGCCATGCAGCCTGTCAACACACCTTTAACCTAAATATCTAAAATGCCATGATGGAGCCTAAAATGGACACTTGCTGCTCATCAACACTTCTCAGCATTGACCGTTTGCTGTTTTATCAGAATAAGGTGCCGTGGCTGCCAGATTTTATTAAGCATGCAACACCAATTAATATTGATACTAATCAATCATCATTGCTCATCATTCTCTTGTAAGTAGAGTTTTCAAGGGGCCTGAAAATTACAACCCGACCCGGCCAGCGGGTTTTTAAGCCCGAACCCGACGCAGCCCGACATACCAGCATCAATTGTCTCTTCACCACACAAGAAGCCGGCCTGAACCCGCGGGTCCGGTCGGGTTTGTCGGGCCGCCCCGACCCGTTGAGAACTCTAGCCTACATGTAATAGAGCTAACGTTACCTCCATCACCTCACAGTCCCTGTATTATCATAACGTTACTACCTGCTTACCGGCTGTACTACACTGTCCCTGTCAGTCAGCAGCATCTCTGCTGCTCCTCTCCCTGCCCGCTGCTGCTGTCTTCACCTTCCACCTGTCGTTGCTGGAGCACTGCTGTCACAGAGGACGTGGAGGCTACAGCAGCTTCTCCAGCGAACATGTCTGTGATTTTAGCACATTTTGCAGCACAGTGAGATTCTTCACTCTCTTAGCACGCAACTCTCTGGTTGCTCCATGTTGTCGCTCCTCACGCTCAACACAGTGAAACCAGCAGAAGTTACAGGTGACAGCGCAGAGAGGGGTGGGGCCACTTTCGTACGATATATCCTGATTGGTTCAGTCCACTGTCCATATTGAAGATGGACCAATGGGCCGTCCCCTCTAAATTGTGCTCTTAGAAATGATTTGAAAAAAAAAAAGAAGAGAGCTGAGAGATTTCAGTGGATTAGCTCAATGTCCTTTAAGAAAATCAACCAATGGGCCGTCGCGTTCGATAAAAATGATTTATAACATACCTTTTTGATTAAATTATGACAGGCCGGCCCAAAAATGTGCGTCGGCCCACCGGGCATTGCCCGGTACGCCAGATGGCCAGTCCATGCCTGTCTACAACGCGCGGCAAGGTTAAAGCGAGTGTTGGGTCTGAACGTTTGCTTTTCTTCTGTCTCTCAGGTGTTCTCTGAGTCACTGTGAACACGGAGGCAGCTGCAGTCAATCATGGAGCACCTTCCACTGTAACTGCTCCACCACCGGCTACAGCGGCGCCACCTGTCACAGCTGTAAGAGCCCGAAGCTTTGTTTGGTTGTTGTTGTTCTATCCGTCACGCACACAGCGTGGGCTCTGTTCCCTCTAACAACGCAATCTGATGCTTTACAAGTTGAAGTCCCCGCAGACGTGGTGGCGGTGGAAGGTCAGGCTGAGATCAAACCTCTCTGTTGCAGTCATACTTGTGCGAGGAGTTGAGAGAGAGTCGACACAAGGAAGGAGAGGGAGACTGAGAGGAGGAGGAGGAGAAACAAGGGAGGAAGATGAAGAGAAGGTTTAAAGATAGGGACAAATAAAAGAGCTTGCAAAAATTCGGATGTAGTGTTACTGTTTTGTTTTAAAGACCAAGTAAAGTGTTCCCTTTGCAATCATCCACCGAAAATGTCATCCAGGATGGATTCCCATCTTCAGAGACTGTTATCTGCCAGAATTAATGTTGGGAATGTCTTTTACTGCAGAACGTGGATATGTTGAAACGTTGGCTTTGATTTGTTGCAACTTTACAGATTCTTCTAGAAATGCCACGAATCTCAACATAATGAAGAACCGTGCGATACAGCATCTACGGCTCAATACGCACTTATCGTTTGCATATATTTTTTGTTTTGCAGTTAGATTTTTTTTTTATTTTGTATGTTTCTCTCTGATTATAAATGGGCTACCAGCTGTGAGCTGTCAGGATAAGTGCACTTTTGCTTTTTATTATACCGGTAGACGAGGCCAAGAGGCACTTTTGGCACTTTTCACATTTGAAAGTGTTTTTATTTTGATAACATTTTATATTTTTGACATTATACTATACACCAGAAATGTAAAACACTTTTTGTTGTTGCTAATGAGCAAGATAAAGAGAACATTTTGGAAAAAGTGCACAGAAGATTGTTTCCAGTCTCGGGTATCCATTAAATACGAAGCTACGACCAGCCGCCGGTAGATTAGCTTAGCATAACGACTGGAGCAGAGAGATAACCCGGCTCAGTGTAAAGGAAACAAAATCCACCTCACCTCTAACTAACATGCCACATCTTGTTTTTTTTTAAATCTGTTCTTTCCCAAAGGGGTTATTTGCCAAATTATTCTGAACCCTGGAGCCTTGACTTATTTTTTGTTTCCGTGAGGTGTTGACTCATTCTTCTAAATGTTTTCCGGCACAGCTGCAGTTTCGGGAAAAGCAATTTTAAAAGGTTGATAGCAGAATGTTGCACACTGCATTACAGCTTTCCTCTGATAATATTTGATTATTTATTTTGTATGGTAGCTCATTTGTATGATAATTGTTGGGAGGAAGCTTCAGTTTAAAACCGATAGCAAGGGGGAAAAAAAAGGGATAATGAAAGCATAAATTACGATGATGATGATGATGATGATGATGATGACGACGATGATGATGATGATGATGATGTTGATGAAGGTGTGCCTGCTCTCCCTCTCCTCAGCGATATACGAGCAGTCCTGTGAGGCGTACAAACACAAAGGCAACACATCGGGGTATTATTATATCGATGTGGACGGCAGCGGACCCATCAGACCTCAGCTAATATACTGCGACATGACAGGTAGCTGACACACACACATCAAACGCACACACACACAGACACACACACACACACACACACATCAAACACACACCATGCAGGCCCACTCGTGTCCACTCTCGCTCTTTCATCCTGCCTCTGTTTCTCGTGTGTGAAGAATCTCAACGCTGGATTTTCACATCACACACAAATACAAGACGAAAAATAAAACACAGACATAAAAATCGATAATCTTCTGTGTTTTGTGTTTTTCATCTCTCTCTCTCTCTCCATCAGAGGACAAAACCTGGATGGTGATCCAGCACAATAACACGGAGCTGACCAGAGTCCAGCCGTCGCCGGGGAGGAATCAGCACTCGGCTCACTTTGAGTACAGTTCTGAGGAGGAGCAGCTGGCGGCCGTCATTACCCAGTCGGAGCACTGCGAGCAGGAGCTGACCTACCACTGCAGGAAGTCACGCCTCCTCAACACGCCGGGTGAGGCTTGTTGGTATTCTGTGACACCAGGTAGAGATTATTTAAAACAGATGGTTCTACAGTACGAGCAGGAACCGGATGGACGAGGATCACAGTGAAGGCCTGCTGCTGCCTGATCCGTGTCACTGATCAAGTTGTGTGTGATCTCGATGTGACCAGTTGTCTGATTTTTATGTTCACTCCTAACGAGGGATTACTGCTCAGCTTTGAAAACAGATGTATAATGTGGAATGATATTCTGTAGGGAGCTCTCTGAAGCCGCGATGATTCAGCGCTTGAGCGGGATTAAAGGAAATGTGTGATCCAGAGTTCATTTTCCATAATCATCTTTTGTCCGACAGAAAAGCTCCCAATGTAAGTCAATTAGGAGTTGAAGTGAGAGGAATGGGTGTATCTGTGTGTTGCAGACGGCCCTCCTCTCAGCTGGTGGGTTGGAGGTCCAGGTGGAGGACAGGTGCAGACGTACTGGGCCGGGGCTCCACCAGGAAGCCAGCGGTGCGCCTGCGGCCTGCAGGAGAGCTGTGTGGACCTCAAACACCACTGCAACTGTGACGCGGACCGCACTGAATGGTACTGTGTGTCTCTTACTGCAGCTGATGGAAATGAAAATTAAACTACTCAATCTTATTTTGCTTTTTTTTCTGCGTCATCCTCTCACTTCCTTCCAGGGCTAACGACTCGGGCCTGCTGACCCATAAAGAGACGCTCCCTGTCAGGTCTCTGGTGCTGGGTGATGTCCATAGACCCGGTTCAGAGAGCGCGTACAAAGTGGGGCATCTGCGTTGCCATGGAGACAGTAAGTTGGGGTCCAGAGCCGTTAATGTCACGTTGCACATGTGTAAGAACTGTAGAGTTGTAAAAGCTGAATTTTAAACTAAAAACTTTCTCTGTATTCACAGAAAATGTCTGGAACGCTGCGTTTTTTGACAAGGAGACGTCTTACCTCCACTTTCCCACATTCCACGGAGAGCTGAGCGCCGACATCTCCTTCCTGTTTAAAACCACCTCGTCCTCTGGGGTCTTCCTGGAAAACCTGGGCATCAAAGACTTCATTCGGATCGAACTCAGCTGTGAGTAAAGCGCTCAGGTTAGATGTCTAATCTGGACTTCAGCAGGATGTGAAGTGCTACCTGAGGATCATCCTTTTTAAAGTTTCTTCTGGATTGAACTCAGCTGGAGGTGATGCCTCTCTCCGGGACTTCCACCTCAGACCCAAAACTTCTCCCGCATCGCTTCCATTTAGTTTTCCTCTTGTGGGAAATCATTGCAGTGGTATTGCATTACATTTCCAGCTAGTTAAGTGGTTGGCCAAGTGGTGCTTTTCTTAATATATGTGAAATTGAACCTAAACAAAAGTTGCAGGACTTTCTTTGCTAACATGTTTTCTGGCGACTGGGTTGAAATCACTTCACGTTCATCCCTCACACAGATGGATGAAACTGTTCCAGGGAGTGATGGCTCAGTAAAGTGGAATAAAACAAGTGACAGCAGAAGGTTTGAGAGGATAAAAGGTACTTTATACTCTGGAAATCAATGAGTAAACCACCCAGGTTCAGTGTTTTTGCAACAAGGCAGTGTTTTGTTGTGTGTGTTTGTTGAAAACACCTGGCCTGACAAACAAGCGAGGAACAGACTGGAGGGAGATACAGAAAACAACATGAATAGATTTATTGATTGCGTACAGTTAACCTTGATTTCCTTCCTCCCCCCACGCAGCCTCCACCGAGGTCCTCTTCTCCTTCGACGTGGGTAACGGTCCGCTGGAGGTTCGTGTTGAGGCCGGCTCCCCGCTGAACGACGACAGGTGGCATCGCATCCGAGCCGAGCGGAACGTTAAAGAAGCCTCGCTTCGCCTGGATGAGCTCCCCGCTGCCACGCAGGAGGCTCCAGCTGACGGGCACATCCACCTGCAGCTTAACAGCCAGTTATTTATAGGTGAGTGTGTGTGTGCGTGTGTGTGTGGCTGTGACATGACTGCTGCTCAACAAAACAGCCCAGACTCCCTTAAAAAATTATGGTATTTTGTGGATTCTTGAGTTGAGGAACATTTGTAAACTTCAGAGAATGATGTCTGCAACAAATTCTTAATTATTTGTACTCTCTTGTAATTTCAGCATGTGTGATACACTATATTAAGTCAAAAATATGATGTCAGGTTGTGTTGGTTTGTTGCAGAAGTGGTGATAAAATCAATGCTTTGGTAACAGCAGAACATCTGCACAGATGATCTTACCGTATATCTTTCATTTCCGATTAATTTCCTTCCTGCATCGCTTTAATATTTCACGCTGTGCAGTTGTAACGCAACTTTTGGCACTTTTATCGACAAAAAAGAGATTTAGTCAGCACAGTCTTGTTCATTTTAGCTTTCTCGCCTGCTCACTCTCTAAATTTGAACAACAACTACAAACTAATATCTGTATTGGCGTTGTGTTGTGTAGAGATCACAGCACGTTTCACAGATTGCATTTACACCTCAAGCATTGCACCTTGTTTTAACATGTACTTTTCCTTTTTTCTTAATCAAATTTTAATACCAGCTGTCAGTGGGGTGTTGGTGTCAGCGGCTTTTTCTCCTTATAGACTTCTTGAATTGTTGCACTACTCTGTCTTTGCCTTCGTCTTACCATCCTTCTCTTTCTGCACCGGTATGACCAACAAAAACAATTTCATCGACCCCTCGTGGTGGTTTAACATCTTTGTGTCCTTCTGAAAAATATCAGATAGTCACAGAAACTAAACCCTTCAGCAAAACTCATCACCCATCCCAGCTCATCCTGCACAGTGCTGTCTCCGGTTATTGATCCACGTTGAAACTGACAATAAATCCACCTTTAACAATCCTTGTTCCTAAACCCCAACAATGTGTGGTACACAGCCGGACTTTGTGGAAGTAATTCCTTTATAAACACTCAACAGACTGACAGAAAATCCTCACAAATTGATAGAAAACACCTTCAGCTGATGCAGTGAAAAGTTCTGTTTTTAGTTTAAATTCCTTCCAGTAACCTTGGTACAGTTTTTGGACCCAGTCCATTAGTTCAGGAAGTCCTTTCCTGACAGCTCCAGATGAAACTCTGGACCCTGATATGAGCCTCATCATCTCCGCAGTCTTGGAAAGCTGTTTATCTCATCACGAGAGTCTCGAGGTTGCCAGTTTGGCTCTCTGAGACAATTATAATGTTGCAGAGCTTGAACTCTGCGGGCAGCTGAAGGTTGTAATTCGAGGAAGTCAGAAAACAATAACTTTTTGAGTTAAGAGTCTGCCCGAGAAAAGGGAGAAAATGTTTTCCTGTAGCAGTCAGCGAGTGCAGCAGGACGAGCAGACTGTCACTTAGATTGACAGCTCGCCAAATTTCCGCAACTCAACGATCAGCAGGTGCTCGGCTGACAAACAGAAAAGCCGACTGCATGAATATTTCACCTGCCAGTTTGTGTTTCAGTGTGTTTCATCACCTCGTCATTTGAAAACACCGGTATGAGGACGGCGACAAATTCTCTGGAGGTGCAGAGTGCTTTCGGCGATTAGAATTATGATCAGGTATCAGTCAGCGTCACGTCCACATTTGATCACAGAGATGGTGTGATTTGCTTTTCATTCATCGCTGCAAGACTCTGAATAAAAGGTCTGCATTTGTTTTTGTTGAACTTGTCAAATTTAAAAGTATGCTTTCAAAAGTTGCCTGCGTTAATGACAAAAAAATGATAGGTATTGCATGTGTAGCCTAGACGGATATATAAGACGAGACGTCTTCCTGCCTGCTGAAGTTGATCCTCTGTGTGTCCTCAGGAGGCACGGCGTCCAGGCAGAAGGGCTTTCGAGGTTGTATTCGCTCTCTGCAGCTGAACGGTGTCACCCTGGACCTGGAGGAGAGGGCGAAGATCACCCCCGGGGTTCAGGCCGGATGCCCGGGTCACTGCAGCAGCTACGGTTCCCTCTGCCAGAACCAGGGTCGATGCGTGGAGAGACCCAACAGCTTTTCCTGCAACTGCGGCCCGTCTGCTTACACCGGAGCCTTCTGCGACAGAGGTACGTCTTATGACGTTGGTCGATTCTAAATCATTCTGATAGGATAGTGCAATGAAAAGACAAAACAAACAATGTTGTAGCTTTAAGTCAAGTTGTTCTTACATTTCAGCGCCTAGATCCCAAAAACCTGCACAGGTAACAATGGAGTTTCAACACTGAGCTGGTGTGATTTTGGAACCTAACGTGCGGATACCAAACTGAAGATACTAATGTTTTAAACCTTTAATACCCAAAATATAGGAAGCTATTTTCAGCCGAAGTAAACGGCACGAGTTTGCGATTAGTATTATCGAGGTTTAGGAGGTTAAGCTGGTGCAGCGCCATGCAGAAATAATTTACAGAGGGAATATCAGAGGTTAACAATCAGTCCGCAGTGAAATGCACAACTGAACCACGAGGACTCGGTCGGCAGCTTTCGGCCAGCTGCTGACCTACAACATGGCTGCCTGAATATGTGTTCGAGTGCAGCACCTGAAAGTGGTCTATAAATAAAACACACACACACACTTAGATCACAAACGCTAACACATTAAAGCCTTGGAGCTACACCAACACACAGGTACAATAGCCTTAAAGCCATTATCACAATAAACAGAGCTGCTAATCATCCTGATCGTGTGGGAAAAGTGATTTATATCTTATAGACATTTATATTCTGTGGTCGGCTGACCATTTATCTTGTTTTGACCTTTTTCTTCCACGTCTGCAGACGCCTGAATGTCTCCAAATCTTTCTTATTTGTGTTGTTACAGTCCGAACAATCACTGAAAATGTTTTGCTAAACACGGAGGTTAATATATTACAATTAAGTTTCTGAAAACGACTGAGAGTTTCTCAAATTGTGTCATGAAATCGTCACAATCTCATACAGTTGTTGTGAGAGCACACACCTAGACTTACTCACGGCACTTTGTCACAGGAACATCGGATCGTTACACAGTAACACAGTAACACAGTAACACGGCCTCGTGTATGTTTTATAATTAACAACCCAACCTGTGTCGTCTGCTGGAGCTCCAGAGTTTTATCTGTGACGGAAATCACAACTCCGACACACAACAGTGATATAATTAGCAGCCATATTTTTTTTATTGTTCCTTTCAGCTGTCAGTCGCTTTTTTTTTTTTTCTGCGGCGGCTTCTTCTCCTGCTCACTAATTAGGCGTTGTCGCTGCAGCTGAGGCGCTGCTACAGTCCAGGCCCCTACAGGATTAGCTGCTACTTAGATGCAGTGTGGAGACATAGAATATGCTATTACTAATATATATTCACATTTAAATGCAAATCATTCTGTCATGTGAGATGTTAAGTGGGTGTACGCGCGAGGATGAAAAAAGTTTTTTATAACAAGCAGAATCTGTAAGGAAAGAAACTTTCCCGTCAGTCTTTCAGCGGCCAAATGTAAAATCCATTCATCACGTCTCCCCTCGCCGTAGAGGTTTCAGCCAGCTTCAAGCCGGGAACATCCATCAGCTACACCTTCAAAGAGCCGAACAGGAGCAGCAGCGCCCTGCCTGACACGACCCTGAGAGCAGAGAACATCTCCCTGAGCTTCAGGACCAGCCAGAGTCCGGCTCTGCTCCTCTACGTGGGCTCGTACCGCAGGGAGTACCTGGCTCTGCTGCTCAACAAGCACGGTGAGCATCGGGCCCTGTGTGTGTGTGTGTGTGTGTGTGTGTGTGTTTGTTTGTCGTCCTTGAGATCCCTTTTCTCTATGAGGGCCACAAATGTGCAAGATACCGTCATGAAACTTGAAAGGTGTGAGATGAGATCAAAGATGTCAGCCATATTCGAAGATGGGTGTCATCAGATTAAGGGTGCTGGAAGTAGTGAGGAAGTAGGAAAGTGCTCCCTACGTTTCCCCCGGTCACAGTTCCAATCATCCCCGTCCACTCAGATGTTGCCGGTGTTGTTTTCACCTTGCCTTACTTGACTCTAAACAGATTTTGTCAGAGTAAAAGCATTACAGCTGTGCAGGATGATGTCCAGAAGGCTTTTCTTCTTCTACTGTACCCATTTATGGAATGTAGTACATTTACTCATACAATTTACTTAAGTACAATGTTCAGGTACTTGTAGTTTACACAAGTATTTCCATTACATTACATTCATTTGATAACTTTAGTGACTTCGGAGACAACACGCTGCATCAGAGCCAAAGTAGCGTATTTATAAATGTATTGATTTTATTCACAATCAATCGACATACAGTGTGTACAGACATGTCAGTATATGTGTAACTTACATTTACTACACACAAAACATACAGTACATATTTTTATTAGACACTTTTCAACTGTTATTCAAGTATTCTGGGTGACTCTCACTTTTACTATAGTAACATTTTAACACGATATCTTTACTTTTACTCAAGTGTGAGTTTTGGTTACTGATTCTACTCCACAAACAAACTCCACAGATTTTATAACCTTGTTATTCCTGCTGTCAGCTTCACTGTATTTCCCTGTTACAGTATGGAATCCATAATGTGCACGGTGATGTCACATTCAGGGTTTTGTCTCCCACAATTCAATGTGCTAGAGGGTCCATAGATCCACGTTTTAATCGGAGCCTCTCTAAAACAGTTCCAATAAAAACGGAACATTACGACCTCCATGAAGTGAAGATTTACGGCAGGACTGTTTCATTAGAGTGCACTCGTTTTGGCTCGCTGTGCCTAATAAAGTGAGAGTGAGTGTGAAGATATAATTACTAATTAAATGAAACAAGCTAACAGCTTTTTATTCAGCACCTTATTAAAATAACAGGTTTAATTGCATTTTCAGAGCAGGTAGACATATTTTCACTGCATGTTTTTATGATGCTGCAGCGATCAGACGCCTCTTGACCACGACGTCCTCTTCGCTGAAAGCAACCCTCCTCTCATCCTTCACCTCTTCTTCTCCTTGACTCCTCCAGCTCTCCTTATCATTCCGTTCATCTGGTCCTCCTCTCCTCTGCTGTTATACAATTCACTGTTTAAACAACTTCTAATGGGTTCAGTCAGAAGAAGAGCAAACGGGGTCATTAGCAGTAAATAGACTGTGAATAGGCCGCTGTAATAACCCAGACTGCGGGTTAACCAGGATGATGATGATGAGGTGTTCGGCAGGTTGCTGCATTAACACAGAAGCACGAGTTCATCAGACTCTCAGGAGCAGATTTGTTTTTGGGGAAAAAAAACTCTGCGAGCATCTCGGTCGATGCTCTGCAGCGAGAGAAGCTGTAACCTTCACATTTTAAGCAAACAAACTGTGCACTTTGGACTGAATTGGCGATTTCTTTCATGTCTTTAAAGCCTCATTTATTTTTCTTAGCATCATGAAAAGCACAGAAGATGTAAAATGCCCCTTCAACTCATTTTGACATAACGTTCAAATCATCGAAGAGGATTGAAGATCTGTGAACCTGAGCGGCTATAAACACATTCTCTTATGTTTAAGACTCACTCATGTCCTCATTAAACTAAAAACGGCTTCAGTAGGAAAACAAGAACAAGTGAAACTCTGACGTTGTGTGAAAAGTTCAGCCATCACCAGCTTCTCACCAGCCCACGAGCTTGTTGAGACTATCAGCTGTCCGTGTGAGGATGCTGCAAGACGCTGACTCTCTCCTCTAATAAGTATAGGTGGTAAAAAAAAAAAAAAGGCAAGCGTTAAAGAACAATTAGCTGGTTGGAAAAATATGATTAATGTATGATGTAAAAGTTTAATCTCTAGTTCTGCTCTCTCTTTCTGCCTCTTCTGTATATATTGAACCTCTTCTATTCAATCACACTGTGGCCTGAACAGGAATACATGCATTTACAATTATCATCCAAGATATGCTCGTATGAATAAGTCAAAACATTTTAACACGCACTAGTTATTATGCATTAGCGCTGTAGAATGGAAAATATACGTTTTCTTATGTGTCTCATCACCCACGCGGACATGACGGGGTTTTCATGCGACGTGATAATCATACTGATTAACTTGATTCTGAGGGACGTCACTGGCAGCACTTGGCACAATACTGAATACTTTCCGGTTTGTTCTTCGGCTGCTGACACTCTCTGAAATAAAACATCTCTGTTGAAAAGCAGATGATGGGTGAGAGGGCGGCTGCAGCAAACTTTAGCACTCCTTTTCTTTTTCTTTGTTATAAAGTGGGTGGCTTTTATCCACCTGAAATGCTCATTGGAGAAGTTAAAATCTTGAATATTCAAAGTGTTAAATTAAAGCAAAGAAGTTTAAGTACCTCCTGGGTCTCGTTCACACGAGATGGACAGCTCGGTTCAGTTGGGCGCGGCGTCGGCAGTATTGTGGGCGGAGCTCTTCGATTTATCAATCTATGTTCTGACCCTCACCTTCAGTTTTGAATAGTGACTGAAAGAATCACACTGTGGATACACGCGGCTGAAATAAGTTTCCTGGAGCTGGAAGTAGAGTCACTGCTCCGCCGTGTCGAAAGGCTGTTTGGTCATCAGTTTAGGATTCGTCCTTCGTGCCCCATTTTAGTTTTATTGGCACGACCGACCAGAAGGAGACCCTGGGGCAGAACCAGAACTAGCTGGAGGGATTATATACCTCATCTGGTCTTGGAACCTTTTAGGATTCCCCAGGAAGGAGCTGGAAAGCAATGCTGGGGAGGAACCCAAATTTCTTCTGTCAGTCTCCATGTATTATTCCCTGAGAAAGTTATCGATATCTCGCCATGTCAGAGAAAGTCAGAAATAATCCCTGCATCTGCCCCTTATTCCAAACTGCACCAACAGTTAATTGGGTCCATTTTGGTTAATTTCCAGGAAATCTGTCTGTAGTTTTTCTGTCATCCTGCTGACAAACCAACCGACATACAGACAGACACAGGTAAAAAACATTACCTCCTTAGTAGAGGTAATAAAAAGCGTCACTGGTCTGTTGTCTGTTTGAGTCACACAGGAACAAACCAGTGTTGTGTTTTTTGGTTGGTTTGTGTATGCAGACAAGTTGGAGGTGAGGTACCGACTGGACGGCACCAAAGACGCCGAGATCCTGAGAAGCAAAGCGAGGAACCTCGCCAACGGACAGCTTCATGCTGTCACCATCAGCCGACTGGCAGACGCTGTCTCTGTGCAGGTAACACACACACACACACACACACAATAGACTGAAATATACCTTCCAGTCAGTACTAAGCCCTGAGTCACATTGGTTTTCATCCTCCCTGTCAGTCGACTTCAGTGAGGAGCTGATAATAAAGGCTGAGCTGTGGTGAAACATGCTGGCGGCTGCTCAGAAACACCTCAGAGAAGTGATTTTGTTTCTCAAAACTTCAGAGAGACTTTCTCTGCTAGATTTGAGTTCTCCATCCCCCTGCACAAAATGCTCAATTGGTTTTTCAGGCTCAGATAAACATACAAAGTTTCTGCAATCATGAGGAAAATCACAAAACCAAAGGTGTCCCGTTGTGTAATCGGTTTCTACGCTTTGATTTATTTACCTTCCTTCGATTGTCGACGTGTACTTTCTCTTCAGCATCTGATAAACTAAACTGAAACTTTACATTTTTTTTTATTCTCAGATTGACCAGAACGCCAGAGAGGACTTCAACGTGACGTCTGATGTAGAATTCAATGCCATCAGGTCGCTGGTTCTCGGCAGAGTGCACAGTAAGTGAGGCGGCCGCAGCGATCCAGACGATGCCTTTGAGGCGGCAGAGCACTCAGACACAGACTCATTTCAAAAGATACTCTGCCGTACCAGACAGACAGTGAGGTATTGGAAAGTGTTGTCTAGAGGATTAAGCGAGTGAAGATCAAACAGAGAACAAATATTCATACCTGGCGCCCTCAGCACTCGGATCAGACGGGATTCAGATAGCTAGTTTTTGGCAGAGTGCAGTCGGACTACCGAGGGTAATTAACTTTCTATTTACCTTCCAAATAAACATTTTTCACCTTGATTGTGGTGTAAAGTCTGCTGTTGTTGTGCTCTTACTCGAGCATAATCCACATTAATCTCTTTACTGTTTCAACCAGCAGCTGTAGTTAAAACGAGCCGTGTCAGGAAACTGTCTGTTCTTATATTCTTGGGATTTACAGCAGATTATAATCTGTTTTGATCTATGGTTTGGGCAAACTAGGCCAACCTTCACTGAGGGTTCGCGGTCAACAAATCTGAAACCAGTCTGAGGTAATTCTAAAATATTCAGGGGATCATCAACGTTTTTGCAATGCATCCTGATGGGGACACGCAAAATCTGTGTCAACTGATCTAATAGTTGTCAAATCAGTTTTATCTGCACAGCCCAAAATGAGAAATGACTTTGCCTCAGCGGAATTTTACAATCTGTACAGTGTACGACAGCCTCTGTCCTCACAGCCTCGATTCGAGTCAAAATAAACTTCCCCGAAAAAAAAGCAGAGAAGGGGAAATAAATGGAAGAAACCTCAGGAAGAGCCCCAGAGGAAGGATCCATCTCCCAGAAAGGACAGATGTGCAGTAGATGTCGCATCAGCAGGGTGGACAAACAGAAGTATGGGGATGGAAACCTCATGGTGGCACAGGTACAAAAGTCTGGAGGTTCCCAAAATCAGTTTTATTCATCCCTCAGGCAGAGGTAGAATATTTCCTGCCAACTTACCTAATATTTGTTAAAATATTTAAGACATGGGACCAAGTGGAAACCCACCATCACCTGATGGTTTATGGAGGGTTTTAAAGCCTCAATTTTGGCATTACAGGCAGAAGTTACCATATTTGGATAAGAGAGTGACGCTGGGATGAACGTGGCCACGCCCTGAAGCGGGATTAGGGGTGCAGAGGGGCCGGACTTTTACATTTGCTACCTCTGACCTGTGATACCTGTTTTGTCTCCACTTTGTTTCCTCATTTTCGCAATTAGAAAGAAACATTACATAATCAAAAGTTCAGGAGAAGAAGATGCACGTTTTAACCCTAGAGGCAGGTTGTCTTGAGGTCGTTAAAGGGCTGCAAGGTTCGGTACGTCCAACCAAGAGCTCACCCTGCTTTATCATTCATTTTCCTCCATGGGACCATAACTTGCATACAAAAAAATACCATGCTGTGTTTAGGAAGACTTGACATTGGCGAATGAGACCTTAAACTCACTAGGAAACTGTTTGCTGAGGTAATAAATCAAATCAGAAGTAGGGTGATTTTCTCATTAGCTTAGATTCAAACAGATTTCTTTTTGAAACCAGTGTAGTCGCCTCCTGCTGGCCTTTAAAAAGAATCCAGGTTTAAGACACCTCCACGTAGCCTTCATCAAGTCCCATCCAAGACTTAATACTTTAAGGATGTTGTTTGGTGATTGATCATCTGGTTCCAATTAAGTCTGCTTCAGTTTGCCTCCCAGTGTGGCTATTAAAAGAGTCATGCCGTGACACTGCATTTCAAGGCTTTAGGGTGGAATAATATTCCACAAACAAAAACAGAGCTCCTACTTAGCAGCTAATACAGGAATCCATGGAGTTTATAAAAAAAAGTGCATTCGTCACAAGTGGAAATAACAGACTTTTTGTTGCGATGTATTGTCACAACAGTGCTACCATTATGCAACTTGGGCTGAACACAGATCAGTTTTAAGACTCACTGTATACAGCATGCTGTCTAGATATTCATCAGACCAGCTGTTGGTAAGCGATGTATTCACAATGTGCTGATGAATCCTCCGCTCGTATTCTGCAACTCAGCTCAGCAAGAAGGCTTGTCTTTCTTGTTTGCCGCTGTGCTCGCGTACACAGCAACTTCTCAAACTTTCCAGACAGCGCACTCAAACTGCCAGACGCATGAGAACCACAATAGGTCCGAGGATGTTCTATTGCGAGGTTATGGGCTCCCGGATGATCCCACCTCATATATATTGCATCTTCTGTGGACCAATGGTCAGGTACCACCAGGGTATAATGAATGTTTCAGTATCAGTCCGCTGCTTTCATACAGAGTGGGTTTAATGCAGTGTCGAACAAAGAAGCCGTTGCGTCTGACTCTCCCCGACCAGACACGGACAAAAACAAACATCAGACCACTGATGTTGCATTAGCTGGAATCTATCCAGGGAGTCCGCCTCCCTCAGCATGAAAGACTTTGCCACCAATTACCCTTGCTCTTGTTTTCTTTCCACACGGTGAGCCTGTGAAACAGATCACATATCTAATAGAGACGTAGCTCTGCTGTAATTTACTCTGTCATGACCCAGTTATGTTCTTTTTGAGCAGCACCTTCAGAGACGGAATAAGAAATAGGTTGTTAATAAGATGAGAGGCTGTGGGACTTCCCAGATCCAGGTGTAGCGCTGCCACCCTGTCTTTATCAGCATCATTAGATTCACACGTTGATCTATGGGTTATAAAGCAGACAGTGCAGTAAATGTTTCATCTGATACAGGTTATATTGAGGGAGGATTGGTTTGATTTCTGTGATTTACGTGTCGTGCACACACAGGTGAAGGTTTATTTTGCAGCCCTGTCATGAACAAAATATTCTGCCTTCTCTCTCTCTCTCTCCCTTCTTAAAGGACAAGTATTTCATAATTATCATTCCAAAAGATAATTAACATAATTGGAGGACAAAAAAATGCATTCCCTAGTTGACAGGAATTCATAAACAGAGAATAACATGAAGGCCTTAAAAAGAATGATCCTAATAAGGGCCATCACTTTTTCAAGAATGAATTATTTTTGTTAACTTTGCAGCCCGTCTGACATCACGTTCGTCCCCTTCTTCTTCAACAATTATACTGTTTCAACAGCTGTATGAACTTATTGCTTCCTATATGTTGGTCAGCTCTACTTTGCCTCAGCCGTCATGGCCTTTTCTAAAGCCTCAGAAAGGCGGGCATGCAGTCAAACAAGGTTGTATCAAACGCAGTTCCGCTCATCTGTTGTGCCTCTCCTGCCTCGGTTGGACATTTCAACTAGCAGCTTTGTTGTTGTTGAAGAGTTAGCCTTGTTAACAGTCTTGTCTTTGTTTGTGACTTCGCCATCTGCATTGTAGAAACCCAAAATGCTTTCACACGTCACTTTTCACGGACGTTGTTGTTGTCGGCTCTGCTGCTGCTGCTGCTGCTGCCCTCCATCTTCATAGCAAAACAACGTAACATTAATGTTGAAGCTTAGTTTACTGCTGGTGGAGATGTTTCAGGGCGCCCTCTGCTTAATCAGCCGAATTTGCTTATGGACTGTAAGTAACCTTTTCCATGTTCCAATATGTTCAAGCTTTGTATAAAAAGTGAGAGCCCTACCTCACAAAACAAGCCGAATCCCTCTCTTGGAACTAATTGTAATGTTCCTGATTGTTACTGTCTATTTTTTGAAATATACTTGACAAAATGTTTGACATTGTTTATGTCACAGAGTATATATAACGTACAGTATATCAACAGATTTTTTTCTATGCACAAGAAATATTTTGCTCCTGATCTCCTGAATATCACAAAATATCTGGAAAATAAATTATAAATCATTCAAATAGAGGAACGACTCAACTTGTTGGCTCAACGCTGACCTCACGATTTGTCCCAGTAAAAATCATTTCTCCATCCGAAAACTAGATTTTCTTTTACGTTCTGATAAAACACCAGGCTCTGTTTCTCTCTACTTCTTCTCCTCAGACTCTGGTGATTTGGACCCGGAGCTGTCTCGGATCGCCTCTCCGGGTTTCACAGGCTGTCTGTCAGCTGTGCTCTTTAACTCCATCAGCCCTCTGAAAGCCGCTCTGCTCCACCAAGACACCAGCCCTGTCATTGTTACCGGCCCGCTGGTCCAGTCCATCTGTGGCTCCACTTCAGCCAATCCCTACGCAGCAGAAACAACACACCACCTATCAGGTCGGAGGAAACGCTTGTTGTGTTTTCTGTCTTGGCATTGTAACCACCTCAGGCTCCGTTTAACGTTCGTTCTAGTAACTGTCATGCAGATGTGATTTAAAACACTGCCGTAGTCTTTTAGCCACATATCTGCATTTTCACTGTTGTTTTTGGCCACATGCACATCGGGGTAAGCCTGGAGGGTGGCGGTGCTGATCGCCCTGAGGCTGTTTGGTTACCGACAACAACCCCAAACAAAGAACTTGTGTCTTCAGCAGTTTGGTAACAACAGCAACAACGGGGGAAGTTTTCCAGTTTCTGAGTAAAATACAAACTTTTCCGTACAATGCATCTTCCAAAATGCTGAATGTCATTGCTGAATGCTATGTTTGAACAAAAAAGACTTGTAGCGACATTCAAAGCCTACGTCATACAGTATGACACGCTCCAGTCTGTAGTGCACCACGATAATAAGCCTGCAACAAACACTGGCTCTCAAATGTCAACAGCTGCTGTGGGACATGGCATCCCAATGCTTAAGACTTGTTTATTCAAATGTGTCCAAATAACGGCTTTGTCCTCTCTGAAACAATGGAAATATAATCACACAATAGCTGCTGAATCATCATAGTTTATTCTTACTTACAACAGAAGGTGAGAAGAGCTAAAAGTTCAGTTTAATTTCAACACTTGTGAGACAAAAGTTCCTCAGACGACAACAGCAAATCTGTCTTTCAATGTGCCTTGTGAAAAACGATCCGAGCTCACTTCCCTACTGCGAACTCTGACATAAAGCACAAAGAAATAACTGTGGATTTTTGACAAACACAGTGTTGTGGATAAAAAATGTTCCTTGGAAAATAGGAAATCAAGACTTTTTCTGGTCAAGAATGGTCGACAATTGAAAAAATACATATCTGTCTTCTTTGGAGGTACGTTCCCTGTACGGGGGTCTCTCAGCTGGGAATTCGCGTGGCTTTTTCATTTTACTTTGTGGATTTTCTGATTTACATATATGAATAAATAACATTTCCACTTTGAAGTCTAAAAAAAGACGAGAACTTTGCTCTCTATTTTGTTAACTTGTGCACATTAATTATCACAAATATTTCCAACAATGTTCAAACTCTGTGAAAACGCCAGATGATACATCAGAGAGTGCATTCAAATGTTTTACGTGTTCAAGAGTGTTTTTCAGCTCTTGTAAGCATGACACGACTGGATAATGACGAGCGAGTAGCAAAACCCAAACTCCAGCTGTGAGTCTCATATTAAAGGTGGATGCCGACAATTACAGCGCGCACTTTCTCAAGGGGCTGAAGTTAATGGATATTTTTAAGGCTATCGTTGGGCGGTACTGTCCAGATCTCTGTGTGGGTTCTACCTCTCGGTCTTTACAACGAGACCTATGGGCTTCTCATAATGTAATGGCATTGTGTTAATGGGCAATGTGTGAGGAAATTAATTCAGACCAGGGTAAAGTTTCCTGTGCTGCATCTTCCCCCCAGTGGTCACGCGTACAGAGGATAGTGTGGAGACGTGCTGTGGCATCCAATAAGCTTCGTCCGCCGTGATGGTCGGCTGTATGTGACTCCTGTTTGCCTCAGCGTGTCTCCTGTGATCATCCCTCTGCAGAATCTTTCACATTTCTATATTTCATGTCCTGACTGAACTCCTTTTTTTTTATTTTATTCTCATCTCATTTCTTGTTTTTATTTCTCAACTCTGTTTTTTTATTCCCCGGTGATCCTTCTTCTCTTTTTTTCTTTCTACATCTCCGTCTCTGTATTCTACCTCTTCTGTCTGTCTTTGCTGCAGGCCAGTCTGGATCAGTGGGAACAGGTCAGCCTTTGGTGAATGCCGTCAGGAGCGACTCAGCTCTAATTGGAGGTACTATAACAGCAAGGCTTTTTCATCAATCAATATCAGTTAAGACACTGTGTAAAACTTGTGTTCCTACCAGCTCTTTCTGCACCTTTACACAAAGTTTTGTGTAGACCTTTTCATTTGTTGTGAAATATTCATTTCTCGTCAGGCAGCAGCGTGCTCATAAAATTTGCATGCCGCGCTGCAGTTTAAATGAAGCCCCGAGTCGTCCCTCAAACAGCGTGACTGTGTCTAAGCACACAAAGGAAACCAAACTAATTAGAATACAAATGACTTTATTGTCCACATTAAATGTGTTTTTTTTTAAGCTAACATTGGTTCAGAGACCCTCTAATAGATGAAATTGCCGGGGGAGTCTGGGGAAAATGAGCTGACTGCATAACGAATGATGGAGCCGAAGCAATCGGATGTTTTTCTCGCCGCCTGTTGGGTCACTGAACAGTTTTTAACTAAGAGTTTTATCTCCGAATGTAATGTTTCATCCCCAATTTTAAAATAGTGATTTGGAAGTCACCCAGTCGTCAGTTGTAATCTGCTTCTTGCATGCTAACAATTAAAAATGTACTAAAGTATGAACGTTTTAAGACCTTTATGGATCCAAATACATTTCACTCACTGTTTTCTGAAACACTTGACGTGTTTTTGAGCACCGTGCGGTGGAATCTGTAAAACTGTTGCAGTTATCATTTTAGCCAGTGTCAGTATAAAGCACAGCTACAAGAACCTTTGAATTTAGCAGTAAAGGTTTGCAAATCAAAATGAACACATCGATAAATGATACATTTTGTTCTTGGCTTGTATTTCGCATTTCACCTCGCTGTTATCGGTTATTAGACTGAGTTTTACAGCAGGCTCTTTTCTTTTCACCGCTGTCTCTTTGCATATTGAAGTGAAGTCATGCGAAATAGGATAAACCACAACAACTGATATGCTCCATCTATTTCCAATTGAAATGTATCTAACTAAGGAGCACTTTACAAAAAAACTAAAGTGTTAAACGACAATGTTCAACGTCCTCGACCTCGAAACCATAACCGACCAGAACGAGCTGCCTCCCCTAAATATTGATTTAGAGCAGAATGCATCCTTATTACATGTTTCGGTGTTCAAGTGATTCATACGTACGACCCTACCACCTGTCTAGCTTCAAACTGTGACTTTGTAAATGTAATGCTTGCTGGCAGCTCCTCTACGTAAAGGATCTTACTCTTTACCAAAAAGGTTTGTCCGTGTATGAAACAAGTCTGTAATGTGGCAGGACACTTAGAATAACAACCTCGACCTATGAGTGGCAAAAACAAGCACTTTTAGAGGTTGTACAAGAACTTTTGTGTATTTTTCGTCTAATTTCGTCGTTTTTCTCTCTTTTTCCTGTAAATAAAAAAAGCCCGTCCCAACTTTTGCAGCGAGAAAATCAGAGTCTGGACATTTTGTTTTTAATGGGGCTCTGAGGAGCTTCTGTGTTGTGCAGGAAGCCAGTTGTTAGTGTATGTTAGTTTCTGTTGCTCCCCGGTATCTGAGCAGAGAGCAGCGCTGAGACAAGGCACTCGAGAACACGCACAAAGTCACATCCACAGTCCAGCAGCATTAAATAACTTAAACAAACCATCCACAGACTTGTATCGGCAACCGAGTGTCATGTCACGTTACATACAGCTGATGAAAAAGTGATTAATACCCCTTTAATGTTCCACGTTCCCGCCGCTGATCCGCTGTAACGTTTGCCGTCTCTCTCCTCTGCAGGTGTGATAGCGGTGGTGATCTTTGTGGTTCTGTCTGCATTAGCCGTAATGGCCCGAGTCCTCTACAGGAGGAAAGGAACGTTCCAGAGCCAGGAAGTAAAGACAGTAAAACCCGAAGACAGCCCGGAGCTGGCGTTCAGCGGCTCCCAGAACGGTCCGAGTGAGCACCAGAAGGAGTATTTTATTTAAGGTGGAGGTTTGACCTGCTGAGGGGACGGACGGAGACAGAGATGCCTTGTCAAGCCTCAGTGCTTTACACCACAAACTGAGCCCGAGCGGCGGCTCAACAAGACGGGAACAGAACCATTCACTCATGTTCTGTCTTCTTTGGGTTTTTGTTGTTTGTTTTTTTTGTTTCTTCTTCTGTGGTTGTATTTTTGTAAAGACTGTATAAAGATGCACAAGAACAAAATGTCGAATTGATAATACGCTAGAACAATTGTAAATATCGAATGATGTAAATCTTATAAGTATGACTTTATATCAATCAGTCTTTTCTCTGTGCTATTGAAACGTTTGAAATGATGAACTGTGTTTTTGAGGTGAATGAAAAACGTTTTACTCACGCCGGAGATGTCGAAAAATAATTGTAGTGTAATTGAGACAGTGAGCGTAGTGACCAGTAATTCAGTCTCAGTTGTTTCATGTTGTTCGCACCGACTGTGAGAAAGCAAAACGTATCCGTTCACATTGAACATTTCTCATTTTCGTTCATAAATTCTTTGTGTTTTAATCGCAGTGATTCTCTCTCTCATTACACTACAGCCTGGAGCTCAGCTCGAATGTTATTTTCAGATTTGTCTTCTTTCCGTGCCTTTTCCTGCCTCCAGCTCTCCATATAGATTCGAATGGTAAAGGTATTGAGACAGATACATTCACCATCTTTAACTACAGAAGATTCCTGTGTTTCTGTCCCCAACATCGTTCCAACTAAAGCATTTTATTTGTATTTTTAACAGGAATGTCATTTTTCTGAAAGACAGATTTCTGAGAAGCAAAACAAGAATGAAAGTGTGAAAAGAAAAAACATGTTTCATCTTCTGATGGAGCGCAAAGAATCTTAATGTAAAGTGACAGTAACCAATAACAGCTCATGTAAGGAAGGATCGTCCCCCTGTTGGACGCCCCTACGTTAGATAAAACATGATAAAGTGGAGAAAATGAGTCATGAGTCATGTTCCTTTAAATAGAGTTAGCTTTTTACTTCTGCCGAATGCATTGCACGCTTCAAAAATCACCGTGGTGTTCATCTGTGAGGATAATTTTGCTGAACCAAATGTGAAAGTATCATTATTTTTTTACGGCAATAATCCAAAATCCACTTGAAGAATCCCACTTTCTTTTTGTTGAAGGGAACCACGACGATGCTGACTTCAAAATCATCCCTGCAGCACTTGGAGGGGAGACGTGGTGCGCCGCTTGTCATTCCACCACATCGGACAAACATGAACTGAACATAAAACCAGTGAACATGATCAGATTCAGCTTGTTGTGTTCTGACAAAGCCCTGTCATCTGTGACACGTATGAATACACAAACTGAGGAGCAGCTTCACGCAGTGTGAAGCGTTTACTGGACGTCACTTTGAATTGTTTTGAGGGATCGGTTTCCGGTCCCAGGTGTCATCACTCCTGATCTACACAACGATGTCAACAGTATGGAGGTTAACTGTACATGAGCGACTTGCTGTAAGATTTTAATTTGTACAGATATTTTAGTAAGAAACAATTCTGTTCAGTGAAAATAAAATGTTTGATCTTTTTTCCGAGGCGGGCTCGTCTTTTCCTCTCCAGCTGCACTTGCATCGCTTTTTGTTCACTCTTTTTTTATTCACCCCTTCATTTCAATTAGCCGAGTGTGTGAGTGTGTGTGAAATAATACAGTAGAGTTAAATCAATGAACTCCTTTCAAACAAAAAAGTGAAATCATTCCGGGTTTAGAAACTTAATGTCTGAATCAATTACTCCTGCAGAAAAACAGTCGATTTGATCACCATAAATTTACATCTGTGCTTTTCGGTCTTTTCAAAGTTGCCTCTGAATGGGTCTTTTCTTCGCTGTGTGACATTTCTGCGGGATATTAATAAGCATCTGTCTGCAGAGAGGAGATAACTTCACCGTCTGCTGCTTTGTGAAGCATTCATGTGCTGTAGATGTCAGGCTAATTCTTGTCACAGGCCCACCTCTCCTCTCTTCATGCTGAAACGATCACACGGGGACACAGAGCTTTGAGATGTGATGGGGCGTCACGACGCCTGCTGTCCGCCCGCTTTACACACAAATACCCACAAACACACACACGCACACAGAGACAGAGGACTCTGATGATGTGTGGTTGTCAGCAGGTATAATTTACAGAGAGGGATACATCCAGTGCGTCCAATAACAGCTCATTAGAGAGAACAACAACAGTTAGTTACATACAACGAGGCTGCTGGCCGACCGCAGTTAGAGCCAGTCGTGTTTGTGGTTACGAAAAGAGGCATTTAAGCCAAACCAAGATGTTTTCCTAACCCTGACCAAGTGTAAGCACAGCATTGTGACACAAGAATTTAACCAAAACCAACCTAAAGTTGCAACATAAAGACACGTATAGCTTATGGGGCGTTCAGACCGAACGCGATAGGCGCGAATGGAGCGTCAACTCTACATTGAAAATCAATGTAAATGGCGCGATGACACGCGATTCAGGCGCCGGCGGCGCGAATGGAGCGTCTGGCGCGGCGCGAATGAAGCGTCTGGAGCGACATCCAATCAGCGACAAGTTCAAGCCGACGACGTCACTTCCTTCACATACGGTTGTTTACGGTCGCTCATAGCAACATGGAGGAGAAGCTGATAGTAGCTGTCTGTGGGCAGCCGGTGCTGTATGAAACCACTGCGGTGTTCAACCGGGACAAATTTAAAAAAGAGGAGGCATGGGTGAAAGTCGCTGAGGAGGTGGGACTCTCTGGTAAGTTTTGAAGCTATCTGTGGCTTGTTTTACTACGTTACTGACCGTGTTTCTCTATGAAATGTTAGCATCAGTAAGCACTTGTATAGCATTATCCGCCTTTGCAGGATCCCACTTCCAGTTTGTGTGAATGTTTATTGTAGTATTTAATTTAGTTAGAAGCTAATTTAGCAAAATGAGCAGGCAAGCGAATGAAGCGAATGACGCGAATGAAGCGAATTGTCCAAAATGATCAAGCGGCGCGAATGAAGCGTCTGAAGCGATTGTATTCGCGTCTATCGCGTTCGGTCTGAACGCCCCATAAGACTTATATGTGGTTTTGCAGAAACCTCAGGACGCGTTCTGTTGCTGAGACGAGATGTTCGACGCTTTAAAGTCTGAAATCTCCTTTCTGGGAGGAGCTGGAGGAGCGAGGCAGCAATGTGAGATCACCTTCTGCATGTTGTCGGCATACATGGAGGAAACAGAAGGGGATGATCACATCCAACCATCCGAGATGTTGTGCATCTCACTCTGATTCGAGCGAGTAGTCATCTGTCAAGGGCGGTTGTTTTCGCAAGACCACATCGTGGCAGAGAAGGCTGCTGCATTGCCTTCTCCGTAAAACCACAAAGCTTTTGCGCTGGCACAGAAAAGTAAAGCCTTCGGTGAACCTACATTACCAACAGATCACCATTTAATGTTGTGACTCGGTTGGACGTAGGCGGGAAAATGCAACAGAGGAAGTGTCACATCAGGACACTGCAAGCTCCTGAGCTCTCTGTCGATACTAGACCTTAATCTGCAAAAAACCAAACAGTTATTTTGTTCTGTATTCTTCACAGTTAGACCGTGTGCAGGAGTTTGCTTGCATCTTCCGGTGTGCCCGTCCCTCCTCTGAGCAGCTGCCTCGTGGAATAGATGTGCAAAAAGTTTATGTTTTGAGAAACTAGAAGCTCATTCTTGTGGACATTATGCATCGTGGATTTGTACACTCTGATGCAGCTGTCAAGCCTCAGAAATCAACAAAACCGTGCATTTAATAAAGAGGTTATACATAGGTTTAAAAAAAAAAAAGAGCATAGCTTTTGTGATGTCAATAAAACACTATGCGGTCCGGATAATTAACAGCCGCCTGCAATCTGATTAGAGATCCCACGAGGCTGCAGCAGCAGCACACAAACACAAACAGCTCGGAAAAAACACCTGATAACAAACAACTGCACAGACCTCTGGCTCCGCACCGCCTGTACATCCATCATAATCATGGCGGGAAGTGTGTCCCGCATATGAATGTGACATTTATTGATGTTAAAAGACTTCTCAGCTGTGTGCTGCCGCTGCTGCTGCTGCTGCTGGCAGTGTAACAGTCCCTTTGTTAAACAGCTCGGCTGACAGCATGTTCACCGCTGACAGGGCAGTCGTCACGGGTCAGCAGCGCGCAGGCCACAGGTTGGAGCGCTCAAGCGAAACTCCCACTGAGTCAAATGTGGCTCAAGACAACTTTTTCTTCGCTGCAGATGTCAGTTAGGAACGACACAGTGGCAGCACGACCCACCACATGACACCGGAATCACAGTCTCTCCTTTCAGTTTTAGCTGTCATCGCTGTAGGCTGTTTTTAGGTGGAGAGAGTGACACTAATAGTTCCCCACCTACAATCACACCAGAGAGCACAGCATGACTGTCAAGCGTCTCTTCACCTTCCTCCTCCTTCCTCTCATCTTACATCTTACTTTTAGTATGATTGCAGCACAGATGCGGTGGAAGGTTTCATATTTGGGACGTATATTAACCTCCAACCCACTCTCACGACCAGTAAAAGATATAATATGTAAGAATTCTGCGGTTTTCCAACAATGTTTAAACCCAGAGAAATCCAAAGGTTTACTCAAGTTAACAGAGCGTTTAAACTTCACTTCCTGGCAGAGTCAACGAGCGAGGAAGGAACATTTGCAAAACATTTCCTCATCTTTGAACAGTTGTGCCCGAATCACGTCAGATAGATCAGTAGAGGTACGTTTACAACCGGCAAAGTGAGCTTGACCAAGTTTATTTCCATCCACTGACTCTGAGCTTTCCTTCCATCCATAAACGGTTTAAGATTGGAGCCGAATGTGACTCCGAAAGTTGCGTATTTGCTGTCAACTTTGGCGACCGGCTCCACAGCTGACTGAGCTATAACATCTATGGATAGCTAGCAAACTGTCAGCTATCGGTTACTTCGGTGAAATGCTGCCTCCTTTTTTTTTTGGAGCTACAATTGATTTCTGGGCATACGTAGAAATGGCGCCTTTAAAATATTCAGATTCAAAATGTGATATGTTAAAACCAATGACAAAAAACATGACTCTTATATCTGGTATCCTACGGTGGCCGAGGGATGCAAATCACAAAAGTCCGAATAAACAACAAAAAGAAATTACGTGATGACAAAGCGCGTCTTCTTCTTCTGTACGATTTCCGGTCAGTGTGGACCTCCTCTCATTCCCACTGTTATTGTTATTCCCACTGATTCAAAAAGTACAAGTCGCGCCCTCTCCGTTTAACAAACTCTGACGTGTTTTCTGGTTAATGTCGTTGTGTTTTGAGGAATTTGCAATTGTGTTTTCCGACTTGCTGTTGTGATTTGGACCCGTCGGCCACCGTAGTATTCTTCCCAGTGTTGAGTAAATAATATGCTTGACAAAACTCACATTTTTTTCCAACGTTTCAAACAACCTTATGCACAAGCAGCTTTAAAAAATAAAAGCCCAGCTGTACGACTCGTTACATTAAAATGAGGGGTTTTTTTCAGGGCTAATTTAACTGGCCCTTCTAAAAGAATTGCTGTCTGCTGTGGTCATAAACCGCCAGCGGTCTGTTGGGGATATTAATGCGACTCACAACATCGCTGCACATGACTTCTTTATTAAGATAACAGCGAGAGAGATGATGACGGATGGTGTGAAAAGTTTGGCTAATCTCCGAGTGCCATAATAACAATTCTAGAGAACGGCTTTTAATCACAGAGTCTCTGAGGATGAATTGGAATTTATCTCTTTGCGTTTTAAAAAAAAAGCCTCTTTACTGTTTTCATCCCCCTCCAAAAAAAACTCATTATTGGCTGCATGGAAATATTAGTTTCCTATATTCAGTTTCACACAATTTGTCTTTTTCTCTCAACTGTGGAATGACTAAATTAGCATTATTGGTCTTTTCAAGTGTCATATCTGCCGATGGACTCATTATTGCTCATCCGCTGCTCATTATAAGTGAGGCAGGAGATTTATTTAAATATTTCTCAAATGTGAAGCTGGAAATAGAAATAAACTTTCGAGAAAAACCTCATTAACAAGACAAGAAGCGTCTTCGCTGTGCATGTTAAACTAACCACAGTTCAGTTCATCAATCAGAGACGCCCTCGGGTCACCTGCCTCAGCGCGCACACCTGACTTCTATCACCTCATTAACTGAATCCTATAAACGCTCCTCTCTGCCACTGCGCCTCTTCTCTGCTAAGATCTCCCTCCTGTTCACATTTAACACCTTACCTGACAGCTGTCATGAGAACAAACAGAGAGAGAGCTATTTTTGATCCAATGACAGTATAGGAATGTGAAAGAAGTGATCCTGAAGCAATGTTGTATTTTTTAACAAAGCAGTGGTGGTGTAACTTGTGTTTTTGGTGGGGAATTGATTCCCTCTCATGTGGACATATTGGCAGGGATTGCAGTTTGTTGCTGTTTGACCCTCCTTCTTCTCACTCCTGTTTGTGGTGTCAATCAAATCAATAAGTCCTGCACCAAACACCACGAGGCTTCTCTCTACGCAAGTCACGATCTGTCCCGCTGAAAACACATTTCTCATGGACATTCACTCAGCATGCGCGTGCAGAGGTAAACAGAAAGCAGATCTGTCTCTGTGGTTGCTCGTTGCAGGAAACACTATAAACAAGTTAACTTTTCTTTCATTTTGCAGTACAAAAATGATGTATTTTTGTAATACAAGACAAACAAGCCTCCATGTTAGTCAAGTTGGAAATCCGGGAGCTTCTCGTCCAATCAGGTGCAGCCAGTCAGTGTTTCATGGCTGCTGGAGGGTGTTGCCTGATTTTGTCCTCACATTTAACGACGCGACTTGTTACGGCGTACGACACATGTGCCAGTCAACTAGTCTGTCCTTCAAAAATCATGAATATTAATGTGTAGCAGTGTAACTACAGCGCCACTTTGACAGTCAGATAAAACTGATTAACAACCACATCAATGCTCTTTGGCTGCCCATGTTATAAATAGTGTAATTAATTAAAAACGTGTGTTAATGTGTACACATTAAAACATGTTTTTAAGAAATCAACTCAAGAATGACGTGTTAATTACAATAGTTTATTTCCTAATACACTGTAATCTCCACAGGCGACTGCAAAGCGTAGGGGGATAATGTGCCTTACATGAGTACAGTAATCATTAATGGCAACATGTTTATTCAGAAGGTTTATATAACTTAATCTTTAACGCTCCATAAGGTCGCTGATCAAATGTACTGATTACAGTTCTTTGCCAGGTCTCTCACAGCCGGCACCAGAGGCAGCGTGGGAGGAGATCACTTCTGACACTGCTGTTGTGAAGAAGCTCAACTTAAATCTTACAGAGAAAATGATTTATTGACCCTCAATCATCAATCTTGATCCAACAAGATATATAACATCAGCTGGAAACGGCACTAGACTGACTTGATGTGTGTTCCTTCCTGCCGACCTGCTCTGAGGTGAGCTGAGCGCTCTAAAGTAAAAACGTATGCACCCAGTACAGAGCGATACAAATATTTTCAAGTGATGTATTAAAGATGGAGTTAAATAATAAATGCTAGTGGTTACCTGGGGAATACGAGCAATGCATTTTGCAAATGGATTTATTTAAGCCCAGATGAGTTTCCTACATTTACTTTTTCAGACAGCTCGCTGCGGCCGAGCAAACAAATATCTTCAGTCTGATTTTTTTGTTTTCATTTTGCCCCACAAGGCAGATTCAGAACATTTGAAAATGTAGCGGTAATCATTCCTGTCCCTGCAGGGAATAAACTGCATGTACATATAAAAATGCTCAATATAAGACCTAACTGACAGGAACAAATGCTGACTTTCCAGATCTATAATGCAGTTAAATTACTGCAGCCCGAACTCTTTAGATTAGGAGGAAAGACTGAAACCATTACCTGTAAAAAAAAAAAATAAAGTAACACTGACCAACAACTCCTGCGAAATTAAATGCAGCATTATGTTGTTTACAGGTGTTGATGTTGTTTATCACAGACAGCCTCAAGTGGCCAGTCCTGGAAATCCAGTTTCAGGTACATCCAAGGTTGCTGCTTGTCTGGAACGACTTTTGCAGACATCTTAGCTCACAGACTAAAATCTGTTCAGACTGAAGTCACTGTACTTTTGCTTTGGGTAAAATAATTGGACGAATGATTCAAACACTGAGTTTTGCAACAAAGATTATCTTACACAACGCATGTGTCACGCTGTCCTCTTCACGTGGGTCACAGGCTCTGCTGGAATAAGTTTCCATTTCAATTCGTTGGCAAATGAAATATTTCTAATGGAAAATGAAATGAAATAAACAAAGGGAAGCTGTTTAAGTGGAGTTTTCTTTTCATGTGCATTTCTTTCCGTACCCTGCCGTGTCATTTAAAGACGTGAATGTCTCCCGTCTTCACGTGTGATAAACCACCTGTGAAGTCCGCCAGACCTGAGTGCAGGTGAAGCACCTCCGCCCACACACGAGTTAACACCACAAAACCATCTCACACATTCCTGACACAGTCGACACTCGTGTGTGCCGTGTACATATTCATTTAGCACAGCTGAAGGGTTCAGAGTGACAGCTCGGCATGGAAGCCACCCGAGTTGGCGTTCCAGCTCAATCACAATCACCGCCCACACGCCGCTTTTCACTCTGCATATAATAAGTTTCTGCAGTGTTCAAATCACTCTCCATCCATATTTATAGCAGCGCATGAGCGAGCCGGGCGGCGTGCTAAAGGTCCCCTCCTCTTCTGTGTAATTATTCAGTCTCAGTTGCTGTAATACATCAGTAATGCTGTTTATGGCTCAAGGTCAGAGCCAGGAGTCCACCGAGCCAAGGCAGTGATGGATTACTGTTTTCCAGATCCTTGAACTCTGCAGGACAGTGACAGATTTCAGCAAATCAAGAATAAGGCTTTTTTTTTTCTTTCTCTCTGACTCTTTATTGACACCTCCAGAGTGCCTGAAGGATAAATAGCTCGAGAGTTTTCCTGCGTGTGATGCTCTGATGCGGACCCTCATCATCCTGTTGAATAAAGTGTGAGTGTGAGTGTCTCCTTCTGAGGAAACTCTAATCTCTTCGCTGTTAAAAGGGGAAATATGCCCTCCCTGCCACAGTCAACCTCCCTCGTCTTCCTCCTCCTCCACTTTATCTAATGGCCTGTTGCTTTTCTGGTAATCACATCTGCCCGTTCTCAACACTAATGTCTCTCCATGGTGTACGTCTGCATGAACATCTATAATCACTACATTGTGTGACAGTCGTGTATCTGTTTTTTTTTTTTTTAGCTGTCGGCACATTCTCTTTTCATCCGTGACCTTCTGGATATACGCAGAGATAAACTGCTGTCGAGCTTGGACTGTCATGATTTTCCTGACTCTGACGCTGAGAAGGTTACCAATCATCACCTCACATGTCACATTGTTCTATTATTAAATCTGTGCAGCACACGGATAAAGTTCGCAACAAAGTTTGACTGGAATCAAGTCTCACAAGCCGAGTGTTGAGGAGTCGTCTTTGAACGAGTTGGTTTAGGTTGTTTTCTTGAATCTTATGATGTTTTATTCTTGGCTTGGAGACACAGAAGGTACTTGAGTCAAGAGTGGTGATGTATGAACTACAGGGGCTTGTGTAAGTTTAGGTTGTGCGCATGTATAAAGGAGAAGCGGGACACAATCACTTTGTGGTTGACGCGTCCACTTGCAAGTGCTTGAATAAGGAAAAGACTTCTCTCTCCTGTGGTCAGCCCTTCGTTTTCCAGAAATGAACACTTGATCTTGAAAAAGGAAGGCAGACAATGTTGGAGCAGATGCTCTAAACTGCTCCTGTGCCTGATTTCTGCTAAAAACGTGACACAGCTGGTGCAAACCAAAGCATTGTCAAGCTGGCAGCAAGTGAAATTAGAATTTGCCCACTGGAATCAGCTGGTTGGGGGCAAAAGCCAAATCAAAGGAGCTTAAATTCACTATTTATTTATTTGTGAGCTTAGTGGGAATCATAGCGCAGAGCGGCACTTACACAAGCATTTTGATCGTGGGCATTAGATTTACCTTTGCGTGTTTGCACCTTCCGTTGTCTCCTGTTATATTCTGGTTTAAGAGTTGGTGAACGTGTTTTGGTGTGTCTTTATTTCAGTGAGTTTTTGATTACAGATTTGGCATAATTTGCTCACCACATCTGTCCCGCTGTCTGTGTCTGGTGAAGAAAATATAAATCAGCCTGAGACGGATTGTAGACGGAGGTTTTATGGAGTATTGGCAAAAAGAAGAGTGAATATCTGACCGTGAATAATGTTAATCTTTGTTTTTCTAGTTGTTCTGTTGTTTCTTTGGCCCCCAAGTGGACAAAAAAAAACGAGTACAGCTTTAAAATACGGCTTGTCAGTCAATAAAACAACTTCAACAGCTTCCATCCCACACAATTTCCCAGCTGTGCTCAATTTTTTTTTTCTTTCCTTTTTTATTTTCTCTTTTTACTCAGATCTCCAGGGTTTTTCACCGAGCACAACTCAGAGCTCCGCAGGGCTTCAATAACATCAAGACAGCTTGATATGAAACATAAAAGTGGCACAGATCAGAGGCGGAGGGCTGGTGGGCTTCCACAGAGGCTGCTTTTTTCTTCTTATCATCAGCGTGAACAGGTGAGTTTTAGAGCGAGACGCAGAGATGTGATGTAGGAATGGTTGGACTCAGCAAAGATTTTCTGCTGCATCAGAGGAATTCTCCTGTTTTATTGGCTTCTTTGAAAAGGCCGCTCATTGTCTTCGCACGGTGACAAAGACGAATGCTGTGCAGCCGTGCCGGCATATATGTACATAATCCATCACAGCCTTAATGCGCTACATATTCAGCAGAAAGATGTAACTCTGCCCAAATTACAAGTTACATGTCTTTCCCACTAAAATCACTGCAGCATCCTAATCAGCGGGAGAAACTCGCACTCAGCTGAAACATGGCGCCTGCAGCTTCAACGAGATCTGGATCAGTTCATCATTTATATTTCCTCGGTTCATTTGTTAGCCAGATATTTAGTTTGTTTGCCATGTTTGTTAATCAGCGTGTCAGGATCAACAGTGACCTCCGTTGGCTCAGTCAGCACATCAACACGCTGTCAGATATCCTCTGTTTTTGGCCAGAAAGACAAAAAGATCCCATGAAGCTATATTACATCCTCCACTGGACGTTATGTTTCCACTCCCAAGCTCAGTCCCCCGAATGTTTCTGTTTGTCTGGTGGTAAGCAGGATATCTCCAGACTTTAATGCGATTTGTTGGAAAGTTCAGCTGTGGGTCAACCGACAACAAGTGATTTGTTTTGGGTACGGCTCGGGAGCAGATACAGCAATGTTTTCACATCGTTCAAGATCTGCATTTATCAAAATGAAATACATCAGGCACTTGTATTTACCATATCATCATCATCATCCTGCATGTTTTAACAAAAATGTATTCAAAGTGCCCCCTTGATTTCCCGTATGGTCGATAAAACATGGTAAAAAAGTCTTCTATGCTTTCCCGATGTGCAAGAAAACATGATATCATGCCGTGTAGCAGAGCTTTCCAGTGAAGGAGAAGGTTTTTTGTATTCATTTATTCACTGTTTCATCCAACCACCCATCTTTAGAAAGAGCCAGGCTAGTTGTTTCCCCCGTTTGTTGCCTTATAGACATTTTTACCGATAGTTAAAACGAACTTGTCATCTCTCAGTTGGACTTTGGATGAGCATGTTGTTAAGACTGTCAAACAGCATTTGAGTGAAATATGAATCTTCTGCTACAGAAAATGAGATGTTACATCTTGGTACGAATGTTAAAAATCTTTAAAAGTATACGATATGAATCTGGCTGATAGTTTGCAGGACATTCACGATGATGGTTCGAAAGAGAAAAAGCAGGAAACGAAGGAAAATAGCAAATCTAACTTCACACTTTCCACCCTCGCCATGAAAGCAAAACATCAGCAAAAGCCGGAAACTGACTCAGCTCAGAAAATTCTAATTTCAATAGTTGCAAGCTCTGATAATAGATCATAACACAGCTGTCTTGGCCTGCTTCATTCTCACGATGTGTTCATTGTGCTCGAAGACGGAAAGACGTGTCTTCCCCACGCAGGAGAGCGCCCGGGGTTTGGGGAGTTATATGAGGAGAGCGCCGTGGAACACTTCCAGTGCACCTGTTTGTAGAAAAATCAAGGGAGCAAAGATGCAAAATCTGAAACTATGATCATTAGGAGGAACATTTTAAAAGTTTGAGAACTAGCGAGGAGAAACCTTCTCACCTGTATGTTCTGAACGAGCACATCTGTTCCAGTTCTGCTGCCTTTCATACCGCTTCTCTCCTCGGACACGCTGTCTCTTTTCATTCTTTATGTTTCTTGACGGTTAGAACTGCAGGAAGATTCTGGTACTGTTGTGAATTTTCTGTCCAGCCGTGAGCAACACGGTGTAGAACGGTTGTCACAGTCCCTTTTTTTTCCTGCTCTATATTGTTTTTACACTGATTTGTGGAAGAAAAAAAAAACTAATTACAGCTTTGTGGTTACTGTGATGGATCTTCTTTATCTCTGGATGTTGTTCACAATGAATAAAAATGAACGTCGCGAAGCAAATATCTTCTTCTGAGGGGATGAAAACGAGCCGTAATATATCTTTTGGTACACGCTGATTGTGTGCAGACACCAGCTGGAAGATTGAAGGTTGGAGAGGAAAAAAAGAAATGATCAGTAAAGGAATAGTGGAATTAACCTTCAATGCACATTTCCAATTGGTTTCAAAAGCTTAGCGTTGATAACGTTCAGCTCTGCGGTGGTGGTGTCGTTGTGTAGGTGGAGTGATGCGCTGAGTGTCACATCACGCTGATGACTGCGTGTAGTGCAGTGAGTAACACTCGAGGAGCTGTTCAGCCATCAGTGTTTGAGGTGTTGAGGTGTGTCTGAGTCTCTGAAGCCTGCTCAGCATTCAGTCCGTCTCCGAGCCTCGCTCCCTGCGGGCTGCTGACTGAGAGCTCCCTACTCCGTCACATCCACAGACACCGCCTGCATGCCGTGGCCCAGTCCCAGAGTCTCATGGGTAATCCTCCATCCACTGACTGCGTGCAAACAGAAGTGTCATGAGCTGACTTTTGATTTGTCAGCCTGAGCAGCCGGCACACCAAACCGTGTTCCTCTCCTCCGTCGCTCTGTTACACACCAACATTAATCAAAATATCTCCAATCAAAAAAAGGCCTCTAATATTTTAACTACATCGAGAGACGCATGCCAGGCCTGAGGCGTTCTGGGAGGAAGTAATTGATGCATAAATATTAAAAAGCAGCTAATTGTGTGCAAGGTGAATGGGTTCCCTCTGCAGACAAACTGTCCCGACTCAAATATTCATCCCTGTAGGCTCGAGAGACGACTCTGAAAGGTTTGTAGCTTAGTCCTTCATGAAGGATGGCGTCATAACAGACTGAAGTGCACCATGTGAAGTAGTATAGTTAGAGATATACTGACAAAGACGGTGTTTGGGACATATGTGTTATACATGTGACCATCTCTGTTCATCCATAAGCTGATTTAAACGTGGTGCTGTCACGGAGTTGGTTACTTTGCTGAGGAGTTGAAGGTGTGCAGCCTTTAACCTACAACTCCTCATCTCAGCTCAGAGTGGACGCTCTTCATTGAGTGACATCAGCGCAGAATAAAATGTCGTTTCTTCAGTCCACGTCTATAAAAGCCAAATGCTGCGTACTGTATTGACATTTCACACTGCCATTTTTAATGTGACCGTGAGACAATTTTGAGTCGTGTTCGTGACAACAAAAACAGATATTTTGAGCCACAACATGATCTTTTCTAACCACATTATTAGTGGAACTTGTGCCCGAACCTAACCAGACCATAAGCACAGTGTTGCGAACAAGAACAAAGCTAAAGAAACAAAAAGTTTCAACGTACCGATGGTTCGCACAAACACCCATTATCAGAATTTATCCTGCCAAATGGGTTTGATGACTGGAACACATTTACCACGAATTGCTTGTTCCTCGATCCACAAAGCATATGGTGCTATAAGGGATACGCTTTTGTTTTGGCGATCTCTCACATATTAAAAACCCAAACTCACAATTAGTGTGAAGATCGTATCAGCGCTCTCCATTTTCCCAAGCAAGTCTTTGCAATCTGAAGACTTTCCTGCTCTGACTGCAAATGACTAAACATTGTGGTGCCACTGCTCCGAAACTGAGCAGCCTGACGTGAACTTAGCAACAGTTTTAAAGCAGGAAATAAACAAATTATCTCCCTGAATCGATGGCAATTATCTTGACAAGACTGAACTAGAGTTTTAAAAACCTACTGGACTGATTTGTTTTTACAAAAGGATGGTTGTTTTAACGTGCACACAGAAAGACAAAGTCAGCAGGATCCTCTGAAGGCTGCTGTCATGACGTTTAAAGGCTGTGACTCTCAGAACCGATGCAGCGATCTGATCAGTCGGTTCGGCCGCTGAGGTCGTCCGTGGAAAAGCTGGCGGCGTTTGAGCCGGCTGCAGCGCCTCCTCGCATCTTTTCATCCTCAACACCCGCCTCGCTTCTCCCCTCAGAGAGAACGGGGATCAAACACATTATGAATCCTTGATGGTAGCACGAGCTTGGATCCGCTCACTCATGCAGAGACACACACCTTTCAACGGCGCGTCCTCACATACACACACACATACAAACGCACACAAAGACTTTGGACGAGCTCCTAATTCCCCACAGCTGCTGTCACTTTGTCGTGATGTTGCCATTCTCTGATGTGTGTGTGTGTGTGTGTGTGTGTCTCTCTCTCTCTCAGACACACACATACACACACACACACACACACAGATAGGAAGATAGCTTTGCAGCCACTTAAAGTTAATTTGACTGTTTAGTGAAGTTTACCGTGTTAATTAACAGGTAATTGAAAAGGCAATCCAAGCAGCCAGCTTTCATATTAGTTTCCCTTCATCGTCAAACTTCAGTGCAAACGAACGTACCTTCACATAACCACTGTAAGAGCTCCGCGTGAGAGAGGACGGACGAGGACGGACGAGGACACCAAAGGAGCGAAAAGCTTGTTTAGCTGCTGTTTCAAATGTGATAAAACAAGATAAAAAAAACCCACACTTGGCTGCACCTGTGTTAGGTGAAAGAACAGTTAGCAATAAACTATAATAAACAGTTTGACCGCACTGACTGTGTGAGCGTGGCAGGTGCATCGCTGAGCTGCTGCTGCTGTTGACATTGGCAGCGCTGCGCTTGTCTGCACCTTTCTGTTTACATTGAGATTCCCTTCTGTAATTGTCAGTAAATACAATGACGGGATTTTCCCTGACCTCGCAGACTCACGCGTCTGTTAGTCCGAACTTCATAGTGGCTCGTGAAGTCGTTGCTTAAACTTGCAATAGACGACTTCTCCTGCTGTAGTTTTTGAATTAAATACCGACTGCACAGACTACCGGCTGTAGGAAAATGACAAAATCTGTCTCTATATTGGTTCCCGATAAACCGCACTCTCACCGTGCTATTTGGTCTGCTCGATTTCTTTTCCGATAAAACATGAGGATTGATTTACGGCACAAAGGAAGCACGTCGGCCATTGCACAACCCAAACAAAACAGGAGGAGGCATTGTTGTCATAATCCCCATGTAACAGTGGAGCAACTGGACAAAGTGTGGAAACTCTAAACTGCAAAGGAAAAAAGAACTCTGTTGATGGAGGAGGCAAAGACAATGAAGAGCATAATGGAAAATGAGAAAAAAGCTTACTGATTTTAAAAGTGCTGCAAAGGTAGAACCATTTAATGTTCAGTCAACATTATCTGCAGGCAGATTTAGGATCCTTGTTGTTATCTGCCAGGTTTTTCAAAATCCATGTGTGGGTATCAGAGCTGTTCTTCTTCAGTTCAGACGTACAGAATGGAAGAAGCCTCTTGTATGAGAGGCCGAGAATCATGCCCCTGTTTTATGTACACATCCAAATCTGATATTTCCAAATACATAATTCCTGTTCAGCTGCTGATCTCGCCACCATAAACCTTCCCTCTATTATGGATTCTTGGCACGGTTAACGTGTTGGATCGTGTCAGTTTTGTCATAATGTTGATGCACTGCTTCGACTTGGACAGGAACAGGGTGGTAACACTGCCAACAGAGAGTGTGAACGCTGGTTGTGTCAGAGTTCATCTTTAAACCACAGCTTCCTCTTCTTCTGCTTCTCACTTTAGGTTGAGACTGCTGTGGTTTTCTCTTGATTTTTTTTTTTTTTTTCACTTTGTCTTGACATCCTGTTTCAAACTGGCCTCGTTGGTAGTTCGATCACATCTACAGCTCAGTTTTGCATGTTCGGTGGGCTGCAGCTAGAAAATGTCACGTAGTTGTTAAGTCTTAATAAATCTAAAATACTTCTGCGCGCTCCGTAGCTTTCAAAGGAACAGCAGGTGTTTCCTTCACATCTTGCGAGCAGGCTGCCACTGTGCCGAGGAGCAGAATCATGTGTTTGGTTTTCTGGACTTTCTTCCTCGATTGCGCTTCTTTAGCATGTGAATTCATTCCTGCCTCAATTGTCGAAAGCAGCTAACTGAACTAAACATAGACAGGTACAAGAAGGCTAACTGAAAATAAATCCGCGTAACTGATGGTGATGAATCGATATCTCGTCCTCTTTCTCCTCCACTGGTTTCCATCTGCTTCCATCTTTGTAGAGACGTCAGCGAGTTAAAACAGCAGCATCACATTAATCCCATTAATCAGCTGAGAGCTGCTCCTCATCTGGGGATATTAGCGAGTGAGCGGCTGATTAGCTTGGAGTAATGCAGCGTTCAGGAGGCTCTGGGGAAACAGATTGTTTCCTCTCTCTGTGAAGCGTGTCTTCTACAGCCACTGTTGAGGCAAATACAGAGCCGTTCATGTTCTCGACAAGCTTTCAGTAAAAAGGCTTTTGTCGGTTTGTACAGCGCGCGCTGACGCACAGGCGACCAGACAGGCATGAAATGTGAACACACGGGCAAAACTCATCAAAACAGAGATGAGCACTTACAGAAAACACATTCAATTTGATCCGATTCATTTGGATGTGGATTATAAATAAATAAAAAAATCGGCTTTACAGCACATGTCCTGTTATTTCATGTTATCTTTAAACAGTTACATAAACAGACATATAAATACTGAGGGCTATATTCACACTTATGACTATACAGAGACACATAAAGGTAATGCCATTGTCATGGTGAGGCATCGGCTTCTCTGCTCTGGATCATCATTTTGGCTCTCCACATGTGTGGAGGAGCTTCAGTGCATGGAGTGAAAAACGAGATGGATAATAAGATTCAACTAATCCTCTTGGCAGGATTTGCAGTCAGGACACTGCAGGTCTTTATACTTGAAGGGTCAAAATCGGCGGCGAAAGTTAAAATAATTCAGTAATTCATTTCACATACAGCATACATAAAATAGCTAAGTAGAAACAGATGTCCAAAGGCAAACTATAAGAGCACCATGTGTTCTGTACCACCAGACCGAGGCCGAGGCAGAACAGGACACGACCGAGACAACAGCGAGTCCCACACTGCAAAACACACAATCTTTTTTCAACTCAGTCACAGGGGAAACCACAATACTGTCATCGACACCACCTAAACCAAAGTGTGCAGAGACAAGATCCTTAAGGTGTTAAGACTTCGTCTAGAGAAAGTCACGACAAAGTCCCACACTGCATGACGCACAATAAAATTTTTTTTAAATCCACCAGGGGAAAAAGGTTTCAGATAAAAGAACTCAGAAAGTCAATGAACTTCTGGTAATCCGGGGCAGAGGGGATGCACGGTGGAACAGGTCTGGTGGACGACCCAGAACAGACTGGCGAGGCCGGCAGAGGAGGTGAAACCCCTTCTGGGGGTATTTTGAGTGCTGCATCGGAGGCTGGCGGCAGGACAGCAGGACCGGGGTGTGAGGGATGGCTGGAGATGGGCAGCTGGAGGACGGGCTGGGTATCAGTGAAGGTATTCAGATTACCAAAGAGTCTGGAACAGGTGTCTAACTATCAATCAAACTGCAGAGAAAGGTTTCTCCAAAGTCAGCAGGAAGCTATGAATTGCCTACATAACCGTGCGAGCTAACATGCTAACAAGCACGAGTGAGTGTGCTACTTCTAACTCTGGTGATTGCCAGGTTTGATCACATCCAGTGGTGTGCAAAGGTGGCCCAATTGTAGAAAAATGCACGCTAAAGTGCCCTCTTGGTTGGCAGAACACACTAAACTGCCCCCTTGGCTGGTTAAAACATGATAAACTGCCCTCTTGGGAGCCAAAACGCGCGCTAAAGTGCCCTCTTCAGTGGCGAGAACGCGCTGTATGTGCCCTTTTTTTTCTTTTCGTCCCTGCCCTTCAAAAAGTCTGAGCGCATATAATCAGGGTCCTAAAGGTGATCGGTACCATTCAAAATTTAAAGCATGCAGCAAGTTTCATTTCAGAGTCGAGGTCACAGTTGTTGCTCTCTCTTGCAGTCTGTTTTTAATTATAAATCTGACGCTCGAGGGCCAACACAGTGATCCTGCCGCTGGATGGATTGAAGACGAGACAGAGCTGCCAGGAGGAGACATGAGCAGGAGAGGAGAAATGTGCTGATATCATACTGACGCTGACTACATATGAATCAAAAACCAGGAGAATAAATGTGATCCCACTTAAAAAAAAGTCTCTCTTTTTTGACCTGAAGTCCTTTCAGACATCAGACACCTGATGAAGAGCACAGACAAACGCTGTGGAGCTGAATGTATTTCTGGCAGCTTTAAAAGCGGCGTTGGCGTTCTCCTTTTTTCTTTTTTCATGCTCTCAGAAGAAAAGGGAGCTGTGACGAGAAGGACGGAGACAGACAGTAAAGGTGAAAGAAGAAAAGTTTGTTTGTTCTTTCTTCCCTTTGTCTCGTTTGACAACTCTGATCTCCTTCTCTCTCTCGCTCTCTCTGTCGCCGTCTGTCTGCCTCGTTCTTGTCTTTATCGTCACTTTCTCTTTGGTCTAATTTCACCACAGACAGAGTCCCTGGTGGTGACTCTCACTCCTGATTCTCTTTAAATTACCTGCCGTCTGTTGCAAATTCTGCAAATTCTCGTCCGGTGCATTTATGTTTGTTTCGTGCGTTGGGTTTTTTCTTTCTTCGTTCTCATCATCCCCCTCTCTGATCGGAGGCATAATTGTTGATTCAAGTCTCATATGAATAATGTAAATTCAGTTTCTATCAGAAGTGCTGGAAAGCATTGTATCAGATGCAGCCTCACGGCTTCAGTATCAAACAGGCTCCAGCAGAGACGTGGACGAGAATCAACTCGAGTTACTTGACCTGAAAATGAAAATGAAAGACTCGTGACTCAAACTTAAAGGGGCGCTACGGTGTTTTTGAGATAACATTCAAACTCAGAAGCTTAATATTAACAATATAAATGAGATCCCACAAGTGAGTAAACAAGCTGTTGTCAGAGGAAAATAAGCTCCTCAGAACTCCTCAGAACACCGCCACATATAAACAAGAGACTGGTCTGACTTCATTTGACTTTCCCAAGAAAAATTACTCAGGACTTGGAGTACATTACTTGAATCACCTGAATGGACCCAAGACAGGTAAAAAAAAAAAAAGTTGGCTGGAAGCTCCTCCTGATTTAAACAGTTGATCTCTGGATGTCTGTTTCTGTACTTAATTTAAAAAAGTGGCATTTAAAGAGAATAAATGATGAAACTGCTTCTTATAATGATGCAACAGGCAAAGTTTGGTTATCAGCCTCAACTTGACTGCATATACTGTAGGAGGCTCAGAGTCAGGGGCCGACAGGATATCAGGTTTTCACTACATGATCGCCGAGGCCAAATTAAATTCATGATATTGATATCAATAGCAATAACATTAAATATCTTTACCTGTGTTTACGGTATTTTTTTCTTTTTGGCAAATAAATTCCACAAAAACAGGAGTGTAGGGAGCTGGAGCGGGTCATTCGATGACTTCTAAAAAATCAACTACATTAATTCATAGAAAAAAGACTCGACGTTTCCTCTGGATTGCTCACACGACATTATCATATGTGTATTATTAACACCATATCAATATTTCAGGGGTTCAAGGTTTGAAGCTGATACCATCAGCAGAGAATCAAAGGCTCTTTCAAAGGCGGAGTTCTTCTTCGTGCAGAGTAATGACTAAAAATACTTTTACACCCACTGAATCTGCTTAAACCGAGCAGAGCGTGAGAACAGCGTCGTCACAACACGATATAGAGAACTGAACCTGAAGTTTCAACATACAGAAACCCAACGTTCAAGATTTTAGTTGGTAGCAGACGTGAACTCTGTCGACATTTATTCTGATGACTTGGTCGAATCAAAAACTGAAAGTACAATTTTAAACTGTCTCTTTTACGTGGTTTTCTTGTGTCTAAACACAGTCAACTTCTCACTTCTTGATGTGAGTTCAGTCTCACCTTGATTTGATGTCTAATGGGTCCAACAGCAGTCTGTTGCTGTCTGTCGTTTGCCCCTAAATGACTTCCAGTAATGGTCTTGGTCACCTAGAAATGTCTCCATTCCCTTTTTAAATAAGCTGACAGGCTTTCCGATCCTTATTCGTCAGCCTGTCGTCGGAGCAGGATCTCTGCGAGCCGCCTGACCTCGGTTAAAGATGATATTAGACGCCTTCAGCTGCTGAGTCGCCGGCCTCTCCGCCCCCCTTCGATAAATTACCACGCCGTTATCACAAACTATCACCGTGAACTTTTCCTTACCACTCATAACCACGGAGCTGTCAAAATGATATAGATATCAGAGAGTGTCTGTGCTGGTACAATTTGTTTCCAGACACTCTGAATGACCCTCCAGGCCTCCGTAGCTCAGTGCAATGACCTCGTCCTTCGTCTCCTGAAGCTGCTCGGAGGTGTAGTTTGTCAGACAAACAGAAAGCGACACAAAGGGAGAAAAAAAACAACGTATTGATGCTGGTAATCAAAACTCCCACTCAGCCCTTTTGATATTAAAATGTTCCCACAAAGCGCAGAGATGGGTTGGCCTTAATTACCAGCTTGTCTAACAACAAAAGCAGGAGTGGGAACTTCTGATGAGATGATTCAGATGTTAGATCATCATGTTGTCTGTTGTTACAAACTGTGTTGGATGGTGTCCAATGGAAACTAATCACAGCAGCGACGGTAACCTTGTCCTGTCAGCCTAATGCAAAAGAAAGTGACTCATCAGGAGTACAACAAACACCATTTAAAAGTAGAAGAGAAAGGAATGAAACAGATTCCAAACAGCTGTTATCACTCAGCTAGTCATTAAACATCACACAAACATGGTAATTGCACAGAGGAGTACAAACATAACTCCTAAAAACGAGGGTTGGGGAGTTTACTGTTCATTTTCCACACAGCGCCGAAGCACAAAAACAATATTGTATCTCAGAAAATCTCTCCCCGCTTGACCTGAGAAGCTGTGGGTCAATGGTGGAGATTGTTTTGTGGTCCCAGACAGAAGGAAATAAAAACAGAGCTCAGGAGTTTAGGGAGCAGGTCTCTGCTTTACTATCGGAGACTAATTGGTTTTGCTGCCTGAGGCGGGGTGATGGGGAAGCTGAGGCGGGCGAAGGGCCAGACAGCCGGAGCCGAACCGAGGCCGGAGGTGACGGACGGGCAGCGGGGAGGAGATGGTGCGACGTGCAAGAGGTCTGCAGGACGAGGCCGGGCAGAATATTACAGCAGCTATTTAACAGTTTTAAGTTTATTTAAGTAGCCTTCTACGGCTTGCTTCTTCTTGCTCACTGCATACTCCTGTACTTCAGAAACTTAAAAGTGACGACATTTTAGAAAAGTGGACATTTTGGCCTGAGCACAAACAGAAAACAGATGGTTTTCTATTCAAATCCCAAAACAGTGAATACTACACTTAAGTTTAAGGGCAAGTAGTGCATTCACTTTCTTTGAAAGCAGCACAAGCTGTTCCCATTAAAGAATTTTCCTATATGTTTTAGTAACCGGAAACATCTGCATGTTTATCTGCCTCCTACTTATGCATTAATTGCTCCAACAACTGTGTAGCTCGTTATTGCACATGGTAGAAGATTTAACGTTTTAAATGTGCGTGTTATGTATGAACACAGCAGATTTTATTCATGAAGATTGTGCAAAATACTGAGAATTGTGTGAAGAAACAAAAGTACAGTTCAGACCTACAATCTTGTGTGTTGAGCAGAATGTGAATGTGACTGTATTTTTCCGTAACTGTTTGAGTGTGTTGGTACCTGAATTACAGGTATAACTGTGAAGATGTGACTGTAACTCACATCACAGGAGTTCAGCGCTAAAGGTCACCAGCTGACCACAGAGCTCGGGAGGAGCGACTTCCCTTGGTTCTCCCTGCTGAAGGGGAAACGTTGCAATGTCTGGTGCTGGTACTTTCCATAGATGCAAGAGGCATGTAGTAGTTTATATAGATTAAATATAGATTCTATATTTTACAACCGAGATCTCATTTTAAGACATTTACATTTACATTTGCAGACGCCTTTGTCCAAAGCGAGACACTTTGTCTATGTAATTAAACATTTTTCGTGGAAAATCCATCTCAAATACAAATTATTATTCGAAGCAGAATGTTTTTATTTGTCTTAAAGAAAGGAGAAAAAAACTGAGAGAAAGAAACTGAATAAAAAAAGCATACATTCCCCGGTTCCCTCCTGCAGTGACTCCTTCCTCACAGTGCCACACACATCAACCTTCCTGTTTTCTCAGAAGTATACCAACAGAGGAAGAAGAGGTGCTTTCCACTGTTTGTTCTAAATATATTAAACATTCTCCAGGAGCACAAGAGGACGCACTTTACATCGGTGAGTGAAACCAAGCCCATGTTTCTTAAAGGTCAAGTTACATGTACATGTGAGGGGGAATTCGATGAATGGAAGGAAACTTTTCAACATGGAAAATTACCACCGGTCGACGCTGCTTTCATGTCCTCATGCTGTCACACTTTTAAACACATTTATGATGCTTCTTCAGAACATTTATTTTTATATTTTCTTAAGAATACTTTAAAATAATAGAAAGAAGCAGTTCTCAGGCCTCATCGTGTGAAATGTGAGTGTGGCTTTGCTGACATCTGGTGGCTTCTGTTTCTCTTTTTAAGCTTTAGCATTTGTCCCGGCTGTTAACTGTGTACTTCAGTGAAGTGGGATTAAAAGGTGCTAGTTGAACTAACATCATCCAGACACAGTTATGGCGCTCTACTTTACAGGCAAAGTAAACAAAGAATGTCGCATCCTCTGATTCTTATCCTGGTTTTGTCCAGGAGAGCTGATAAAGTCCAACAGGGGTTTTCCCCGATGTGCGGCGACTACAAAGAGTCCTTGTGAATCATAAAGGATCGTTTGGAGAGTGTGAGGAAGCTATAAAAGAGGGGTTATCTTAATCAAACACCCGTTGCATTGTTGTTGTGTGATAAAACCTTTCCTCCCTTCAGTGTCCTCATCTCTTGTCTCTCATGCCAACCTCTTGAAATGGAAATATGAAAGCTTGACAATGAAGGGAAACTATGAAATATGTAATCTGGCTGCTCGGATTGCCTTTTCATTTACCTTTTACTCAACACTGTACTTCACTAAAAAGTTCAAATAACTTTAAGTGGCTGCAAGGTGTGTGTGGGTGTGTATGTGTGTGTGGGTTTGTGGGTGAAAGTCATGGCACGGACCATGTTATGAGGTGAAGTCCCAAACCCCCCAACCAGGGGGTTTTAAGAGTTGTTGCATCATGCGGGGGATCATAACACGCTTTGTTTAACGGCTGCATCGTCTGTTCTTACTTGTAAACAGAAAAACAAGTTGCATGTGTCTGAGGTTGGAAAACACTCGGTTTTAATTTTTAATGACAGTGAAAATCCACGCATACATCAGCATCATGCACAAGTAACAGGTATCAGAGGTAACAGAGGTATCTGAGGTATAAGTGGTATAAGTGGTCTAAGTGGTATCCCTCAGCCAGGGATGTGGTTTGAAAATGGAAGTTTGGACACGTGAACACTATTTATTGTGCAGTTACGGTGAACTCGGCCTGTACCATGATCAGGAGTCACGCTGAGGATATTGAGTAATGACTCTGTGAGAATCACTGACTTTATTTACAGGCTTTGATAGATCGTACAGTCAATATGTGCAGGTGGTGAGGATGTACCAGGTGAGAGACTGCGAACTACACGCAAACAAAAATAAGACTGCGCAGTATTCATTCTTCAACGCTATTTGATTTAACCTTAGATTTCCTCCATCGATCATGATAGTTTGATTAGTTTGCGCCCTCTCTGCTGGGGAGCCAACGTGATGGTCGGACAACTCTGACTGAGGAAATATTGATTTAAGATTTGAGTTACCTGATAATTTACAACTGAACGTGTTTATAGAATAATCATTTCACTTCAATATAATCACAAATACAGAAGTGCAAGTGTGCGAGTGACACTGCCGGTTAGGATGTCTATGACATCACAGATATATAATTATTGTTGTTATTGATGTCGAAGGCTGCTGTTCTCAGTGATGGAACGTCCTTTCCTAAGTTCCTTGTGTACAATGGCACTGTGCATGCTGAGTGGAAAATAATGGGTATTAAAATATCTTTGCTGTCTGGACGGAGACATTTTGTTTTTCAAAGCTCTCTTTTCCAAAAAAATAAATAGACCGGGCCTGACACGAATTCAAACTAGTTTGCCTTCAACATTTGAGAGAAATAAAGTTTTTTTATGTGTACAGAAAAAGTATCAGGCCTTTTACTACAACTTTCACATAAACAAAAGTGTTGTGGCCTTTTTAGTATTTTCGTTGAGTACAAATAATAAATATAACAAGTATAAATACTAATACAATAAGACGAGGAGTAAAAGTAAAAACACCGCATGAGGGATTAAAGACAGAATTATAGGCTACACTGACAGTGGTGTGGTTTGAAGTAGAAGCTAAATATGACACACACACACACACACACACAATATCGTGGTAATGCAGCCGTGTAGAGAAAACCACGCAGCCTTGAAGTGACCCTGTACTTTGCATTTGTTAGATCACACTGGGTTACTCGATGGTCTACAACATGATTCGACACATTTCTACAGTTTTTATCAAGCTGCATTTAAAGCCTGTAAAAAGATGAAATGGTCAAAAGACAACGGCAGCACCTCAGCTTCACATTTAGAAGCCGTGCTTTGTCCTATGGTGGGCTGGTAGTTGTTTGTTTTGAGGAGCAGCTCAGGGGAAATCCTCACTCACATTTAAAACTGCCACATCAGATTGTGACTCAAAATTCATCTACGTTCCCCCCCTAGAAATCTCAACCATGCCTCAGCCTCTCCACTGAACCTCTGGAGCTCAAACACCACGAGGACGAGAAAATCTTATGGGCTGGAATTTTATTTATCATTGCACAATCTGTTGTAAGAGGTTGAAGCTTCTTTCATCGTGATCCTGAAAGTAAAATGCTGAACTAAAAGCAGAAAAGAAAGCCCCCAAAAAACAACTACATATGTCAAGTTTTCCATCCTCACGTCTAGTAGGCTAAAGGCTTTTCGTGGTGCCTGTGTGTGACTCACTGTAACTCAGCTACCTGCTATTCATGACGAAGGTACGTGTGTGTGTGTGTGTGCTATGTGACAAAAATGTTGTTTGGAATTGTACTGATTGCTTAACAGTACTGGGCAAGTTACTTTCAAATTGTAATGTATTAGAGAGTTACTAGTTATTATCATTTGAAATGAATAACTATACTAATCACTGAACACTGATGTTGACTAAAGAACTACACTGTGTGCTGTCAAGTGCCCTCGTGGTGTGGTGTAGAAATCTAGAGCAACTGATTTAAACCTTCACAGTGTCAAAGTGGTCTTAACTTTCTGTCCTTTACTGGTCCAAGCCAGGTCAAAAAACTTCTGAACTTATATTTCCTCTCTCTAAGTTGCTTTGTCACGCTCACCACAGTCACCTCTGTGGCTTCCTTCTCCACATCAGACCACATGTAATCAACCAATCACACACATGTCATACTTGTGAGGTGATTTCATCTCTCACTTGAATAACCTTCAGTAACCCCTTCAGAAGAACTGAGTGTTAAATGTGATGGAGTTTGTAATCAGGAAAGAGTCTGCAACATAACATGTTATGCCATAACATAACATTTACAAGAGAGGGTTAGTGGAAGGTAGATTACTTAACACTGAAGTGAAAGAAAAAGTGATTAACATTTAATTTGTGCAGCTGTTCTTGTGTCTTTTGTACTTGTACTTAGGTACACACTCAAACTGGTAGTTTAATATATAATAGTGATCATATTTGATATACTGATCATGTGTTTTGTATTTAAAATCTTGATCTTCAAGGTGACTAGCTGTCAAATGAATCTAACAGAGTAAAACATATAATATTTTCCTGTAGATTAAAAGCATAAAGTTGCATAAAGTATAAAAAAATGAATGTCTTCCACTTACTGTAGTCTTTGTGTAGAGAGAGTGAGAAAGAGTGTTTGAATGAAAACATATGAGATGCTCCTGTCTTGCAGACATAGTGAAGGGACGAGTGATCACGATTCCTACACGTAATCAGAAAATTATTGTGAAAATTCCCACGTGTGCTGTTCAACGTAACACGTGGTTTCAGATTGACTAGTGGGAGAAAATGCTTAATACGTTCTTTAGTATTATGAATCAAAGTGTTGTGTTTTTGATGTTGAAGGTAAAGATCTAATACTTTTTTTTTCTCTTAATATTCATGTTAGTGAGCATGTCATGATATGCAAGAACTGGGATGTTTTCAGTTTTTAGCCCTGAAACATGAGGCCGTGCATTATCATGCTGCAACGAGTTGGAGGGCAGATGGCGTGACATTTGGCCTCTACATGAAAACATTTGCATTATGTAGGGCAACATTTTCGGTCTGAGCAACACCTCACAAAGTGAGAGTTGAAATCAGCATGTTTGTTTACTTCTGCTATATTTAAACAGACACCAATAATTATACACAGAGGTTACACACAGATAGTTGTATAACACTAAAAACAGCTATAAAGCTGTAACATGAGTTCCTTCCCTCTTTGAATTTCAGGCACAAGCTCATATTAGAAAGTGGCGAATGTATTTGTAGTAGTTACACTGTTTAGTTTCAGGCTACTGTCTGCTGGAACACACGGTTGGCTGCTTATTTCATTGAACCTCATTAACATTTTTCTCACATTCAGTCAGTGAAAAGAAAACTGAGGCAGACAATTAAGGTATTGTATAAAATATATCCGTGGTGAAGATCTTTAACGGTTGATGTGAGAAAAAAAAGGAACTGCTATACTGCTGCAGTTTAACTTTTTGCTTGTGGTTAAGCTGCAGAGCATGCAGCCAGCCTTACTAGTGAAGCAGCTTACAGGCAACGATTTAATCTTCATTTATTTTTTTTATTTCTTTATTTAACCGTTCCTGTGCACACATGCCTTTTGTAGGTTTCTTTGTGTTTGGACTGTCTTGGGAACAAATGCTGTGCCTCGTCTCACGTACACAAGTCACATGCAGCTTTCTGCCAGCACACGTCTGACTGACCCACTTCCTGTCACGACTCACGACACAAGAATGCCTGATATACATTGGTGGGTAGAAATCAGCAGATAACACAGACCAGAGCAGCAGTTTTTAAGCAGGAAAAGTTTAGTCTTTATTTATTAAAGTTAAATCAAATTACAATGGAAGAGCTGAAGGAGAGTTTTATAAAATTCATATTTTATAAGGCAGAGTTAACAGGTGGACGTATGACATTTTTTAAGAGTTACAGACATACAATGACTGGATAGCCTCACACAGTGCAATGCATGATGGGATTAGTGACCATCAGTTGTACTGTACTTTTCACAAAGCATTGTGGGCCCCTTCTTTCAGTCAACTACACAGACTGTAATCAATCTCACTATACATTCGGTCAACAGGACAAAATTTCGGGCTCACTATAAAGTCCGCTGCATGGCCTTTATAGGGTAGTGAGTTCCTAATGATGAACTGACTATACACTAAAAAATATTATATTAATCGCTTGTGAATCAATAGTAATTAAGGATCATTAGTAATTATGATAAATAATAAGATTCAATTTTCATTAGGTCACCTCGGGGGACCACCCTTGAAGAAGGGATAAGATAGCAGATTCACCAAATCAGTCTCATAAATTCAATTGTTGGTATTAAACCGTCAGTTTGTAAAAGATTATTGATTGACCTAATAACTTGAACAGAAACCACCTTAACAGCTGAACAGCTAGTAATGGTTGAAGGATTTGAGTCCTTCACAGCGTAGAGGTTGGCACAATTCACTCCTGTACATTTTTAAACAGACAGCATGAAGGTTAAAGCATATTTTATTTAACTTAAAGAAGAAAACATACAAAGGCACAGGTGTGTGTGTGTGTGTGTGTGTGTGTGTGCGTGTGTGTGTGTGTGTGTGTGTGTGTCTGTGTGCGTGCGTGCGTGCGTGCGTGCGTGCGTGCGTGTGTGTGTGTGTGTGTGTGTGTGCCCTCAGCCTGTGTTAAGCATAATTTTAACTATACAAAATTAGCCATGTCACATAGCACATTTACATTTAGCAGACGCTTTTATCCAAAGCTACAGTAAATCATACATTCATACACTGATGGCCGTTTCTGCCGTGCAAGGTGCCGACCAGCACATCAGGAGCAGTTTGAGGTTCAGTATCTTGCCCAAGGACACGACAACATGCAGACCAGGGGAATACAACCAGCGACCTTCTGATAACAAGGCGTTGCCTCTACCCCTGAGTCATGGCCGCCCACCTGAGAGCTGAGGTCACAATAACACCCAAACAGTGAATAAACACATAGATTGAACACATGTGCATTTCATCAACTAGAGTTAAACAGTCCTTTGCTTAGCATTGCCAGTGTTTCCAACACACTGTCTAATTCGTGGCGTGGTGCCACAGAATCAACAGCGACTGCCACATATTGCGTGGAAGCTTGATATTTGGTGCTGGCGAAAGTCACAAGTTCACAAAAGTTTTGTACCTCTGCACACACACACCCCCCAATGTTAAACAGTGATGTTGCAGGGATAGCAGCTCAGTGCTAACTTGCTTCGTGCTCCTTCATGTAGTTAGATGGTAAGCTTTGCATCTCAGCTGCTGCCGCCAACTTAGCTGGAATACTAGCAGTACCTTGTGTCTCTGCTGTGAGGAGAAGTTCTTTGGGCCTGCTGGAAATGTAGCTGGCAGTTCTCAGCAGCTGTTAGGCCCAGAGGAGTTCCAGGAGATTAGAACTTGAGGACAGGCAGCCCCGTGGGTGGAGGAGAGAGGGAACAAAGGAAGGAGCTGGAGTTTTCACTATCCGTCAGAGGGGGGTTCGTCATCCTGACCAATAGTAGCTCAAAGCTGAATTTGCACCTACGTATAAAGACCAGGAATTCTGGGGAACTGAGTTCAGTTCAGAGTCTATTTTGAAATCCGCACTGAACGACTTTGTCTGTGGGTCCCAACACCTGTTTGCATAGCTGTTTGTTTTGTGTGGCGAATTAGTTTTTTTGCAACACTTTGAGACCCAAATATGTAGTTTGACTAAACAGAGACGACAGCATTAAACTAGGGCTGTAACGATACACCAAACTCACAATTCGGTTTGTTTTTTTTTTAATTAAACATTTTATTTATATAACATTTCGAAAACTTCTCTATATGACACTCGTCTGATAGTATCAGAGGCGAAGTTTTGGCAAACTGAACCAGTGTGAATGGATGACCCGGCTGCGCCTATGGAGGGCGTGTCTATCAGGGCATGTGAGCGGAGCGCGGAGCACGGAGTGAGTGGGGAGCGGAGCGTGCGAAATATAGTCGGATTTCTTTTCATTTCGCTCCAGTTCCGTTCCAATACCGCTCTCCACGAGTCTAGGGCATGCACAAGTCCAGACTTCAAGGGTTAGCCTACATCAGAGGTAATTCGTTGAGAAATGGAGTTTGTAAAATATTTCGAAAAGCAAGCAGACAGGTCATATAGGTGCAATGTCAGGAACTGCTCCCTCTTTTGAGAGCGAGTGTGGAGCGATTTCACCGGAGCTGAATGAAATTTTAGGTGGTATAACTTTGAGCGATGGAGCGAAGGACTGAACACCCACGTAAGCGGGGAGCGGAAATTCTTGCCACTCAGCTCGGCTCACATGCTCTGGTGTCTATCGGATGGTCTGTTAGATGCACAGGTCCCTAACTCAACTTAATAAAGAGAAATGTCCCACAAAGCAACGTTACAGAACCAAACAAAGGTAACATAGTAACTGTAACTGTCTTTGGCAACGAGGAAAAAAATACTGCAGCTGTATGTGGAGAAGCGTCTGTCCTCCCGCCTGTCCTACAGACTCCTCGTCACATTTCTGCCCGAAAAACTGCATCTGTCCCCGTCAAAAAACTTTAACTCACCGAGTGTTTGTGATGAAAATAAATCTCCACTACCGTCAGCCCTCCTGACCGAGCCTTCAGTGAACCTTTCCCCCAGTGACAGAGTCAGACAGCGACCTCTTCACTGATGGCCATTATGTAATTATGTAATTTTGAGCGAAAAACGTAACTTAGGTGGGTCAGGATCTCAATCATGACACATTAAAACTAGGGGTGCACCGATCCGATATTAAGAGCGGATATCGGCTCCGATATTGACAAAACGGCTGGGTCAGGGATCGGTAAAATGAAACAGATCCACCGGCCGATCCAATTTTTTTTTTTTTCTGCCGTCGCAGCACATCCTACGTCATTCGTCAGCGTCAGTGTCGCATGCTGGAAGAGCTCAAGTTGTTGTTTGACCAACTCTTTATTAGTTCTCAGGTTCAGCTGCTTTGTTTTATTTTGCATTCCTGTTTGCAGGATGTTACACGTACTCACATCACATTTCTCTGCTGATTAGCTTGTAGCCCCGCCATCAGTTGTTAGCCTCACCGGTCAGCTGTTAGCCTAGCAACGCTAACTTTCAAACCTACGTACTCAATACTATGTGGGCTGTCCATCGTTGCTCCGTTGGTGTTATTCACCGCCGGGCTGCTTTGTCTCCTCCTCTGCTGCTGCGGTCTCCCCGGCTCGCAGAGATGCTGGATGGTCGCCCCCGCTGTGTGCACGGAGCCTCCAGACGCTAGTGCGTTTACAGACGGTGCTACTGACTTTGGTGCTAGTGTTTCTCCTGACTGACAGGCGCTAAAATTCATTCTTTGTTTTGTTTGTTCCACTTTGTTACATGTGTCCTTGGGTACCCTGACAGGCGCTGTATAAATTAAATGTATTATTGTCATTATTTTTATTATTTTTATTATTATTATTATTATTATTATTATTATTATTATTAATAATAATAGTTACACATGTTTACAATGTTCGGTAACTGTTTGATTATTTTGTCTTAGTTAGGAAAGTCTGGTGCCTTTAGTCCCTTTCACATGGTGGAAGGTAAAAAGTTTATTATCAATTCAACAACGGTATCGGATCAGTATCGGGTATCGGCCGATACGCTCAGTCCAGGTATCGGTATCGGATTGGATCGGAAAAAACTGGATCGGTGCATCTCTTATTAAAACAGCATCCTCATGATTATAACTTATCCGCGGGTTTTAGATTGACGGGGGGAAACACCTTGAAAACACAAACGTGTCATCATCATGACGTGTACCGTCATGTCTCTTTAGAGGACGCAGCACCAGCTTTCTGTGTGAATTACACGGCAGTTCATCTTTACTCCAGCGTTGTTTCGCTCTGTGTGAACGACCAACAGCGGAGAATTGGTGAACCACTGCTGTGGTGTTCATGTGGTGTTACTTATAGCTCATAGGGCTGGATCCGGACTGGAAGTTGTGTCGCGATTCTTCCTTCTCACACCGTGAGACAGGTTCGTGGATCTGAGTGTCGGGATTTCGGTTTTGATACATGTGTCGTTACAGCCCTAATTAAAACTAATCAGGCTATAGTTGTTTTGTAAAGCCCAGTGCATGAAAAAAAAACATCTTCCTATCCAACTTGTGGCTGCTCATCAGCAACATTGGGTCTGAGGTCCTGTATCATCTGTGTAAGGCATTGGCGTTTCCTGCAGCGACATAACACACAGTAACAACACAGCATTCAAAAACATTAAGGATGGGGACAGTAAGTATAATTCGATATAATGACATGCAAATTTGATTTACAAACCTGTAACAGAGGAAAATCACCAGAAGCATGACGAAGATAAGAACAGGAATAATCCAGCTGTGGGTAGTCTCTGTTAGGGAAGCACATAGTTTGAAAGTTAAAAAGGTACAATATGCAAGAATTGGCCAACTATTAAATTCATACTGAAAACAAATAGGGGGCAGCATATCACAAGAGTAACCGCTAACTGGAGCAGCTGCCCCTAGCTAGTTAGCTCAGTTAGCCATGCAGCTGGCGGTGCCTCACAGCTGCACTTCTTCCAGCCATCACTTTGTTTGTTCTCTTTGTCCAGTTGAGATTTATTTAATAAATTCACCATCTTCCTTTAACTGCATAAATAGACTATATGTAGTCTGTAGTCCCCATTTAAACTTTTTGAATGGTGACCTCTAAAATATCTCTCAAAAATGTATGAATTAAAAGTGGTTTGAGAAAGACAGGAAGTGGAATAGATGCCTTGGCAATAATGCTGTTCAAACTTTCATGCCGATGAAGCCCCGGATCACACCCCATGCAAACATGTTCTATCCTTTTTAATTAACAGAGAGTGGAGCTCTCTAATAGATTAATAGATTAGTGGAGCCTGTTTCATATGTCCACGCTCGCTCTCCATGGCTTCTCTACACCGGAGCGCACAGCAAGGATGCGCTCCGACTCGGACTGCCCTTCCACCTGGACGCCGCATACCTCGACCCAGTGCACGGCCAGAGTTTACCTTACACACGGTTTTCGTATTTCCCCTTTCACGGACTCCTCGGCGTGTGTGATTACTCCTTCGAGCCCGCGTTCATTCGCAAAAGGAGCGGCTCGAGTGCGGTGCGTAAATGAAGGCCACGCGCGGCTCAGAAAGCATCTGCCGCAGGAGCTGGAAGTATAAACGACTCAGCAAGGTGGAGACACTGCGGGCAGCTATTTACTATGTCGAACACCTGTAGAGCCTGCTGGACTTGTATCGGGATGGAGGTGTCACTCGGAGACGCGCGTAACTGCGCCGCTGCAGCAGAGCTCATAGTGCAGCAATGATGGCGAATACTCGCTCAAGTTGGCACAGCCATATGTGTCACAAAGTCAACCCAGTGGGAGACTTAAATCAGACGCAAAATTCAGATTAGCTTTTGTTAACGCAGTGCTAACTTGAGCCAGTGTGCAGGCGGAGTTGAGCGCAGAAGGAGAGACTGAGAGCAAGAGTGACGGTCTGCAGCGCAGCCAGCAAGAGTCTGTGAGAGCGCAGAGGTTATTATTGCACCTTAAAATGCATAAAAGCAAACATGCAAATACATTTATTGAGCACAGAATATATTTCTGTTTCTGAAAACTAAATTATGTTTTACCAGGGGAAAAATCATCTTCAAAATAAAATGTATGTGCTAGCAAAATATATTTTCTGTCAAAATCTCCCATTGCTCCTTCACGGCATAAATATGAAACATGTCATAGAATGGGAGAGAGTAGCAGAGAGTAGAAATGCACATCAAACATGAACATTGTTTGTTTTTTTTATTGTTGTGGCACTTTGTGCCTGTGTTATTTTATTGAATGATGATTTTTGAGACATCAATGCACTGAAATACTTGTATATCACTCAGGAATGTGAATGGGGATACAGTATCCTACTGGTGGAAGTGCGATTACAATCTGGCCCTCTGGTAGTGAGGATAACATTTTTGCTGCCCTCTCTATCATTAAAGTTGCCCATCCCTGACTTGGTGTCTCTGTCTTGGTCATTTTATTTTTAGACACTGGTTTAATCCCCTCGTTAGTTTAGTTTATATTTAAGCGCAGTCTTTGGATCAGTTATTGTCAAGTAATTTTCTGTTTCTGAGGGCCTGCTGTTCCTCCTTCAGTTGCCAAACCCCCCAAAAGGTGCGTCATAACAGACACTGATCTCATTCACACTTCCTGTCCACAATTCAAATAATTTCGTCAGCGTTTTTCATGTTCTATAAGTGTTCATACACCTTCTAGAACGTGACTTACATCTTACACAAACAGAAACTATTTTTACCCTACCTTCCCCGTCCTGATTTTCAGCATTTCCACTGCAGCTGGCTGTAAAGAGTAAAAAATCATCAGAACACTGAGTAAAAGAAACAACATTTACAATATCGCTCACATACTGTATGATACGGAGCCCCAGACATGACGTGCTCCGAAAAAATGTAATTGTGGCCACAATATAGCTATGACGTGATAAAGAAATACGATTAGAAACGTGATGAAGAAAGACGATTAGAAATACGAATTAATAATATTAATATCATTCCTGGACAGCGCATCTTCTCTACAAACATCAATAGCCTACGTGATGGTCTTAAGGTGCGAATCTTTTCTTATTCTGTTCTTGTCAGTATCTTGTTATCCCGCATTTAGGCAGTGCCTTTCACTGATCATCTCCTTTGAAAGTGGCATCAGACTCTCGGCTGAGGGAGGCTATAGGAGCCTTTAATGTTCTCTGCACATTTGTCCCTCAATAAAATCACAAGAGATTAAAAGTTCACTATATTTTAGGCCTATTTAAATAACTGCCTAAATGCCGGATAACACGATACTGACGGGAACAAAATAAGAAAAGATTCTCACCTTAAGACCATCACGTAGGCTATTGCAGTTTCTAGAGAAGGTGCACTCGATTTGCTTACCCAGCTGTCCAGGAATTCTGTTAATATTACTAACTAACTTATTGTAACTTATTGTTGTCTTTTTTTTGGTGAATGTCCTCATCCACTGTGCACTTTACTTTATTTACTTTTTCACTTTTATTCACTGTCCGTCTCTATTTGTTGTGCACTTTACTGTTTTAATGAGTGCTAAGTATGTCCTGTCTTGTCTTCACCGTGGGATAGCTAGAAACGTAATTTCAATTCCTTTGTATGTCTGGTACATGTGAAGAATTGACAGTAAAGCTTTGACTTTGACTTTGACTTTGACTAGTATTTCATGCGCATATTATACCTATTTCGTGGCCACGAATAAGTATTTCCTACGCACGTTATAGCTATAGTGTGGCCACAATTTAATTATTTTTTTGACCATGTCATGTCTGGGGCTCCGTAGTTTGAGGCTAAATCTGACATGTGATGACACTCACTGGTACAGTTCGCCTCCATTTTTATCCCCTAAATAGACAACAAAGATTAATGATCAGTAAGATTGTAATTGTCTGGAGCTCAGCAGAAGGAAAATCAAATTCTTGGCATCAAACATCAGTAATATCTTTAGGAATGACACAGTTTATCCAGAGGATGTAGCTTTATGTGTTGCAGTGTGCAGTTCCTGTCTTTCAGTTGTAAACAGTTTAATACCTCAGAGGTACAGCTCCGCACGTAGAAGATGATCTTAACACACTGATTTGTTGTTAGACTCCAGTTGGTATTATTCAATACCAGCGTGTCCAGTTTGCCCATGTTGTTTGCCAGCACGTGGTTCTTAAGTAAACACATAAAAAAAACAATAAAATCATGACACATTTACAGACTAGTTCAGATTAGGATTATACACTGCCCCGCCAAAAAAAGTCCCATTCTGAGATTTTGTTGGATCGGCTTTAGCTTTAATTACAGAGTGCATTCGATGTGGCATCATTCTGATAGTCATCACATTTATTGTCGTCCAGAATTGCATTAATTTTTCACCAAGATTAGCCCGATGAATATTGAATGAATATATTGTCCCTTCGGGGAAATAACTGGTCATTCAATATATTCAGGTAGTCAGCTGACCTCGTTTTTTTTGGGCACATAACGTTGCTGAACCTCGACCTGACCAACTGGAGCAACCCCAGATCTTTTTTCAACATTTCAAAGTTTTTTTCCGACCACATTTCCTCCTCAGAGATGATGGTACACCACTATCCTTAGAGGTTTTTAGAAGGTGTTGGACGGTTCCAATTGCAGTCGTATCAGCAATGTCCTTGGTTGTTTTTCTTTGCTTAATTCAGGCCAATAATTTGACCCTTGTGAAACAGAGTATCATCTTTTCCACGACCACAGGATATGTCTTCTGACATGGAGAGACAGCAAGCTCAATCTGCGGCAGCGGCACCTAGCTGCGGCATCTCTGGTGGCAACCCCAGATGCCGCAGCTAGGTGCCGCTAGCAGTCGCGGCAGGTGCCGCTGTTTGCCAGAGGTGCCACTGCATCCCGGGAGGTGCCACTGCGTGCAGGGAGGTGCCAGTGCTTGTGCCACTTCATACCGGGAGGTGCCACTGCGTGCCGGGAGGTGCCAGTGCTTGTGCCACTTCATACCGGGAGGTGCCACTGCGTGCCGGGAGGTGCCAGTGCTTGTGCCACTTCATGCCGGGAGGTGCCACTGCGTGCCGGGAGGTGCCAGTGCTTGTGCCACTGCGTGCCGGGAGGTGCCACTGCTTGTGCCGCTACCCGTGACATCTGCTGTGGCATCCAGAAGTGCCAACAGGGATGTTGCGGCACATGTCGCGGCAAATGCCGCTATTTGGGCGAGATGTTGCGGCAGAAGCTGCTCAGGGGCGCCGCCAGGGGGGGAAAGGTTAGGACGATTTCAAGGGCCCGGCACTGACAGTGGGCCCTTTGAGACATGGACAACCTATACAAGGGCCCAACTAGATTTTTTTTCATGGGGCCCAAAATCCCTGGCGGCGCCCCTGGTGGAGGTGCCACTGCTTGTGCCGCTACCCGTGACATCTGCCGTGGCATCTAGGAGTGCCAGGAGGGATGTCGCCGGCAGAAGCTGCTGTCGTGGGGATATGTCACTGCTTATGCCGCTGTTTAGGCGAGACAAGAGGGTCTGGCTGCCTCCAGCATGAGGCTGCTTCCCGTACAGACTCCGCTCTTCGGACGGCATCCAGCATAGACATATACATAGACGCCTCATTCAGCGTTGGACTGTACGTAGACGTTGCCGCCATATTGGAGGAGGCAGCTCCGCCCCGTGAACTAATACAAGTCAATGGAGTGAACTTTATAAAGCGCCTTCTACAAAGTGCTATAAGCTAATGCCTCATTTACACATTCACACACGTACGGATATATTCAGGAAACAGAGAGGAACCAAAAACAATGTCTCTAACGTTCTCTGATGATTATAAACGTTAACTACTCCTCCTATGTTCTGTATACAGGTCCGCACCAAATCATTTTATAATGTTTTTTTGAGTGTTTACAGCTACTAATGTATGTAACGCTGTTACTGTGATGATACATGACAGTTAAATATTTAATCTATGTCTATAATAACCAGATCCTGACATGTCAATGTGACTTCTGTCTCCCATACTGTCAACTTGTTTCATTAAATGTAAGTTTAGATATGGACAACTGGCGTCATAATATATTAATCAGAATCAGAAATACCTACTTTATTGATGCCCGACGGGAAATTGCAGCGTAGATGCTCCCATTTAAAGTCAAGAATATGCAGAAAAATAGTGCTACTACTACTACTACTACTTTTTTACCATGAAATGTTGTTGTATACATTATCATATGTTATAATGTTCTGTCATGGAGTATATCTCTTCACTGCTGAAAAAAAGAAAGCAGGCTCACTGCTGCTGCAGTTTCTGATCTTGATTTGCAGACTTTGTTAATTTTTTGTCTCCATGATTGTTAGTACTTAGATCATAAAAAAAAATCACTGTATTTATAAAAACGACGGTGTTTTTTATTCACACATCTGTTACATTTACATGTCAGGATGTGGTTATTACGGAAGTATTCAATATTTAACTGTCATGTACAGGGTATAAAATTAGATTTTTGACCAATGGCAGGTAGGGAAATTTTACCGGCCAAAATACGTTTTGACTGGCCACTGAAGTGTTCACAATCATGACCAGGTTTCCTGTAGGAAACACTGCAACAGCATAGAGATAACTGTTAATTGCCCATTGATTGTTTTTTGGTAGGGAACTATCTAAACTACTACTTCTTCCTCCTCCCCCTCTACTCGCAAAGGACAAAAAAGCAGGAAAATATAGGCTACGGTTCCACTATGTCTCTCTTTACATTTAGTTTGTACTGATGTTGGCTGCAGCTAACAAATAATTAGTGCTGCTGACACTGGGTGAACCTCAGTAACGTCGCGGCTGGACCCGAGTGAATACCCGCCGAATATCCAACCTGAAACTAACTTCACCACGGTTCGATGAGTCGCCTGTTGCAGCCTTTGAATAGGATGACGAGGATTTGAGTCACTCAACTTAAACGCTGACTTGTAGAAATTATACAAATAGCAGTAATAGCAATAATAATCGACTTCAAGACAACTTAGGGTGTAGTGCTTTCACTGTGTGCAACTTAAATTCGCCATTCGCCCGTGATATTAAACAACAAAAATCATGTCTTTTTTATTATTTTTATTTTTTATTTTTTGCGGCAGCGCTGAATATCCTGCAGCAGAATGCATGTAGGGGAAATACCGACACATCAGAGAACCTTCCGCAATGACTGCGGGCTCTTTGGTGGAGCTTGAATGAAGTTCCGTTGTGACAAATAAATTGACTTCTTGCGGAGCAACATGAAGACATGAATCAGAGGCATAAATAACGTTGACAACGGTGGCCGGTCATTATGTTTACAATACCCGACCCGTGCCTTGCACGTCTTGATACATTTTCAATGTTGATGACGGTGGACAGAGAGGGACAAATCTGAAACGCAATCAGTAGATGTGCTGTAGCTGTAAACTGTCTGTTTTACTTTTTGGCATTTATGTTGAAAGTTATATAGCAAAGTCGGCAAATATAAGCAGCCTGCCAATGGCGTGTGACCTACAGTATTTATTTTATTCGCCAAAACATATTTTTACACGCATTTGGCGCAGTGGCGTCGCCAGACAGATTTCATTGGGGCACGTGCCCCAGTATTGGTCTGTTGTGCCCCAGTATAAATTTCACCAGTAAAAAAAAAAATCACTTTAGAGTTTTAAGTCTACATGGCATAATCTACAGAATGCGCACATATGTAGGCTACCTAATATGGCAACTCATTGCTACTTTATTCACTCCATACACAATGCACACATGGCTACTTAATATGGTAATTTATTCACGCGACTTTGGCTGTGATTGGGGTCCCGCGGTCACTTCAGAAATAACTTCGGGACAACGGTGTCTGAGCGCTATTTCTTTCCACCTGTCTTACAGGTTAGTACCGGGTAAACTGCCCATCATTGTTGTTCGTTTTCACCTCTGTGTCGCCATTTCCATGTGGATTTAAATGTTACAACTTTACTTTTTATGTTTAATGTATGAGGCTGTTTGTTGTCTCTAGTAGTTTTTAGCATCACCAGCCGTTAGCCGCTCAGCCATTAGCCGTTCAGCTGTTAGCCGTTCAGCCGTTAGCCGTTCAGCCGTTAGCCGCTCAGCGGTTAGCCGTTCAGCCGTTAGCCGCTCAGCCGTTAGCCGTTAGCCGCTCAGCCGTTAACCGTTCAGCCGTTAGCCGCTCAGCCGTTAGCTGCTCAGCCGTTAGCCGCTCAGCGGTTAGCCGTTCAGCCGTTAGCCGCTCAGCCGTTAGCCGTTCAGCCGTTAGCCGCTCAGCGGTTAGCCGTTCAGCCGTTAGCCGCTCAGCCGTTAGCCGTTCAGCCGTTAGCCGCTCAGCGGTTAGCCGTTCAGCCGCTCAGCCGTTAGCCTTTCAGCCGTTAGCCGCTCAGCCGTTAGCCGCTCAGCCGTTAGCCTTTCAGCCGTTAGCCGTTCAGCCGTTTGCCGCTCAGCCGTTAGCCGTTCAGCGGTTAGCCGTTCAGCCGTTAGCCGCTCAGCCGTTAGCCGTTCAGCCGTTAGCCGCTCAGCGGTTAGCCGTTCAGCCGTTAGCCGCTCAGCCGTTAGCCGTTCAGCCGTTAGCCGCTCAGCGGTTAGCCGTTCAGCCGCTCAGCCGTTAGCCTTTCAGCCGTTAGCCGCTCAGCCGTTAGCCGCTCAGCCGTTAGCCTTTCAGCCGTTAGCCGCTCAGCCGTTAGCCGTTCAGCCGTTTGCCGTTAGCCGCTCAGCCGTTAGCCGTTCAGCCGTTAGCCGTTCAGCCGTTAGCCGCTCAGCCGTTAACCGTTCAGCCGTTAGCCGCTCAGCCGTTAGCCGCTCAGCCGTTAGCCGCAGGTTTCGGCTCCAAGTGAACTTAAAACAGACCAGCAGCTCGTTGTTTACCGCGTCCGACCCCAAGACGCTGGTTTCCGGGTTTCTGTTGAACTCTCCGGACGTCGGGTTTCAGCTCAACACGGTGAGCTCACGCTGTCAATCTGCAGATTTGGTCTCCAAGTTCAATAAAAACACAGTATGTCCAGAAGCTCCACAGACAGTTGCGTTTGTTCATATAACACATGGGGAGGTTGAGAGAGAGAGAGCTTATCATCATTGATGATAGAAGTTTAATTTTAATGTTTGAAGCTGAAGCCTCTTTCGCCTGTACCTGTTATTCTTTTATTGTAAAGAAGCCACAATAAATTTCATATTCAAAATTGTAATTGCTCACTTTGTTTAATACTTTTACTTTTACTTCTAATACTTAAGTGCATTTTATATCAGAAATTACTTTTGATATTTAAGTACAGTAAATGTCAGGTACTTTAAGACTATTTATGTTCTTTAATGATAAATAAGTGCTAAAAAAAAATTAATACATTAATTATCTGTGCCCCAGTACAGTAATTGGTCTAGTGATGCCCCTGATTTGGCGAGTGGCGGGTGCCAATTTTAAACCCTGGTCATGTATCATCACAGTAACAGCGTTACATACATTAGCAGCTGTAAACACTCATAAAAACATTATAAAATGATTTGGTGCGGACTTGTATACAGAACATAGGAGGAGTAGTTAACGTTTATAATCATCAGAGAACGTTAGAGACATTGTTTTTGGTTCCTCTCTGTTTCCTGAATATATCCGTACATGTGTGAATGTGTAAATGAGGCATTAGCTTATACCACTTTGTAGAAGGAGCTCTATAAAGTTCACTCCGTTGACTTGTATTAGTTCACGGGGCGGAGCTGCCTCCTCCAATATGGCGGCAACGTCTACGTACAGTCCAACGCTGAATGAGGCGTCTATGTATATGTCTATGCTGGATGCCGTCCGAGAGCGGAGTCTGTACGGGAAGCAGCCTCACGCTGGAGGCAGCCAGACCCTCTTGTCTCGCCTAAACAGCGGCATAAGCAGTGACATATCCCCCCAACAGCAGCTTCTGCCGCGACATCTCGCCCAAACAGCGGCATTTGCCGCGACATGTGCCGCAACATCCCTGCTGGCACTAATGGATGCCACGGCAGATGTCACGGGTAGCGGCACAAGCAGTGGCATCTCCCGGCAAACAATGGCACAAGCACTGGCACCTCCCGGCATGCAGTGGCACCTCCCGGCATGCAGTGGCACCTCCGGCAAACAGCGGCACCTGCCGCGACTGCTAGCGGCGCCTAGCTGCGGCATCTGGGGGTGCCACCAGAGCGGCATCTGGGTGCCGCTGACGCAAATTGAGCCAGCCCCTGCTGGGCTGACATGGTTAAATGACTTGTTGCCAGCTGAAACCTTATTAATCACCGCAGTATTATCCAATGGAAGACTCTTGCCTCTTTGCTAAGTTAAATCCAGGTAGTGACTTTATTTTTGGCCTGGCAGTGTATAAACAGTGACCTTCAGGCATGACGTGTGAAACAAGCTAATGTAAAAAAAAAAAAAAAAAAACACACTACGGCGGAGGATTTGTAGCCAGGATGTAGTGAGCAGTTAACGTTTCTGCAAACCACAGATACTATCACATGTGGCATCATGCTACAATGCTTATTACCTGGCCTTCACATGATGGGTGGAAGGGCGTTATTACAGCAAACAAAGCAGCAAAACGCAGCCCGAGTCACACCGCTGGATATTTTAAGGACACCTGAGGAAATTTTTCGCTGTTTTTGATGAGTCAGATCCGGACAGGCTATTTTTCATGGGACATGTGATTGTGGCAAACGAAACAGGTATTTTAAGCCAAACCATCATAATTTGCATACCATATCAGATATCACAGTTTAAGAACACAAACACATAAAGAAACGTTTTGGTTTTAGCTTATCTGTGGTTTTGCAGAAACAGATAACGCAGTTCAGGCGACTGAGATGGATTTGTGTGACGTCTGCCATGAGAAAGATCTACGTACAGGTGGTCTGAGAAATTAATGTTGTGACTTACAGAGCTGTTGGTCCACGAGTATTCGCACTTGGTTTCATTGAACTTCGGGACACTGTATTGTGTCGCTCCACCACTCTGAGTTACATTGCACTTAATGCCATGTGCACAGCAAGGAAAATATAGAAACTCCACTGGGGAAAAAAAGAAACAACAGTCTTTATTCTAGATAGAATATTAGAATCCGACCACAGGAGACAATAACACTAACTTACAAATAATGAGTGACCGTATCAGCCATTTATGTCCTTTTGCAGCTCCCATGCTCTGCAGCCGATGAATCCCAGAGGTGAAACTACATCCGCGTGAAAGCCGGCGGCACAGGACAGAGGTGTGAGGTTATGATGGCGTTCAGAGTCTGATGACGAAAAAGAAAACAGATCCCTCACTTTTACTGCAAGTCTTAAAAAAATCACAAGATTGATAAGAGAGTCTGGGATGGTGACTTCACAATCATTTCAATCTCAACTGACTAAATTATCTGTGCGTATTTTTTACATTATTGATATAAATAGCTACCAAAAAACCACTTTCAATCACCTTTATAAAAACGTGTCTGTGTATTAATCACAGCACAAGATGTGAATCCCCCTAATACACACACGCACGCACACACGCACACACACACCAACCTTGTTACAGAAGTTTCTCATTAACAAAAAAAAGAGAGTGCAGAGACCAGCCCTTCGAGGAGGAAGTAGGCTATCAGAGGCGCAGCATTGGCAAACCGCAGCTGTGTGGATGGAGAAGCCGATTTGGAAAACAAACAAAAAAAGCTGTTGTGTTGCCCGTCCGTCTCAAGTTGCCCATGTGTCACAATTCAAGCGCTCACAAAGAAGTTCCGCAGGGTCCCAGAGAAAGCACCGCCAGGGCGGATGAAAGGATTCTGACAGATGGGCTCCTCTCAGACCCACGGTCCTCACACACACTGTCACCTGTTGCAGAATGCCCACACACTGTCCTCCCCGCGCTACAGGCCAATGACTCTCCTGAGCTCTCCTCCGTCACCGATGCGTCCTCGGGCGCGCCATCCTCTTATGGCCGATTTTCCCCCCCACACCCAAAAAAACCGCAAGCTCTCGGACGCCGCGCACACAGAATAAGCGCTTGCACCACATCACTTGTCTCCTCAAAGATAACACATGCTTCAGATCTGTGCGTCTACACTTCAGAGAGATCGGCTCAAACTTTCGAACTTACCAAAGCGAGACAGCTCCTTTACCGAGAGCTCACCCTTAAGAAACGGAAGAGCGTCGGACACAACACGCACGGCAAGTGTTTTAAAGGAGGCGACCACTCCCTCTGATAAAGCCGGTTCCCAAAACTTCCTCGCTTCCGTACAGTGCGTAAAGTTACCTCGTCTCTTCCGCGTCATGGGAAATAACAGATTTCCTGCTTTATGAACACGCTGTCACAGCTGATTAACTCCAAATGTATTAAAGACTATAACATATTGACGGTAAACGTGAAATATTACAAATCCAGTAAACAGTAACTAGAAAAGGCTACATCTTTGGAGGAAAAAGAGAGTGGAGAAGGTCACCAGACTCGCTTAACGAAAAGTTTCTATTTTTAGACTCACTGCGTAAATATAAACTTGGTGAAACAACAAAGTCTAAACTATTTCGACCTACTTGAAAAACTTCTCTCTCCCTCTCAGGACGCACCGCTAGTATCCTAAACAAACATGACAGTTATTCATTTCATGAATGAATGAATGAATGAAAAACAGCTGATCTTTAAATGCTATTTTAATAAGAGTGTGTCTGTCAAAGGTTTCTCAGGTTTCTTTCGTTCCTTTCAAGATTAAATTCTCCACGTTTATAAATTGTGATGCAAAAAAACAATGCAGGTCAGGCACACAACAGCATGAGAAAAGAAAGAAAAAAAAGAAAGAAAGAAAGAAAGAAAGAAAGAAAGAAAGAAAGAAAGAAAGAAAGAAAGAAAGAAAGAAAGAAGCTTCAGTATGGGAGAGTTAGGAAAATCTCACTTCCCCATTCCATAATGCAAATATACACAATATATATAAGTTTATTACACAAAGAAAGAGATGTATTCATGTATAACGTTTGCCGAATGAACAAGGAGGTCTAATCAAAGTTAAGAATGTGTTGTAAAAAAAAAAAAAAAGAAAAAGTTAATACACAAATGTAGCGTTTTTTTAAGGGAGTCTGGTGACTTTCTCCACTTTATTCTTTCAACCACCTTCTCATAAACAAATGACCAGTGCAGAGACCAGCCCGTTAAACAGCCACTTAGGATCCACCAGGCATGAACTCTGCACCCCGTTACGCCTCCTGAGGTAGAGCCAGTTTTGCAGGACCAAACAGAAGTTTCATCAGCAGATTTCTGTGATCAGTCCGAGTTGAAAACCTGAGCCCTCCTCCACATTATGATCCAATTTAAACCCAAACACATTTGCCCATCACAGGGCCTCATGTAACACCCTCCACTGCTCCCTGACGTCCATCAATACAGGAAAAGTTCCTGCACGCAAAACTTTCCCCGTTACATCCTCAAAAAAACCCAGTCTCGGTTTCTCTTCCTGCCAACCTGCTGGACCTGGCACCTGATTTATCTGACGTATCTGCACGGTACAGCAACCTTCAGTCCACCCATCCTCCTCCAGAGCCTCTGCCTGCTCCCCCTGCTCATCCTCACTAACACTGTCACCTGCTGCAGACTGTCCACTCACCTGTCCACCCCCCGCAACAGGTCCCTGAGCGAGGCAGCTCCTTCACCAAGGCTTCAGCCTTAATAGAACGGAGGAACACGCGTGCCCAGTGCCACCAGCAGCGCGCCCTTCACACGCACGCGTCCGATTAAGTGCAAAGTCGCTGCCACCCTCCCCCGCAAAAAAAAACAAACATGAAAGTAACACCTAAAAAAACGACTCTCACTAAACAAAGCACCGAGAGCGAGAGAGTTTAAATGATTCCTTCCTGTTTCCAGCTTCTTGAACACGCCGGTTCAACGGATTTCTCCATTTACTCCAAATGTATTAACGAATATAACAGGAGAAAGTCACATGAGTCCCTTAAAAAACGCTCTTTTTTTTTACTCACTGCGTAAATATTAACTTGGTGAAACACTGTCAACAACAGTAAATCACATCCGCTTCTCCAGTTATTAATTTTACGAATGAATGAATGAATGAATGAATGAATGAATGAATGAAACACGGCTGATCCTTAAATGCTATTTTAATAATGTGTCCGTCAAAGTTTTGTCAGGTTTCTTTCGTTCTTTTTTTTCTCCCAGTGTCATGGACACATCAGCATGCAGGCTTCGGACAATATATTAATTTATTCAGTACTTACAGCAGGAAATCACCACTGCACCTCTCGTTCTGCCGGCTGTGGTACTTTGCAGATGCCATCTTAAAAAAGGCTCCTCCGTCGTCGATTTCAGCCTGATAAGAGCAACGTGCTGGGCATCATCAGTGTCACCGGAGCGTCATCAGGAAGAAGATACGGCGCATAACCCCATCTAATGGCCTTTTGAAGTAACAATGTTTTAATTGTACTGATGTGCCTGCATGCAACTCACCCATCATCCCCAAAAGAAAGAAAGAAAGTAAGACGTTTATTACACAGAGAAAGAGTTATATTCATGTATAACGTTCGCCGAATGAACAAGGAGGTCTAATCAGTTAAGAATATGTTGTAAACACAGTTTTACTAAGTTTATACAGTTCCTCCTAAAGCAACAAGTCTCAAAATGTAGCGTTTTCTTAAGGGAGTGTGGTGACTTTCTACACTCTTTCTCCAAAGAAGTAGCCTGTATTTGTTTACCGTTTACTGGATTTGCACAATTGACATGTTTGCATCAATTGAATGTTGTTGTCTTCTTTGGTGTAAGTGGTGAAATCAGTTGAAACGGTGTATTTAATGCAGAATTTGCAAGAAAGAAGCAATTATTTAAAATTTGCTGCAGCTGTTTCACAAAGCTCGCTAAGTCACCATTCTTAAAAATCACACGATGTATTAAGACTAACTGCGTTGGGAGGAACTGTATAAACTTAGTGAAACACTACAGCACATTCTTAACTGTTTAGACCCACTTGTTCATTCGGCAAATGTTTTACATGAAGATACGTCTTAGTGTAAAAAAGAAAGTGGAGAAGGTTACCAGACTCCCTTAAAAAAATTATGTTTTTTAAATTTACTGCGTTAGGAGAAACTGTATGACATTTGTGAAACGTTGTCGATAACACATTCTTAACTGTTTAGACCTACTTGTTAATTCGGCAAATGTTTTACGTGAAGACTTTTTTTTGTGTAAAAAAGAAAGTGGAGAAGGTCACCAGACTCCCTTGGGGGGAAAAAAAATTTTTTTAATTCACTGCGTTAGGAGGAACTGACTAAAATTAGTGAAACACTGTTTAAAACAAATTCCTAACTATTTGGACCTACTTGTTCATTCGGCAAATGTTTTACATAAAGATATTTCTTTGTGTAAAAAAGAAAGCGGAGAAGGTTACCAGACTCCCTTTAAAAAAAAGCGTGTTTTTTAATTCACGTCGTTAAGAGGAACTGTCTAAAATTATTGAAACTCTGTTTACAACAAATTCTTAACTGTTTAGACCTACTTGATCATTCGGCAAATGTTTTACATAAAGATATTTCTTTGTGTAAAAAAGAAAGCGGAGAAGGTTACCAGACTCCCTTTAAAAAAAAGCGTGTTTTTTAATTCACGTCGTTAAGAGGAACTGTCTAAAATTATTGAAACTCTGTTTACAACAAATTCTTAACTGTTTAGACCTACTTGATCATTCGGCAAATGTTTTACATGAAGATATTTCTTTGTGTAAAAAAGAAAGCGGAGAAGGTTACCAGACTCCCTTTTAAAAAAGCGTGTTTTTTAATTTACGTCGGTAGGAGGAACTGTCTAAAATTATTGAAACTCTGTTTACAACAAATTCTTAACTGTTTAGACCTACTTGTTCATTCGGCAAATGTTTTACGTGGAGATATTTCTTTCTTTGTGTAAAAAAAGATCTGAAGATCTGAAAAGTGATGCTAACAAACAACAATTTCATGAATGAATGAAGGAATAACGGCTCATCTTTAAAGACTATTTAAATAGGAATGTGACCCGCCCACGTTGATAAATTGTTGTGCAACAAAGAATGCGAAACAGCATGGAGGCTTCGGACTTTATGTAACAGTTATTCAGTATTGACAGAAGAAAGTCAAACGCAGCATTGCACCTCTCGTCACACCTGCCAGCTCTGGCCACCACAGAAGCTGCAGGTGCGTCGGTCTGCACACTTACAGTAAATGGATGTCTTCTAACAACAACCACGCCTTCCTGAAAGTATCAGCGCAGCGTCACCAGGAGGAAGGCATTTGGCTCTAATGCATCTGTATTTGGCTGGCAGTGCGCACTTTCTTTTAATGACAAAGACCAGAGGAGCTGGGGAAGTACCTTCACTTCATCACATGGTCCATATGAATGACCGTAACACAGACTCCGAGTTGCGTGGGAGCCAATTAGAGCAGTCAAATATGATCACCACGATTATAATCAGAACAGATTTTTTTTTTTTTTTACAATAGTGATATAAATAGGTAAAAAGAAACATGTTTTCCAGAGGAACTGCGCACTGTTCTCTCTCGTTACGACAGTGAAAATGACCACAAGCCTCTCAAGTCTCTTCATAGGGTTGTTGCATAAAGTGTGTATGTGTGTGTGTGAAATATATTAAGGAATATATGACATACTGACGGTAAACCTGAGAGATTTCACAATTCCAGTGAACGGTGACTAATATAGGATACTTCATATGAGGGATAAAAACAAGTGGTCACCAGATTCCCTTTAAAAAACGTTCAATTTTGAGAGTCGTTGCGTTAGAATAAACTGTATAAACTTTGAGAAACTCTGTTTTCAGCACATTCTTAACTGTTTAGGTCTGCTTGCTCATTCGGCATATGTTTTACATAAACATATATCTTTCTTTGTGTAAAAAACTTTGTTTATCTTTTTTAGACTCCAGCGGATCAGGAAATCCACTGAGCAATTGCATACGAGTTAAGCCATCCCACGTGAAGCTACTCAGCCAATCAAATCTGTGCATTCTACGGGACTCTGAATACAGACAGATGAACGAGGTGAGAAGCGAGTGACAGACAGAAAGACGATACGGGGAAAGAGGACAGAGAGACATAAGTTCACATGGCGTCTCTAAGCGGTAATGAATGTTCACCCAGAGTCGAGTGGATTTTTGATCTGTACAAAAATCCATTTACTGATGGAGGGGTTGTCCAGGAGTGCACGAGTGCAGCAGCTGAAACCTTATTTGAGGGAAAACAAAAACAGAAATGTTATTTTTCAAAAATTAAGTACTTTATTCTAAGATGTACAATTTTTAAAAAGCTATTTTTTCTAGTTTTAAGTGCAGCTCTCCTTTTACTTAAAAGAGAGAATAAAATAATACATATCTACAGTATTATACAATATATCTGTATAATTACATGTTCAGTGACAGTAAATATGGTCGAAATGTTTTAGAAAAGTTCTTAATTTGATTTTACAGTCAGTTCTTGATTACATGCAGACGTTGATACAGCTACTAGGCTTCTTCAATATATATCACAGTGATTCAAATGTGGAGATTGTGCAATAGTTTATTTGAGATATTAAGTTGACAGTATTAATTTAGTTTCATTGGTTAATTTGTCACATTTCATTGATATTTTGTGAGGTTTCATTTAGTCAAATATACGGACAGTGCCAATGTGGAGGCTTTTTGTTGACACAGGAAATGATTATTTATATTTATTTTGATTAAATTTATTATCATTAGTTGTAGCAGGCAGAGAAGAAAATAAATGCTGTCTTCCAATTCAGTGTATCTGTAACCTAATAATTATTTTTATGGTAGAAATATTGGTATCGGTACTCAGTATTGCCAAGTGCACAAATTGGAATACTCATGCTCGTACTCCTACTTGGTTTGAAAAAAATGGTATTGTGTGTTAGTCATTCTCTCTGTTTCTCAGAACCTCCTGCTGTTATCCTCTATCTCTGTCTCTATCCGTCTTAGTATGAGTGTATGAGGTGCGATTGTAAGGCAAATTGAAACTAGGTCATTATAGTGCTAAAATAGATTGGTTTGGATCAGATCACATCATATCACCCAGTGGGGGGGGTACAGTGGGGTTTCCAGTTTCAAGACTTTAATGAGATACACACAACATGTTATGGTAGGAAACAATAAATGTCATTTTGTTAACAAGAATCACTATGTGAGTAAAGAGCTGCGTATGTTTTCCATTTACTTTTAAAGAGTTTGGTGGAAACAACAGGTGCTACAGAAGATAAAGGCTAAGACTTGAACCTTCGGTGTTGAACCATGTCCTGCTGTGTGATCAAGAATAACTACACTAAGCTGTGACTAGCTGTCGCAGAATTAAACGTATATACACAAGACTTTCTTTGCTTTCTTTCTTTGATTCATGAACATCGTCTCTCACACACTGATGCAGTCACTCTTGTCTTTGAGCGGGTCGGAGCAGGACCACTCCCTCTCCTTCACCATCTCGATCGACAGCTCTATCTGCTTCTTCACTGGCTTGGCCGACGGATATCTCTGAGGTCTGCAGGAGTCAGGAGACTTGAGCGCATCCGACTCCGGGTCGGAGTTTGGATCGCTTTGGCCCTCCGTGGCCTCCCTCTCCAGAGTGCTGATGGCGAGAAACCGGGGCCGGCGGTTTGTGGTCTTGGTGTCTGCTTTGTGCCTGGCGCCGTACACCGAGCTGGGCATGGGTCTGGCTTTGAAGGCCTGTCGTTGCTCTTTCGATCCAAGCGTCCCCAGCTCGGCCACAATCTTCGCCTCCCTCTTCCTCCTCTCTCTCTCCAGGAAATGAAAAGGCTGTGGTGAAGCGGCAGCAGACGGCTGGTTCCTTCTGGTGTCACGCTTACTGTTGGTACTGATTCTTCTGTTGGATCGCTGAGTGGAGCGGCGGCTGATGGCTTCGTAGAGAGGCAGGTGTATGTGCGCCGGTGCCGGTGACGCTCTGAACTTTTTCTGGCACTCTTGGAGCTCCTCCAGCTCCCGTCGCAGCAACGTGTTCTCCAGCTCGATCTCCGAGCGCGTCCTCACCTTGTGCTTCTTCCTCTGCTCCTCTCTCAGCATCATCTGAAAGGGTTTGGGCACGGTGACCTTGGTGGCCGACTTGAACCTGACCCCACTTTGCCGGGACTGTCTTCCCTGCGGTTTCGGATAGTAGACCTTGGGCTGGAATCGGAACTGCTTCTGCGTTGTCATTTCTTCTGGGCTCAGCAGGACGTCTCTGGGGGAAAAAAAGAGACGAATGAAATATGACAGTGAAGTGCAACTCATGAAACTCAAGAACTCCTCAAATTAGATTCAAGAATGTGTCTGCTACAACTTCACAAACCTCCGAAAGGTTCGGTCCTGGACCGTCCTTCTGGGACTGTCCACCTCCAGTTCCCCCATGCTGTCCGCTCCATAGAGCTCTGATTGGTCAGAACCGCTCGATGTGTCATGGAAGTCCAGCTCCTCCTGGGAATTGATCCTCTGGAGTTTCCTGGCAGGGCCACTACTGCAAAGTGCAGAGATTTATAATTTAGGGAGGCAAAACAACCACTAAATGGAGGTGATTACACATCTGCAGAGAATCTAGTCTACTTTGGTTTGGTTCATCTGGAGGCCGGGTACTTTTGGGACAAACCATAAGTTCAGATGTGGTTTGGGTTTTTTTTTGACTGTAGCACACAGCAGGATAAGAATTAGTCACCTACAACCAATTTATGTATACACTTCAAAATCCCTGTGGTTAAAAAACGTGGGCGTTGGTCTCGCTTCTTGTATTTGCTCTTTGATTGCTTCAGTTTACTTAGAATTTCACTCCAGTCCTGACGCCTCTGCTCTGGTTCAATTCGAAGAACTGATGTTAATATTTCATCAATCACTTCTAACACTCTGTGTCTCACCCTAAGCCACATAGTAGAAATGTTGACCTCCATATGAGCCTATTCGCAGCCCCTGATCCTCAGCTGTGGCTCTCCTGGTTCCGGAGTCGAGGCTTTTGCGGTCAGGCGCCCCTCCGACTTTGGAAGAACCTTAAAATCCCTTATTAAAACCCACTTTTACAAACTAGCTTTTCTGTGAATTCATCCTTGTTTAATTCATTTTAGTCTTTCTGTCCATTTTACTTTTCTTCTTTTACTATCTGCTTCTAATTCCCCTTACGTGACGTTACCTTTTGTCATTTATTGCTGTGATTCCCTTTATTTCTCTTGCTTCTATGCGATATTTCCTTTTAATGGACTTTTATTAATTCACATTGGCATGTTGTGATTTGCCTTCTTACCTTTACTTCTCTATAGTCCGGGCTTCTTTCTGTTTCTCTTGCCCGTTAAATGAATTTACACCTGGGCCCGTACTCACAAAGACTTTCAACTTAACGTTAGGAGTACTCCTAAATCAGACTAAAAGTTTTTATGTAGGAGTTGTTTCTTAAAAGTAATTCACAAAGCCACTGAGAGCTACTTTTAGTTATGAAAACAGTGAACTCCTAAACTAGAAGTAACTCTCTGTTGCTATGGATGACGTCATTTTAGAAGGACGCACGTAGAAGCGGTGACAACGGTGATTGGTTGTTGAGTGACAGGGCAGCCCATTGAAAAGTCACTCAGGCTGCGCAATGCATGAAGTGAAAATAAAGTAGTTTCCTACAAGCCCATGACAAAGCCTCTGAAAAGATATTGGATACAGAAATGTATTTATGAGGAGAATTAATTTCGCAACAATGTCCAGTATATTGTAACATGCGTCAAAGACGATTTGTGTATTGATGGAATGCAACTTTTTCCGATTGACAATTCGCACAGGACTAGTTTAACCTGGGGACCTCCAGTAATTTGTAATAATTGCGGAGGTCGTCTGTGATTTTAATCCCGTGCGAATCTGCCATGTCTGTAATTTGTAACGTAAAAATCCACCGCAAATTATTTCACCAAACACAGAGGTCATTTGATAATATTAGTCCCGTGCGAATCTGCATCTCTGTGATTTGGGGTCGTTTTTTGTGTTTTCCACACTTTTTTTCTGCCTTTTTCCCGGTGGAGAATTATGGAGGCTGCGTTGGGAATTATAAATGAAAGTTTTGACAGCATTTTGGGTGCAAATTCAGGACAGGAGGCTCATCAGAAGAGCGAAATCTCGAAAGATGATTAGATGGATTACATGCATGGCAGCATGCGGTAAGAAACACTTTTCCATCTTTCAACAGGCTCACCACTAGTTATTATATTAAAAATATCCATATCTAACCGTTGTGCTGCTCCAGTAAGGGCTCCGGTGCGATCGACCCGGAGGATAATGTCATTAATTAAAGTTAAAACACAGACTTCGCTTATTCTGTGCGAATGCGCTGCACGAAACACAGAGGTGCTGGGATGATTTCTGAATCACCTGAGGTCCACAGGTAATACTCGTCCTGTGCGAAGAGCTGCATGTCCGCCGCAGCCAAATACCGGAGTGCCAAACATTTTAACTCCGGCGTTAGTGGATTGTTTCGGTTGGTTGGGAACGTTAAGCGTCCCTCACCAACTCAACCACAACTTCAGTCCCCCATCCGATATCATTTTTATAGGCTAATTCCCTGTCATTTAGCGTCTCCAAAACATTCGGTTGTGACCAGGTCTTAGCGAGTTAGGAGTCCTCTGGACTACTTGTAAGGTCTCCCAGACTTAGGTGCTACTTTTAGGCCAAACATGTTTTGTGAATAACACTTAGCCTATTTTAAAAAATTAGGAGTCCTAAAGTTACGACTGACACGCCCATTATTGTTAGGAGTTGGTCCTAAATTCGTCTGTTAGGAGCTAGTTTTAGCCTTTAAGCCTTTAAGATTCTTTGTGAAAACGGGCCCTGATCTTTAATCAACTACAACTGATCTCCTGTTACTCAGCTCAACACACAAACATATGTAGCTGTGTATGAGCAAATCTGTCCGAGATTTAAACTTGATACATATTTAAAGTCCTGACACGAGGAACTGTCGCCTGTTTTATGAACAGATCATATCCAACCTGATGGACAGCCTGGCCTCTCTGTTCTCTCCTCTCCCCAGACCTCCGGCATCCTCCTCTCCGCGCCTCTCTCCGCCCTGGCTGATGTACATCCTCTCCAGCTCGGCCATGTTCCTCAGGTGGGCGCTCTTCAGCTCCTCCAGCCTCCTGTAGTACTCCTGGTTGGAGAAGTAAACGTGCTGCTCCCTCTGCAAGCCGTAGATCTCCACGGACAGCGAGCTGCGAACGCTCCTGCCGCCTTTCCCCTCCTCGCTGCTCTCTGAGTCCAGGTCATCGTCCTGAAAGGTTGGAGGATGTGTTCATTAGTTGCAACTGATTATTTTTAAGATTAATCGATTAATTTAGAGAACAAACAAGAAGCTGGCATCATGTCAGAGTCAGTTGATGACTCAGTCTTTGCAGCTTTATCAACATAATAAACAATAAACACTTCCAGACTCAGTTTATTGCATTTTAACTTTGCTCATGGCTGCGGCAAAGGAATGAGTCACTGAGGAAGTTTGGAGGTGATGTTTTACCGCTTACAGAAATGTCATTATTCTAAGAGGACATAATAAAGGATGTGGTGTGCGCACCAAAGCCCAGCCTCAGAAAACTCTGCACACATCACGCAGTTACTGTTACATTTCCTAAAACATCTCCGCAAAAGACTTCAAGTAAGGATGTGGGCAAACTAAATGAACCCATGGGGGGATTTCCATCCTCATTAAAATAAAACTGTGCGTGAAAATCTGTTTATTTAAATCTGTTCTTTGAAAAATGTGTCGATAACAAACGTGGGTGTTGTGTCTGGAAAGAAATTCTCTTTTTTTTTAACATTTCTCATGTTAATAAAAAACTGAAGTCCAACTATAAAACAGTTTGGATAATAACATAAAAGACTAGAGAATTTGTAAGAAGTCTAATCTGCTTAGATTATTATTTCAATCACTGTGAAAACTCAAAATCTTATTGTGTATGTTTCCAAAACAAAATATTTTACTAGACACGAGACACCAGGAAAGTAACTTTTCAGTGAGATTTACTCGCTTTTCAACAACTTTAACTTTTAACTCTAAATACATTTACTCAAGTACAGTACATGAGTGTAATTTTGTGGTCAGTGTATTTTACTTTATACTTCCTCTCCACCACATGTTGGAGGCAAATATTGTACTTTTCACTCCATTGCATTCATTTGATAACTTTAGTTAGAAGTTACCTTATAAATTACACGCGGCATCAGAGCTGAATTATTACACTTTTAAATCAATGTGTTTAACAAAATACAAATAAGAAACAAAAATGTACAAATATGAAGCCTATAATTTACTTTTATTTGGACTTTTGATACTTTAATGTCAGATATCTTAAGACTTTTACTCGACTGGCGGGTTTATAAAAGCAACATTTAAACTTTTACAACGCTGGTTTGCAGTTTTTTTATATAGTTTACTATCTTTAAATCTTTAACTGAGGAATCTTTGCATGTTTGAAGCCTCACCTCACTGGCGCAGTCCTCATCTCTGACAAAGTAACGCTCTCTTTCTTCTCCGTACAGAGACATTAATTCTTTGTTTTCCAGAGAGACTGATCGATACATCGCCGCTCTTCCTTCTTATTCTCCAAAAAAAAAAGCAGACACTCGTCGACCCGTCTGAAGCAGATCTCCCTCTCTGCACACTGACCTGCTGAGCAGATAGGACGGGTAAGTCAGAGCAGGACGGCAGCAAAGATTAGCACAAACTTTACTGACACACACACACACACACACACACACACAGACTGAACGCTTTATCCTCTTATCATCAGGAGGAGGTCGTGATTTTACAGTCATCAGCCAGATGGTCCATATGGTCCCGATGGCTCTTCACTTGAAGACTTGATTCAAAGTCAGATAGATGTCTGTGCGGATGCTCCAATCTGATTTACAGATTAACTTTCTTAAACACAGCACAGGGCTGAAACACGGCCTCCTGCACCTGTCGCAGTTCGGTCTGCAGGAGTGAAGGTGAACAAGTTAAAGGACACCACAAAGGTTATTTACATTAGATAAGACATGATATGAATGCCTGCTTTTATATTGGAAACCGGTCTTGTAATATTAACTAATGCATTCTATGAAATGTCACAAATAAACTAACAACTATCAGCATTTTCTAAATTGATAATTGGATGTTACTTAATGTATCTATGAATGCTCTTTGGTTTCATTTGATTCTTGTCACTGATTATGTACAGAAACACTTCTCTCAGGTAAAGAGCAGAGGTGTTGCACCAGATGCTCATTTCTGTAGCACCTGAGCAGGTAAACACAAACCCTTCAAAGCACAATAAATATGAAATTTGATGTACATGAGTCTTGTATTCTCTGTCTGATTATATTTCCAGCTCTGTATGATACAAAAAGCATTCTTACCACTCTATTTTAAACCCTGTCAGTGACTGCGCACCTTTAAGAGTCTCGTACAGAGCTACAAAAATATATAACTTTGTAGTTTTTCACAGGACTGATGCCTGAAATTCATTTTTAACGTCAATTACTACAAACGGTAGATAATATAATGCATTTATATTCTATTCTTCAGACTTTGGAGAGTCAAACCTACAACCTCAACTCCCAAAAAAGTTGGAAAGTTGTTTTGAAAAAACTTTATTTAATCCCTTTTTTAAGAGCTAAGCTAAAATAGTTAGCATGCACCCTTACTATGACTGATTTTGGTTTTGTAATTGTGGGTGAATTTACCCTTTAAGTATTTTAATTAAATGTACATCTTCCATTTAGTTCTAGTATACAAGCTCAATTTTAAGGGTCTCATTTAATGCATCATTTTTCAATCATTCTGAGTTAATAATCTTAAAAAACGGTTTATGTGGAAAGTTCCCCGCAACTTTATCTGTAATAACTGAATAATCACATAAAGTTTATGTGTAAATCTGCATTAAAGTCTGCAGATGATCATTTTAGCTTGATTTGCTAATCATTGTTGGCATATATTCAATTGAAAACAATACAAAGATAATATATCCACTGTTTTATGTCATCAGCTTGATTGATTTCTTGTGTGAATATGTGATTATTCTGAGTTTGATGCCAGCAACACAACTGGTTGGGACAGGAGCAACAAAAGACTGTAGACAAAAAGCTGCAGGAAGCTCCAAAAACACCTGTTTGGATTATTCCACAGGTAAACCGGTTCACTGGTAATAAGTCGTTCACAAGCAAAGATGGCTGATGATTGTATAAAGTAACTACATGAGCTCAGGAACAGTTCGTAAACCGTCTTTACACACAGTTCGTTCACAAGCGCTGGAGTCCAGTCAGAATTCCACAGTGATGACCCGTCTGTGCCCATTTGCACTGGTGACCTTCTGGTCCAGTAGCACACATGGAAAGATCCCAAATGTTTGCGATCCAGTGAAGTGAAGCCTGGCCTCGGATCAGCTGCGGGGGGATTTTGGGGGGATTTGACAGATGAGGCTGTAGAGAGAGAACACATAACAGGGCCGACTGTGTTAATCTGTTTACTGAGGTTTAAACAACGCTGTCATTACAAGTGTGCAAGTCTTCACCTGGAGCTGCGACACGTCTCCCCATCTGTCTCCCGTCTCCCTCCATCTCGTCTGCCGTCCATCTGCCTAAGAGCCTGAGACAGCAGGAGACAGAGAGAGAGAGCTGAGGAGGGAGAGAGAAACGTTCAGTGTCGTTAATCACACTCAGCACCAACATTCACTCGGACTCACACGTGAACTGATCAGATTTTTGTGAGTCGAAGGTCACTGAGAGCTCACAGAGGAATATTTGTGGCCCTAACTTTATTTGCAAATTATGACAAAATTTCACACAAATGACAAAAGTCAACTTCACTGTGACGTCATAATGTTCTTGAAAAACACTTTTCTGCCGATTATTCAACACAAACATTCAAGAAAGATGGAATGCCATAATAATGCTAATGACTTATTGAAAGAGTTGATATATGAGTTCAAGAAAATTGGCTTTGAATGCCTTTATTTTAGTACGTAAAGGCTGCACTTTAAGTTTTTTTTAAAGGAATCATTTAAGTTGCTGTTGGATTACTTTTTTTAAAAATAAATGGCTTCCATTTGCTGCATTCATTCATGTTTTACAAATGGTTTCAAAGGGTTTAACCTGAGCCAGGCCTTACCACAATGATAATCATATCACCGTCATGCAGGCTTAGTATGATATTATTTTTTTATAACACTGGTATCGTTATCGGCCGATACCCACAGCACAAGTATCGGAATCGGTATCAGGAGAGAAAAAATGATATCGGAACATCTCCAGTTGTGGCTTCCTATTTCTTTCAGGCATGAAAACTGTGTCTCTTTTATTGAAAGTTTCATCACTGAATTTGTTATAAAGTTTATATTCTTCTTCTTCTTCTTCTTCTTCTTCTTCTTCTTCTTCTTCTTCTTCTTCTTCTTCTTCTTCTTCTTCTTCTGGTTTACATTCCTCACTGGCATGAAGGCAGCAGCAACATTGCAGTTCACATATTTGTCCACGTGGTGGAGCTGTTGTACTTCTTGTAAAACACGACATTTTTTGTGTGTGTTTAATGTGCCAGAAACCTTTTTTACTTTGAAATATATTATTGTATTCCTCATTGCGATCACAAATCTTCAGATTTTAACCTGTAGATCATTTTGGGCTGTTTCAAATTAAATAATGTCAGTTCAACTGCTGCTTTGAGCATCTGAGTTGACTAATTCGGTTGAATTGTTAGTTTAAAGTCTTCTCTTAAGTGTTCTTCTTTGTGCAATCTGTTCAGTCACACAGACAAATAACACCAATGAAGTTGATTTCCTTTCACATATTCATAGTTTATAGAATCAGTTCTTTATCTCACACAGATCTGCACCAACAACTCTGAAGTATTTTGTTTCAATATCAGCGAGACAGTGTGAAGAGAAACTTGTCTCAGTGACTCTGAAGTGGCACTTTGTGACAACGTAAAGAATAAATACTTCAAAATCACTTCAAATTCAATAATCCAATAACTTTATCATCGTTAGCTGTCGTGGAAAAAACAACTCTGATTCATCTTAAAATGTTTTAAAAACAAACAGCACGTTTCCATCCTGTGTGTCATTTTCAAAGTATGGAAGAGAAAAGTCTCACGAGAGTTTAAACTCTCAAGCAGTGCATTCTGGGAAGTCTGCCAACATGCTATGTTTCTTTAAATACATTCATCCTACTCAATCCAACTAATTTTACGTTGAGTCCACTTAACTGCAAAAAGACTTCATGTAATCCATCTTAAAGAAATGTCACATTTTATGGTTACAGTATTTTTTGCAGTTGTGGTTTTCTTTTAATAGTTTCTGGAATTTCTTCAACTTTTCTTTGTAACGTACCTGCAGTTCTCAGAACATCTCGATCTCACATTTCACAACAGTTGACCTCCGCATCCTCCCACAGACACGAATGTGTGTGTGTGCGTGCGAGAGAGAGAGAGTGAAACCTGTTGAGGCTGCATGGCAATGAGAGGACTGAGTTTATCCCAGCATGCATTGGGAAACCACCAGCCTATCAGAGGGTTTGGGACTCAAGTCAGTTATTTAAATCTCAAGAACAGGAACACTTGATTTATGTGCAATAAAACTTCCACTGTGCATCAAACATCTGGTTCCTTTTTCCCTCAACAGACACAACACCGCCGTAAACAGTGAACCGCACAGATTTCTGACAGTGTGTAGTGTTTCTGTACGTCTGCTGTGTGTGTGTGTGTGTCCAGTTTTTCCTCCGGGTTCCTCAGTGTGTTGGCGTGGGATGAATGGTGGCAGTGTTCAGTCAGAGTGGGGCTGAGTAAACAGTCATCACAAGCTTGGCGCGGCCGTCCTCGGCCACACGGAGCAGAGCGGCTGCACCAGGCCGCAGCTCCGCTCTGCTGTTTGTGGGAGAAACGGCGGTTTTTGCTCCACCACCAAATATCTGACGTGGTTGTGATTCTCATTCTGGATATCAACATTTTCTTCAGCTCTTTGTTTTTTTAACTTTCTACTGACTTCTTGAGTCACACCAGCTGCAGTTGTGACTGTTTTTAAGGCCTCCACAAGATCACACAGCAACAACACACTTAAAGGAACAGTTCTCCCAAAAATGAAGATTCAGCCTTTACCTCCTCATGCTGATATAAAAGTCAGGTGAAGTTTTGTAGTGCGCAAAAACATTTCTGGAGCTTCACAGCTAGCAGCAGCACTGTTTTATTTTTAAAACGAGTCCCCATCTACGTGGTCGTGGGTGTGTGTTCCTGCCCCGAGCCAGGGAGTTTAAGTGTCTCTTGGTTTTTGTTCTCGAGCGATGGTGAAGCGTAACACGAGATGGACAGACGGTCCTGGGAGGCATCAGCAGTATTGTTGGCAGCATTGTATTCTTGATCTCCCTTTGGAGGTTTTTCCGGGCACATCCAACTGGAAGGAGATCCCGGGGGGAAGACCCAGAATTCACTGGAAAGAATATCCATACTGCATCTCGTCTAGGCCGGGGAAACGCCTCAGGACTCCCCAGGAGGAGCTGGAGAGGATGTCTGGAGCTCCTTTGTGAGCCTTGTCCCCACTTTCTGTTTTCAAAAATGCTCTATAAAGTTTTTGCACATCAGTCCAGGTTTGAGATATAAGAGTGTTCTTGGCTTGATTTGATTTTTCAGATGCATAAAGTAGTTGAAATTCAACTTTTCTGCTGTATAATCTCTGGGGTTTTTGTTAAATACCAACATGAAACAGAAGGACACGACTTTTCAAGGTGTTTGTGTGACTCTTAAGACCCAATATCAGCATGAAAAACATAAAAAATGAGGTTTATTCTTTCCTATGAATCGTCTCCATGCTGTAAAAACATATGAATTCTTTCATAAACCTCGCTCGGACTGCCTTGCTGGTCCTGGTTATGGACGCGATTGCAGTTTTCAACCGGAATTTTATTGTCTTTCCGCCGAAGAGGCAGAAATGAGAAGGAACTCGCTGTGATCAGATAAGCCGACTCCATGCACACAGTAGATGTAAACATCTGATTTTTCGAGGGCTCTGGAAGTCAAACTAAAAAGATCTCCTTCCTGTCAGCCACAATGTGACTGTCACAGAAAGAGGCCTGAGATGAGGAGGAAATCCCCCTCACCTCACCTCACCTCACCTCACCTCACCTCACCTCACACACACTTGACTTGACTACGCAGGAACACAAGTAGGAGCACACACTCGCTCATGAAGAACCTGAACTCAAAAAACACGTGGGCGCAGACGGACACATTTTGTCGTCCGCGGGGACAAACAGTGACGTGGAGAGGCCTCGGGAGGTGGAGTGTCTGCTCACCTCCCACTTCACTGCAGCGCTTCACAGCCTGTTTGTTTTTTGAGAGGGATACTCCACCCTCCTGTCAACAAGCCCCACTCATTAAGTTCCTCAAAACCACTTCTGTTACACAGACCGGGCTTTGACCGTGAGACTGATTGCAGGCTAAATACGAGCTCTGGAAAACATGGCAGCCGCCCTTTAAAAAAAACGTAATGAGATGCAATGATATGTAAAGTTAAATGAAGCTGCTGCTCTCTACTTTCTCCTTTAAAAACCCTGGCATGAAATAAATAATTCATTTTGACATTTCAGACGGTGTAGAAACCTGTTAACATGCATTTAACTGCTTCTCTGATGTCACGTGAAGCTGAAATGTTTGCATGTGTCCTGGTCGCGTCGGTTAAAAACAAAATGAAGCAACTTAAGATCTTAAAAGTGATACTAACATACATAATATGTCTGTTTAATAAAAAAGCACTTTAATTCCTTAAGATCTGACATTTTAAATCCATTTAATCTAACAGTTTATTCATGGACACACAAATGATTATTGACAATGAATAAATGTAAATGACTTAATTAAATGATCTCCACGAAAATATATTAAAGTAAATGCACAAAAATATTGAGTTTTTCCAAAGTGAACCTGCTGAAATATAAATCATATTTGAATTTTTAAGTCTTGGTGTTTCCAAACTGGTGATCCAAGTCAATTATTTAGCAGTGTATCTACAGTTCATGCTTCTTTTTGCGAGCCAAACTTCTCCAAATTGGCTCAAACGTGCATTTCAGTGTGTCCAGAAATATTCATTTTTAATTGATTATTTCTTGGAGCTAACGACAAACATATTAACAAAAACTAACAACCATAAAATGTGCAAATTCCAATCTGTTAAAGAAAATGGAGGGGTTAATATCTCCTGTATGTGTCCAAAAACATGTCTGAGTGCCTCCAAACAACAATATAAAAGTCCGTTTGTTTGCAGTTGATCCATTTGATGTGAAGGATTTGTTCTTATATGTGCTGAACATCTCACACGGGATCAGACGACAATGTTAGACCTGAACACGCCTCACCTGCCTGGCCTTCTGCAGAGGAAGTGACCATCATTCATGTTCAGTCATGTAGTAAAAAACTTCTTTCAATCATGCAGCTGTGTGTTTCACTGCTGCAATTTTTAACACTAAATCAGTTGCTCGAGTGTTTCCTGTTTCCTGGTTGGCAGTTATAACGGCCACTGAGCTTTGTCGAATCGTTGGAGAGGTTGTGCTGCAATTACGGTGACCTCAGCGGACCAGAATGCACTGCAGCCACGAGATATTCTGTTGCTTTTGTGTTATTATCGCTCCTTCATGTGTAACCAACTGGAATTCCGACGGGGTCATATTGGCTCTCTGAGGAGGCTGTCAAAAGGCATTCTGGGAAATGTGGGAAATGGCCATCGAACATATAAAGCAGGATTTGCAAACACTTCATCCCAGAAAGAATTCCTGGAATTAATTTATCATCACAGATACGATCAAAATAAATAGATGTCCGATACGATCAGCTTCCCTCAAATACCTTTAAAAATGTACGCTGTAGATTACATTTCTGTTTCCTGTCATAAATACAGAGGAAGAAAATGTTTCATCAGACTTAACTGGGGCTTCATTTGTCTTCTACAAGGGATCATTTATACTTCATCATCGCTTGTAGCAGCAGAGCTTCTCACTTTTTAGTGAAAGTAGTGTTTTCAGTCATCATCACTCTCTGTTTCAAAGCTCAGACATTTTTTTTATCTGATTGCCGATTAAAACACGTAAAGGGGAATTCCAGTATTTTTACATCTGGGATCTGTATTTACATGTTTTCACATGCAAATGATTCATAGTCACGAAAAGCTTTCGAATCCGTCCTGCAGATCTCCTCAGACTCTGACTGTCAGAGCCACGTCCACTGAAAGAGCTTGTTTTTGCCACTGACTGGCTGAGGTTGTTTGTCTCAATGTCTCAGTACATTTAGGAAATGATTCCCGCAGAGATACAGAGGACTTTCCTGTAAACAGAACAACAAGGCTCGTTCGAGGACAAGTCTCGCGAGAGGTGAGATGCTGCAGGAAGGCGACGGTGGAGACCAGAAGTCAGAGATGGAGAGAGGAGTTTGGAGTTTAACTAAAGGAACTGCAGCGAGAGCAAAAGTCATCACTGCCACAAAGGAACCACGCTGCAGCCGTGTTGCAGCCAACAGCTGAGGCAAACCTGCTGGAACAATTCCAACACTTTTGATGAGTATAAATCATGAACACATGTAAACAACATGTGCCCAGGTTAAAAAATACTTGACATTCCCTAGAAGTTAAAAATGACCTACTTCTAACTTGTACTCAAATAACTAGAAATTAAAGTTGACATATAAATGTAGTGAAGCATAAAGTACAACATTTGCATCCAAAATGTGGTGAAAATTGCAGTAGTCAGGTAGAAAGTACCTTAAAATGAGACTTTTATACAGCACACTTGAACAGAGATTCAGCCTCTCAGGCGAAACACTACAGTGTTGGTTAGGAAACGTTAGGAACACACTGTCGCTGCACGCTGCAACTGTCTTGTCGTCTTTTCCTGTTTGTGGTTTTTTGGTGTGTCTTTAACCTACATGTGTAGGTTTCCATCGTGTCCAATGGCAACATCAGTGCACCAACAAAGAAACCCCCCCCCCCCCGATCTAAAGCACTCAGTAGACAGCAGTGTGTCTCCCGTTTATCAGCGTGTGAACATCAGCATCAAGCAGCTTCTTCGCCAGACGTAGCACTTACTTCATTTAATGTCAGCGTTCAGCAGACGTATGTGCTTGTGGTTTTTTTTGTTTTCAGGTCTTCCTCTAACACTTCTGTCACAGATCAGGGTGAGGGGAACTGATATGATTACTGTTAGTCTGACGGACGGAGCTGCTGTCCACAGACTGTTGGAGGTGAAAATGTATGAAAAGAAATGTGCTTTTAAAGATAAGATCCACCGCAATTTATCACCTGATCTTGAGGAGTTCAGCTAGATAGATAGATAGATAGATAGATAGATAGATAGATAGATAGATAGATAGATAGATAGATAGATAGATAGATAGATAGATAGATAGATAGATAGATAGATAGATTGTAGATTTGATAGCTAATATCAAACCTTGAGGGTCGGCACCTTTAATAGTGTATATGAAGAGCAGACTGTAGACTGTAGACACCGACACTGTTAACCGCGCAAACTCACAGCTTCATGTGTCCACTGAGTTATTTCATTCCTGTGTTTTCATGTGCAGCAGGTTCTGTCAAATCATCTGCAGTGAAACTTCATTAAGAGCAACTGAAATAACCTTTTTTTTCCCAGAGGAACCCCACACACTATTTAAAGTATTTTTAGATAAGTTTTTATTGTGTTTGGTGTGGTACACACACCTGTTCTCCTCCCCTTCTCTCAGGTGATGCTCATCGGGCAGTTAGCCCCACCCCATATTTAAAGGAGGGTGGAGGAGAAGAAGCTCTCTCTTCTTTTTAGATCGTCTCCGTCTTTGTCCTCAGCTGGTGTTTTGTTTTCTTATGAGGACGGACGTCTGTGGATGGCCCAGACTCCCTCCACCTTTTTGTTCATTTTTGCCAGGCCTCCACACTCCTGTAGTTTTTTGTTTAATTTTAGTACTATTTGTAAATAAACATTCACTTTCTTTTGCGAACTTGTTCTCTGTTATGGCGTCCAGTTTTAATATGACGCTGGTCACAGCGTAGAGCCAACTGTCACCCATACATTCAAGACGCACCAGGTTTAAATGCTGGTAGTTTACGCATCTTCAAACCACAAAAACACACATTTGTACATGTAGTACCATATTGACATTTCCACAAAAATGTGTCACGTACAAATTAAATGCTTACTAGGATCAGGACGTGGAGGGGACAGAAGTAGTGTTAATACAAGCGGGGCGACCACAGTTTGACATTTCCAGAGGTTGTGGTTTAGACCAAAACTGGGAGTTTTTCACAGGAAGGACGATCATCTAAAGCCATCTTGTTGCGACCAAGACCAACTTTTTTTCCAACAAAAGTGGACCATTTTCAGCTTTTTTTGTGGCAACCAAAACAGATTTTTTTTTTTTGCCACACCATGATGTTTTCCTGACACTAACCAAGTGGTTGTTGCGCGTAAACTTAACCAGAGCATGAGCGCAGCGTTGTGACCAGAGAGGAATCAGAAAATGTAACCTACAGAAATGCATGTTTTCAACATGTCCGTAGTTTGGAGAAACGTACATTGCAAACATTTATTCTGGCCATTTGGTTCAACAGAGATATGAATGTGTTTACTCACACAATCACCAGCTTAGCAGAGATCTTAGTCAAATGAAAGAGAGAGACAGAGGTTTCTCTGTCACTGTGGTGGTCTGTGGAGAGACAGAGAGGGAGGGAGGCTCCGCTCGGCCTTTACAGAGAGGAAAGCGAGTAATTCCTTTTCCCATTTATAGGCATCACAGTAGCTCGTCCAAACAATCGGGGGTCAGATACAAACGTAACAGGCAGCAGTGCGGTCTGTCGTCTCAGCCCCATACTCTCTCCTCTCCATATTTCACAGGAATGTTCGCTCTGCACGGCTTTTGTTTATAAATCTTGAATTTGCCTCCGTCCTCGGATGGCCCTCTCCGATGCACCGACAGATCGAGTGCAGCAGAAGTTCAAAAGTGTTCACAGTGTTTATACTTTTCTTTCCCCTTCCTCCAAACCAGACCATGTGAAGGGTCACGGCGATGACTTTTAGAGATATTTACTCATAAATCAGCGCTAATAATAACTCTGTAATAGAACTCCTTTCTTCTGTTCAAGCAAATGCTTAAAGGCTAAATGTGGTGACAAAAAACAGCAATGACCTGCTGCTAGTATTGTCTGTGTATCCAAAGACTGGTATAGCTTATTTCTTCATATTCACTCCTGTGTCAGTAATACTTGCTAAAAACTACGGTGCCTGATTATTTAAAATGAAATGATTCATTTGTGACGTTTTTTAAGGACTACTGAGAGATGAACAAACGAGATGGTTGATATTTCTACAGCCAGCAGATGGTAAACTTCGCTTAGCATGAAGACTGGAAGCGTGACAGCTGGTCCGGCTCCAGCTGTCCAAGGTTTACAAAATCCACCTATCAGCACTTGGCACACGTTAACGGATCAGTGCTGGGAATATAGAAAAGGAAAACCTCTTGTAGCGCGGTTCCTTCCGCAGCTTGTATGTCCACAGTTTCTCTTTTTGAATGACGGATAAAGCCGTGGTATTTATGGTGAGTTCTCGTTGCTACAAGTTCTTAGACACTTTGGTGTGTCTGGGCCCTTCATCTCATTCAGGACGTTACACCACATCACTCATGTACTTGTTAAGATTTACACATTTTAATTCCAGCTGTCAGAGCATCGCCTGACCGCTGTGACGAATCACTGTGAACCTATGACCCCCTCACCATAAAGTATTATGCACTTATATACACCTGTCAGATTTATGTATCTGTTTTTCGGTCACTGTGACTATCACTGCTACGCACCAGCACATTGTTCATTAAAAGTGTGAAGTCTGAGACACTGCGACTTAATTGCTATGAAACAATGAACTGTATTATCGACTGTGTTTTTACCAATAACCTGCATTATTAAAAGAGTTGTACATATCCTGTTGACAAATGAGATAGGTCGAAAGCGTTAGTCCTTTTTATGAGGGAAATATAAAATACATTGTAAACTGAAATTGTGCATCTTTTTCTGGGTGATTGGTTGCAGTTTGCTGCCTGCGATTTTTCAAACAGAGAAAGTCCTTGATCGATCAAGCTTTTACATAATGATACGATTCTAAATAAATGGTAAACAGTTCGTCGCAGTCTGTCTTCTCTCAAATAAATGAACAGGCCTGACATACTCTACTGCAAAACGGTGAATTACGAATATGAACTGAAAAATTAGACCTTCCCGTCTCTCTCGGTTGTCTGTACAAGCCCGTGGAAGATTTATTGAAGTTGTTTGATGCTGCTGAAATTAGGATTTGTTTTGTGGAAGAGTCTGATCTGACTTTGTGCCTTGTCTCAGTGCTTCTCTCCATTCTGCTAACAAAGAGCGACGGCAGCTAGCTTTAGAAATGGAGACCGCAAAGATAAACTAACAACCGGCTTCCAGCACAACACGGAAGTCTCACGGCGTTCCTTTAACCGAAGAAATAGTTTTGAATGTTGAATGAAATCACTAATTTTTCTAACACAACACACTGCGTTATGTTACACTAACAGGAACGTTATTTACAGAAATATCTTCTTCTCTCCATACTAAGTGTGACGTTCTGTGAGTTCCTCTGATACTGTGAACATGGAGACGGCGTATATCTTCTCCTGTGATGTCCCTCCAGAAGATACACTCTGTTCAGACACACCCACAGAAATGTTGATAACAGCCTGAGAGTCAGAGTCAGGGAGGGAGAGAGGAAGTGGCCCATTAGAGGCAGTGGTTCGACTTAAAATTGTGTGTGCGTAAATGTTTGGGAATGTGCGTTTGTGTGACTCAGTGAGTAACGCGTGTTGGGAATGTTAACGTTTTCCAGTGTGTGTGTGTGTGTGTGTGTGTGTGTGTGTGTGTGTGTGTGTGTGTGTGTGTGTGTGTACAGTATCCCCCAGCAGCTCTGTTGTGATTGTGGGCTCTTGACAAAAGGACCTTGATGCCGTTCCAGCGTTGTTTCACGCTGCGGTCCGGTCGTGCTGCTCCTCTCATCTCTTCCCCTAATCTCTAAAACACAATCTGACTGCTCTGTTCCTGCTCTGATTAGACTGCCTGGCTCCTTGTTGTGTGTTGCTGGCAGAGCCACAAAGTCTGCGCCGACGCATGATCACACTGGACGTTTTTAAAAATCTATTATGCACAGTACCTACGTCTGTGGAGCCTGGCTTGTGTCATCCTGTGTTTACCGACCATCAGGGAGAATATTATAGGATGTGTTGGACGAGCCGGGCTGCTGCTGCTCCAGTGTTTACCCTCCTGCTTTTAAATGTAATCTCAATCAGGATTTACTTAAGGGTCATTTCACCCAAATAACTGCTATTTTCTCATTCACAGCTCACAGTAAGTTACGTTTGTGCCCTCTAGAATAAAACACAGAGCAGGACATTCTGTAACACAATATATGTTATTTGACCGTCTCTTTTGCTCTTTTCATAAATGCTGCAGCCACTCGATTTATCCAGTCCAGTCGCCACGATAAAAATGTGGCCACGGACTGCTTCTGCAAACTGCAGATACATAAAACTTGCATGTTTCATATGTATCAAATCAACGTTTTTACGATACGCATCACATAATATTCCGAAAACATGTGGATATATGACGAACGGATAGTGTACACGGTTAAAACACTGGATCATTTTAACCACATGTCAGAAACAATTTCCTAACTAGGTGATGATATTCGAAGATAAACAAGATATTAGAAAACAAAGTACTGATATTGTGTTACTTTTGTACTTTTGTGTACTTTTGCAGAAACGTACTTTGCCAACATTTATCACCGAGTGGTTGACTTTTTACAGTCCCGGGTTACAAAGTGCATCACATCAACAACGATAGAGAATAAAAATACTGTACAAGAGAACTGACAAATATCACTCACAGTAAGACAATAACAAGTTCATACAAAGAGAGCAAACGTACACACTCAGAGCATACAGAAACTCACAATGCACCTCTGTGTCGTACAAAGGGACATATTTCTGGAGAGACATGTTTCTGTTGAATTTTGAAAATGTCATTTTTTCTGTGCTTTCTGCACCACAAAGGAAATTCCATTCATCTCCACTTTATCAGAGCAGAGGCAGACATTTCACAGCGAGGTATCAGCTGATAAAAACCACCAACATCCCTTGATACTGCTTTTTGTGACATGAAGTAAGATTTTCAGGGGATTTTTAGGACAAAATCTGGCATTAACAGCACAGACAGGTGTTTGAAATGTCACAAAAGGCAACAATGACCGAGGTGCAATACGTGGAATATATCAGAGGCGAGACAGAAGTTGGGAGGTGTGAGAGGGAGGAAGAAGCAGAAGTGTAGGTGGTTTTCAGTACAATTCAAATACTTTAATAAAACCATTTACTATTTAGAAATGATCCTTCTTCCGCTCTCACAATTTCAAAGGGCAACACTTCATCAGAGCGTCTAAACCTAGCACGCAAAAAAAAAGCCTGCGTGAGAATTTCATTTGCGTGATACCATTCATAAAACCTCCCCACAGAAAACAGAAGCGAGCACAGAAACTCACGCTCCAGGCAACACACCCACAATTTACAGTAAATCAAATTTCATTTCTGAGTAAAAACAAGCTGTGATGAAAACGCTACTTTGAAAATGAAAGTGCATCTCCTCCTGCGGCAGTCAATCACAGAGGCCATTTACTCCACTGGGCTGGTATGTTTCTGTTTCCTGAGAAGTAGAGCCAGAGTGTGTTTCTTTAAAACTGTTGATGTTCGTTATCCTCCCTCTGAACACTCAGACACTCAGGAGGGAAGTTATTTCAACACAAAAGCCTCACTTTTGTTTACTGGTAAACCTTCAGTGCCAGTAACCTGCCACAGATGTTATGACATCTGTATGTGTAGTGTTCGCAGTAAAGGAGCTGGATTCATGCATCGCCCGGTCTTCTGCCAGCGTATGAACTCATTGTTCAAGGCCAGTTTCTGGGAAATGTCTTGATTCTTCCACCACACATCTGGGTTAATTGAGAAAGTGGAAATGCAAAATACTGACTGAGGTGTTTTTTTCTCTCTCTCTTTGGGGATTAATCAGGAAAATGTCAGGTCTCTGTGGTTTTATCGATGATGGACTGAAATGAAAAGGCAGTTTATTTGAAGTAAGTAGAGGATTTTTTTCACGCCAGGAAACAGTCCATCATGAATATCATTTTATAAAGCAAAGCCAAAGTCTATGAATAAGAGTTAAGTATCAAAATAAGATATATTAGACATAGAAAAAAACAAACGCTGTAAACAAACAGCCTTTACCGATCAGGAGGGCTTGAACACTGATGTGTAAAAGTATGTTTTTAGCCAAGACTTTAAGGAGTCAACAAGGGGAGCAGATCTGACCAAAGTTTTAAGTTGAGATGATGGTCTGATGGGCCTGGATGTAATGTAAGGGTATGAGGTCTATAATATCTTAAGAGGTACTGGAAGCCAATAGAGAGAGAAGCTAGAATCAGAGTAACATCTGTCCACGTGGTCCTTTAGGCAAGGTGCTTCACGCTACCAGCCTACCTCAGTTATGAGTGGAGAAAACAGGAGAGACCGGAGAGTCAAACCGGCTTGCACGTCACCTGGGTCAACAAGGTCCATGTCAGGTGTTTGGGATCAAACATGCTACAGCAAGGGGGGGGACAGGACCATAACTTGGGGGGATATATCATTATCATCACACTCTGAGATTGGGTACAAAGCCCCAATTACAACAACCAGATATGCTTAACAGGAGGGCAGCTGACCGGAGACTGAAGATCATGACTAAGCTGGAAACCTGGAACCTCGGCGCCAACTGCCACGGCCAAGTGAAAGTCTGCTCGAGAATGTGAATGTCCTACAATACCAACCGAAACCAAGAGGCTGATATGCACCTCAGCAATGCTTGGCTACAAAATGAACAACAGACAAAAAAACCACAAGAATTTATCTGGTAAGGTGTGTCGAAGAAAAGCTTCCTAAGAAGTACAACAAGTTGTCCAAGTACCTGAGGAACCGGAGAGGATACTGGAAAGTCCTCCCTCTGCATAACATGGCTCCCATCAGAAATCATTGCAGCTAGGATAGTTAGTCACATGGCTCAATACATGAGCCAGGCTCATAAAGGAATTGGCAACCCGCTAGGAGTAAGACGTCTGCTACCGGTTTGACAGAGGAGTCACCCAAGATTGCAAGACCAGATGGACTGGATTGCCTACAAGAAAGCCTACACTTCGATGTCACACTTGGAACTGTATAATAACTGTGGAAGAGGCCATACCAAGAAGACGCTCTGTCCCCCACTGCTGTTCTGCATAGGCCTGAATCCACTCAGCCAGATGACCGCAGCTACGCAGCTACACACAAGGAAACCATGAGGAGGTTGTTTGGAAGGCAGCCACAGTCAATACGCAGATAGAGTCAGGCAAGTCCTGGAAAGTCAGCTAAATGGTCCAAGCAGTCAACACCTACTCCCTGCCGGTCACCAGACACCATGCTGGCATAATAAACTGGCCAAGGAGGAGATAGAGGCCCCTGATATCAAGACAAGGAAGCTCCTCATGATGCACCCCAACTCCAGCATCCAGAGGTTGTTCACTAAGCGTAAGGAAGGAGGCCGAGGACTAGAGAGGGTCAAAACCAAGATCCTGATAGAGGCACTGATCATTGCAGCACAGGAGCAGGCTGAGGCCGGGGTCTACCACACCAGGAAGGACTCCAGATGGAGGCTGTGCAAAGATGCCCCTGCAACAGAGGGTTGTGGGATGCAGGCAGGTACATGAAGCGCCATAACCACACTTTACTTGGCATTCAACCAGTAAACTCTCCAGACACCTGTCTGCCCTGCAGGCTACAGCTACCTCAGGCTCCATGACCTCCATTTCAGGGGAGGACAGGCAGCACCTCACCAGCTGGATACATACTACGCAGCACTGTAGCAGGTGATTCTCTCTTGGATTACCCGTGTTCCCCCGGAGTCAGCAGTTTCTTGAAAAAACATGCAGCACCTTTCTGCACCTCAGAGCAGTTTCATGTTTCTGATCAGAGTCTGGCAGCTATCGTTCCCTCGAGGGCTCATGAACCAGGTGATAAAAGCATGTTGGTCTGCTTTTTTTTTTTTAAATACTCATCTGTTTGTTCCGTACTATTTAATTTGTGTTCTCCTTTTGAAACAGAATTTCCTTTCATCTCTCTTTGTGTGTCTCCGCTTGACATTAAATGTTTTTGTGGTTATATCAGATCAATGCAGCTTTGATTTTAGGGCTTTTACAAAGCTGTTTCTCAGAAATTGAATATGAATACTCGTTAGGCCTGTAATGAAAACACATATGGTAGACGGTACATTGCAGCAGGAGTGTTTCTCTCCTTCAACATGTATTCACACCACGATTAGAGGCAGAGCTGGACGTTTCCCTGACAGGTGAAAGCAAACAGGATGCAGTGTGATGTAATATGACCACGGCACCATGCATGAGCTACCTGCATCACATTACCTCCACTGAGTGCCTACAGCTAAAGGAAACATGAAGTCATGCGGGAATCAGTTGAAATGGTAAAACAAGACACCCATCACACACACACACACACACACACACACACACACACATACACACACACACACACACACACACACAGGGGACACAGAGCGTTGTTGTGTGAATGTCAGGTGGTTGTACCTGACCTCAGGTGTCTCCGGAGCAGAGGGTGGTGCTGATTTGTTTTGTTATTCGTGTGAGAGTCTGTACCACAGACAACAGCAGGAACACCAACAACACACAAAAGCACTCGGGGCAGCACACCAACATTGAGAACTGTGACACGTGATTTCCTTTTTCTTCATTATAGTGGAATAATTCAATCGTTCCTTTATTTCACACAGATATTTTACTTTACGTCATTACAGAAAGTCATGTTTAAAAATGTTCCTTTTGAAAAGTCTGTTTTTATCTATATTCATTAAACACTTTGTATTCATTCTTTGTTTACTTATTTTTGAAGTGGCATGCTTTTTCCTGCGTAAATTTGATGAATACTGAGATGTGATGTTGTCGCCATGAAAACCTTTTGAGTTCTGCATTCTGTCCGTGTAAACCAGATACCATATCTGCCATAACGTGCTGAAATGAACACATACAAAATCCTAAATGTACTTTCTGATATTCTCATATAATGACATATTAAAGTGTTTACAAATACACACAACATGCATTGTTACTGGCGCACATGTATGACACTGAACCTTTTCTTTACTTCTGACTCCAAAATGCAACTTTACCAACTATTAAAATGTAAATTCAAAATGGTTGTTAACCAACATCCCTAAAAAATCAAATGTTTTAGGCCGACACTGATTTTTAAGATATGAAAATTGTCTGTCTCCATTTCATCCCCTCTCTGTCTCCAGATTGCATTCCAAAACATATGTGATAACCGTGGTGGAAGGCCCATCATGGATAATTGCAGAGCCTCCAGGAGAGTTGGACGACCACAGATGCAAACAGTCATGTGAAGCTGGTGATGGTGACAGTTGGTGGTTTGGTAGGTGGTGTGTGAGGCATTTCCTCCATAAGGAGGAACTCTAATGGCAGCAAAGGTTTAAAATATGTTTGTTTACTTGTGTCGTTAAATGTTCATGTTTAAAGACAAGAACTGAATCTACAATGTAATGTAAAAGAAAAAGAAATGAATAAAAATCTGTATTTGCTTCCGTTTGTTACAAGATGTAATTAAAAATCCTGCAGTATTAGTTATTGAGCTGATGATATAGATCCTTCTAGACTAGAGGAAATGACTAGTGTGCTGTAATCAGTGCCTTCAGCTGAAACACTGTATTCATATGGTCAAACATTTGCAGAGAACACAAAGCTGCAGGGAATGAAGCGCACCGAGCAATCCTTCAGAATAGCTTCTCCGAGAAACTGAGCTGTTTTGAGTTGTACTTTTGGGTCTTTATCTGGTGTGTCAGGGTCTGTGGCACAAACCAGTTGAGACAGAGTGAACCTGGGCTGTCTGGGGCCCCCTGGGGATTGAGGGGATCTGGCTTTTGATAGGAAATTGCCCCTCTCCATGAAGATCAAAAAAATACCTATTTGTCTTTTTTATTATTATTCTTTTGTCTGGGAATATCATCTCTTCTTTCACTGCATGTATTCATTCTAACCTTCCAGGTAAAGGAGGAACATTACATTTACAATGCGCTGAAGGGAACCTGTTTTTATTGCTGATTGTATCTTCTATCTGTTATTACTGTGTTTATTCACTGTTACGGTAACAGTTGAGTTTATGGTCCTGCTGCCATAAACTCAATGATTGCTGCAGCACAACTGAGATAAAGCGAAAACAAACGTCTGTCCACTCAGTAACGAGACGACGACCTGTCCTGCCGCTGACACAGTAACCCTCCGTTAACCTTCAACGAATGACAACATCTCTATGGAAATCCCATCCCTGCCTGTACTAGAAACAGAGGGCATTGCAGACATGCAAACACTCAAACGTTTTACATTGCTTTGAGCTGGGACCTGATGAAATACACATTTTCCTATCCAAATCAAGGACATTTGTGTGCTCTGAATGGTGCACACTGGTCCAGGAGGTCAAGTTCATTTGCATCAACATTTGTAATAATATCATCGTCCGCAAAACTAACCAGATAGAAAAAGCTTAAGTGTTCCATATCTACACAGTATTAGATCAGATTCACTCTCTATATCCAATTTCAAAATGATTGGCTTTATGTTTTGCATATATATTCCAGTTTCATCAGGACTAATCCTTTTAAAGCATTTGTGATTTAAGACAACGCTTAGGTAAATGCTTCAAACCACGGCAGCAGGCTAACGTAAACTATAAAGGTATGAGTCACTGCTGTTCAGTGAGCCGTGAAACATTGCGTTGTCTCCTCAAACCCTTCCAACTTTGTCCGTCAGTAATATGAGAGCAGGCATCATTTACAGCGTCATTGAACGGTATTCTTTCAGCTCTTCTCCCAGGTTAGGCAGCGTTACATGATCTGACGGGATTAGTCATTAATGGCAGGTTAGATTAAGGGCTTTGTGCAGGTTTTTCTTGTGTGCCGCGTTTGTCACATGAATAGAGTTTATTTTCATGGAAAGACAACATAAGTCAGAAAGTCAGAGACTTGAGTGGGAAGGAGTCAAATAGGAAGAAAATCCCCTTTAATAAGTGGAATATGAGCATTATTTTCTTTGTTATATAAGATATATATGAAACACATCACAGATGGGACTACTGACAAGGCCAGTCAGTCAGTAGAACAGTGTTTTCTGGGTGTGGACTTGTGGGCTTTTAGAGCTTTCACATGCACAAACAAAAGAAACAAACAAAAAAGCTAAATAGGTCTCCCAAAAGCTGATATCTCATTTTGGAATTGAAACTATAAAAATGGGCAGTATTATTATCATTTGACAACTTTAACGACTGTTGCTCAAAAGTTAGTCATCCATGTTTCATCTGAGCATGGTGACATCATGACTCACTGCCTCGGTACACTAAATATCAGTGTGTTTCATAGGTCAACTTACACGTTGTAGTCAAAGGCGGTTTGGGAAAGTCCAGGTTTCAGCAATAGTAATTCAAATATCTATCTGAAGGGAAGGGACAACGGTACACTGCCAAATAAATATGTTTAGTTTTCTATACCATCCATTGTCTGTAACCACTTTATCCCTTTTCTGCACATCAGGAGCAGTTTGGGGTTCAGTATCTTGCTCAAAGACACTTCGACATGTGGCTCAGCAACTTTCCGATCACTAGCCAACCTGCTCTACCCGCTGAGCTACAGCTGCTGTGCCTTCTATACCTTCTTTGTCAGATCCAGTGCCTACATTACCCAGAATGCAAGTCAACCGCTAACAGCTCAGTCTGAGAATCAGGTGTGTTATGCTAGCAGCAGTAGCCTCAAGCTGGGATGGGAAGTTGGCTGCAGAAGTTTGGTGAGCTCGCTTCTTTCTCTACTTCCACTGCCTCTGATTTTCACACTTGTAGTCACATTACTACACATAGAATTTACTCACTCATGAATGGAACAAATCAAAGTTTTTTGTCATCATGTTTAGAAGGAGACTTATATTACGGTCATTTTCAGGATCATCATTTTGTTTTAGGTTACCTAGAATAGCTTTAAATGCTTTTCTCTCAATAAAAACACATCAGTTTTCTCATACAGCAGCAGTGTGTTCCCACTCGGTCTAAAATGCTCAATTTTAGCTCCTGTGTAAACTTTTTTCACATATACAAAATCAATAGTTCCCCTTTCCTTAACACGAAGGACATGACGTTGTGACAGACATCTGCACGTTATGAGGTGTTCATGTGATTCCTCACTCGGTGCGTAAGAAAATTAATACTTTCATTTCTGCCTACTCTGGTCTACCTCGTGCTTGACCTGATCGTGTGGTTTCAACAAAGAGGATGTGTGCAACACTGTGGGGGAAGACAGACATTTCCACATGCATCACTTCAAAAATAAAAGTCATGAGAAGTTCCACACATTGATGTATCTGATCGTGTCCCATGAGCCTTTAGGTCAAACATCAGCACAGTTTATTCTTGACCGTTTTATATTTCTCTCAGCATCTGAATCTGGCAGCAAAAATTAGCTTTGTTCTCTGTTGGGCTGTGGGTGAATATATGATACATATGGTGATAATAATAATAATAATCTTTAACCAGCATGGAAGGACATCCTGTGCAGTGCTGCTCTAAGGATGTGCAGTAGCTGCTGTCACAGCTAATGATTAACTCCAGCTCAGGGAACACGCTTAGATAATAATCTGCACACACAGTCCATCAGAGCAACATGTTCATAAAAGCATGTCCACTTACGAGACTGACCTCCTCCTCCTGCTCAGTCATCATTTAAATGCTTTTTATGATAATTATTACATTTCTATTATTAAGCATGTTAAAGGTTGTCCTGACAAACCCATCCTAATGTGAGGCATATTACTGCAAAACAGGCATTTTGTCATCATTATTTAAAGGAATAGTGTCAATGAAAATTCAAAGAGTTACTTTTTCACAGAGCAAAAGTTGAATTAGAAAGATCTTCCCTATCTCTTGGGTTAGGGCTAGGGTTATTTATGGTTCAAATGAAATACTCTTACCCTCAGTCATTCGCCGTCTGTGTCAAACTTCCTCTCTCTCGCAATTTTGATGCAGCTTTCTTCCTTAATCTATTAATCAGTTGTTGGTCGTTGACCCTGACTTCTGTACGACCTTCCACTTCCCCCTTCAGCTCCATAAGCAGTTTCTCAAATATTCAAACACAATTGTAGTATGTTAAAGAGCTGAGAAAGAAGTGCTCAGATCCTAAAGTGTAACAATACCACAGTGTCAGAGCACTCTCTCTAGTACTGGAAATTTTACTCAAGTAAAAGTGCTTTCAAAAGTAAAAGTGCTTACAAATGGCTTTCAATTTGTATCAACATGATCGAAATCTGAGAAAACGGTACTCATATGACTAACGGGAGTGATGACATTTTATATCGAAAGGGTCAAAGGTCAACTCTCCTGTGGCATCATCATGTTCTGAATGTTGTTCAAAATGTTCTGAATGTTCCTCCACCTGTACGTGCATGGAGAGTGTTACAGGTTTCATAAGTAGTGCATGACAGAGAGTTGATGGTGTATGAACATTATCATTTTATTGTAGCAGGACACCCTGATCCGTGATATGTTTTATCAGACGTCCATGGTCAGGCGGCCGTCAGATGTGCCCGCACCAATCGGAGCAAAAGAGGGCTTGGATTGTGTTAGAGGAGCAACCAGACGGACACCCGGGACCCAAAGTCACAGGACCCAAGGACATCGCTGCCAGGATCTGGGCAAAGAGCTACAAGGCTGCTATTGTTGGTTGGAGAGGAACCTCGAGCAGACAAATGACAAAGAATTTCAACCAGCCCTCCCTTTACATCCAAGTGGAGCTACTGTAGAAGAAAAAGGAAACAACGATTGCCTTTTTTATTAATTAAATCAGAACTTTTCCTAAGAAGCATTTATTAAATCTGCTTGAGTTATATTTCTGCAGCACTATGTTTCTGGTTTTCGCTGTTGATTTTTACTGATTCGTATCGTTTGTTGTGCCATTTGCCACGCAGCACTAAGCAAAGTATTTTCCCATGACAGCTTCTATCTGTCTTGTATATCTGTGCGTGTCTGTGACCACACAGGTGTCATAGCTGATGAAGACTCTGACCCAGAACGGTCCCTGCTGCACACAGTCGTGTCTGGAATTTCCCATCATGAGATTAGATGGATAATTCTGTTTTACAGCAATTATTGTGGTTCAGAAGACCTATATCGGTCTGTGTCATGCACTGATTTCCTGTGTTCATAGGTAATTTTAAAGGACAAGTTCCCTTAAAAAAGGAAAATTCAGTTATTATCTACTCAAACCCATGTGGATGGAAAGTCAGGTTAAGTTTTGTCATCCAGAAAATATATTTCTGGAGCTTCACAACAAAACAGTGTCACAGCATTCTCCTCAACAACTGAAATAGATGGGGATTTGTTTTAATAAACAAATGAGTAAATATAAAACGGCTTCATATAGTTCGCCCGGTATTATCCAAGTCTCCGGAAACCCAAAGATTTCAATCCAATTTGAAGAGACATTAAAAGCGGAAATATTCACTGTAGCTGCTCGGCTTCTTAGCATTAGCATGTTTTCCATCTGAAGTGGATGCACAACCTCAAATATGTTTGTTTTTTTAAGTTTAAAAACAAGACCATTATTACTATTTATACCAATATAAGAAACCGTCTATTGCCAGTTTATTTTAAACACTTGCAGCTTCTCTTATATCTTCTCTCAATACTGACTGCAATGAAGCTTTTACCACACTAATGTTTATTTGTGGAACATGCTAATGTGATATTTGTGGTCAGTATTCTACTTACCAAGATTACCATGTGCTCAGCATGTGTCTACTCTACGCAGCCTCAACTAGCCCCTTTTAAAGTTTCTACGAGTTTCATTTCTCAGCAACTGCATCTCGACTTCCTTCTCAGGAAGTTCACACTGAACTGACTCATAGTGTCAGATGAAATTTTTTGTATTTAGCCGCTGAGGTGCCAGCCAGGAGTCTGAAATGTTTCTTCAGCGGTCAGTGCAGGGCTGGTTTTGGCACGGAAACTTTTCGTTGCACTGAAGTGTAGCATTTTACATTGTTACTATATGATGTCACAACATTCATTATATTTCATAAACACACTAGGTGAGGGCAGCCAGACACACCTCTGCTCTACATTAGCTCAGTGTTTATCAGGATGATTATTATAATGAGCACTTTCAGCATTGGTAATCTATTCTTTATCAGCATGTCTCTTAACTCACCGTAACGATGAGGTAATGGTTATTGTTATATGATCCACACAGTCTGCTAAACTTTCACCCTCTTCTGTGGATACTGAACTTATATGTTTGTTTTTGTAAGATGTTTGAATGACATGTTGTCCACCAAACATGGCCTCTCAACCTGAACAGTGTGTGCTATTATTACTCTTATTTTGGAGTAATAGCCTGTCAGACGTTGATACAGGTAGACATTAGAGGACAGCTCAGGATGCATTCTTCTGTCAGAACCCGACCAAGTCGATGAGAACCAAGCCTGATTTGAACTTGGTGTTATTTATTATGCCAATACCCGACTTGAGCCCGACACATTTAAGGTAAGCTGAAGCTCTGAGTTTGTGTTACTATATTGTTTTTTTGCAATATTTATTATTTTTATTTTCCACTACATTTTGTTATACTATATTTATTTCACATTTCATTTCTTATTACACTTCATTTAAGGTTTATACACTATAATTATTTCTGTATTCATTTATTTATTTTTACACTAAATTATCAATAAAATTACTTTAAACCACCAATTCACTGACAAGATCAAACTTCAGCATAATTGCCAAAGTTTTGTCCAAACTCGGCCCGTCTCGGCCCATCGGGTCCTGACAGGTTCAGGTCAGGTATCGTCTCTTCAGGTACAGCAGGTATAAACTGGCTCTCTAGTTCAGGACCACTATATTCCAATAATTCCAGTTGTTGTTTACTGTGAGTTTGTTTACTTTTTGACGAGAAGATAAGGTGTGTGTGTGTGTGTGTGTGTGTGTGTGTGTGTGTGTGTGTGTGTGTGTGTGTGTGTGTGTGTGTGTGTAAACATGCATTGTGTTGGGTCTGGCCTCAGTTACCCCTGCAGGCTTTAATCACCCACACCATCTTAAAGCAGAGCAGCGTCTCATTCATTATATATACATACAAATGGTGACAAATAAAGTCTCATAAAGACGATACATGTGGAGAAAATACGTCTTCACACTGAGGAAAAGCTAAGAGTTTTGTACCTAAATGAACGGAAATAAAGGATGCTTCCTCAGACTGAAGTGGAACACATTATTTTGGTTACCACTGACGATTACTGCATTTTTGTCCAGTTGTGACAATAAATAAGGTTGTATTTGGGGTTATGCTGGGGCAGTCTATGTGGCTGAAACATCCTCATTGTTGCTGCTGAATAAAAGTCCAGTCTGTCTTATGCTAATCATCTGTCCCGCTCACATCATTTGTTCCATGTTGTATCCAGTGTCAGCAAAGCTAAGGAGTCTTCCTGTGAGTAACTGTAATGATGTGATAAAACTCAAAGTGAGTTACATCGCTACTCCTTAAAAAACACGGATGTTTAATCTGTCAAATCTTTTTTTTTTTTTGAAACAGTTGTTTCATCGGACCCTTTTTATTCCTCACTCTCCTTCCCTGCACCTCATTAACAACAGTGTGTTAGCCCATCTTGATTAAACCTGATACATGAGCAGCTGGGTGGCAGCAGTGGTAGAACTGCCAGCGTGTGCTCCGCAGACACCCTTGAGTGATCACATACACAGAAAACAACGCCTCACTGGCCACCTGAGACTCCGGGAGGAGGATGGAAGAGACACCTGAGTCCTGGCGGTCTGTGGGCTCCTTCACACGCGCCACAGCGTGGTCATCCTATCCTGTCTCGTTAACGTGGTTAGCCAGGATTAGCTCTGATGACACAGTGATTGGTGCAGTGCTCTATTGTACGTGCAGCAATTAACCCTGGCCCACAGCAGGGCGTGGACCGTATGTATGCGAATGTGAATGACAGTAATTTGAGAAAAAAAAAATGAGGCAATTACAACTGGGTGGGAATTACATTCAAGACTGGGGTAAATGGAATCATTTTCTTTTGAAGAGAATGACAGTAATCCATCATATCAACATTAATCCGGTTTGGGACGAATCCATTTGCTTCCTCCTGAAGGCTTTAAAGAAAAAGCATGGTGTTATTTCACATTTTGTTTTTAATATTCCATGAAAAGACCAAAAGCACGTGTTAGTCCTTGTCCTGTGACAGACAGCCCCAAGCCTACTGGTTGATGTTGATTATGTACATCTTAAAAAAAACAGCTGTGCACTGTATTTTCAAATAAACAGGAGGAAATAGTGCATTTGTTGGGTACAATTCACTTCTTGCAGTTCTGATGCAGCTGTATATGAGTTATAGTTTCCACATTGCAGCAACAATCAAATGGGTTGGTGTGTTTACCGGGAAAACTACATCACACAATCCGCTGTATCAGCTCTGCCAATGGCTTTAAGTTGTTCAAACTAACTGGGAGAAAAACATGAGCACAACCAGTTAACACCAGACAACCACTGATTAACTAGTTTATTCTTTTCTCATTTGCAATGTGGCTAAACAGTAAATCCACCTTTGCACACTTAACTCCTCCCTGTCGTCTGGTTGTCAAGACAGCCGGAAACAAGCACGGCCATATTCCTCTCTCTTGTGATTGTTGTCTGTTTTTTCAACAGGAGCAATGTGCCTCTCAGTTAAACTTTAGAACCTTTCTTGCTTTTTTTTGTCAAAAAATTAAATTACTGTATTTAACAGGGAGTGCCACAACCACAAGGCTGTCAAGTCTTGGGCGGAATTTACAAGAAAACCAGTGCAAACCACAGCAAAATTAAACAAAATATCTATATAATTCTTGAAAATTGTCAACTGTAATCCACTGAGGAGCAACCCCATGCGTGGCATTAATAACCAGTGAGGTGAAATGGGTAACAGCGAACTTGACTTTCAAGACATTTCAATGTCTGCTTGTTGTCTTTGTCTTAGCTGCAATTTCAGATTCTGACTACAAACCAGCTCCGAGAAACAACATCACCTCAAAAGAGACAGAAAAGTAAAAACACAACTTTCAGTCAGATTTCAGAGTGTGTTCAAGAATTGTATAATAACGTGTGAACCTCAGGATTATTATTGATGAGCACAGGCTGGGTGTCCATTGTTTCCATGGGGTGGCCAGCTGTGAGTCTGTTTCATAGAAAAGACGTAAAGCCTCCAGTCCTTCACACAGAGGACCCCCTTTGTCCTGTGCTGGGTCATTAGACAGCCTGGGGACTGGCCCCCTGCTGTTTGGAGACCCCACACCCATCAGAGACATACCTCCAAATTCTAACTGCCATCTGGGTGTGTCTTGTTTGGACCCATCAGAGATAAGTTCTGCTGAAAAACACAAATATAAAGAAAAACTAACAAGAAAAAAAAAGAGACAATACATTTTAATGGGGATGGAGCTGGAGTGTGATCTGTGAGATATGAAGCACTAAATAAACAGGATAAACACAACTAATCATAATGATAGTAAACTAAACGTGTTCATGGAATGTTTTGACTTATTAAAACAAACAAGCCTTCGCATACAATTTGCATCTCCCACTGGCCTGGAACAGGTGTAACCTGCTGTCTCAGTTTACAGTTGGTAACAGTGACTGTGTCTGTTTGTAATTTAGCAAACGCAGAGACAAAAGACATGTCAGCCTGATCACTGTTGTGACTGATCATCTTTGATGACTGGAGGGATACTCCTCTCCAGCCTTAATTGCCTCCCGGCTTTTAGCTCCGTAGTTAATGCAGAGAGATGAGAGTGTTATTGATCTTCTCATCCTACTCTGCCAAAGGAAAAGTGAATTAAGCGTATTTGCCAAAATGTCCGACTGTTTCTCTCAGGGAAGATTGATTATGCTTGCCCAAAAGAGATTGCCCCCCTTTTTGGGCAGTCTCCTCAGAGAAGCTGCCAAAGGGTGACAGAGCTAACTCTTTCTTAAAAGGGTTGTGAGGTTGTGCATCCATAAGCACATGATACAAGCCAAGAACCACGAAACCTGTCATATCATGTTCACATGACAAATACATTACCTGACTTTCAAACCGGGAGGCAAAGGGGGCATTGGTGGGGTTACAGGGAGGAGGCTACAGTGCAGTTCAAGTCTGCAATCGTCATTTTGAAGCATGACACTGTGGGACAATTTTCAGCCATTTTTGTGACAAGAAATACCAGATATTATTGAGACATCTCCAGCCGTGTTTGTGCGACATAACTGGGTCTTTTTAATGAGACCTTGACAATTTGCTGTTTTCGTAAAACAGTAACCAAGTGTTTTTTGTGCCTAAACCTAGACCAGAACATAAGCATTATGCTGCAACAAGGAAAATAGAAAATCGGACCTTCAGAAAGTTGCAATATAAAGAAATTTAGCATTTTAGCTTATCTGTGGTTTTGCAGGGTTGTACTTTGCCAAAACATTTTCAGGCGATTGCTTTGAGCTGAGGCAGGCTGAATGAAGATGAGCTTTTTTTGTCTTCAAAGCGCCACTGAGGCTGTATCTAGATACAATTAATGGGGTCCACACCAGTAATTTTGCAGGGTTTTAAAGGTCCTATTTGTAGGAAAAGCTTTGGGATCTCAGGTCATACAAAGTTTTTGCAAAATAATGCCCATGGAGGGGGCCACCGGAAGGGCTGTGACTATCTTTACAAGTCACAAACAGATCCATGGAAAGAAATTTGACTTATTTCTTATAAAATATCTATATTTTCCAATACCAAACATTCTTGTTTGCTAACTGAAAGTCATTAGCCTTAAGCTAGCTCAGTTCTTGAGTACGCGGTGGGCGTGGCATGCGAAAAGAAACGTCATCACCATAGAAACGAGCCAGGTCAGCCCTCCAGTTTGAGAACCAGGAAGTGTTTTGATGAAACCATCCTGAAATGTAATGTGGATAGCAGCACATTGATGAAATACAATAATTTAATGATGAGTGTGTGTGTGTGTGTGTGTGTGTGTATGTGTGTGTGTGCGCGCGTGTGTGTGTGTGGCCCCGCCCCGCCGGCAGCGCAGCGTCATCGCCGCCGCTGTCTGACTGACTGGAGCCGTTGAAAGAAGGAGAAGAAGAAGTCGGTCCTGTAAAGCAGACAACAGTCTTCTGTGGTCGGCGGAGCGAAAACAGCAGAAACTGACGGCGAGAACACGACGTTTGCCCGCCGAATGACACGCATGGATTAAATAACTTCGCCCCAGGTTGTTGGAGCGACTTTGGGCTGACGAGGACGCCCGAAAACAAGTGAGTTTTATCCGGTCTGGAGGAGTTTTTCTGTCAGCGGTGACTACATATCAGAGGCGACCATCTAACCGCTCTCAGACGTGAGTTAACGTTACCGAGCCACCGTTAAAACTAGTAACAGGCTCCATGTGTGTATAAAGAGCAGGAATATGTGGTTAAAACGTGTATGTTTTCCATTAGGAAGAGTAGCAAAAGTCAGGAATAAGTGGCTACTAAACTCCTGAGGGAGAAACATGATACGTTGGAGCGATGTTTACAGCATTATACAGACCTGTCCTGAAGTCTGGAGGTGGAAAACGGATTAAAGGGTCGATAGAAAGTTAATCAACAGTTCTGGTGATCGATTAAAGGCACGAAAACACCAAACAATCACTGGTTTCGGGTTCTTTCAGCTGAATACCTGCGACTTTTCTCTGTTTATGTGTGATTGAAGTTAGAGGTAAAGTGATAGTCTTAAGGTTATGGGACACAAAAAATGGATGACAGACTTTGTATCAGGTTATTTGTGGTAAATGAATGAATACAGGACCAACTTAAAGCACGTAAAGCGCCTCTGAAACCTTAGAGACACAAACATCAACACATGGCGACGCTAATCCAATATTTGAGTGAGATAACACAGTAAATTCTGAATTGAGCCTTTGTCTGCTGCCTTTTTTATATGATCTGAATAAACGTATTTAGTCAACTCCTCTTCCTCTGTCTATCCTCTTCTCTCTCTCTCTGAAGCCATGATAATAGTTTCTGATCATATGAGCAACATTTTCCAGAGGTTTGGTGAACAGATGTGTGTGTGTGTGTGTGTGTGTGTGTGTGTGTGTGTGTGTGTGTGTGTGTGTGTGTGTGTGTGTGTGTGTCAAGTAGCTTGCTATGTTTAGACTGAGGAGTCCAAACCACACTTTGGATGAGTCGTCCTCATCCAGTGTGGGGTACGTTTCTGTTTGTCTGGAGCTAAATCATCACCAGACACCAGAGACTTCATAAAGAAAAATACCAATTTTTGGGTTAAATGATTGGCCTCTTTGATGGGTTGTCTCCGATTTACGTCTGTAATCGTGTATATATCGTCTTGGATTCATATGTCAGTGCATTTTCAAGCTTTCTCTTTTGTTCATCAGGTTGTAGTCATGATAATAATGACTCCATTACCGGTATTTTCCTTTGACTCTCAGATGTGGCTAATCTGTTTACTCTGCATCTAATCCCTGCCCTGCATGGTTAGTAGCTGGGATGCAAGTCGACCGATATGGAACAGTATGTACATGGAGGTCTTTTGTGACTGCAAGAAAGATGTTTCAGGGAAGAGCATGTTTGCAGTATCAAGTTGCTGTGGTAGAGATAATAGTGTTTTTATGTCATATCGCAGAGCACAGACAATAGCAGCCAGTGCTGTGCTGTATTTTGTGATTTTTTTTCCATTTTAAATTCAGACAGCGTTGGTCAAATGGTTTAACAGAGGCTCTCTGGTCATCTCCAAGCCATTCACATTCAGCACTCTGCATAAATTGCCAATTATTTCTCCACAGTGTATAGAGTGCTTACTCTTAGATATTTGCTGATGGTCTCTCTAGCTCAGTGGCACTCAGTGAGCAGCTCCAGTTTCCAGCTCAAGGACACTTTGACTGTCACAGCATGTGCATTCACCTGTTGATTAAATCAAACCTTGCAACCTTTTTACGTACAGGCCATTTTCTCTGTCCAGTCTCATGTATGTCCCTCCTCATTAGTATTCCAAACATTCTTTCTGCAGAGAGGCAGTTTCGTGCTGGTGTACCACACTCGCCAAGATTAAAATCAAATCTTACTGAAGATTTCGGGCCAACATTTAACATGGGATGGGATTAATAGTGTCTGGTGTTTTCACGCGACACTAAATTTAATTGGTTCAGCTCTGAGACATGCACGAAAGTGGTGTCACGTCATGCATTCCTCTTCCTCATTGGATATTTTATCTCTTTTGGCAAGTTCAGCTCCATGTCCTGAAGATGGATATCTAGCATCGATTATTTTAAGTTCTGCTAGAGTTCACATTAGAAGCCGCTACCTTTGGGATATAGAGGAACGTACGCCACTACACATCTATGTCTAGATGGTGGGCATGCATAGAAAGAAAAAAAATAACAAGGTTATATGGTGAGCATATATGAGCATTTTTAATCTGTTTGGGCCTTTAATCCAATTCATTTCAGAAATTAGGCTCCATGTAAAGAGAGGCTTTGTTTAAACAACACGGTTGTCTTGTGAGCATTTAAAGGAGTAACTTGTAAAATCTTCAAAAGTGTGGACAAGGTCTCATTCAGATAAAATCAGTCCTCCCATTCTTTCTGAGTGTGGATGTGTATATAAGAAGATACACATCCAACATGGATACACATCCAACATCAGTATCTGCCCTCAAAAATCGAGTATTGGTCAGGCTCTAGTGACATGACATGACACATAGGCCAAAACAAACCACATTCTGAAACAGTCAGAGAAATGGCCCTGAGTTTCTGTCATGTTGCCACAAAAAACATTGAGTTGCCAGGAGACTGCACCAACAGGAAGGGGGAAACAAACTCTGCAAACTTGTAGAAGATGGACAATGCCTCTCTGAAGGTGTTGTTGCTCTTCAGCCAGAAACCGGGTGCTTTCCAGGCGGAGCTCAAGGACCGAACGATGATACTCTCTTAGTTGCTGTAGTGGCTCATTTGGTCTGAATACCCCAGCACAGCTTGTAACGATCAGTCTCTTCACTAGTGTTCCTTTCAATTCAAGGTCATTAAATGTAGCACATCCCAAATAGGAGATTCCCAGGGGTTCTGCTAATTATGGTGACATCCCATCAGGTCTGTACTATAACCAGTAACCGTACTGTCGTCATTCACGTTGACACAGAAATCGACTTTGTCCTGTTTGAATAGACTGTCACCTACTCCCTAATAGCAGGTTGAATTGTACGTTATGTAGTGAATGTGTTTCACTGGCTGGTAGCCCGAGCTCCTTATCACTTCCACCTTCCAGTAAGCTTACCTAACAAATCTGCAAACAAGAAAGTCTTTGTCTGTACATTTATAGTACGGAGCAACAAAAAAATGTTGACAGTTGAGCAGATGGGAAGGCTACACTAATATAATGAACTTCCTCTTGTTAACTCCATCTGCATTGTATTACATTCAGCAATAACATGAGCAAATATAAAGTTATTGCATATCCGGCTGCGTACAGATACAGCATTGGTTTACAGAAACACTCAGCAGTCAACCAGCTCTCATGTTCCTCTGGGTGTTGACTGTTTCCTTTGGTTAATCTTTGAAGGAATTTTCATTTCCCGTGTTTCCCACTAACACTATGTGTTTATCGATGAAACTCAGCACAATAACTCAGTATCATCTAATTCTAGTGGACATCCAGAGCAGAGATACTCTTATTTGGCTCACTGGGTTTGTCCAGCTTGTATAAATGCTGCTATGACACCAACAGACCAATAATCAGGAGGTAACACAAACCAGCAATGTTGTGAGGCGCTGATTATTCTTATTATTCTTTTTTTTTTTTTTTTTACAGTGGGTTCTTGTCAAATAAAGTCGTGCAGACTTTATTTAGAAAGCCCAAAATCACATTTCCATTGCCTCAGTGGGCTTTTCAACCTGTACAGTGAACAACATTCTCTGTCCTGGATTCGAGTAAGGAAAAACTCCCCAGAAGAAAAACCTTTGCTAATCAGAGTTAAGAAGAAGATTGATATCAGTTTCTTCTCTGTACTCAGTAGAGTTAGAGTGTATCCTAGCTGAGCACTCACTGTAAACAGAGGAAATCAGCTGACCTCCTTAAATGATTAAAAAGGATTCCTATCAGTAACTTTAAAGTTGTTTTTATTTAGATCTTTTATCATTTTAGACTTTAAGTTGATTATCAATATACACATATGTTGTGTCAATGGACTCCGCTTCCTCCCCTGATGTGGCATGCATGTTCCTCTGTCAAGCTGCCAGGTGCTGTTCAAGATCAACTGGTTCTTGGAAATAGATGCTCTTCTTTTAATTATGGTTCCATTATGTAGCTCGCAGCATATAAAACTGGATCACTGACATCATGAAATACACCTGGCAGCTCCTTTATTAGCAGGTTTAACTCTCTTTGTCTTGTCTTGTTTTCAGGTTGGATGGACCTGGTTGAATTTTGTGAAAACATAGAGAATAACAAACGCATCTGACACTGTGTGTAATGTTTTTAAAGGGATGACGTACTGAAAAAAAGGCTTGATGTGCAAGGGCCTTTACCACTTACTTGTATTTGTATTGATCCATAAATTAGACAAACAGATTAGTTCACTTCCATTATCTTTGTTGATGCAGCCTAGCATGGAACGTGAACATGAGGCGCTACGTCTGCTACATTTAAATTATTTCTGCTGTAAGGAACGTATAACCCAGTCTCATATTTTTCCCTACCCGTAATAGCAGCAGATACAATTGACAGAGGTCTGGAGCAATACTTCAGGATGTACTACTACCCTACTTCCTGTCATGATATGAAACAGGCTTAGTCATGATTCCACCCACACTCTACCCCTCCAACTCCATTCATTAACATCACTTCTGGCTAAAGTTTACCTAAGAAGGATACAGAAGTCAGAATTGTCTGTTCTGATCTCGGAGAAAGACATATCAAAATAACAAAAAAGCTGTTAAGTGACTCCTCCAAGTTAATCCTGAGTGGAGAGCCAGGCCGGAGAGGGCAGTTTTTGTTTCTTCTCGATCACTAATAGTGCCTTTAAGGAGTCTAAACCCAAGTGTGTGTTTCCCAAAGTTGAAGGCAGCTGCGGCTGTTAAAGTGCTTGGCTGCCACTGTTTTCCGAGATCCATTAAAAAGGGCTTACAGGGATATACTGCTGTATAGACACAACTAAACCGTAATGTTGCAGTAATTTTGCCGACAGCAGTAGCTCCTGACTATGGCGAATACATCAGTGGGTTTAAACTCTGTGTAGGCATTAACGACAAGGCGGGGGGGGGGGGGACTCTTACTGCATGTATTCAGCACAGCTAAGTGCATTGAGGACAGTGACACTTGTTTGTTGTGTCTGCTCTGTGCCCCAGAGGTTAGAGTGGCTTTACACTTTGGGTGTATTTTTTTCTGTGGGTAAATGTCTTTTACCCACAGAAACAAACAGACTTTGCTAGGTCGACACTGGAAACTACCTTCACTTCTTGTTTGTTTCAGTATTTTCCACATTTTCCATTAATTGTACCTTTTGAGATCATTATCCTGCTGGGCATTGTGTGTGTGAAACTGGCCAAAGGTCCTGCATTACTCTCCAAATTTGGATGTGATCACCCTTAAAGATCAAGCGCAGCACTAAGTTGATAGTCGATATTTTTTATATTTCACATATGTTGAAATCAACACAAAACAATAATAAACTAGACCTGAGTATCGCCACTGATTTCCAGATTAAGTTTGATTCTATTTTGATTTGTTTTGGGGTTGTTTCAGTTCGAGTACCAATTTTGCTCGAATGTTATAGACATTCTGAAAAAGCAGCTGTAAATTGTACAAGCATGACTGGATATGGAACTTTGATACTTCATGACACCGACCAAATTGCCCCGAAAGTATTGAAAAATGTCTTTTAATACAACATTTCAATACCTTAGGAGTTAATCTCATCAGCATCATGGGGCCAATAAGCATGCGGCATGCTTGTTGTACCAAGGTCTAATAGTACTGGTGACTGGCAGTCTGGAGGCATACAGGAAAAACACTAGGCTACGCCCAGAGACGCGGCTCACCACGTGGTTGGGTGACATAATCTTTTCTTAGAATGTACTTCCTAAAATTGGTATTGACAAAAGTATCGTGTCACAATCCTTTTTTTAACAATACCAATCCCTATGTATAAGTAACCCTCGAACAGGTCGCATTATTGAGAATATTAATGTTTACATTGAGATTTAAATCAATAGATTTGAGACATTAGTGGTAAATATCTGAAAAATGATTAGATACCATAATGATTTTAGAAGCTAATTATTAAAAATGCTGTGGTGTAAGAACAAGAAAGATATATCAAATATAGATTTCTGAGTTTACAGGATGTACCTGAATGCACCATGAAGCCCCTGTCCCTGTTAGTGTTTCGCAGAGAGCAGGTCACAGAGACTGTCAGCATAGTTTTTATAATATGACTTATATGGTCCAATATTTACTCACCCTGTGGTGGAATGCCTCTCCAAGATTTACTCCTCAAACAGGATGTCTGCCTTACTTGGTGACTGTTAATTTCCAACCCTGTCACGCATCCATATAGAATATGGAAATATTATAAGATCTATCTCTGGCTTCTATGAACCAATGTTTGATAATTCAAATGAAGATTTGAATGTCTTTCCTTTCACTATTCTAACTCATCATAGTTGTCTTATCAGATATGTTCTTAGATGTCACGGTATGCAGCTGATATCTTCCCGTTGAGTGTCCGTGATACTTCTCTCTTTCTGTGTGCAAATGTGTGTAGTCACTTTCCAGCACACAAGCAGAATGAGTGGAAAGGAAATGAGGAAATGTACCTCCGGCAGATTATCTCGGGGAGTTGGAACGTTTGATGAGGGATAATAAACTGTAGGGGTGTTTGGCACAGTGTGACATAAATATGACGACGAGAAGTCACTCAGCAGAGCAGTCTTGAAGGAAATAATGACCATGTCAATAGGACACCGAACGAACGTACTCTCTGCTGCTCTGCACGTTTGCAGAATTAGTCACAGTCCGATGGGAGAACTAAAGAACCTGTAACCTCAAGTGTAGCCATTGTCAGCTGTTCCGCTTTTTGTTTCCATGGTTCTCTGCTGTCTTTAGGGACACTTTTCTGGAATTATATTTCAGCACTGCTCGGGAAACGATACTAAAGCTAACTTCCATGCTCTCATTGAAAGGAGGGCGTACATGCAACATCTTGTACACAGCATCACAATTAATAATGCAGGACATGTGTATGGTTGCTGTGGTATAGCTGTTAGATGATATGAAAATTGATGGTTACCATAACATTGGTGTTGAATTTCCCATATTATTTGTATTTTAAAAAGATTTGGAATTCCAGAGGGCAGTTTTTGACAGACGTGTATTATATGAGAAGCATTGTGGTGTTACAGAGACCTCAAGTCTACTAACCATGTTCTCCTGACATAAAGGGAACGTGATTGTTTGGTAAAGACCCTATTCATTATCATCATTATCATCATTTGTATATTTTTATCAGTGAAAATGTCTGGCAAAAAATACCATTCCTACTAAAACTGTAACTCATATCATAATATCTGTTGAACTAACTGCAATATTATTTTTCTTGCATATAGTTTGGAGCTGCAAATACTTTTTAAATAATTTTTTAATAGGTTTGAGTGATTTTCTAAGAAAGACGGGTCAAAAATCTCTGATCCCACAGATTTGAAAAGTCATGGGTAATAGATGTTTCAGCAATGAAGCTGGAAAAATAATTGATTGATTGTTGTATAGCTAGATATTGAGGGATTTTGGACTGACACTTGAGTTTGATGTGAAGGTCACAAGTTTAGGTTATGGGCGGCTCTAGATTTAATATTAAATTCCGTTAAATTTAGAGGAAACGTGCCTCATGAGCATAAAGGTTTGTCAGCTGTTTGTTGGGAGGCTTGTGGTTCTGTCTCTCCTGTCTGTTCGCTGTTTGTCAGGGATGACACAGTTTGGTTGATGAGGCAGCATAGAGTGCTTGGGCAACAGGATGTCACTGCTGAGAGTTAGGCAAAACACACAAGGATACAGCATAGTCATAGAGGAACTAGTCTTACATCCAGCAATGTCACAAGCACAGTTTGTCTTTGAAACTTTGCAATCAAATAACGGACATGTTAAAGTTTTCTTTACAGTGAAAGTGCGAATGTAGAAATCGAGGTTAAACATGTACAGAAATAAGTTCTTGCTGCTCATGCCAGAAAGGAGGACACGCCAGTTCCCCGTTAGGTTGCAACCTTGTCTGCACCATTGTCTGCGCTCTTCCTCCCTCTGTCCAGTACACGCTTCCTGCCCTCAGTCCCTAAGGATGTGCAACATACTTATCTGTTTACAGTTCATAATCCAGATGTGACGACAGATATACAAGTTTTCTGATGTTTGCACAGGAACCATTAAGAACTCCTTAGCTTCCGAATATTGAAAGGTTATCCAAGGCTCCAGTGTCATTATGTTTGACTTATGGTGACAGTGTCCTGTACTTAATTACCTTCTTTATGTACAGGAAAATCATAATCTGATCTTGATATGATTTTAATTTTAGTGGAGTGGCAGCAACACAATGGGGTAGACACAAGCTGTTCAACATATAGACACTTCAGTATCCTGTTTTGAAATGTGGTCATGTGTGCAGCACATTGTGTCGTGCCAGAAGAAGGGAAGTCTGCTGGCTGGGTGTGTCTTACTCAGTGTGATGGAGTAAAAATAGATTATTATCTGGAAAAGTGAAGAAGGGCAGATTTTTTAACAATAGCTGACAAAGCTTCAGGTGCTACTGACTTGTTTGATGTTTACTGAACTGGTTTCAGAACAGAATTATTTTAAACAACTGGGAAATTAACCAGGGAGTTTTTCAAATGCTCCATCCCTTCAAAAGCTTAATGAGACTGTTGCCTCCCTTGGTCGATTAGTGTTAGTTGCATTATCACCGTAAACATGCGCACTGTGTGTTATTTCCCTGAAGCTCACTTCATATACTGCCCCACATTATCTTATAAGCTCTCTGTTTGTTTTTTCAGCACTTGTGCTTTGTTTGTCTCAAGATGTACTCTGTATTACCCAGAGACTGTATTTCTCTGGTAGTCTCCTTGCCTTCCTGTAATAACTGCTGTCATTAGTTGCCATTTTCCAAAGGCAGACAACCGCTGCCACCACAGCCTAGTGAGGCTTTCTGTCAGTCTGTCTTTAATGGATAAAATTAATGACTGCGGAAAAATCAGCAAGAGAAAAGCCAAAAATCTCTATTTTTTACTTTTAGATATGTGCTTTATCACCCCAAACAGCACATAGAAAGGCTGCATAAAAAAATCAGTTTGCATTTTTACCACAGTTGTGCTTGTTTTCAAATTGATTGCCTGTTGATATTATTTTGGGGGAGTGTACGGACTTCTACAGGCTCCAGGGTGCAACTATTTTGGTCACAAACCCATAAATTTGTCAAGAGTGACTAGAGATTTTAATTGGTAGCACAAGTTCGTCTTAGATTTATCAGATCAGTTTATGCTCTATAGTATATAGTTTTCCACACTAAGTTTAAACTTCTATATCACTGATTGTTTATTATAATACCCCAGTAATATTTTGGACCTGTTGCATATAAAGAGGTTACTTCAACCAAAGTAACACTAAAATCCAGCCAACACAGTGGAGGGGAGCTTTGTTTGTGGTGACTACAGCATTGAAAAACAGGATTACACAAAATAATCTGACAGTTTTCACTATTTTCAACAATCGCTATGAAGTAGTTCCTGATAATGCAGCTCCTGATGAAAGTGAGAGCTATACTTTAGTCAATGCAGCTTTTTTGTATCTCATATCATGTCTCATACAGGCTGGTTGTACATTATAAACTGATTTCTAGGGTTTCTTCTCAATAATGCAACTGCTATTATCAATTTAATGCTGCTTTTCTAATACCATAAATAGTAATCCTGACTATTTTTTGGATTCTGCTCAAGTTATGATCTTTGAAGCTATTTTTACTATATAATCATGACATTATACAGTACATTATTTCTGCAGCCTGAGATATCTGCACGCTGTCTTTGCTCATCATGTCACACTGTGAGTCATGTGACAGAAATACACTTGGCATGTTTGTGTAATGTATTAGCTGAGCATTGACATGAACAGACACACACACACAGCTTTACGTTTAGATTACGTTGAGTGTGAGTGAACGAGTCGCGCCAGAGAGAGAGCTGACCTTTAGCTTGCAGAGTCGGAGTGACAAGTATTTGTTGATAATTAGAAATTCCTTTCTATTTTAAAGCGTGTGTGTGCGAGTGTGTCGTAGGATGGAAGGTTTTTCTTTTTTGCATCACCGTTTTGTCATTTTCACTTTAAAGACGTGTGTTTATTTAGAAGATTGAGTGAGAGGGACACATGTTCAAACTCTCCTGTTATGTTCAGGATTCTCTCACGTGCTGAAGGCTGAGCCAGACACAATCAGCTGTAGGCACACTGAGTCATCGCAAAGCAGACCTCCACGATCAATCAACGCTCTGTCAAAGCAACTGAATATTTAGGTTTTTAAGAGATCCATTATCCAGAAAAAAGAGACAATTATGTAAATTTTTTTAAAAACTCATCAAATAAATTATGCCCCTATTAAAGTTGCTGTGGGTCCTCATACATTAAATGTTCAGACAGACCCTCTTGTGCTTTTATCTTGTCATTTGCTGACTAATAATGAGCATTAAAATGACAGAACCGGTTTCAGAAGTTAAAGATATAATCAGTCAAGCCCACGTGTCTGTTATAGCTGATGTGCAACCTTTAGCCCTTTGTGAATACTTGTGTTGACTGTCGATATTTAGTGGGCAGACTCTAGCTCTCTCCACGCCAGCCCTCAGGCTATTTATGGCGCTCTCTCTTTGCACAATGTCGCTATTAGGCCCACGTTCCCTCATGCCGTAACATCCTCTTATATTCCTCTGACCCGGGCCAAGTGGTGCTCAAAAATATCTCTTCGGTAGTTGTAATCTAGACAGGCGTAGGTTGGAGGACTGTCTGCAACACATTACAGCACAGGGAAAGGGAAAGTTTATTTTTATAGCATAATTTTGTTAGATTGTGATATGACATGAGTGTTCTATTCCTGGTTTTAATGGCTACAGTACGGTGAAGTGATATCATTTTCTGAACTTGCCAGACTGCTCTACTTGTTCTAATACTTTCCTTTATACTTAGTCATAATATGGGCGTGACAGAATGTTATTTATCAGTTGTGTTCATACTAGGTGAAAGTACCTTGTGAAGAGATTTTGTTTATCGTTTAAGACAGTTTAAAGACCATAATTCCCACCCTAACTCAGAGTCTGTTCAAAATCCTTTACATAATCCATTTAAGACATGAAATTAGACCTATAGCAATTAAAGCAATATTATGTAGAATTTAATAATTTGTGTGTGATTTGGCGCCCACCAACTGTTCCTAAGTCCAACACAACTGTCTGTACATACAAATTCCGGGTTTGCGTAACACTTTGTCAGATGTAATGTAGCGTTACATGCGGACCACAAACAAAACTCAGCAAATCAAAACAGTGCCATGTCTTGAGGTGAACATTCATGATCAGGAATGTTTGCTATGCAGCAGTCAAAGTTAGCTCAAGCGTTGCACACAACTTGGAACAGACAGCACGCCAAGCTAACGTAACCTGAACCAGAGAGAACAATACCTGGCTGGACCATGCTACCAGATAAACCTCTGCTGAAATGGTCTGACCGAGCTTTTGAACAGAACTAGAGAGTTGACAACTTTACTAAGAGCCAGACATCAGTGACACATCACAAGACACACAGTATACAGCTAATATTATTGGCTGTTCAACAGCACCAAGTCCAGCTCCTTGTCTGTCTACAGCCTTTTATTTCAAGAAGCTGTCGCCAAAGAGCCTCTAGCTCCCTCACGGTGTCTTTTTCTCTTCTTAGTTTCCTCCACCAGTGACTTCTTCAATCTCTTCACCTCTGTCATGAAGTGTGTAGAGGCTGTTGATCCTAGTTCTGTTCCCAAGCTCCAATTCTGGTGCCCACTTTAGCCTCAGACCTGAAAACCTCCTGTGATAGTGGTGTAAACTCCAACTCTCCCCCAGGCGGGGAGCAGAGGGAAACCCAGAGGACATTTTCTGCATAGAATATGATCCAGTTTCTCTAAAATCAGTGATAGTTGTTTGTGTTGCGCTGCTGTAAATCATAATGCGCTGTGATCCTACCCGCTCACTGAAGTTACATAGTGCAGACACAAGGGGTTTTTAAGATTAAATAGTTACACAATGTTGCTTTAACATTGTGTTTACCTTATTAGACTGACATGCTGATGCTCATTCATGAAAGATATTAATAATGATTCTTTTTTATTTGTACAAAAATATATATATTATAATAATAATAATATTAGGCCACTTGTAGGACATTCATGCTGACAGTATTTCGAGCAGATGCATTTATAGCATGGCTGAGAGCGTCACATCTAACTCCACTGGGGAATTTAAGAAGTAGAACATGGGAGAACCATTTTGTGTCAGATCGCTGGCAGGGAACGGGAACCTGTTAAATTCAGAGCCAGATCTTAAAACTCAACCCTAGTTAAGACTTTCTGTCTTGTGTAAGCTCCCACACATAAATGTTTAAACCAAAGTGCCACAAACATTTTGCCTTAATGTTCAGCACGCAAATGAAATGGCTCCGATAGCGTTACTTGTTCTTCCCTGATTAGTCAGACCTCTGTCAGTGTTGAGACCTGATGTGCCCTCATTGGTGGACACACTCTCCTTATCTGCTATCACACTCTCACAGTACTCAGGAACAAGAGTCTGTGTTGGCTTCACTTGCTCTGTTCTGGTGAACTCTTTCACACCCATAACTTTAGGACTTTAGGGAGGATTAATGCTGCACCGACTGTGTGTTTACTCAGGAGCTCACCATAAACTCCACACACTCGGCTGTCAAATATTAACAGGTTAGTGACGATGATACACCTCCATACTTTTTGAGCCTCTTTCCACAGTTTGTCTCTATAGAAATGCAGGTTTGGACTGTTCGGTTCAGCTCCACTTGTTTCATTCTCAGCTGCAAGCAGAAATGGTATTAAGCGTGACTATGAACCTGAATATAATTTCCAGTTGTATTTCTTTACCTGCAGCTTGTATGCACATCAGTTATGCTGAATGCGCCATGGCAGTGAATCAAGCCAGAAATTATTAGAGATGTCAGGCAACCTTACACGCCTTGAACATATCTTTTTAATTCTTCGTGGCAGGTTGTGATGTGTGAGTTTGAGTGAATCAATTTGGGATCTCAGGGCTTCCAGAGAGTTGGATTACGTTGGGCGACCTGCATGGAGACATTTTATGTTTTTGTTTTTTTATTTAGCCTCTTTAAACACTAACATTAAGCAGTATATAAAAGAAAATGTGGAAAGACACCTGTGACATATAATTCTGATTTAACAGTTAGAAATATAAGCGAGGAATTAAAGATGGAGAGTCTCTGAGCAAGTCAAACAGTCTGAGTCTGAGGAATACTTTCCCTCTGTAAAGAAAGAAGCACAAACAGAGGAAAGAGTACACAGGTCATATTTACATTAGAGTCACTGAGTGCGTGTTGAAGCTGTAGACACATTCCTTTTGTTGATTAACTCTTCTGCTCATATTGAACATTTTTGGGTGTTGGATGAACTCTCAGTGAGCTTTTCAGGCAGTTTGTACATTAACAGCTCACAGTGAAAGGTGATCCATCCTCATTACCTGCTGACCTCTAATATCTCACCAGCCACACACTAGTTCTTTAATGATTAAATAAATTCCAGCCGGTGTATAAGCTGAGCTTTTTGCATCAAGCTAAAGATTACAGTTGGATGTGTTACCAGATTTTTTATCCACTAAAGACAGATTGTACCATTATTTTTCAGAACCAGGTCTTTGTTCTGTTGGCAGCACTCGGCAGCATTGCAAACATACAAAAGGATATTCATACTTAGTTTGCGATCAGGCTTAAGTACTTGCGTTACACAGGAGTGTATCAGCATGGTGCGTACATGACTAATGTTTTTCCTTCTGTATTTGCCCTCTATGCTTTTCACCTTTGGCATTAAAATTCATCTTGTTTTGATTTGATTACAATTGCAATTTTGGAAGCAAACATTGTAGTTTTTACTCCACTAAATGTATTTGAAGTTTAACAGGTTGCTTTGATTCTGATTCTCAAATACAAAGTGAAGTAAAAGAAAATCAAGGAAACCCATCAATTCAAAATTACCAATTAAAGTAGACAAATAATCTGTCCTTGTTGAAACATTTTAGCTTGTTGAATTTAAACTTTATGGTCTACTTTAATTTGTAATTCTGAAGTAATCGCATCCTGACTTTTAAAAGTAAAGTCAACTTTTAAATTGGATGTGTAGTGTGTTTTTGAATGAATGTATTTAATTGTACATGGCAATTTAAAGCTGAAATATTTATTCCTAAAAGTATAATCATAAAGTTATCATAAAAATGTTGAGTATCAGATCTGATGATCGGTCAGGGGCGGTAGTCAGTCGATTCATAGTATACAGTGTGTATATAAATGTAAATATATCTATAGATGCTTGTACTTTTGATTTGATACCAGATAAGACTTTTATTTAAGTACTGATCATAAGGCATTGGACAATAGTATTATTTTAGCACAATATCTTTTTTAGTATTACATAAGATTACTTTTTGGTACTTTTGACAACACTGGGTTTAAACAGGATCTTGTATACTTGCCAGTAATAGGGCCATTCTTTGGGGTTTGATTCACAGAAAATGGCAGACAACCATGATGCCAGAACAAATGTTAGGATCTCTCAGCTCTCTGATGGATCTGAAGCACAGCAGACGTGCATGCAGCAGCATGTCTACATGAGTAAGAGAAGCTCGAGCACAAAAAACTCTAAGCCTGGGGAGGGAAAATGACATGGGCCAGTGCAAATCTATGTAAACTAATGACAATCCCTGAAAACAACAGTTAGAGCAGACTCTGGGATCTGTGGTGAGAAGGACGTAGGATGTGACTCTGTCTGGGTGTACAGGTAACCTGGCTCCAGTCTAGTTTCTGCAGTAATCAAAAGTGATTTGTTTGATATAATGTAAATAAGAAACCCATTTTTCTATAATAGTGATGGAAAACAATGTGTAACTCTGTATTTTAGTACATTTGCAATCCTGATATCTGCTTGCTTCTTTACAGACTTTTGTGAAGTCATGTTTTTGGAGGTGGATAACAAACCAGGCGTAAATATAGAGGAATGCAATGTTTAAGTCATGTAACGGCTCAAATTGTGATTATAAACTGAAACTGAAACTGACACTGAGCTTTGAGTTTTGTGTTGTAACTCTATCATCCGACCGAACTTATCCAGACCTGCCAAGCAAACTATCTACAGCATGCCTTCCTCATACTTTAACAAGCTGATGTTTTTGTGTTTTTCATGACTCCGCACTGGTGATAGCCATGGCTGGAGGCTTTATGTTTTTAGGTTGCCTGTCTGTCTTGTTTATGTGGTAAATACGGGAAAACCTTGAAGGAATTTCTTCAAATTTGGAACAAATGTTCACTTGGACTCAAGGATGAACTGATTAGATTTTGGTGGTCAGAGGTCGTTGTCTCTCTGACCTCACAAACCCATGTTTGGCCGTAATCTAGTGTAGGTTGATGTCTGCAAATGTCTTTTTGTTTTCTCAGAGAAAGAGTGAAAATACTCAGTTTACGATTGTGTATGACAAAGAAAAGCATGAAATCCTCACATTTGAGAAGCTGGAACCAGCTATCAAAATCGGTGTAGATACATTTGATGTCTACTGATTAAGCATTGCAGCTAGACAGTATGTGCAGTACATGTTATGGGCTGCACAGTTATGTCTCTCTAACAGACTTGAAGCTCAGCTGTGGGGGTGCGCTGATACCACATGTGAGCCGCATTGCCAGATCATGTCTGGTACCATCGATCAATGACCTAAAATAGAGACGATCACCTACAAACGCAGAAGTAGTTGCTCGCTTGCATTCCTCCAAACTGTTTTTGGAGCACCCCGTGATATTCCTCAAGTCATTTGCTTCAGGTGAAACCGATCCTCACAGCTGCTGACACACTGTTTTTCTTCCTGTATTTGCAGGGTCAACCCTCACACACTACCCTCCCTCTCACTTTCTTCCCCTCCGGATCCTCTCTCCCCATTGGCTGCTGTTCCACAGAGGGCGGAGCTAACTATGGGGTAAGAGAACTGAGAGGAGACATCAAGACGACACGAGCTAAGGAGGCCCTCGGACCTGCACAGGTAAGATCGTACAATGTGTACTCACATCTTACACGCAGCATTTGAGGAGGTGACACATAGAGGTCATGTTACATTTGTCATAGGTCATATTCACCTTTAAGTCTGCAAAGGTTTTTAGAGTTAATGTGTCTTTAAAAGTGGGGAATTTTTGATGACATTCAATCTGTGTGTTCAAGAAAATGTCTAAATCTCATGAAATTTCCACTTACATGAACAAGCACCTGACTCCACAATGAGGTATTCAGATTTCTCCACACACTGAAACTCATTCAGAACTGATTGCTATTACCATTGTTTTCTGTTGTCTCTAACCCATCCCCCCACGCAGGTGAGACTCCTCACCTCACTGGAAACCACAGTGGTCAAACACAGCCTGGCATTGTCCAGTAGATTACTGCCCGATGTAATCTTTGTGCTACAGAGCTGCTTTCTGTGCTGATCAATGAAACTGAAAACAGCATCAAAGTCCATCTGGCACGCTATTGTTGCTAGGATCTAACTAAATATTTTGTCGTGCTTAAAGAGGCCAACAGGTAGCTACAAATACTGCTGGGTTAAAAGGATTATTAACTCTTTTGTTAGATTTTGGATAATGTGCAAAATGTTACCCTCAAAGTGTCGTCTCCAGATTAATTTAATATCAGTTTATTGTAAAAAGATATCAGAATCTCGGTTTCAATTAGAGGCTGTATTTAGCAAAATGTTTAGGACTGACGCTCGTGATGCAAAGACAGAATCTCAACAAAAACTGGGAGAATATAGAAAGTACCTCCTTTTACCAATGTACCCTTTTTACACCCACAGCATCCTGTTTTCATGTTGATACCAGTCATGACTTAGTTTGTCACTGCATGAGAAAATGCACACATGGCGTCAGAGAGTCTGAAAAGTATCAACAGTGTGAGTCTCGTGGTCGGTTGGCAGCCATGTTCAATCACGTTGATTCATGATAACAACTGAAACTCCTCAAAGAAAGAAAGAGGAAAATTGATCTAATTAGCTCCTCAGTGATCAGTCTCCTCGGCTTGTCTGAGAACATTTTCTAATTTTGTATCTGTTACAAAATGTTATTACAGATTGTCCATATTTCAAAGAGTATTTCATACGGACAGGGGCAATACATCAGAATTTAAGTTGAAAATATTCAGAGATTAACTAAAATTATCAACAGAATGTGAATAAACAGCAGTTTTGACATAATGATGTATGTAATGTGTTGTACAGACGTATACTAAAATTAGCATGCTAACCAGCTAGCCCTAGCCCATCCCTGTCCAAAGCTCCAGTATTAACAGTGTACACACTAACCCACCCCAGCAGCTCCCAGTTTGAACCACTAGCTGCATGGCTAACTGAGCTAATTAGATAAGGCAGCTACTGTTATCAGCACTCTTGTGATATGCTGCCACCTGTCTGTTTTGAATATAAAGTTAACAGGTGCCTGACAATAGCTTGTAGTGTATATCAGAATTCAGACACAGGGTTGCAATATATATTTGTGAGCACGTGTCCTTGCTGAACCTTAATTCCAGCAGGAAGTTGCATGTTTTCAGTGTAAAAACAGTCCTCGCTCCCTGAGCATCCTAATCCATCCTCTCACACACATTCATTTTCTTTTTTTTCCTTTTTTTTGTGCTACAAATCAGCACACAAACAATGTGGACTGTTTGGGTAACTTCCTTCCTGTGTTGTCTGATCAGTCATGTACGGTGAAAACCCCAACTGCAAGACTCAAAGTTGCAAGTAACAAGTTGCGTAGTGTGACCAAGGCATGAAACATCCTGGCCCTTGGACAAATGCACTTGTACGCCCCTCATCTGCGTGGTCAACATCACCTGTTCATAAATTTACTTTAGTTTGAACTTGTGTTGTTTGTAGGCATTGTTTAAAATAGTGTAAGGACGTTCAGGACTCCCTGACAGAAGAGGCCTTTTATGACTGGTCATTAAAGTGCCACACAAGAACTAATGAGGAGGCTGCTGATTTATAATTGAATTAAAATTAGTTTAAACTAATTCACCTTTAATGGAGGATGTTGCGTATGATTGAATTGTTTACAACATTAGTATTTAATATGATTTGATCACTGAGCTGTGAGCCCTGTGGATTTAAAGTGAAAGAAACCATAGATGCTGCACAACAAGAGATACTGTAGATTTATGGCCGTACTGCATCCACTATAACCAGAGTCACTGTTTTGATCACTTGCAACTTCACTTGACCAAACTAAAAGACTTGAGACTCTGAGCAGACGAACCACGCTCTCCCTCCTCTATTGTTTTGCAGTTTACGAGCATGTTTACTACTCATGAGTAAAAACATGCTGTGCTCTCTGTGTGACCACGTGCGTGCCGCATCTTCATCTATTTTTATGTACTGTATATTTGTAACATCGTGAAATAACAATGAACCAAAGCAGCAACAAAACTGAAAGATGTAGTTTACATTTGAATGTAGAGGTGGGGGAAACCCTGCAGGCGTGCTCAGGTACATTTGTGCTTAGCTTGGCATTGCTGATGGTTAATTAGACGCCCGGAAGCTGAGGCATGAAGTCAACATGTTGTTTAGCTTCCTCCCCTTCCCCCACCCACTCATTTCCCAGAAGTCTCCTTGTTTTGTATGGCGATGGCAGAGGACAGGAAAGCTCAATTATCCATGAGAAAAAGGGAGAGAAAGGAGGAGCACCAAAGAGAAAAGTCTATGTCTGTGCTTGTCCTTGTTAGTAATATAACACTTATATTCCTTCAGGATTATGTTACATGATCCTGTGGGGATGTGGCCCGCCTTTCTCTCCCCTTTTTCACGTGAGCAAAATGTAAAAAGAAAAGTTGGAGGTGGAAAGAGAGCAAGGACAGAAGAACACAGGCAGAGGGGGTGAGGGAAAGAGGTGGGGTAAACAAGGGATCGAGGATAGGAAAGGAAAGGAGAGCAAACAGGGGCGCAGCAGTGCAGAGTTGTTGCTAGGAGGCCGGGAGAGCAACATGATACAGAGGCAGGAAGGATACAGGCAGCAGTGGAGAGGAAGACAAACCCACTGAAGCATGAGTCGGTTATCTATTTTAACTTGTAAGGGAGAGATGGCTCACCTTTTAAAGTGTTCAAGCTTAGACCCAAAAAACAAATTAATCCGACTCCAATTTAAATTCCTGTGTGAGTGTAGCAGAAATAGACATGCATCTAAAAATAAGACAAAAACTGAACAGTAATATTAAAGGTAGAGGTTAAATAATGGTTGTGCAGGAGCGTGAACAAATCACCCATGGCCATAGCCATAAAAAGTAAACCAAGTCTGTTTTCAGTGGATTGTTCGCTGTGTATGAGCTGGGAGAGCTTCAAGCATGTCGCAGACATCTTGGATCTAAGCAAGCAAATGTTTTCATGCTTATAATTAATATAAATATATACATATTCTGTAAAATACAATATATATTACATATATATTCGTGTCAGAGAGCAAAAACTTTAAACACACAGTACTAAACAAAGTTTGATGTTGTAAGTAGTGTGAGAAATTGTTGTTTTCATTGTTAAATAACCATAATTTCTGATGAAATCTGATATGAATCTGGTAGAAATGTTTACGGATGAGATAACATTCAAAGTGCGTTGTTGCTTGCTGACATTAGCTGACTTCCCTGTTCACTCTGATAAATTATCTGATGTTTCTTCAGAACTCAGAGCGGCTTGATCCTACCTCCACAGCTCCACTCCACATTCACGGATTATTCAGTTATGCACAGATAATAAATTGGCCGGGTGCATTTTTTGATTTTTTGATGCATTTCAACTAAGCCATTAATCTTTTCACGGCCCTCAGAGGATGAAGCAGTGTTTTTTTCCTTCCCGTGTTTAAGTGAAATATCTCGATGGATGGATTGCCATGAAATTGTGTTCATGTCTCGGGATGAACTGTACGAACTTTGATGCTTCCTTCAGTTTTCATTTGGTGCCATCAGTACCCGCAAAACTAATGTCAGCTTCACGCTGAGTACTAATTATCTCATGTAAGCATGGCGACATTTATCAAACAATTGCTACATTCAGATGGTTAATAAGCTAACATTTAATGCTGCTAAACATATGTTGGTATTATAATTGTGAGTATGTTTACATCCTGTGTTGCAGAGCTGCTGGCATGTCTGTAGTCCCTTTTTTTCCCCTTCTTTTTCCAAAAAGACCAGTTAAAGTATAAAAACACGCACTGTCCCCAAATGACCATAATATCTCCCAGATGCTGAGACTTTTGGCTTTCAGACCTCACCCTCTGGCCTGTTGGCGCACTTTCAGAGCAAAAGCTGCATGTTTACTTCCATTTATGTTGTCATTTATTCATCAGGTTTGCAATATTTGTTTCATAGGACGCGTCCTGGTAGCCTCAGGATTTAAGACAATGACCATATAGTCGCCAGTTGGCTGTGGATCATTATTTATGTCATTCCTCCTCTCTCTCCTCCCGTTTCCTGTTGCACATATACCGCCTGCAATCTAAATAAAGGAAAAAATGTGCCCCAATTTTTTTTCTGCTCAAAGTACCACAAGGATTTCAATCAACAGCTCATCAATGACTTAATTAAAACCGTACCGTGGTTCCAGCAGAGTGGATGTGGCTGCCTCGCTTGGCAAGCACCAAAAGGAGGAAATAACAGGGATTGAGAGGCCCAGAAAGAGAGTGGAAGACATTTTCAACGCAGACATTTTTAGTAAGAAGAAAAAGAAAGTGAGACATGGCAAAGAGGATGTTATCTGCAAGGATGTGTGAGGCTGCCAAAGCAGAAACCTGAGGCACTCTCAAACTTCCTGAAAGGCTGTATTGTCTGTTCGAACCCTCTACTCCCATGCTGTGCTCATTTCTTTCCTCTTTTTTTTTTGGTTAATTGACGCCAGCTAAATGGAACCAAATCCAAACTAACCATTAGTAATCTAATAACTTCTCCTCTGACATTATAGTGCTTCAATTATATCACATCATCAGCAAACAGAAGACACGTAGCAGTTTGCTGCGGTTAAAGCACGACTGACTAATCTAATCAGGCTTAACGAAGCATGCTATCTTAGTTTATTAAAGGATAATCTCACAGCCTGACCCCATGTGAACCGTTTTATGGTGGATAATTGTGTAACAGTTTTATTGTATTTAGTTTGGATTGAAGCCTGAACTTCCAGTTTACGTGTGCATGCAGCTTATTGATTGTGATAACTGACCCAGAGCACACACACACACACACACACACACACACACACACACACACACACACACACACACACACACACACACACAACCTGCTGGGTAACCTGAATAACATCTGTTGGTTGTTGATTTTCAGAGTTTTCAAATGATTATCTGTCTTGTGTGATGAGTGATTTCAAGGGATAGCAGAGCAGCAAATGGAAAACAAGTTGTGATGTTGTTTTGTGATTAACAGGTTTAAGCCTTCCTGCTTAGCACCACCCGTCTGAAGCAGGATTTTACAGACAATAGCTCTAGTTTTGAGAAATATCTGAGGGCTAACCATTGATCTCACTTCCTGCAATGCAGTTTGTTAGCTGACATTGACCTCTGATCTTACAGCAAACAGAAATACAGCAATCACAGAGTCATAACAACTGAATCCTGTGTGGAGATGCTAATTTTAAGCATTTATTTTTAATTGACAGTCGGATTATTGGTTCGTCATTGAGAATATAAGAAACATGGAGGACGTTTTTCCAATAGAAAATTGTTTTAACCACTGGAGGTACTTAAAGGAGCTGTAAGTAACTTTGGAGACGAAATTCCAACTCAGTATTTTAATATTTACAATATAAGGGAATAAACAAGCTGTTCTCAGAGGAAAATTAGTTACCTAGAACACTGTTTGAAGCTACAAAGATGGCATGGTCTGCCAAATATAAACATTGTGTTGTCCTTTGGTCTCCAGAGTGAAAATCTTTAGTTTGATGTACCGTGGATGTTTCAGAACACACTACAGTAGCTCTGTTTTTTAAAAATGGTAATCAGAAGTAGTTTTAGTTGGTCCTTGGTCATGATAGCCCCGCCCCCAGCCCCTGACTTAAGTAGTTCTTTGTGCTGTGTTGGTGTAATAAGGTTCAAGTGAAAATGTGATTTGGATTTCTACATTTTTCATTTCTTCAGAAGTTTCCTCTAGCAGCTGTAAATAAAACACTAAAAAAAAACACAACCTCATGTGACTTTGTGTCACAGTCGTCTTGTGGCTGATATTTATCGCGTTCTGCTCATTTTCACCAGTTCCTTCTTTTAAAGAGATAGATGTGGTAGAAGTAGACAACCTCACCATTGTGCCGGCTGTAACTGGCCATAAAAACAGAGATTGCGATCTTGTTTTTCTCTGAAACGGAAAGCACATGAGCATTACCATGAAAAATCAATCGATTTTTCCACCAGGGCTGCTTATCGAGGCTGACCAAGCTTTTAAAAGGCGCCGTTGCACTGAAGATGTATTGCAAACATGTTTACTACAGTAGGAATCCATTAATGAGGCTGACAGGGTTATTGGAATGCCTTATTTGTTATTGTATTTATTTGTAGACCAATTTGGTTCAAAGTTACAGAGGGATCAAAGTGGCTGTCTGCTAATGTTGGAATCAGATGCACATGAAAAGATAGTTATTTATGTTGATTTATGAGTGGAAAATCCCAGCAACACTCAGACAGAACAGAGGAAAGAAGCCATGATGTCCCTTCACGAGCTCACCCAACATCAATGCCTTCTTTCAAATGAAAGTCCATCTTGTCCACCAGAAACTAGATATTGAATGCAACTGGTGAAATAAGGTGTTTGCTTGTCTCTAATATTCGTATTTCTTTTCCTTAGTTTCTGCTCCGGTGGTGACCGGTGCAGGACACTGTCATGGCGCTGCCGCGGCGGAGGCTGAAGCTTGTGGTGTCAGTGACGATGGTCAACGTCTTCGTCTTCATCATCATCTCCCGGCAAGGCAGCCAAGACAAAAATGGACATCACAAGGTCCAAATCCCCTCCAAACCCTTTTGGTCCAAAGTGGCTCCCAGCGTGGCTTACTGGAACCGCAAGCAGCAGATTCTGGACCTTCAGAACAATCCCATCTTGGCGGCTAACTACAGCTCCGCAGACATGCCAGATTGGCTCAACGACACCAGTTTATACTCTGACCCCTGCCAGCCTGACAGCAGGGTAACAACTCAGGTGAAAGACTACAACTCCCTACCGCATCGCTTCAAGGACTTTCTGCTGTACATGCACTGCCGCTCCTACCCGATCATGGTGGACCAGCCTGACATCTGTAAGCAGCCACCGTTTCTGCTCCTCGCTGTCAAATCCCTGGCGCCACACTTCGACCGCCGCCAGGCCATCCGTCAATCTTGGGGGCGGGCGGGAGTTATAGCCAATCAGACGGTTGTTACTATCTTCCTTCTCGGCAACGCCACAGCTGGGGACCACCACCCGGATCTGTCGGAGATGCTGCACTACGAAAGCGCCCGTCATAAAGACATCATTAAGTGGGATTACCGGGATTCATTCTTCAACTTGACTGTCAAGGAAGTTCTGTTCCTGAAATGGATCCAGACTCGCTGCCCGGGTGCTCGCTTCATCTTCAAAGGCGACGACGACGTCTTCGTCAACACCTACCGCATCCTGGACTTCCTCAAGGGCCTCTCGGAGCCCAAAGCCAGGGACCTGTTTGTAGGTGACGTGATCACCAACGCGGGGCCTCACCGAGACAAGAAGGTCAAATACTTCATCCCAGAGAGCATGTACGTCGGGACGTACCCTCCGTACGCAGGAGGAGGAGGGTACCTTTACTCCGGCGACATTGCTGCTCGTTTACACAACGTGTCGCAGCATGTAACACTCTACCCGATAGATGACGTGTACACAGGTATGTGTCTTAGGAAGCTAGGGTTAGCCCCTGAGAAGCATAAAGGCTTCAGGACCTTTAACATAGAGGAGAAGTACAGGTCAAACCCTTGTGCCTACAAGAGTTTAATGCTTGTTCACCCGAGGACCCCACAGGAGATGATCCAGATCTGGGCCTGGCTCAGTAGTCCTAAATTGAACTGCCAGTGAGACTCTACAGTGAGCAGTCTGGGACTGACTGAAGATATCTTGATGTTGTTCTCTCAAGGTCTAAAGTGACAAATATTTTATTTTGAACAGGGTTATGACATAAAAGTTGGCAGCTTTAAGTTAAGATATTATTGCAATGGTCAGTCGGAGCCTCAGCTTGGAGGAACTGATTCATTGTACCTCTAAAATTGAGGAAGGACACTTTGTTCAAATTGGCCACCATAGTATTTTGACTTGATGTCAGACTTCCGTAGACGAGCTAACCCTGCTTTACTGTCGGACGAGCTTCACCCAAAGTGACGTGTCTTTGTCTTTGCGTGCACATATTTATATCACGTCTATTTATATGGCCTTCGTAATGCTTTAACACTGTGTGTCAGCTCTGTGATGGAGCGTCTCAATGCTGTATTATAGAAATAAGGAGACTAAGAACTGGGATGTGTCCACTTGGGACTCTCTTTGTTGTATCAAGGGAAATGAAAATGTATCGGGTTATTGACACCGTTTTCAGCACTCGCGAGTGTCTAAAATTTCTAATGAAAACTTAAGAGTAAAGCTCTTGAACTTCACTTCTTTGTAACACCCAGTGGTTCCCACATGCAGCCATTTATTGCTGCGATCTTTAAAAGTGCTTCCTGGTGAACACTTCCTAGTAATTGTTGCTGGAGGCTTAGTTTGTGCTGCTATTCCCAACCACACTCCCTGAAGTATTTACTTGTGACTCGCTCCAACTCAAACTTAAACCAGTTTCCCCTTATACAGATTTTGGGGAAACTTGTGTTTTTTTCACCGTTTGCATTTGTTGATTTACATTAATTTATCATTTACATGCAAACCATTTAAGCAACCTTCAGAAGGAGTTCGTTTCACCTAAAATCCACAGGTTTTGCTCCTTTTCCTCCAAGGTTCTCTGTTTTACCATAATTTGTGCTGTGTCATTTCTTTAACTGATAGATGTTTTTCGTAACGACACAGCTAGATATACAGCGTTGAAATGGAGTGTTTGGCGGAGTGAATCCACACTTTGCTTTCAGGCTTTGTACAGCTCAGCAGGTCTGGGCTTGGTTTTGACATGAATAGAGGAATCCAAATGCTGTCTAATTCTGCTTCAGGTTCTAAAAAAAAAAACTGCTCATGTAAACTTTCAAGTGCATTTCCAGAGATATGTTTTATCTCAAGCTGCCAGAGTAGAGCTTCTATTTTAAATACTTGCTATAACTTGCTTCATGAGTGTGCGCAGCTGTTGTGTGGAAGTGTTGAATGCGGTTTAATGTTGCTTTACTGTGATATCAGTGGATCAGAGTTAAAAAAAAAAAAAAAAGCTTTAAAATACAGGTGGAACATGGTGAAACATCATGTCTAAGCTACCTAAGCTTTCGATACTTGACACATCACGTCTCTGAAATCTTCACTGATCATCTTGAAGGCTTCATTTCAAAATGTTACATATCCATTTCTGGAGGAGATGATTTTTCTTTTTGTCTGAACTTCCTGTTTTGGGATGATGCAGCCATAAGAACCATTAAAGGGACAGTTCAACCTGAATACATATTTTTATCTTTTACTTGAACTGCTACTTACCCCGCTATATAGTTCCGGTGCAGGCTGCCAAGTTATGGAATCATCATCTGTAGAGATGTCGGCCTTCTCTCGAATTCATAACACATCTTTAAAACTCAACAGCAATGTCTCTGTCCAGAAATCACGACCGGGTTACTCAAGATAATCAACAGACGTCGGAGTGAGCAGTTTCACGTAGGGACTATTTTCTTTCCATATCACCACGCAGAAGAAAGCATGTGTCTACTTATTAGCTAGTGAAGCTAACTAAGCTAGCTAATGTTACAGCTCAACCTTGTAGGACACCATTAATATTTACATCACGCACTGAAAAAGCAAAAGTAGATTCATGTTCAGTACGATGTAAGTTCAGTAAAATAAAAACATTTCCTTTCTGCTCTGCTCAAGACGAGGTTTGCAGATAATCTTGCAGTAAGCGGGTCATGAGTTCTAGAGACACTTCTGTTGAGTTTTTATGGTTAATCTCTTTTCGCACTTGTCGCTAGGGGTGTCACAATTTCAATTCTTAAAAAGAAAATCAAAGGAAATAAGCATTCAGTCTCAGTCATTCAAATCAAAAGCAGGATTGTGATTCTCCCGGTATTTTTTTCTCCACCTTCATCTACTCCGTCACCTACTTAAAGCACGTGCTCAAAACTAATCACAGTGGGTTTTGCACGTTAGGAAATAGTCTTCTTACATTTTATCAAATTATTCAAATTTAACTATATGTCCTTTGTGTGATTCATTCACCCTGAAGAAAATATGGTGGTTATGTCCGACTTAATACCATCTGGACTATATTTATGACGAAGACCTTTAGAATCAAGGGTCCAATTGAATTGTGACGCTTTTAACACCACAAGTCGGGTTCCATGTAATTGTATTATATTCCAGAGAGGGCAGACATCACTACAGCTGATATCTCCAGAACTCAGCAATTCGCTGTTGCAAAACAGTCCAGATAAATAAACAGTATTTCAGATAAGAGGGAAGATAACTCATGATGGTTCGCAGCTCCGGCCACATTCAGGCGTTTATTTAACCTTCTTTCCGCGACCTGTTTGTCAGTAAAATGGTGGATAACTCATTTTGAAATGAAGTTCTTATTATTATTTGAAGGTCACTGCTCAGCTCATGGCTTTAGCACAATAGCTGCGTCTTTTACTCCTGCACATATTTACTTTGCGTGTATGTTACATAATGTTCATCTATATTTGGGACTCAGTCAGACACTTGAAACATGTTGAGAGTTTTCAGATGCACCTGTGTGATATTTCAAGTCTCAGAGAGTTAAACGGCTACAGAGGAGGAGGCGCTCTGTGTTTCTGTCAACAAATAGAAAAAGGTCAGCGTGTGTTTCTTGAATGTATCTTTGCTCAGGTTTAGGGTCAATCTACGTCGATTGATTTCACAGATATCAGTCCGGGAAGTCTTCACAGAATGTCTCAGGACTCCGTTAAGCTGACACCGATCATAAGTTGACTCCAGTCAGCTGTTTGGATTGACCCTGAACCTGGTTGTTACACTCCTGATCTGAGAGAAGTTGGGCGATGTTTCCTTCGCCTCTGTTAGAGCTCCCCCTACTGGTCAGGCTGGTGATCTTTTAGCTTGTAAGACTCACAGCTTTAAAACAGACACTGACAAAAACTGTAGTCTAAGACCTCATTTATTTTTAAAATATTTTAACCATCCATTCATTATCTCTGTCTTTCACTCTACAGATACTCCAAATCCTCACTTATGGCGACTTTACTCTCCGTTTTACTGCTTTTTTTGTTGTTTCTTTTTGCCTACATTGGTGTCAGATAGTTTGGGATTCGCGCCACACAAGAAAAACACTTGAGACAATCAGAGCGAGGCTCCTAAAGGTTGAGTTTTATTTGGGATTACAGACCCACTGGATGCTATTTTAATTCCCCTCATGTGGTGGACGCCATCTATCTCCATGTAGGATTAAACAAACACGTTTAAAAAGGAGACCAAATGCGAGCTGAGGACCAAGTGGTGATTGTTTTATCTTGAATTATTTAAGTCCAAGTGTCGCCTTTTTTTCTTGAGGTCATGTGTCCTCCTCATCCTCACCGCTCGCTCACACAATAACAGGTTGCATTGTGTCCTCGCTGCACACAGTTTGTGGCTACTTGAAATGTTTACATGCTTTAAAAAGTCATGACTATAATTGTTACTTGTGGTTGGTGACTGTCCGACGTCTCTGTCTTCTTGCCTTGTCTGTTTGAATTGAACCTTTTAACCGTCACTGTCAAAATGTTTTTTTGCTTTTTTTTTTGGTCACAGTTTTCCTCTGAAGGACTTTTTCCTGTTTTTTCGTTTAGGCGCACAACGTAGCTGTGTGTTGACAGTCAGTGTTGCTCTGGTCTCGGTAGCCAGGATGTGTCCGTTTTTGTTTTGTTTTTTCGGAGCTTCTTTAGATGCTGGTGTTGTTTTTCAAGTTAGAACAGGAAGCGTGTTGGAATAGAAAGACTTCATATCACCATCCAAATGCAGTGAAGTGTCACTGTTGTTCCAGCTCCAGGACTATAAGACACAGAACAATGTAAAGGGGCGATGAATATTAATTTATTTCCCCGTTATCACATGATTAATACTTGAGTTTCTGGACCTATTCTTCTCTTGAAGTCACCCTAAAAACAAACAGCTCAGTGTTGTTTCATCGTTGTCAGTCAGATTCTGAATCAAATAACTTTTATCACCCAGAGAGAAATATTTCAAACAAATTATTTGCAAATGAATCCACTTTTTTTTTCACCCTACATTTTGATGTTAACCTTCTGTTAACTTGTATTTGATAGACCTGTCATTACTGTGTGACACACACCTGCACTAGTCAGAGATTATTACCAAATGTATGCCTGATGTTTGTACGTATCGTATGTTCAAGATTATCCTTCAACCACGTTCAGCGCGATTGCTTTTTTTTTAATACCGAGAATGACTTGATTATTTCAATAAAGTTATATTTTGCTGTTTTTGTATATCTGTTCTATGCATTACTATTGTAATACAAACAAATAAATTATGTGAAGTATCAAGTCCATTGCCATTGATTTGCATCATTAATTAAATTCATGTCTCATTCATTTTATTTCTTATTTGTTTTGTTTTTCAACTTTTTTATAATAATCATCTGAAGAGATGTAATTTCGGTGCTGAAACGCAGCTTTAAACCCCCAATTCACCGTTGATGTATTTCCAAAATAAGAGTGTTTTTCACATTGTTTTGGGCTCAATAAGATGAATTGATACCGTTCAGCTAGTGTTGGGTTAACATTGAACGACCCCATTAACAAAGAGTTCATGGGGTCTATCATGGGCTGAGACTCGTCCTCCATCCAAGTCTTGTGGAAATCTTAGTAATCCTGCATTTGTGTAATCCTGCTCACAAACCAACCGACTGTACACACAGATGTAAACAAAACAGATTTTTAAAACAACTGAATATAAGGTCACATGTAAACTGAGCTCTGCAAAGCCTCATTCATATCAGCCTGTGCAGTGAGCGTATCTGAACAGCAGAGGGCAGCAGCTGCCTCTGTAAACTGAATAAAGAGCACTGACAAACAACACTGTGTCCCAATGCCATCATACATACTGATTCTAAGGCTGGTTAGTACCGTGTTCATGTTAGTCAGTAACCAAATAAACCATAAACAAAGCAGAAAACATGCATATAATTGTGTGTGTCAATGCATGCTGAACAGGGCAATAAGGAAATGGAAGAAAATAACGTTTTTTTTGACTCACAACAGCCAACGTCACACATACAGTATGATTTTCTGTTCGTATGAAATAATAACATATCGATGGCCGAAGTGCAAAAGCTCCTATCTACAAAATGATCCAGGAAAAGTTGGGAAAAACCTCCAATCTGCACTTTGTGTCGTATTTTTAATACATAATACAGTAAAATAGTCCAAAAACAGTGTATTATGTATTGGTAACAAATAGCATTCTGCAAGAAAACAACAAGTTGTGTTGTGTTTTTTTAGTTTTCTCAAAAAAGTGAATTTTCGAGATCGTAGGTTTTGCTCTTTGGCCATCGATATGTAGATTTTTGTGTGTACCAGCTGCTAAAACAGTACATTGTGACATTGTAGAATACTAATAAACTGTAGATAGATAGTGTATAGAATATGGTCTCACTGCATTTGGGGACCAGGATGTTCAGATTTGTAAATAAAAATTGCATGTTGAACACTTTATTTTGAAAATCTCAATCATGACAACAGCTGTTTCAGTTTTCCATAAAACACCAGACACTAGAACATGACCACATTTTGCTGGGAAACGCAGAGTAACTATAAAAAAAAATGTGATTTAGGATTTAGTGTAGAGTCAAGAGGGACTAGCTTTACTCAGATTCAGTGCCTTGCTCAGCGTCCCTTCAGCAGAGCAGATTTTGCAGTTTGAACTAGACTGCGGGGTTATTTTTAGGGTAATTTAGTAATTTAATCATTTACATACATACGCACATGACTTATACACACAGAGAAAAGACATTTCTTAGTGAGTACACGTACGTAGACGACATGTGACCGTGTATATGTGATCATACACATACAGGATGTCAGGAGTCGAGCAGCTTTTTTTATTTGTATTTATTTATTTATTTATTTATTTTTGCCGGGGACAAACTCATTGCCCTCTCATCTCCAGAGTGTTCACACGGGAGAGATGGGACATTGTTGTCATGACGACCGTATTCCTATGGCGATGGAGGTCGTCCTCTGGTGCAGGTGTGGGAGTGCAGACAGGTTCTCGAGAGGGATATACAGTGTGTGTGTGTGTGTGTGTGTGTGTGTGTGTGTGTGTGTGTGTGTGTGTGTGTGTGTGTGTGTGTGTGTTTCAGCGTCCTATTATCTCACTGAAAATGTTCCAACGCCCTTTTAAGGAGAAGACCATCTGAAACGGTGAATGTTTTTTGGGCTCCAGCTCAGTTTTAATAGTTTTTCGTTCTTTGCCAGCAGAGAAACTGAGTCTGAGTGAAAGTTTGTCAGCCAGAAGAAACAGAGCGTCTGTACCTGTAAGACTCTGCGTCACACAGAAGACAGATCACATCCAGCCTGTTGATCTGCTTCACTGTATTAGGTGACCGCTGACGAGATGATTCAAGTCTTCACAGCTGACACGGTGACTCCAGTGGCATCATAGCGCCTTTGTGTATTTTTATGCCTCCAACCTTCGATCTGTTTCCTTTTCCTTTTGGACTCCACGGTTGCATCCTGTTGGCCGACATGTATCTTCTCAGTATTTTTGAACTTCTGACGCGTTTGAACCGTCCTTCCGTCCCTCCTTGTGCCACATCCTGTCCTGACAAAGAACGCTAACCCTGCGTTACTTTACTTTATGTACACACACATAAGGTTAGATAAAATCAGATCAGTAAAAAACAATACGGATGTGTCAGGCGAGGTCAAGAAGAAGCCGCTTTATTACAGATCCAAAAAAACAGAAGAAAATTCATGTAACATAATTTGGTTCAGAATATCAACAAAAAAACATGCAAACATAAAAACTAAATCAGTAGACAATGATGGAGTTGATCAAGATTTTAAAGCATCCATGTGTAGGATTTACTGGCATCTTGTGGTGAAGTTGTAGATCGCAACCAACTGGACACTCCTCGTCTCCGCCTGCCTCACGGTGGTCGATATATTTGGTGTGTCCCTGTTGTACTACCGTAGAAACATGGGAGTTAAACATGGCAGACTTTATCCCTCTGTGGATATAAAAGGCACTCTACCGTGATGAAAACACAACGATTCTTTGTTTCAGATCCAAAAGACTAAAGTGTGCCAGCTGAAGCAATAAAGATTCAGACAAACTTGAAAAAACAGCTGTGGCGAGTGTTAAACAAAGAGCGAGTGCAGATTCAGTTTCACTGCTGCTGATGTTCAGATGTTCTTCATGTGTTTAAACCTGAGAGATTTTCTTCTGGTCCGGAACGAAACGCTCCATTTCTGTTCTTCGTACACTTGTTAGAACCAGCAGGAGCATAAATGATGTTCCAGACACACATGTAACACAAGAAAGCAGCAGGAAGTTGACTTCACCTGAAGCTTCTGGATCAGAACAAACTCCGCCCACCTGCTTCTGTCTGCAGGATAAAAGAAAAAACAAACACCAGAATCATTTGTAGCTGCTCTCTGATCCGGGTCTGATCCAGGTCTGATCCAGGTCTGATCCAGGTCTGGATGAGACGGCGACAGCTGAGTCATTCCGACCGCTGAGCTCTTTTCCACCTCTCTGTTCCAGCGCAACGATTTTCAGAACATTTAACTTTTTACTGAAAGCTCGGAATTTGTTCTTGAGCTCAGTCCAGTTAGTGAGGCCTCTCTCTGCTCTCCTCCTCAGTGGGTTGTCTTGATCTGATTTACTCATCAGTTTAAATGCTCTCTTATACGCAACGTGCAATAATCAGTCAGAACCTTAAACTGAACACAAAAAGACACACGCAGCCTCTGTGCTGGTCGTTTTGCTCATTATCCAGCCAATGTCCAGGTAAGCTCCTCTATCTCTGGCAAATAAAACCTGCTCAAACTCACGTGAGTGGCTTTTCTTTCACTGCTTGGTAGCTTCCAGCTCCGTGGACTTGTTTAACTGGCTTGGGTCAGCCATTGTGATTAGCAGAGTCAAGCACCGCCAAGATGGTGACGGCCTCAACCAACCACTTTGAGCTTCATGGTTCTGTTTACTGTTTTTACAGTAAAAGGTCATTGGGGGAAATGTGGGGACAAATTTGAGACTTTATTGTGCAAGAGTTACAGTACAAAGATTAAAATAGAGCAAATATAACTAATCAGAGGTGCAAGTATAAAATTATTAATGAAAAAGAAAAGAAAAAAATCCCAAAATATGAACAAGGTTAACAGAAAGGATCACAGGATGCTCACAGCTCAAGTTGCTTCTTGGTGACTTGCATATAGACGGTGCATGTATGAGCATGTTCGCATATGCAATTTGATTATGTTGCACTTATTGTTACATTATGAAAGAGAGAAACTTAATGAACAGAGCCTTTATAACCTGATCGGGGACATGAAAACATCATTTTCATTTTAATGAAGCGAATAAATGAAAATTGCAGTGGGTTCAATATATAATATATAAGATACTCAAAGTGTTTGTTTCGCTCTGACCGGATCTGATGGGACGACTATCTGAAAATCGGAGGCTGCAGAAGGTGTCGAACGAGACTAAACGGAGGAGAACCGACCACATCCTGACTCACAGATGACATCATGAGCACGCTGCCGGGAAGCCAGGATGATAAACTGGAGCTAAAGTTCTGGGAAATTGATGGGAGCAGCAATTTTCTCTCTCGCTCACACACACACACACACACACACACACACACACACACACACACACACACACACACACACACACACACTCTGATGAGCTGATCTGTACTTCATGGTCCCGGAAGGCCTCATTTGTCATCTAAATGAATGTAATCTCTCTGGGATGAAAGAAGCACCACCTATAGCTGGATGTCAACCATGAGGCCCCCCCCCACACACACACACACACACACACACACACACACACACACAAACACACACACATGCAAACACAGCATACATTTTAAAGCATGTGGAGGCTGAAGAAGCTTTTAGCAACAACTGCTGCCTGCAGATAAAAAAATCAAGAGTACTCAGTGGGTCCTTCAGGCTCAGTGGTTCTGTTTCCTGCTGCACCTTGTTGAGGGAAGTGGAGCCGTCATTAATCACACTTCAGACTCCTCCATCAGTCCAGCAGCACTCAGAGGAAACAAAAGGAGGAGAAAAGAACATTTTCATGGCTGATTGCACTTTTACATGCAGTCAAATCAAAGTGTGAGTGTGAAAATGCAGCGAATATTCCCAAAGTTTTGGGCTTTTATTTATGAAAGGAGTCTCATTCCTGGTTTCCTCCGGACAAACACATCCAAATGTTTTTTTCTTTTTCCATGCTGGAACAAGCATGGAAGTGGAGGAAACTGTCGGTCGCAGTGCCCGGTGAAGGATGTGACATGGAGGGAGTGAGTCACCGCTCTGATCCAAATCTTCTCTTTCCAGTAAAACCACCAAAATGCAGGAAACGTCTGTTTGTTGATGTTTAAATGCCACCAAGCGACAGGTGAAGTGCTTCAGCCAGCAGATACTGTGTTTGAGATTAGTTTCAACTGCAGCAACTTGTCTCTCCGCGATCACCTGCGACTGTGAACAGCTTTCATACCAAAGATACAGTTCCTGGGAAAGTTCTTGTATTCCAAGATTTGGTTTGTTTACACAGTCAAACCGTCTGGTTAGGAACAAACCAAACCCTGTAAACTAAAGTGACACGGGCTCAAAATGAAAAAAGCTGTTCTGCAGTTTCAAATTGCAGACTCACACCCAGGAGATTCACAGGAAACGATGCGTGCACGTACTGGACGTGATGCTGCAGAAGATAAATTAAAGTAGCTGATTTCTGTTCCCACGGTAGCCATGAACAAGACAAACCAAGACGAGGTGAGACGAGGCGTGTTCAGTTGGTTATACAATCTGCTAGCTGACCACTGGATACCACTAATTTCAGCCATTTATTCCCCGTGTACGTTTGTACAAAGACTTTGTTTCTGTGCTGGTGAAAGTGCAGCAGAAATAAGCAAGTTTATAAACATTATCTGACAATATATAACTACACAAACAATATATTAAAGTTTACAGGGGAAATAAGCGTCTGTGTGATGGATTGTTTGTGCTTAGCGTGCAAAGAGTTGCAGATAAATCCAAATGCAATCAGCAGTTTAGACGAACACACCGAGAAAATATTCATTACGTTCTATAAACAAAGACATTAAACATATATAATAACACATTTGCTGTATTCCTGCAAAACAAACATAATTGCCAAAATAAAGAAGCGCTTAACTGAATAACCAGTGTTTACAGTAATAAAAATAATGACCTGCGGGAACACAAACCCTTTGTGTTTACTGCTAACTGCTCCGAGCGTCAGCATGAAGCGCCTCTGCTCACAGGAGGGCACCGAGAGGGAGAGAAGGGCAATTTACTGCAATGCTGTGTTGAAACAGTGTCCTGGAGGTGGAGGTAGTTATGATGGATGACGTACCGCCCGGTTTTAATGAACATATAGCTTCCAGCTCTTCCAGTCTGAGTTTCTGGGGGGAGGAGGCCGCGCTCTAATTCTCTGCATCCTTTGGGGAGAAGAGAAAAAGGACGAGGGAAGGGAATAAAAGAGGGAGGAGATACAGAGGAAAGAGAAACAGCAGTGATGGAGCCTGGGAGATGTGGCGCGATGAAGATGAGAAATGAAAAAGGAGAACGTAATCATTCGAGTAGGGAAAGTAAGAGATAGTGAGAGGAAGGATGAGGATATAAGCAGAGCCTCCTGGGAGAGCTGCAGCTGAAGGTCTCATCACCCTGAATCGTTGAAGAGGAGAATATTAAAATGCAAAGTTCGCAATCCAGAGCTCAGCTAACAATGTGCTCCTGACAAGCCTCCACCCTGCTGCTGCACACAGGAGAGGACAACCCTCACCTACATGTAAAGACTGCAGGAGATCAGACCTATTTTCTGTCTTTGCACTGAAGTTCACAGCACAACAGAGAACGAGACTCGTGAGCGAGACTTCTGCTCAACACAAACCACAAATTCTGCTTTGTTATTTTTATTTCCTGGCGAAGATGAGCGGAAAGTCGCCGAAACAACCGTGTGAAACAAACAAAGCCTAATTATCCGGCGCTCAGCGAAATCAGTGCTTTTGCAGAAAATAGACACAAATCTAAACAAGAATCAGATTTGAGAGATACACAATGATCCAGCTGCTTCTTTCGCTGTTTGGTCCAGTGCTCAGGCTCATTTTCAGTCTCATGGGATGTTTTCTAATCTTGAAATCTTGCAGGATAAAAGAAATCTAGCCTCGATGTAAAATGTTAGCTCGTCAGCTGATGTTTGCTCGTTAGCCACAGTAACCAGCGTTTGCAGCTGTTTGAATTCAAGTCAATGAGAGAAGCTGGCACTGTGTGAGCGTTAGCAGAGTGACAGCATTGCTTTTATTGTCCTGCTGAGGAAATTCTCTTAAACGTCACACGACTGCACCCTCCAAAGTTGGTAACAGACTTGCGTCCCTGTTTTTTTTTTCTACGAGGGAATATTGTGCTGCAAGAGTGGACGATGCATTCAACGTAAACAGTGTTTCCTCATTAATTTATTATACAACACCATCGGAGCGACGTCGCTGCTCCTCCAAGATGCAAGTTAGTCGAATGTAAACACGATTTCCAGGAGAAAGACTCATCGCGCCGTCTTTTATCAGCGAGCAGCTGAAAATGCCGGACTGTGAGGGGAGGTTTTGTTCCAGAGCAGTAAATATCAAGAGCTCACGTCTCTGCACCGGGATGATCAATGATTGATTAGCTGGTTTTGAGCAATTATTATAAATTCCTTATGTGGAACATGCAGGACGTCTTTTGTGAAACAATCACGTGTTTCCTTTTGGATTTTGGGGTTAAGCTTCACTTTGAACTCGTAGTATTTCCTTATCGCAACATCTTTAATTTCCTCTTTACACCGTCGTATTTATTGATGTCTTGGGAAATTTGCCCTGGATCTTTTTTTCGTCTTTACAGCTCCTCCATCTGTCTTGTCCTCTGCCAGCATGAACCCTCTCCTCCTCTTTCTCCTCCTCTCCTCTTACCTCTTATCTCACCCTCTCCTCCTCTTTTTAAATCAAGTGAAATTCTTTAAGCCACTTTACCCACGCTGTGTTTATTTTCTCCCCTCTCCTCTTCCCTCTCCTGGCCTCAGATGATCTGACCTGCAGGGTGTGAGGACTGTTTGTCATACCATCGCTCTCTCATCGGGCCTCTCCACCTGCCTTAGACGGGCCTCCCTCTGTATCAAACCAAACAAACACAGTAAAGCGAGCTGTTTCCTAATCTCCCTCAGCAAAAACAGATGTGGTGTCTACGCTGTGGTGAAGGAAAGTGGTGGCACAGAATCCCAAATGGAAAAACTGACTTCAGCCTTCAGTGCTTTGTCTCTCCTCCTCCCTGCTCATCCTTACTCCTGGATCTCGCAGGATCACGTTCAGCCTACCTGCGGTGTTTCATTTCAGCGTTACATGCTCCAAACTGCTCCTCTAAATCCTCCTCTTGACAGGAGAAATGTTTGATGAATCTCACAGAGAGGAGAGTTTGGCCCACGTCAGATCTGTATCAGGTATCATTCAGGCTGCTGCAGCTGCTCTGGAGACTCTCCTTTTGGAGACTTGGATTACACCAGCCGAGCTGTATGATTCCATTTTGTGCTTTTTATCAGTTGTTTTTTTTTACATTTTGAAACAAGTCTGCCATCTACTTCAGTTGTTGAGGAGAAGGCTTCAACCCTGTTTTGCTGTGAAGCTCCAGAAACATTTTGTGGACTACGAAACATCACCTGACTTTCTATCAGCATGACGATAAGTAGATAATGACGGATTTTTTCATTTTGGGGGGTTAATGAGACATTCTGACAAGGAACTAAACAACTGTACTTTTTTGGGGGGGTTGTAGCATCAAACACCAACCGTCTGAAAGAGGATGCAGGAGAGATGATTCAGCTGTTTTCAGGTTGTTCAAGCAAACCACAGATCTGTTGAAACTTCATATTTCTTATGTTATTTGTGGTTCACATTTTCAACACTGTGTTTATGCTCTGGACAAAACTCACTTTGTTAGGGTTACAAAAAGGCTCGGCACGTCAACTTCGGTCGGCAAAAACAAAGCTGGAATTTCTGACGAGGTACCCAGTGGTGTCACGCTTACAAATGTTGTACAAGTGTAACATTAGCTGAGTGACACCGATGCATATTTGTCAACTTGTGTGTCAGCTGTCAGTCACTAATGTTGCGTAAGCTGTTGTAAATTCACTTACAGCAGCGGCGCCGTCTGTTTGGAGAGGTAATGAATTGAATTATTCTGATTGAGTTACCCAGGACGCCTCTGTGCGCTCAGCATAATTGTGTTGATTTGTTGTTTTTGCAGAACTTCAGGAGCTCGAGTCTCGAAGGACCACGAGGTGAGCCGGTGGAGTCAACAACTCACTGAGTGCTGATTTAATGTGTTTTTGTCAGAATGATAATGACAGAGTGACACATTCAAACACACGTGGTGATGCAGAAAACGCAACAAAGAGAAGCGCTGTGTGACAGCTGAAGCCTGCAGCGATCCGGCCGCCCTGAACTAATGATCCCAGTCCAGAGCAGAGCGATCGCTCCGTGGTATTTTTGGCTCTAAATCTGTGGGAAGTCTCCTAAACTCAGGGGAACTTGTTTCCAGCCTCCATCATGTGTAATAATCTTGTAGCAGTGATATCAGAGCGCATACACTCGCTGCAGTCCTGCCGCGCTGCGCAGTGTGCCGCGTGACCCCGCGTGCGCAACGATGCCACATAAATCAGCAAACAAATGTCAAGTAAATATGTTTACCAGATAACAGAAACTAATTGCATCATCTCAAAGTACAAGCTGTCAGACATCAGCTGAACTCGGGGAGACATTTTCCAGGCTTCGAGCAGCAGCGTGCACTGGTGGCGGAACGACAGTGGTGACCAGAGGAAGAAGCAACAACAATGGCGGCTCGTGAAGAGGCTCGCTCAGACGCTGCTAAAGCATCAGTTATATCAGAATTAGAAGTCTGGAACTGGAGGCTTTTCTCAGCAGGAGAAGATGTTTCGCTCTTCTCTCCACTGCTCATGGTAAAAGTTGGATTTACCAACCAGCTCTGATGGAAACGCTCTCCTCCTGCGCATCTGATCGGTTGGAGTTAGATGATGATGATGATGATGGATGGTAACAGGGCGGAGTCACACAAACGTGAAATCAACAGTGGCAAATATTCGACACGGTTGACTTCCCAGATGGTTTTGTGTGACGAACCATCTGGCGCATCAGGTTGCAGATGTGAAGTGCGTTGACTTCGGGGTCAACCAACATCTGGTTTAAATTTCCCACAGTTCAGTTTGAGCTAGTTATCTGCTTATCTGGTTCTGAGTCTCTTCTTATTGCTAGCTGGTAAATTAAACCTGAGATTTGCAGAAATAATGCAGCATGTTCTTCCTCTGTGTGAACTGTAGACTTTGACACATTGCCGTTCACATGTCACTGTCGCTAATAATTGACAGGAGACGATAAGCAGAGTACAGCAGTGGAGAACGACGCGGCCACAAACCGAGATCCAAATCTGAAAGCATCCGTGCAGCTGGATCGCTTCATAACAAGAACCAGAACCCCTCGATCTGACCTTTGACCTCTGACCTGCAGCGGGGGAGAGAATTCCCCTCCAGAGGTCGATAAGATGTCAACAGATTATTAATAATTTCCTCATATCTGCAGCTGGAACCGCAATAAACTGAGGATTTAAAACCTCTTCTCTAATATTAGATCCTAAAATGTTTCTTTAAACACGGCCCATCAAAGCGCCACAGAAGATCTTACACTTGCAGTTTTGTGGCTTCGAGTCCACTGAACATGATTTAATACCGGAGATAAGCCATAAAAGTGGTCATAAAACAGGACTGGAGCTGGGTCCGTATCTGGGCTCATCTCCTAATGGCTGATGTCTTTGTCTTCATAGCGGCAGAGAGAAGCAGAGATATGAGGCGTTTTACTGGCTGAGCTGCCTGGAATGACTTACAAATACTGCAAGACCACAGCTGAGCTGCTGTTTTCCAGAGGAGAGGGAGGAGAGGGGAGTAGAAATATCTTCTCTGTGAGCCGCTGAACCCCCAACCCCGGCGCTGGATCAGTCCATGTTATTACACCTGCAAGCAATGAGTGGGCCAGCGAGATCCGCTGCACACTGGAGATCAACCGAGGAGCATATTATGCTTCCCACTGCCGCTCCCTCTCTCTTCATCCTCCTCTTTTTTCTCTCTCATGCAGCTACTTTTTTTCTCCCGCTCCTGCTTTTTATATAAAATCTCATCAAAGGAGGTTTGATGAGCACGGACGCTCTGTTTCTGGGTTGAGTGTCTCACTCCGGGGCAGTCTGACAGTAACGAGGACTCTGTGCTCCCTGTTGCTTCTTTTCGGCTTTTATTTTTGCTCTTCAGCTTTTTTGAAGACGCATAAACTCACACTTGATATTTGTTGTATCCTCCTTCTTCTCTTTTGCCTCTCAATCTCCCCCTGTTTTTGCTTCAATTATTTGCATTTATTCCCTGTGGAAACGCTGCCAAGACTATTAAGTCTTCCACCCGTCAGTCCTGCCTTCAATATGTTTGGACAGCCAGAGAGAAAAACTCCTGATAATAAACTCCAGAACAAATCAATTATCCCTGTGCCAATCTCACTGTGTGAGAGAACAGAGTGAGCTCTTTGCAGAAGATCAGCAACTTTTCAGTTTTTGCAGACTGTGCACAACAGAAGCCGGCTTTCATGAAGAGCGGCGTTACGAAATATCTTATTAGCGATCATCAGCATGACTGCTGAATCATCATATATTCAAACTCAGGATTCAACTTTTGTTTCACAGGTTGAAATCAGCACCAGTGAAACACGCTGCCCTGACGGAAAATCAGCAGCTGTTTTGTTAATAGATTCACTGTTTCAGTCATTTATCAATCAAAACTATAAAACATTCTCCAGATCAAGCTTTTCAAATGTCTTTTGTGGCTCTCACCTGCTTGTTATCATTAGTGTCTGGACTTTAAACAATTGATCATGAGCTTTTTCTGTATTTTCTGACATTTTATCGATGAAAAGATTAATTGTTTGTTCAATAATACAAGTGGAGGATGGCGGTGTTGTGAAAGCTCGGCTGCCCAGCAGGTGACCACAGTTCGAGACCTCGCTTCCAGCTTTAACCAACGAAACCAGACATTCTTAGTGAGACTTCGGGACATTTTCCAGACACCTTTGTAGACACTGTTTTATCTTTTTCCAAACCCGAACCGAAGTGTTTTTTGTGCCCTAACCCAACCAGATCAGAAGCACAAAGTTTCAACAAATCTGTGGTTTGCAGAAACGCCAAGACTCCATTAATGCCAACATTTATTCTGGCGATTGGGTTTAAGTAAAAACTAAAGTTAAGACGTCTGGCGCTTAAAAAGCTTCTGCACTGCGACCAATTTGCACTCAAGTCACAGCTGGGAAGTGATTGTTTTCTTCTCTTGTCGTCTGTTTTGAAACAGAAACGTAGATAATTGCTATTACTCGGTTGTAAACTACCAACACTGCAGCTGGATGAAGAATCTGCAAAGCTGCTCTTTAACTAAACAAACTAAATGAAACTGTCAGACGCATTTTTCTTCGTGAACTTGTGAACTCGTGACCCTTCGAAAGATGCTGCAGCAACACAAACTGACATGTTTCACAACCGTTGTGAAATGAGGAAACGGAGGATTTGCTCCGATCTGTTGCTTCAAATCTTTTTTTGCTTTGCTCAGATTTTGTGTTTGCTGCTCCAACACAATTTGTTTGCCACTCCCTCCGCTACACATCATAAATCACCATCTGCTCTCTGCATGCCTGAATAATGCTTTACAGATAATACTACACAGACAGGAAGTGCTCTACATCTCCTTGTTGACAACGAGGAGACGGTTTAACTTCTCTCCCTCTGTGCAGCTTTCTGACAAAACCAGCCGGGTGGAGAACAAACAGACAGGAGTCTAATATTCAGCTCGATTCAACAAGAGGAAAGGGAATTCACAGCCAGCCGCGCCGAGCCTGACATCCAAGCAACACATAAACTCGACTGACATCTGATTCTTGTGTTTCTCACCCACTCTGTGCCTCTGTTTTTGAAGTGCAGACACTCTCACGGGTTCTTAGACAAAAACTGTTTCTGTTTCACCTCCAGCTGAAGTCGACTTCTGAGTTGGCAAACTCTCAGCAGTGTCGGAGGTAATTACACGAGTACGGCTGACTCCGAGTGTTGAGAACTGAATGGTTTCTGCACTTTGGTGTGAACAAGGAGAGAAAAGAGGAGCAGCTTCGTAACTGACCCCCTCAAATGTGTAGAAACCAAATGTGTGAGACAGGTAACTCTTCTCTCCTTCTCTCGGAAACAATTATATGACACTCTCCCGTCCCAAAACAATTACTTGCAAAGGCCCCCGGGTGCTGGTACATGAGTGCACATCCTCCTCCAGCAGGAGAATGTGTTCTCAGTCAGACATTTAAGACAAAAACCCATTAATAAGCACTGAAAGCCCAGAAGTGTCAACCAAGGTCTTCACATCTGGATGCATTTTCAGATCAGCCCCTAATAGCTGGTGTTAATGCAAGATATTCATCAAGCTGTCAAGTTTTCCCGCCTTCAAATTGAGTTTTATTTTCTGTCGTGGAAGTGGAAGTAAACAAAATGTCCTCTTTAAATGTCTCTGGTCTAAATTATATTAAGAACTTTGTGCTTTTTATCATCACTTTGGTGACATTAAGCGCTCAGAACTCTTATCAGATTCCTTGTCAGTCATTGCTGCGCTGCGTCTCTTCTATGATTCACGTGTTTCTGTGTTTGGTGCTCTTTCATCAAGTCACGCCAACAATCCAGCTCTTCCTAACGAACTGGTGCTGCTGGAAACGTGACTCAGATATCTGTGTGAAGAATTCTTCCCATATTGGCACCAAAAATCCATGTTGGCTTATACACTAAAGCTTTTTGTCTGCAGAAACCTGCGATATGGACACTTATGTATACTGTAACAAGATGACAGTCTGCAGCCACTCCTGCAGTTTTGTGCCACTATATAGTACTTTACAGTAGCACGAGCTAAATGCTAACATCAGCATGCTAACATGCTCACAATCATAACGTTCGCATGTCATGATTAAGGATAATTTTGTGGAAGAGAAAGATCGTCATTGACTTGACATTGAGTCTCTTTTTGATTCATGCTGAAACACATTAAATAAACAAACTCTCTTTGTTTTCGTGACTGAATAAACTGAAAAAACAAACTTTATATTAGGCGGACCCTGCCACCTTTCTAGATTCAAACCGTGTTCTGGGGACCAGATAAGTCACAGCTGAGGCTGATGGGAACGTCGTTAGTTTTACAGGTTTTTGGGTGATAAATCACAGTATTAGACAAATTCAATAGTTGTTGAGACTTTTACCCTGAAGACCACAAACTGTACCTTCATGCTTCGATGCTTCTGGTGACGAGGACTGTCGCACAAAATGTTCACCAAGCCAATCCAGAGGATGTTGAGATATTTCACTGGATAACTTTAAATGTTGTCCTCCTGGAGGCATTAGAAGTCAGTCAGGGGATCACCAACGTCAGTCAGCTTCGTCCTCTGGGGACCATGAATGTCTGTACAAGATTTCAAAGCAACCCGTGCACTTGTTGAGATGCCTCAGTCTGGATGATACCCGACTCACAGTGCCGTCCCTAGAGCCACATGGCAAGCCTGAAAATTATCAAATTCATACGCAGTGAAAATCCTGAAAGTCGGCCTCAAACACTGCAGCAGATCAGCTCCAGTTAACATAGAAGCAAAACCAATAAAGAACACCAGTGAGAAGCAAAAGCTTTATTGATTTCAGCACACTGAAACGAGCCCTGTGGTGTTGATAAATGACTTCCCGCTGCGAACGTCTTAATGACTTCATCCAGTCGCCCTGCTGCTAATTAACAAGCTATTTATTAAGGCAGACGGAAGAGTCTAATCCAGGCTGGTGGTGGTCGAGCTCACAGGGAAGTCATTCTGCACTCAACCCCGCCTGACCGGGTTCCCGAAAAAGCCCCAAGACAGCCATTCAGAGACTAATTTAGCCTTTGTTCAGGTTGTGTGAATGGAAGTGGAGGGCTCTCTCTTGGGGAGAGTAACTGGAGAGCGACTTGTCTGCTGGACTGTCACTGTTCATTCAGAGAGCTGATAGTGGCTGACGCTTGTTCGCTAATGATCTCGCAGCAGCGTGCTGATCCACTGACATCTCTCCGGGTTGTTCCCTCTCAGTCTCTTTCATCTCGCCGAGCCAGGGGAGGTTAACGGTGCAGGCGTGTTCTTGTTCCACCGTCATACTGCTGTGATTTAACACGTTAGCGTGTCTCTGACCCTTCTCCTTCACTTACATGACTCCCACAGCAAAGTGTGGATGGCTTCCGATGTGTTTAATGCCAGAAACACTTCATCCCAAAATATTTGATATTTTGTACAGGAGTCAGGACGATTTCTAGCCAGTTTGTGGTAACAAAAAAAATAGGTTTTTCGGACATCTCCAGCCTTGTTTTAGCAACCAAAGCAGGTACTCTCTGAGCTGAAGCATGATCTTTTTCTAACCCTAACAAAGTGTTTTTTGTGCCTAAACCTAACCGAGCCATAAGTGCAGGGTGGTCACAAGATAAAAATTGGAAATTGAACCTGTATAAATGCAAGGTTTCAACGTAAAGAAATGTAAATTTTCAGCCTATCAGTGATTTGCTTGGTTGACTTGGTTGCTTGCTTTGTTCTTACACATTAAATATCCTGACCACTTCAAATGAAAACAAATGACTGACATATGCTTTAAAACAATTGTGAAGATTCACTAATCTGACTGTGTTGACCTTTAATGGATTTTTGTCATTTCTAGTTTTTGGAGGGAAAGAATAAGCACCTTGAACTCCTCACTGCGGGTCACTCGCACATTTCAGATCCGCTGCACTCAGCAGATGATGGGATTTCAAACCATGACAGCTTGAGTAAACATTTATTTTGTAATCATTTGTGAAGCAATACCGGCCACTGCATATCGCTGCCGCTCTCACAGTCAGCATAAAAATGAGAATGTGATGTATTGCCTTTCACTATCAGCAGCTAGCAGACCGTATGTAATCAGCACCATGTTTCTCCTGAGGAAAAGTGATTCTTCAAACCAGGGATCATTGCACAGTTTGTGCACAGTCCAGGCTCTTTCTGGTTGGATGCAGGTTTAATTTCACACAGACAAGGATCTGATTACCGCCCAGATGAGTGTAAATGGGTAATTTGCTCTCCCTGAAAAGCCGCTCCTCAGCAGAGGCAAAACAGATTAATTCAGTTCTCATTTCGGCGTGATGTAGCAGATCGAGTCGCTTTGACCAGAGTGGTGTGACACCGCCGCAAAGACTTCTGTGACCCAGTGTCCATAAACTGTAGCAGAGGCACTGTCTAAACATCTTAGTGGATATAGACATGAAATTGGGCCTTTAATGGAAAACTCTGGAGACGTTTTTAACCCACTTTTAAACTGTTAATCCATTTGAGATGCTCTTATCCTTACAAGAGTTAGTGATGAAGTGAAGTTCATCATGAAAACTGTTCCTGGATAACAGATTTTTACATTACCAGAGCATGTGTGAAATAAGATCCAGAGGTACATATAAACAGACAAGAAAAATATAGCTTAAAATACAATAAAACTGTAAACTTTCAGTTAAAAAAAACAGTCTGTTCCCGTCCACCTGACTTGTTCCTTCACATGAGAAATTACCTTTCTTCCAGAACGAAGTTTGGCAGCGGCAGCCGAGCAGGTGTGAGCTTGTTGCTGTCAGTAAACGGTGGGCGTACTGGAATATTTTTATGATTGCACCTGTGTCCCTTAGTCAAATGTAGCGTGTCTTGTGGCTGCATTGCAATCTGGTGTGTTGTCGACGGGGAAACTGATCTCTCTGTCTCGTCTTTGATGGATCTCGGCATTTATGAGCGCTGTCACACAGAGTGAGTTTAACTGGCTCCTCTGGAAAGAACTCTTTACTCTTTGATTCTGAGTAAATGTTCTGCAAACCACTGATACGTTCACATTTTGTACGTGTCAAGGCTCCATACCATATTGACATTTGTACAAAATGTGCCATTTCACGTTCAGATTACATGTTTATGACCTGACCTTCAAATCGGGAGGTGAAGGAACTAATGATGGAGTTAAACGAGAAGGCTGCCGAGCCACTGACCGCTGCTCAAGGTGGCGTTTCTAATATTTCAAAGCATGGAACCAATGGATATTTTCAAAGAAACCTTTCGACAATTTCCTGCTGATTTTGTGGTGACAAAAACAGAGGTTGGGAAATCTCCAGTCATGTTTGTGGCGAGCAAAGCTGGAATTTTAAGCAAAAACCTAATTCTTTCCTAACACCAACACAGTCTTTTTTGTGCCTAAACCTTACCGGACCATGATGGCAGCGCTGTCGCAACATGAAATAGAAAACTGAATCTCAAGAAATGTAAAGTCTCCACATATCTGTAGTTTGACAGAAACATACATACAAATGTATTCTAGCAATTGGTTTGCAACTACCTTATTATTTTCTTCATTAATCAATTTATTGTTTTGTCTATGAAATAAAAAAATGGCTAGAACAATTTTCTCAGCTCAACATGACATTTTCAAATGTCTTGTTTTGTCCAACAAATGATTCAAAACCCAGAAACATTAGATTTGTTAGAAGTTAAGACCGAGAAAAAGCTGTGACGGTCATGAAATATTAAATGATTGATCCATTAGCAAAGCAGAATCGATTGCTTGACTCATCATTGCAGCTCTAACTGGAATCGGTTCTGTTAATGTCATTATCACTGAACTACAGAAACACAAGCCTCACTTACTATGAAAGGGAAAAAGAATATCGTAGATCATAAAAAGCCAACAAAGCAAACAGGTGATGGAAGAGGGAGGAAATAACTGCTGTGACCAAATTTGCATAGCAGCATAGTTGTGGTTTTAATGCTGGTGATCTAAGAGAAAAACGACCGCGCCCTTTATCCATCTGTAAATCCAGTCATCCAAAAACGGAAACACAGAGGCTTCCTGTAACTGGGAGCGAGCAGCAGATACCAGCAGAGTCTCTGCGCCGCGAGTCAGGACGGTGCACTTCAGAGCAGGAGATGCTTATCTGGCACTGCGAGCGTGGCACTCACATTTCCACAGGGAGACGAGCACAAAGAGGAATCCGTGGAAGGAGGGAAAAAAATGAGATGATAAGTCGAGCTGCCGGGCGAAGATACAGATCCGTTACCTTCTTTTCGGTGTTTTAGGTTTTGCCCTGTTGATCGATGGGGGATGCAGCTTTCTGGAGGGTTCCCGACACATCAGAATTCAAAATACCACGACATTTTCTCTTGTGGCATACGGTACATAATGTACAGTAGAGGAAGAAGGTCCAGCTATCAGGGACTGGAAATCCCTGAGACTGTGTGTGCTCAAGGATAAGGCTTGAGTTATTATATATTTATGTTATTGCCAACAAATCCCATAAATCTGGTACAGTTAGTCCCACGTCTCAATACTTTATTATCTCCCTAAAATATCTGCATTTAACGAAAAGGCAAAACAATTTCAGAGAGCAGCTAGGTGATGTTGTTTTTGTCCAACAGGGGGAAAAAGTTAATTTGCTGCGCACTACTTTCAGCTGTGGAAGAATACAGTCCTCCAGATTATAATAACCATGCACTTCTTTTCACTGTATCCTCTGAGTTTAAGAGAAATAATTGTCTCAGATGTTGAATTAGCGATTCATTGATGCATTTTGGGAATGAAGCAAAGTCTGGAAGATTTGGTTTGATACAGAAAAGTGTCTATCAGAAGGATTGGAGGTCAAATATCTCAGTTTGTATATTCCATTACCAGTTTGCAAGTTGTCTTATCCAAGATCTAAGATCCTGCCTCGGAGTGGGCTGCAGTGATGCCTCTTCTGGATACATTTCCGTCATTCCATCTGTGTTTTTCAGGGAATCAAAATCATAACAACAGCCTGAATATTATAGTCCTGATAAGTTGCTGGCCACCAACAACCGCTGCACATTGCAATGGTAAACATCTCTAAAGAGGTCACTGCTTTAAATGTCATCGACTCAAAACACATGCATGAAAGCACCTTGAAGCAGCTACTTCTGTTGTGATGGAGATACAAACCCCTGCTGCACTCGACTGACCTGCAGAATCAAAGTGAGTCAAACCAAACCAGCATGTGTGCATGAAAAAAGGGTGATAAGATCATTTACTCATCAGTTTTGGTATTTTCACGGGATTTGTTGACAATAAAAATAGGGAAGTCATGTAGCTTTTTCACTTCCTTGGAAGACTAAACTCTTTTAACAGCCATCATAACCAGCTTTTAATGACCTCTCAAACAGGATATAGAGCAACTGTCTGCGTCCTCTGCAAATATAATAAACCTTATGATGTATTTCTTGAGAACAGTTCACATTCTGTATAGAAGTCAGCGACACACTGGGACTAAAGATTAGCCTGTTGATTGAACTGATTCCAAGAGAACTGACAGTAGTAAAGTAAAAAGGCTCTTGTTTTTCTGTTCTGTCAGCAGTGACACTTTTGGCTATCTGTGCTCCACTGAAGTGGTTCAGACTCACTTGGCGTGTATCTAAAGGACCCCGCTTTGTTAACAGGTCTTTTCAAGTGGTCTGACACCAAACGCCAGAATCTCTGCGCTTGAAGAGCTGGCTGAGATCCTGCAGGACGTGTTTTTGTTGGCTCACCACGGAGGGAAACAGAAAGAAGTTAGGTGTGAAACTCGCGCAGTGAGTTGGAGACGATATTCCGATCGATAAAAAGCCCACAATAAGAAGAACTGTGGGACTACTGATAAATTCCATCTGTGCAATACGCCTACGGAGCCAAAGCTGCAATGTGCTTCGTAGTATTGTAGAAGGCATTTTGTATTGAGCAGGAGCAGCGACTCTCATATGGATTGGGACCTCTGGGGAGCAATGAAATCCTCGGTGAAAACCAGACAAAACAAATCCAAAACAAGCACATAAATCAAGAGTCACGAGAAGCAGAGATGACCTGCTCTCAAATCTAATAATTCAGGTAACCATCGATCATGGGAGGGGGACTGGATGTCCCGCTTTAGCTCAGATTCATCATTTCCTCTGACCGGAGAAGTGACAGTATCCAGAAACTGAATATATTTTGGTCAAATTAGGGCAAATCTCAGTTGGGGGCACGGCGCTCCTCTATATTTCAGCCCCGCTTTGTGTTTTTTAGGCTGAGGAGAACATGAAACGATTCCCTGGTGAAGCATTAACATTGTTTAAGTGATTATGGGATGAAATGGCTTTTTTTTCCGTGAGATTACGAGTATCTGCCTCCTCTGTTGTTCTCCAATTATTAAGCCATTAAAGCTGCGTAAAAATAGAAAATAAGAATTTGGCAACCGAAGGGATGCGAATGATCATTCCCTTGTGTTCACGAATCGGACGAGAAAAAAAGAAGGGAGGAGGATTTACATACAGGAGTCCACTTGACCTCTGCCACTCTCCCTCACTGTCCCTCTATAATAGACTCTTTCTTTCACACACCGGCGGGCCCGTCCTCCTCCTGTGTTATGTATGAATTGAGGCCTTCGCTGACATGTGGGCAGACACACAAAGCGTCATTTAGCACCGGGTCATTTGTCACATCAAAGCATTCCTTGACACATAAAGGGAGGCTCCCTGTAATCTGTCAGGGTAAAATGTAAACAGGCGACGCAGAGCAGCGGGATCAGCAGGCTCCCCGCTGTCAAATCGGCTCTGACCCTAAACCCCGAAATGTTCTCAGTTAACAAACAGGCATCTGAACGAAAGCCGATCTGAAATGCAGCTTTGTGTGGAGACGGTGAGACAGACACGAGGAGTTTGATCTCAGATAATTCATCTGTGAGACACTCTAGCATTGAGCGTGGAAGTTTTTTGCAACACTTTTCCTGCCATTTTTAGCTGAAAAATTGTGGGTTTACTGAAAAAAAACAAAACAGATATGGCTCTTGGGTGAATGTTTATAACTACTAAAAGGTGCTCATGAGAAAAACTGGCACTGTGCTATTTTATTTTCTGCAGCATCTCCCAGATGATTTAAATAACAAAAAGAAAATATATAAACGAGGGAGGGAGGGAGGGAAATAAAAATAAAACCACCTCATCTCTCCTTCTGTATAAACCCTGAGGAATATATAAAAGGATAAGATATCAATTTCCTGTTATTACGCCCATATCTTTTTGGGAGATTAAATTAATCTGCCTCATATTGTCTTTCCCTCTGCAGTGCTGGCCTCCTTCTTCCTCCTTCCTCCCTGCTTTTTACGAGCCTGTGGTTACAACCAGGGAGTGTGAAGGATGTGTGTGTGTGGAGAGGAGGGGGGTATAGATTTCTGATGGATGGTGGGTGTTTTATTTCCCCTCAACTTGTGAAAAAGACCCCCCGGCATGCAGGGCTACAAGGTTAGCACTCACTTATTAATGTGACAGGAGCAGGAAATGGAAGTCTCATCCTCATTAGCACGACCCCGAGGGGATGAGCTTTGATACTGGTGTCTTGGCTGAACTAAAAATGTTTGGTTTTCATCCCAAATACTGTTTGAAATGATTTTGCTAGTTAGGCTGATGTCTTCCTTTACCTAAAAACCTCTACAGACAGGCTATATAAGAATATTTAACGGGGTTCTGAATAGAAAAGAATAGATTTTTATTGTCATTGTTTCAGAAAAAACAACAAAACACAGATAGCACCACTTTGTTTGACAGATGAATACAAAATATGGACAAGTATGAACAATAGATAAAATAGTAAGAATATTTACAACAATAGCAAAATATATACAACAAGACAAATAGACAACAAAATTTTTCGTTTTTGAAGAAATTCTAACTCAGAATTTTAATATTCACAATGTTACTGAGGTAATAATACAACCGTTAATGAATAAACAAGGTTTTTGAAGGTCTGGCATGATCAGGCAAATATAAACAAAGTAAAACAGTATGAAATTGTTGTTTACTCGAGTCAGTTCGTTCATTCCGTCATGAAAATTAAGATAATTTGTTTATTTAGTTTGCTTGGGCATTAAAAAAAAATCAGTCAGTGAAGAGCTTTCTCTTCTTCTGATTACATTTTCTTCCCTAAAACTACACAGTGCACCTTTACTGATAACAGCCATAGCTTCAAACGGTGCTTTGGGGACTAAATACACAACAAATTGATTTATTGATCTTGTACCGTTGGCTGGCGACTCTGGAGTCAACAAAAATCAAGGCAAAACCCAGAGCCAGAAAGCATTTATCAGGAGACACAGTCAAGGATTAAATGTCTTTGATGGATGTTGGAGTGTGATAACAACAACCCAGAAATGCCTCATGAATCTGTAAACAACCTGTAAATGGCACAAGAATCCCACCAATGGCTGCTGCCCGGGGGCGTTTCTTCAGCCATCCAGGCGGCAGGCGAAATGATGGAGAGGCTGCATCAAGCTGGCTAAATATACCTAGACACAAGACCGGATGTGTCAGGATCAGCCTTCAAAATAAAACTAATTTGTCACAAGTTGAACGAAAATCACGGACAGACATTTATCAAATCAGTCTTTTTATGGAAGAAATATATAGTAAAACAAATTCATGATAAAAAAACAAGCAGATATATGTCTACTTTTATAGATACATCTTTCCTGTCGTCAGTAATGATTTTATTTTTATCACCCCGAACAGGAAGCTGGTTGAATTCCGGTTAGCTGTACGCACTCCTGAGGAACAGAGCGTCAAACTATCAGTAACAATTGGACTACTTTGCTGTGGGAATTCCTGCCTCTGGTCGCAGGACTTTTCTTTAACTTACTTTTTCGGACAAACTCAATTAAATGCCGCGTCTGGCTCAGCTCTGAGATTTAAAGCTCTGGCTTACCTGTGGAGCAAATGTGTCAAGTGGCAAGCAACGGTTTCCGCTCGTGCCGTGTTGTGATGGCTAGCCGCCGCTGCTAGCAGCCTAGCTAGCTGTATGGCTGGTGTCGGTACTGCTGCAAAGAAGGCGATAATTAGCTTGCAAGCGGGCTACGCTCGCTCGGCTGCTACTTTGTTGTAGACAGCTCGCCATCTCCTCACCCTGCCGACAAGGCCGGCTAACGGATAATGCTTTTTATACCACAGTGAGGTGAGTGTCATTCAGACTCAGTTAACCTACTTTCACACGTTAAGTCGTTAGCCTAGCAGCTGAATCATCCCGGTTAGCGGAGCGCAACGGCTCTGGCTATTCCCCGGATTCAGAGACATTCCACCAAATATTCCATGTTTACAAAATGTTTATTTGCGTCTCAGTTTTTTTGGGTGGTGTCTCCCGGTGCGTTTTTTTTTTTTCTAAAGTGGGTGCTTAACACTGCTTGTTTTATTGTGCTGTCACTGCTGCTCTGCTACTGTGTCACATTACATAAATTCATATTTTACTATCAAACATCCCAAGTTAGCTTGCCACGCCAGTGAATAGCCCCCCGGCACGCCGTGCTGGCAGCAGAAGTGCTGGTGCTGGAGCCTTCCACACATTCGTACACATCAACAAAGTGTTGTAGAGAAGTGAGGTCCTTTTAACATCTAACACAGCTACAGACGACATTAAGGGGAAAGCTGTTAGACGGACAAAGCATCTCTGTGTCGAGGACGTTTAATGTTGGTGGAGTTACTTGGCGTTAAGCGTTAGAAATCAGCGAGGATACTCCGGAATGCCGGGGCTGTACAGTGTGTCTGTTGCTCTACTGACTGGGTCTGTTTTCTGACATTTACAGGAGGATCACCAGATGGAAATAATGATGTTCGCACCGAGTGGATTACTCCTCATGCCTTTCGAAATTATGGAATAATTTTCATCATGCGCGCCGTCAAATCAGAGCTCGACCACTGCTGCAGAGATTCCGTGTCCTTACATTTTTTGCGCCTACCAGGGAGCTTTTAAAGACCAGCAGCCACGACATTAACTATGTATCTCCGCGGGTTGGATATGCTCAGAAACCTGTAAACATTAGCGTGAATTCGTGCAAAGGAAGCCCAAAGAAGGAAGTCCAGGGCGGGATAGGTACAGAGAAACTACCCATTCCCAAAGAAACATGGCCTCGGTTTGGAAGAGACTGCAACGTGTGGGGAAGCATGCCTCCAAATTCCAGTTCGTGGCTTCCTATCAGGAGCTGATGGTGGAATGCACTAAGAAATGGTGAGTTTTTTTGGGGGGGAGTCACAGTGGACCACAGTGCTGTCATTTACTGCTCATGAAAACTGTGTGTCTCTGTCTGTGCTGGAATGCCGAGCTGGTTCCTGGTGGCCATAATTTACACACAGACACTTACACACTCAGTCTCCTTGGTGTGCAGGCATGTCTGTATGCTGGGAGGGGCTGGCTGCCTTGTAAAATTGCTATGTTTCTTTTTTTCCCCTTGTGCGCTGATGTTGAATTTGTTTGGATTGAGTCTTTGAGTAGGCAGGCTGAGAGATTTCCCTTCAACCTGAGGGGCTGGGTTCGAGCCGCCCTCGCGGTTCCGAAATGTCCTTGAGCAAACCACTAAAACCGTACCAGCTCCAGGGATGCTGTTGGCAAACTAATCTGACCTCTGACCTCATCGGAAGTAGGGAAACTGTGGGAGAAGTTTTGAACTTTTGTTTTAAATTGCAGGAGCTTAACTGCATCGTCATTCATGGTATAGTCACGGAAAATGTGAGCTGCTGACTGGGAAGTCATTCTTGACAGCTTACTTGTAGCACAACTTTCCTTGTTTCTTCCACTATTTTTGGTCATTGCTTTTTACAAAAATTCCCAGTTTATGTCTCTCCAAAATAATACCAATTAAAGGGATTTAATGTTTTGACACTAATACTCTTTTGACACCAAAATCCGGACATACATGTAGGTTTTTTTTTTACTCCTTTTTCATTGCCAGGAAACAAGTTTGCCTTTCTTTGTATTTGCTCTTCTTGTGTGTCATATTCATCATGAATGTGATAGAAAAACGGGACAGTTGAAAGCAGCAGATTGGACTACATCCATATATCTAGTCTTAATCAATAACATGTTTTTTTTTCTGGAGCTGATGATGGAAGTAGCTAATGAGTGACACACCCTGCTTCCTGCTCATCTCTGGGGAGAGTTGGACATCTGCAGTGGCAATCGGGCAGCTAGTAAAGCTCAGATAGTGTATGCAATATTTCTGTAGAAAAGAATGAATGAATGATGTATACTGCAAGGAGGAGGGGCAGCTATTGGGTGCGTCTTCAGAGGTGAAGATAAGTTGGAGAGATAGCTGAATATATGCTACACTTTAGCCTGCAGGTATGTGTCCAGTAATGAGTGAAAAGCTGGGTCCTGTGAAGAAAAGATGTAGCCCGCAGACACGGATTCTCAAGCAGCTTGCCGTAGGCGTGACTAACCCAGCCCCATGGAGCTTAGACCTGGGACAGATGTTAACGTGTTGGAGAATGGAATGAGAAAAATGTACATCTCTTCCCAGAGTAAAGGGTGGGTGGGCTCAGTAATATGCTTTGTTTTGCAATCGGAACACCGCTCTCTTATGTTATTCAATGTTAGATGTATATAATAAAAGCCACATGTTTTTATATATTCTAGCTCTTCTCTACTGTATGTCTATAGTTTGTTATAACAGTGACAATGGCACGCAATGTAAATTTGTTTAGATTTTGTTCAAATACTACTTTGCTGCGGATTATTTTGTTTGCAAAGTCTGTCATCATGTCACGTCAGGATCTGAAATGTCAGCCTTACAGCATGAAATACTATGCAAATGACTACTGAAGCAAGGAGTCACATCCTTTGTGAGGCTGAGATTGTTGCGTCAGGGTCTCTGCTTGTCTTCAAGTGAATATTTTTGTGTGTGTGTGCACGCCTGGCTCAAAGTGTGCAAGAAAGCGTTGGCGCAAGGTTTCTGCCTTCCTTAGACTTCATCAGTACGGTATGTTATTGTTGCAGTGGAAACTTTCCATCTATGCAGACTGGAAACAGTCCCCGGAGCTCAAATGGGTCTCAAATCCTGAAGCCTTTCAGACGTGATTTTTGAAAACCCACAGCCCTTTCATATCTGCAATCAGTAACAGGAAGAGCGGCTGAACACTTGATTTGTGTCACTGTTGTGTATGTGTGCCTGTACATAAAGATGTGGGTGTTTTTGAATGTACATTGTTTTGAAATGGGAAAGCATTTTGCATGCTTGACTGATGCTTGAAGCAGTCTGAATGTAAGAAGGTCAGGGCTCTGTTCTGTCTTCATGTGTGATTCCCATGCCTTAGGGTGGGGCTTTACTCAATATGAAGTAGTGCCCACAATATAACGTGTTTGTAGTTGATATGAACAACCACACTTAGAGGTGCAGTTAAAGTCAGCCTTTGTAGTGAGATGGGAAATGTAATGCAATCATAGATCATCTCTCCTGAAGGACGTGCATAGTGTTGTGCTTGGTTTTTCACATGAAACAGGACAGAAATGGCTCAAAAGAGAACTAGAGAGGGAAGTTGAAGATGTTTGACTACACCAGATATGACTGTCTCAATGCAACACAACCACACAGTTACAGATTCACGAGAGGCCTGAGACTGTGTACTACTTTGTATCATCTGTGTGTGTTTCAAGTGGATGTGGGGTGAACTAACATAAGCATCTTCATTCTGCCAGAATAAATGTTCTCTGATGGTAACCATACCATTTATTACGTGGTGAAAAGCTCAGGCTTGCATTTAGAAGCTTTTCCAGTCTACTGACCACTCAAAGCACTTTACAACACTTGTAGCATTCACCCATTCACACACACATTAATAATCTGATGGCAGAGGCTGCAGTTCAAGGTTCCAACATCAGGAGCAATTTGGGGTTCAGTACCTTGGCCAGGGATACTTTGACATGCTGCTAGGGGATCCAGAGATCAAACCACTGACCACTGCTTAGTTTACAACCGGTTCTATCTCTTGAACAACAGCGGCCCACATCTTAACAGCAGTATAGTTTAATTGCTAATGATAAATGTTACAAAACAAAGCACAGACCTGCCAGATTACCTGGTGTAATCCTCCCAAAGTACACTGTACTGTACATGTGTCTTGAATGTTAGTGCCCTGAGATATGTTGCAGACTGTTGCCTTCATCAGTGGCTGTTCAGATAAATGAAGTGGTGACTGTCTGTCTGTGAGCAAATCAATGATTTTACTACTTTAGAAAGGTTTCGCCAGGTTTTTCCCCCTCCACATTTGACTCTTTTTTAAGCTAAAGATATCTTTTTTTGGGCCGTTAGCTCAACAAATATTAAAGGATGTGGTGACAGAGAAGGAGTTTAGGATTAGGGGTGTTTCCTGTCATATTTTGTATTTGTAAAGTAATTTTTTGGTCTCAATCCGTTGCTCTAGTTGCATTAGTCGACTCCAATGGGGAGCAGAGGGAGTTAGCATTCCACTCACACACCCATTTCGGACTCTAGAATCAATTCAGACTAGCCATTAAAACATTAATGACTTCAGTGTTTCTGTTTGCCAATGAAATGAAGCACCACTCACACAATGTTGTAGCACTGCCCTTTTTGAAACTCGATACTTAACACCTTTGATGAGAAAATGAACTGTATTTTCACTTGCTTTTCATCTGTAGCAGGTAATTATGTTTTGAGACCTTCTTTCAAGTCAGGATTAAAAATCTAACCTCCTTGGCACACACAATAGGTAAAACATTGTGAACCTGTAGTTTAACCTTCTATATAAATTGATAAACTGTCTTCTTTTTTAAATATATTTTTGTGTAGAGTTATGTTCATACAGACACGTAGGTGCTCTGCACTGTTATCCTGCTCATTTTGTATATTCAGTCTGTTTCCTTATCAACATAAATGAACGGCTTTGTCTAAAAAAACCAACAAAACAACAAATCAAACAAAGGCCAAATATCCGGTTAGCATTATTTTTTCCACTCATAACTGCCCGAGCTCAGAGACCCTTATATCATTTTTATTAAGGCTTCTACAAATATATAACATACATACTGGTGTGATGGAGCAGTGCCTGCTTTAATTGTTTAATAACTCGCGCTGCTGCTGCTAAGCACTTGGCCAGGGTGGACAATTTATTGTTCTTTCATCTGTTCTTTTATAACAGTGTCCATGCACTGCATCTGTCGCTTATCTTATGTAACCCCTGTGTTATTTGATTTGATTAGACTTCCTGTGCATTGTTGTGTGGAAAAGTCTGTGGGGTGTGTGTGTGTGTGGTAGCACCTAGGCAAGACAGAGATGCACAGAATCGTCACAAAAGATTTCGTCTGTCTTGTAGGTTATTACTTTCTGATATCAAGCATCCAATTCTATATTTTCAATCAGAGGTTTTCATCAGTTCTTGACTGCACCACACATAGCAGCTCGGAGCATGATCCCATGTTTCTTGCTCAGTTATTAATGTGAAGCTATCAAGAGGGTTTAACCCCAAGAGTGAAAGGCAATTCAGTCTGAACTTGGGCACGAATGTTACCCTCGCTCTGATAGAAACCCCCTGAGGCTGGTGCAAGAATGTCTTTTTAGTCATCCTGTCTGGTGAAATAGTTCGAAAACATCGTCAAAAGCCAAGAGTGACATGTTGACACGTGTAGAAAGGATTTGAGAGTTATACACACTGGAAACAACACAGAGACGCTATTGATTACATGGTAAGCCTATCTGGTTACATACAAGCGTGGCTAATCAAGACTTCTTGCCTCGCTGCCGCATGACAAGACAGGGAAGGTTCAAGAGTTGTGAGAAAGAAGTCTTCATATCAGTCAAGGACTGTGCAGAAACCCTGGAAGCTAACACACAAACACGCCGTCAGTCATTTCATAGGTATTAAGAAAATCTGAACACAAGTGCTCTACCTCAAGTGGATTTACACGTCTCTTTGGAGGTGTTTGGTGGTCCCGCTGGGGATGCTTGTGGAGCAGGATTTGATTTATTTTTCAGAATTTAATCTATGAATTGTCATAGCAGCACTGCAACACGTGATGTGTCGTACATGTTTCGACCCAAGATATTTGTTATTCATGCGAAATCACCATGCTTTCATTCATTCATTTTTCCACTAGAATTGAAATTGGCTGTGCTGGACAATTCCTGAAAAGGAGATGATTTCTCAAATATACGTTTACACTAAATATACAATTGTAACTTAAGGACAACTTCGAAGTTTCTGTAGTATTAAGTAGTTTCCCTTTCTGCCACCTCCACTCCACTTCATTTATTTAATAACTTTAGTTACTAGTTACTTTGCAGATCCAGACAATCCAGTGTTGATCAGCTATCGCTTGTGATTTGTAACCAATCAGACAGTTTTGTGAGTGGAACATTGTGTGAGATCAGATAGTGATGATTACAGATTGAGAAAGAATTAAGCACCAGAGCCAAAGTAATGCATTTGTTAATTCATTTAGCTTATCGGCAGTGGGACACCCAAAAAAATGAGACCAATAATTCTAAAAATGCTGAGTATCCGCACTGATGAGAGGACCAATAATCTACTTAATAGATTTATGTTGCACAATTTGTTCATTGCACAATTGCAGTGAGGATCACTCCATTTATAAATCAGTAAACTGGATTGCGATGAAAGGTAAACGCTTTAATTTGATTCCCACAGCTGTCAGGAGTTGTGAATTTACCAACATGATTCCATCAACGTGTCCTTGAGCAAAGCACCGAATCTCTCCTGGCTCACTCATTGTATTATAACAGAATCAAAGCGTTGCTAAATACCAAAAGGGAAAACTGTGTAAATCAGTGTCAGTTATGCAAACCACAGTGCAGGCATCAGGCTGTCGGTTGAGTAATGGCTCACTGTTTCACTGGAAGTGACCAGCGTGTGTCAGGCTGTGACATGTAGTCTTCTGTTAAACATGTGTGTGTTATGGCAAGCGTCCATCATGTCTCTGCCAAAGAAGCATCTTCCTGCCAACTTGTCTGACGTGGCTTTCTATTCTATTCAAATTTGAAGGCCTTGATACATTCCTGCGTATAAAGTATGGCAGCAGGAGATGATTTCACTGCCAGGTAGCACAGTGCAGTTGTTTTTGTTGTGCAGAAACTCCTGAAACCACACAATTTGTTGGTAATGGCTATATGGTTTTAAAGAAACTAACACTCTATCTCAGAGTTTAATCATTTAATTGTTCACAGAGGGTCTTGGTGTAGTTTGGTATTGTTGCTTCAGTCTTTGATTTACCTTAAAATGTTTGCTTGTGTGTATTTGTCCGAATGTTATTTTAAATATGAACGGATGCCAGTAAAACGCCAAAACAGCGGCGAACACAAACAAGTGTTTTCATTGTTGATAGTTGAGTTGTTTTAATTTGTGTTCTCACTTATCACTTCCTTAATTATAGCATTTGCTGATGATTTAACTCTGCCGATTTGTTTTGCCTTCTCAGTGCAGCTCGCAGCTCTTTTTCTCCACCGTCCTGTAATTCTGCTATTGTTTTCTTGCACCAAACCCACTGCTGTCATCTGGGGCAGCTCTCCGCACTATCATTAATGCCTCCCCTCACATCTTTTTCTCTTTTCCTGCTTCCGATCATGTCACTTTAACTGCTTTGAAGTGGAATCCACCCAAGTGTAGTTGTTCTGTGCTGCAATTATGGACACAAATAGACATTTACACACCCACGTCCACACACACCAACCGACACGAAACATTGCCGGGTGGTGAGGCAGTCAATGGAGTGTTAAAAGTGATGAAAACTCTGCTGGTGTTACTGTATGTCTGCTGCTGTCAGGCAGAGATACACATGGCCCTGGAGACTACTCATCATTTATCAGCCTGCAGAGCAGTGCTACATCTGCAGGCTGATAAATTCATACTGCTCGAAACCCTGTTCTTAAAAAATCTAGCTGGTGCAGGTGGAATTTAGGATGTACAAACTTGCAGCAGATTTTGGCCTCGCCCTGTTGTAAAAAATAGTTTTCCCCCTACTCTCCTATTCTGTGAAGCAGATATGTTATCTCTGCAGGGCAGTAAACTCCCTGTCCTTACTGTAGTTAAAAAAAGGTTTGACATGGTAGTAATTTATCATAAACCCATGGGTAGAACAGTAATTTACCGCTTCTGCAGAACAATCTATACTTGATATTCTTTACTGCAGTTACTGTAATGTGTGTGGGCTAATGACACTTCCTTCACTACACGCTCCCAGCCACAACGGGCAAACTATAAAAAAAAAATAAAAAGATAAAAAATACATAGAAAATAAATTCTAACAAAATAAAGGAAGCAGTTTTATTTGCCAGCAACATTCACAACTTTCAAAACCCCCCATTTAATTTGTTTGTAATGGAAAGTAACATTGATAAGCAAGTCGTATCACTGCTGAAGCTACGGTCGCCTGACTGCTCATGTAACAGCGCCTTAAGAAATGGACGTTGCTGTCCTCACCAGGGCTCCTTGTTTCCCTGCTGTTGGTGCTCTTGTAGCACATGATGACTGTGATTCTGACTGTGTCGATCTCTCCTTGGGGCTGTTAGCAAGCTGGTTTAGCAAGGGGAGATTTTTTATTATCTCAGCTACCCTACTGAAAGGCAGCCTCCTTTCATTCCCTTTATTTTAGAGCTGCTCCTTAACACTTGATGTTAATGATTTCTACTGTGCCCGATCTCTTCCTAAAGCTTTTATCGTGCCATCTTGTATGATGACAGTGTTTTCATCACTGTCTTGCTGTTGAAGGATGTCAGCCATTAGTGTTGTTTTTGCCTTGCAAATATAGAAGCCGAAGTTTGCACAAGTGTCTCACTTGTGTTTTTCTGCCTTGTGTCTTTCTCATGAGAGTTCCACCGAGGAAATACTCCATTAGTTTGCATAGAATATGCGTTGCTTTGAGCTCTCACAGCTCCCTCAGCTTTAGCAGACATACAGTTTATGTGGCTCTCTCGCCGCTGCAGAAATCTAATGATAAGGGAGGAATGAAAGCTGTTGGAGAAGAGCCAGTCGACTAAAGCAAGAAGACGAAAAGATGCATACTACTGCCAATGTGTTCACTTCTCTTGTAGCCTCCAACACATGGTCTTTGTAACTTGTGGAGTCTGTCAGTACTTTTTGACTCCAAGTGTAGACAATGCCCATTAGTTTTATTGGATATCATTTCAGATGTGGAGAGATTTACCCTACACCTATAGGCCAGTCCTGTCAGCAAAGAAACATTTCATTTCATCTCGGAGCTAAGATTTAGATAACTTTAATCTGACCTCCACCCCTCGAGGCAGACGGAGCCTCTGATCTTCACTTTCATCCGTCCAACCAACATGCTTTATTGTTTGTATCTTGCTGTTACCGAGCCTCTCTTCCCCGTCATGGCAGATCCATAACCACATTTGACCTCCAGTCGGTCTGTCTCTGCTTTGAAGCTCAAGAGTGTCTACATGTAGCTTCCCTTTCAAGCAAAATTTGTACATTTCTCAGAAATAACACGAAGCTGACTTTAAACAAACTAGGCTGCGTACTGAATTTAAATTGCAGCTGCTTCAAAAAGAGTCTTCATGCTTGATGTCTTCAGGGCCTCATTGGGAGTAATAAAGTCTGTAAATGTCTAGAAAAATGTTGTGCAGTCCCGGTTCACACTCCACCAGATACCTTTTTTACTTAGATAATTTGGAACATTAGATACTGTATGGATGTTAACAATAGTCTTGAGTGATATGACAAAGCTAAATCCAGTTGTGCAGTGGGGTGAGTGACGTGTGTTAATCATGAATGAAGATCAGGCCATTAAGCATATAGAGGAACTGTGAGGGTCAAACCTGTGATATTTGTTTCATTTTTGATGACCCTTTTGTAATGAGTGATATTCAAATATTTAATGCTTGGTAATGGATGTTTGCTGTCAGAATGACAATCAAATAATATCATTCATGCATGGTCACACACTTCATGCACAGTTTTTGTGTAATCTTGAAACATTTGGCAGTTATAGAAACATTCCCAGTCTCTGCAACACATTTTGTTGCAGGTACAGCAGATACAAACTTAAAGCACACATTAGGTCTGACATAAATGCTAATCTGATGTCCAAATCTTTATTTAAATCTTCCTCTATGGCATTTAATTAGTCTCAAAACCCACACACATAGAAACCAGGCATTTGCACCCACACCAGATCAGTATCTGCAAGGAAAGTCTTTCCCATGAGGGAGTATTTGTTCTCTGGGCACAAATTTGGTCCTGTGAGCATCGCAAGCTCAGCCCTCCCAATGTGAGAGCGAGGGTTCAACAATCGATTCTGACAAGTTGAGTTTTGAGGCTTTGGGTCCGAAAAGGCAGCAATTGATGTCTCCCTTGCTGTCCTGACCGCTTGTTTGAGGGAAGTATTGCATGTGTCGCTGAGTGTTGAGTGTGCCAACCCTCCCACTGTTGGATCTTTGAATATTTGCAGGACAATCTCACTGACGCTTGGAAGTCAGGACAGCCCGAGTACACACACACACACACACGAACAAGCACAATCAAGTAAGCTGATTAGTGAGAACTGTAACTTACACACCAGACACTTGAGTCTGGCTTTAGTGCTTTCAACCTTAACTCGGTGTCATTGACCCAGCTCTCGGTTGTTTCATACGCAAAGACTGACTGTCAGTGTAGCCTAGAACAACTGAGACACACACACACACACACACACATACATACACATACACATACACATTGAGGACATCCAATACTTATCACTCCCTGTAATCGCTGCATTACGCAAACTTGATGCAGATTATAAGTCATAGTTTGCCAGAATGTGTGGGTTTGCGTGGTGTGTGTTCAGTTTATCATGCAGTCTGGGAAGTGACAGTCGCACAGATTGTGTTTGCGCTGCTACATATGTCCTGATAGCAAAGGCCACAGTCTGACTGATAGCATAGCAAAGTGAGAGCGGCCCCCCTCTTTCTGCTCATTTCTCTCCCTTTTCCCTTTGTCATTTGTCTCGTCCCACTCTCGGCGATTCTCGTGATGCTGAATCAGAAATTGCCAAGTAGGTCAGGTATAAAAAATACATTTATAGCTAAGCTATTTATAATAGGCCAGTTACGTCTGTGAGTAAACATTATTTTGAAAGCATTTTAGGCTGTCAGTTGGTTATTTCTTTCATTTTGACTGTGTCTTTGGTAAAAAGTGGCAATGGCTTTGGTCTTCTAGTGCTGTAGATTCCAGAGATCCCTTATCAAAGTGTGAGATTTGTTTGTGACGTTTAAATTTCTGTCACTCTTATTTTCAATTCAAATCCAGTCATTATTGCTGTGTTTTAAGATCAATTAGGTGTGTTTTATTGTACTTTAAACAATGCTATGACACAGCCGGACTAGAATGGATTTATTTTCTGCAAGTAAGAAACTTAGCCAGTGTAGTGAAGTTCACTTGACCCCCATTAATCTTAGAGCCCCTGTCCATACAAGAAAGAGACAACATCTCTCACAGTGCTTAATGGGGGAACCTCGGACTGTGCAAGCCAAAGAGAGATCCCCCAGCAGGACAGTATCTAAATGAACCTGCATTTCTATAGCGCTTTGTCCAATCTACATGCTGTTCACACCCTCATTCATCTAATTCTATCTATTCTATCTTCTATTCGATGCAAGGTGCCAACTGCTTAATTCAGTATTGTCAGTATTTGAACCAGCGACCATCTGATTACCAGACGACACTCTACCTCCTGAGCTACAGCTACCCCTATCTAGTCAGGATGGATAGCGTCCTGCTGTTTAGTCCAAGTGTCAGCCATTGTTGATGCTGGAAACAAAAAACATCTACATATTTGTATACAAACACCTTATAAATAGAAAATAGTCATGGGAAAGTGAGTAGGAGCAGCATTTGATTGTATGAATGATGCATGTGTAATAGCCACATCGTAGGAAGCACAATTTCAACTGAAGCAGTCTTGGATTTTGTTTAATATGTGCTACGACATAGTAAAGGCATTTACAGCAACCTGAAAACAAGGCGTGTGTTATGATCCACTGAAGTTAGACACGATTCAAACCAAGGTGAATAAATCCCTCGTTTTCATCTGGAAGGAGCCAGGAGAGTAATTGATTGACATTCAAGTGAATCCCAATGGGTTTGTCACCTCTTATGACCCAAATATCTACGTTCGACATCTTGTTTGCTTACCTCACACTGCAGTCTTGAGTCCTGTTCCACAGTATAGTACAAGATAATAACCTTTCATGCCATGCTTTGGTGCAGTCTGTGGTGAGAGTCTGAGACATTATGGGTGTGCCTGTGTGTATTGCAGCAGAGCGCCTGTTTTAGTATGCATGGCAGTGATGTAGTCTGATGTTTCATCTTTTGCAACTGCTGTATTACAGTACAAATTATCCACAACATCCTCCCCCCCTAATGTCTGATAGACAGGTAGACAGGAAGTCTGTCGGCAGCTTCCTCCTCTGAGTATTGTCAGCATTTCGTTGGGATGATACAGTATCCGCTCTCTGAAAGACACACACATGCAGACTTATTCCCTTCCCTCTTACCCCGACTGTCATTCTTTTTTCGTCTCACCATTGTGATCAACCTGTACAGCTAATATCTTTAAGACAAACGCGCATACCCCTGAATCAAGAAAGTTAAACAGTAAGACCGACAATGAATTATTAATCACACAACCCACAGCTATTCAAGTAAAGAAGCCCAGTGAAGTAAAACCCCAAATCTTAATACTGCTACTTGAAACCTACTGCAGCTTAATTTAATGGCTGTATATCCTCCCATCTTTTATCCAAGTGCTTAAACTCAGATGTATGTTACCCTTCCCACACACTGCAGTTATTTTAGCGTTTTATGTGTCATAAGCCTCTTTTGTGCTCAGTTATTCTTCACATTGTGATCACAGACATGAAGCAATAAAAGGCTTTGCAGGGCAGCTGCTTGGTGGAATATTGTCAGAATTGATGGCGGTCATGTAGTCATTTTCCTTCAGCCAATTCAGGGATAAAAATTGAAATCAATATTAAGTGGTCAGCTTTCCCTCTTGGAATTCGGACGTTGCGAAGGTTACTATTGTGTTTTTAAAAATAGCCTAAATTTATCACTGTGCTTATCACTCGGCCATATTTTATCATTGTGTCACTAAACTAAACTCAGCCCTTCCCTGCTATGTGTTTGGGTTTATAACACTCTGTGTGTGTAGTTAGTTCGTGTGTTTGTGTTTTATTGTGTGTGGTCTGGGTGCCTTCAAATCAAATGTGAAGTGGTTCCTTCCTCCTGCCGACAGGAAAGATAGAGCAGCAGCAACATCCTGACGCACCCTTTACTTCCATCCATGCGGACAGAAGGACATGCACACAGAGCCATGAGAACATTTATGCTACAAAACTATTTTTTTTGATGAGCAAGCTGTATTTTTTTTGTCTGCGTGTAAAGTGGCACATGTTGCCCTTTGGGTGATTAAATGTGCATGAAACCACCCATCTGTTCCCCTGAACCCTGCAAATACTAAATAGCTGACTGTACAGACACACTTTAGCGTGTCTTCCCGTCTTCCTTCCTAAAACCATCTGATGGAACAGATTCCCTTTGTTTAAATCAGTACAGCTCTGGTCTACACCTGCTCTGCTTCACTTGCTTTAATCATTGTGTGTATAACTGCAGCCCGAAAGTGTCTTTTTATAAGTTTTTAATTAGGGCTGCACAATAGGGTAAAAAATCACATAGCCATTTTATTTTGACAGATATTTTGATTGTGATATGGTTTATGAGTAGTAGGAATGATCGTTTTATCGTCACAATTTTTAATTTCACTGAAAAACTATTAAAAGACGATGATGTGACATTTGTTACCGTCTTTACTAAGCTAAACTAAACTGAGGATTTGTAGTTTGGGGCATTTTACCACCAGCGTCTACGATTTGGATATTACAATTGACCATATTGTGATTTTGATAATATTTCTATTACGTGTGCAGCCCCATTTTTAAGCAGATGTTTTTTGGTACTGAGCTGTGAGTGCTGTCTTAAAGCTTCAGAGTGCTTAGCAGCTCTGTGGCTCTGCTGATACAGAGAAGACAATGATTGAGAACTGCAGACACTGCTGAGATGCAGCCTCCGCTGCACAGCATGAGTAGACAAAGTGCACTACAAACTCAATACTCAACAATACTTTGGAGCAGAATAGAGCTGACTGTAGAATTTAGATTCTAGAAAAAATTATTTTTAGAAAGGATATCTTCTCTGTGAAAAGTGCTCTAAAGCCAGAGAGCAGGGTTAAGACAATCATATAAAAAAATTGATCAACGCGTCACATGTCGTCTTTGTTTGTTTTTCTTACCTGCTGTGACGCTAAAGTGATTTTGGGGAAAACATTAAATATCCACATGACTAATTTCAGTTTTCAGTGGCTGAGAGCTTGGTTAAATGTCTTAAAGGTAAATGTAGGAGGGTTTATTTGTGTTTTGTGTCTCAGAGGGCACTCGTCTCAGCTCCTGCTGAGCTTGCTGACCCATTTTCACTCTTATCTGCCCTGTCTCATGTCTCCAGCCCACACACACACACACACACACTCACAGACTCGCTTCTATCTCTTTATCATCTTCTGAAAACCTTGTGTTGTTGATTTTTATCCTACTCTATTTTGTAGTCGTATCTGAGCTGTAGACCAAAGGCTGTTTTTAGGCTAATCAGACTCTTGTATCACCCTTTATCACACATATACATGCTCATTCTTTTATCCTTTTTCCTCTTTCATTTCCATCTCTCTTATCCAGCTGCTGAGAGTCGAATAAGAATTTTTATACAGTATATGTGACATTTGTTAAACTCCCACTCACTAGAATTAGAAACATGTTATATTGCCATATGCTGTTAACGTTTGAAGACTTAGAGAGATTTTTAGGGTGCTGGACTCTCCTGAATTTATTTTGTTTTTCCTGACCAACAGGTGAAAAACAGGTGTTATCCTATATTTAGTTTGTAGGTGTGTGCAAAAACATTCAGAGAGTAAACAGAAAGGTAATTAAATCAGAGCAGAGGACATCGAAGCAAGGAGAGATATTGTTTATTGAACATGAACAACAAACGTAGCTTGACAACAGCCATTGCCCGTTGGCCCAGAGGATGAAACTACTTTGGTTTCCTTGACAAATCAATACTGCAAAACGTGATGCCATAATCACATTCACTAAGGAGCCTCTGAATGCCCAAACAGGATGTGTGTGATGCCACTGAAAAGCTGAGAAACTCCACTTTACGTAACTTTTTTTGAATTACATGGATAGGATTAGCGGATTAAAAGGTATTAAACATTTTAAACAATAGCTATTTTTAGCTGTTGGCAGCTCTCTAGGTCTTTGAGGGTTAAATAAACCTCCATTATCCAAACTATACCTCAAATTCATGTAAACGGAAGGACTTCATGATGAACACACACTTTCATTGTCTTTCTTCAGGGATCTCTGCGGCCATCTTCATTAGATTTGTTTCTTCTGCTGTGGCATTCCTCTCTGATGGCTCATTGATTCCTGTTAAATACTGAAGGAACATGCAGGCCTGAGGTTAGAGCTGAACCCAAGAGGGAATGACACCAAAAAGTGTGAAGAGTCAGTTAGCCTGCAGGCGAATGGTTTAAATTTTTGTCATAGCACATGGAGAACTGTACAAAGGGAAGATATAATTTGTGTGTGTGTGTGTGTGTGTGTGTGTGTGTGTGTGTGTGTGTGTGTGTGTGTGTGTGTGTGTGTGTGTGTGTGTGTGTGTGTGTGTGTGTGTGTGTGTGTGTGTGTGCTCTCTGATATGGCCTGTGTTGTTGGACAATAGCTTCTCTATGTGAAGCCTCTCCTCAAGGCTGAAATTGTTGCCCGTCATTCTCCCTCTCTCCTCTCTGCTCTGCTCTGTTTTCCTCTTACTCCTCTTCTTTCTGTCTCTCTGTTTTCTTCTTTCTTCCCTCTCTTTTGTGTCTTCTCTTTCTCTGTCACACAGTCAGTCATTCTTTCCCCAGTATGACTGCTTTGCTGTTGTTCTTCAGGAGTCTTTGACACCAGGGCCCATTTGCACATACACCAAGTGTTATGCTTGCTATGCCTGGAGTATGTGCACTCAAACCACTGACAGATATCTAAAAACCCACTGATAGATGGATATTTCCAAAGATGGGGATTCATTATCTCCACATGTTGACTGTATTTTTGTGAGATGTCATAATGCCTTGCCAACCAATGTGTGGCATTCTCGCCTGTAATTGGAGCGAACAGTAGTACAGGTTGGTAAAAACAGCAACCCCCGACCACTACTGGATTTATGAGGCAGATGCCACTATGTTTGAAAATGCAATAACGACATATTGGGCAATATTATTTTTTTCAAATCAATTATTTATCAAATTTTTCACAGAACATCCAAACACAACAGGTACAGAAATAAGACTATAAGGGGTAGAAAGAGAAGACGAAGAAGAGAGGGGTAGGTGGATGTCACTGACATTTTGTTGTTGAAGAATTTGAGACAGTCAGTGGGATGTTTTACTGTTGGAATAGATATAACATCAGTGCTTTCTGGTGCACAGCATTGGTGTTGACACTGAGAAGTATATATTTGGTAGGTCTGTATTCCATTTCGTTTTTATTTGATACTCATGACGACCTGGACAAAAACATTGGCTGACGCAACAGAATAAAGTGTTTTTAATTGATCCCTGAAGAGCAGTTTGCACCCTTTCTTTTCTCCATTATGGGGTCAGAGGTCAGGCTCAATAACAGGGCATCGGATTTGTAGTTGTAGCTGGAAAGCTTAAGAGCACAGAGCAAAACCAACACAAGAACTTAAACCCAGGATTTTCTCTTGACAGTGGTATTGATTGGCACCTGTTAAGTGTTCCACTCTGTTGTCTTTTTTCTTTCAATCCTTTTGGGCTTTATTGGATACTGACAGCTGAGGAGAGGCAGGAAGGAGGGAGAAGTAGGGAATGCCAAGCAGCAAAGGGCCCTGGCTAGAATTAAACCCAGCCTTAGATGATGAGAGCCCTCCACAAGGTGAGCTACCAGGGTGCACCTACCTGATTGTCTTTGACCAAAGCCAAAGCGCGGTTTGACCTATGTACTATAATTTGGGATTTCACTGTATTTCTATGAAGGTATTAAGATAAGCCAGGGTCAAGTCCTGCCAATTTGGTTCAGGTTTGGGATAAAATAATGGAATGCGCTGATTAACCTTTTCTTTTCCTAATCCTAATATCTCAGTTCAGGGTATCTGCTGAGCACTGATCTGATACTAGGTGCCGTCTCTTCCCAAATTGAAAATCTGTATGCCTCACTGTATCAAAGTCATTGACGTACATCTGATGTAAGGTAACATGAGGCCAAGGGTAGCTATGGCAATAAAAACTGAGTTGGCAGCCTGGCATGAAGGAATTAATGTAGAAGATAAGAGAAACAGGATTTTTTTTAATGACACTGACAAGGAAATTCAGTCTCGTCATGGCCAATGCTGAATGGCCTTAGTCAGTATTGGGCTGATCCAGGGTAGTCATACTAAAATAGTAGTATTAAAGATAACATTTTAACAAAGAAGGTTCATTTTTATATAAAAAATTCATATTTCACTGTCAGAACATTTTCATCCTCAACACCACACATATTCACTTTTACAACATATATTTGTACTAGAAGTGACAGACAGGCGCGTCCAGACCTGTCAGCTAGCTAACTGCTGTGTGTCACAGCTTTGTGAGACTCTAGTTGCAAAGGGAAAAGGGAAAGGACGAGTAATCCTTAGTGATGTATCACATCCTCTCTATGGTGAATATGAGTCGTTACCATCAGTAAAGAGCTTTTCAGGATATCACCTATATAGACATTCCTTTCCCAACGATGCTTTAAACCTGCCAGTAAAGCTCTGTTAAACAAATCCTTGTGATGTGAGATGTGTTCGCTCTCATCTTTATTGTAGACGATGATGTGGAGCACTTTATTGTTAAATGTCTGTAATTCTTTGTTGTTGTTGTAAGGTTATGGTCGATGGTGTTTAACAGTTGCCACAGAAACGAAAAATAATTTATGAAAAGACTATAAACAAAACAAATGACTGTGGCTGTTTTCATGATTTCCCAGGCTGACAAGACGTAATGGAGAGCTTTTGTTAGTCCCGTATTTGTTGTGGTATTTTTTTCACATCACGGGCGAAATAAAAAGTCAGTTGTAATTTATGAAGCAGCTCCCTAAGGCTTATTTTTACTGATTTGTAAAGCGTGGATGTGTGTGTGTGAAGGTCAGGTGCTGCTCTGTAAGAACACAGGCCCTCGATTTGCCTCAATATTTACAGTTGATTACTTAAATCAATCATGATGAATATGCTGATAAAGCTGCAGAGTTGACCCTGACCGCTGCACTGAACAGTACTGTGGCTTTAAGAATTGAAGTAAATGTTTTGTATTCTCTCTCTGCTTTTACATTTAATTCATTTCTGGCTGTCGGGTTACAGCTGTTAGTTATCATCGCAGTGCGAGTCTGACCTGGTTTCTGTTAGGTTGTCCTAACTCTCGGCCTCCTTCAGTGTTTCTCCTGTCACATAAACCTCCTGTATGTGTATTTGTTTCTGTTTGTGTTCTGCTGCGTGTGCTGCAGTCCACTGAGACAAAGTCTGGGTGTAGCTGTGGCTCATGATTTATTCATACCATGAGTGGCTTTGCAGGTGTGTGTATGCAATGTTGTAGTTGGTGTGTGTGTGTGTGTACAGCAGGGAGCTTTTCAGGGTTTTAAAATATCAGGCATTAAGATACAAACGATGATCAATTGGACCGACGGTCTTATCGTGCTAATGCGTAGGTAGTAGATGCACAGAGATAGGTAGATTGATGAACAAACACCCTTTTTGCCTTTTTCACTCATCCGTCTTTTCTCTCCTTCCTCACAGGCAACCAGACAAACTGGTGGTGGTTTGGACGCGCAGGAGTCGGCGGAAATCTTCTAAGGTTTGTATTTGATAACTGGCATTTTTAAAAATGTAAAATAAACAGTAAAATGAAAACATTGCGCAATAATTTTGTCATTGTTTGTCCCTCTGCCCTGCAGGCCCACAGCTGGCAGCCTGGCATCAAAAATCCCTACAGAGGAGTGGTGGTGTGGCCTGTGCCAGAGAACATTGAGATCACGGTCACTCTTTTTAAGGTAGGGTACAGTTGTTTAATTAGAACTGAGACACGTGTTCTGTGTTATGAACTGTGGTTGAACAGAAACAGAACATGATCTATATGCCAGTGATTTACAGTCACAGTTATTAGAATGATGCCTGCTCAGACCCTAAAATTATGAGACACAATGTGAATTTTGTATGACGTGAAAGATTTGTTTAATCATAATTAGCAGATTAATGATATAAAGCACAAAAATTAGATTTTTAAAAATCTGATTGGAGAATTAATATTGATAACAGAGCAGGGTTGTATGCTGTTATTTGAAAATGTTCTTGTTGTTTTATGTCTGGAAGGTCTTGTAAAGTAAAATACTGTAGTTGTGTCTGTAAATGAAACACATGCACAGACAGTATCTGTCACCATGCCTGACTTACTTAAACATGCTGGGCCCCTGTGCTGACAGGCTAGCTCAGAGCTCAGTGTCTTGTTACCTCTCTCAGTTTCTTAAATAGACTTCATCCCTTCATGTGGACTCACTTGCAGACAATGACAGACAGGAGTCATGGTGACTAAAATCTGAGACTTTATTAATCTGGACAGACCATGACACACTGAAAAAAAAGTCAGACTTTCATGTGCGCCGGGTGAGTCTATACTTGTTGAGCACTGCTGTACGTATCAGTGTCTCTCTACTCTGGGCCCACTTCCACTTCCTGTCCCAGAGGAAGTAATAAAGCTGTTTTTGTAGTGAGACACAAGGCAAAGTGACTGAAGGCACAGTTCACCCACATCTGTTGGATAAAACCACACATCATATAACACTGCATAACCGCTACAGTGCAAATTAAGCTTGGAGTCAAAACTGTCATCTTATCAGATTGTTGTAACAACTATACTTGTAGTAATTTGCTGCCTTTCAGTTCTGGTTTGGTCTACATAAACCTTCTTTACCAGGTATTTGCTATTTTGTGCTTGGCAGGTAGTATACAGTATCTTGCTTAACATTGTTAACTTTAAAAGGCTTTCCACAGTTTCATATAGAGCTTTAGATCAATGACACTCAAACCTACAGTCTGTGAGCAGAGCATAAAACCTGCACAATGACTCCACTGTGGCATAGGATTGCAAAGTCAGATATCATTTATCTGTGGGTTTTGTATAACAGAGAAACTTCATATAGTTGATTTTTAAGGCACCTGGTTTCCCGAAAGACGTCAGTTCACTCAACATGAAGAGACCTACTCAGCCTGTTAAAATGTCTGTAAACTACAAATATATGGCAGAAAGCCTGCACAACCAACAGTGGTTTTGAGGTTTGAAGAATGTAAGCATTTACCATCCAGGGAACATTAGACAAAATATTCTGTTGGTTGCATTGTGGTGAATGTACGATCCAGAGGTTTCAGAGATATTCCCAGCCTCTGCTGCAGTGATTTTATCCATCTGTCTCTCAAGTTTCCAGATTTAATTGGATGCACAAGACTAAACTGTGGCAGGAGTAGCCCTAGAATATCAAGAATAATGCTTGATATCAAGCAAGTATTCCTTCAGTCGAAGGCTGAAGCAAACACTGACAGTGATTTGGAGATGCTCTCATACTCCTGTCTGGCCTGAAGCTCTGCAGCAAAAATAGCTGAGCACAGCAGGATTGAAGCCTATACCCCAGGGAGATGTTCACCACCAACAGCCTGAGCTGAACTTTGTAAAAGGCAGGAACATACTGAAATTAATAAGTAACTTAACTGGGCAGCCCTCTGACTGCGCATCCTGTAGACAGTATCAATCCTAACAGAGACAAAGTACAGAGTGGGCAGCAGCCAACACTTAATGAAACACTTCGCTCCTGGCTTTTGATTTTATTTTATGATATGGTATCTGCATTTTCTGTTTCCTGTAGAAGAGCTTAATGTTTGCTTGCACCAATACAGAGTTTTTTAATATTTGATCTATAAAGATCCTTGTTAATGTTGAAACATATTAACAACAATGTGTTAAAAAAAATGTTAGCTAATTTTTAGCAGCAGCACTAAAACACTGCAGACAGCGGCATAATCTGAGATGGCTCATAATGTCATGCTCTGTTAGTTTTCAGTTTATGTAATAACAGAGGATTTCAAATGTAGTAGGATGACTTGCTGTGTGTGTTTGTGCCCATGTGGGGGTTGTGTTTGAGCGCTGTGCCAGACTGCAGGAATATTGATTTCCTGGGGTGTGTCACAGGCGAAGTCAGACAGAAAGTGTGTGTCTTTCCCTGTGTGTGCATGCACGTGTAGTACTGCAGCCTCAACAAACGATTATACTCGGTATTGATTTTATTGATGAATCATTTTGTCTGTAAAAGACAAAAAGTAACATCAACACTGTTGGCAATAACAGCAAACAAATATATCAGAGCCCAAAGTATTTATTTGATATTAATGTTATGAGGATTGCAGAAAAATGGTTGGTGACATTTTCACTTGGGTGGGTTTAATGGGTTAGATTTGCATGTCTTTGTGTGTCCAGCAGTGATCTCTGTATATTCTCCAGGAGGGCAGCTCAGATCGTTTATGCCAGCACAGTAAGGCAGGGCTGCATGCTGTCTGGCTGCCTCCATTACTGTCTCCTCTCATCTTCTCACAGCTAAGCAGGCAGGAAGTGAGATAAGACAGAGACACTAGTACAGTGTATGAGCAGAGAGGCAACCTGGACTGAAAGACGGAGATAGACATCTGTAATTTTGCATTTTTCTGTGTGCACATGTGAGGATTCATAGATGTTTGGTACGTTCAGCTGTGTATAATGATTTAACACTATCCAAATCTACTTAGCTATATATACTATCCTATCATAATGATATGTATCGTATACATCTCCCAGCTCTAACAAAAATAGACGCACTTGCCAGTTTATTAGGCTCAACTAGCTAAAACTAATGCATGCGAAGAGAACAATCCTACAATAAATTCTCCTTTAATGAAGGCTATAATGTTGAGTTAATATTGAAACCATTTTAAGGAGGTGTTGATTTACCTGTGTGGTAGTTTATGGTGTTGTAGAGGTTTATTGCATTATACAGAGCGGCGCTTCTGTTGCCTACCCTGTCCTCATTGATGCAAAAAGGGCAAACAATAAAAATGACTGTTGGGGTAATGCAGTACAATTCAACAGATCCACAAACTGCAGCCTATAAAATGACCTTGGAGTTGAATCAACACCTCTCTTAAATAATACAGAAACAGAACATTAAAATCTTCACAAAGTTAGGATTCATGGCAGGGCTGTAGAGTATATTAGTTTTCCACTGGTGTGCATAATAAACTGGCAACCGATGATACAGAGACAGTCTGCAGTTGTTGCAATCAGGCAAAGAGTCAGTAGCTTATTATCATGTGATGAAAAGTTACCTCATTATTACCAAACCCTGAACACATGTCTGAGAAGGGAAGGAGGACAGACAATCCAGGTCAGTGGGTGAGTAGAGTGAGAACAGAGAGACTGTTGGCAGAGGAGATGAGCTGTCACTCACTTCTACACTGGAGTTTTCTGTTTGGGGTTTTGTGTAAGTCTCCCTGCTTTGATGCTGCATCAAATGACCATATTGTGGCTGCAGTTTTCACTCATATCCTGCATATCATTTACATAGACATATCTTTTTCTGTTGCCTTTACAGGACCCCCATGCAGAGGAGTTTGAAGACAAAGAGTGGACATTTGTCATAGAAAATGTGAGTACTAAATTATGTATTTTTCCTTTTGTCCCATCAATCTTTCTATCTTTTTTGTTGCATTGACATACTCTCTTTATTATTGTGTGTTAGTAAACTTATGACTGTTGATGACAACTGCCTTGTTGTCTTAAATCTTGCCTTGTTTTATTTTGTTTGTCTTGTTGATGAGTCAGACAAAGAAATGAACTCCTTATCCTCAGCTATTTTCTAGGTGTAGCCTCTTTACACAGTAAATTACACGTGCAGGTTCTGCCACCATGTGGCCAGGCGTAGCTATTACATCCTCAAATCAGTATGAATGGTTTCCGTCTGAGTAAATGACAAGTGCTGATTTGCATCGAGTTGGCATACATTTTCATGCTCAGTGATTGTTTGGCACAGGTGAGTATGTGACTGAGTGTATTTGTGATAGTAAATTTCATTGAAAGCCAAACAACCTCGGCTGTGCTCGGAAAATATCCAGTTGCAACTTTGTGTGCAAATTTCCAATGAGGTTCTGTGATTATGTACCCATTTACTTACTCATTTATTGATTTGTTCATTTGTTGTTATCACATATATTTAACAATTGCATATCCAAAATGAAACTGTTGTTTTCTCGTCTTTGTTGTCTTTGTAATGTTAGACCGCTGCTCAAGGTAACACCAACAGAGGGAAGAATGGCTGTTTGCCAGGCAAGGACAAATGCCGGCACACAAATTAGAAGAGGCATATCATTGTATAGTAGGAGTCACAGAGAATGACCAAACAAACACGGGGAGGGTGGAGAAGAATAGATTTGTCCTTGAGGAGACAGATTCAAGGACAAGTGAGGGAAACAGAGGAAAAGAGAGAGAAGGGGAAACTATTTTTGACATTTACCGGTGGCTTGCCAGGAAACGTGCTGTTCAAAAGTGATTTTCTGTGTTCCATGCATGTGCTGGTGCCAGTTCTGTGAGTGGGTGTCGCCAAGTAATACGGACAAATGTTGGACAAATGAGGCTTTGTCCTTGCACACTGGCCTTTCTTATTTTAGCCTGAAGTAGAGCAGTTATTGAAAAACCTATGACTAATACTTTCTGTGGCAGTGCTGTAATGTCATCCTCTCTGGAACTCTTAAAGAAATATTGTCTCTATGAGAGTCAGTTTGAACTCTGGAACCACATTTCAGTATCACTTTACTGTCACTGTGGTACAACTAAAACTTTCTACATGACTCTGCAATATCAGAGATTAATCTTTACCTCAGGAATCAGTGTGTTTTCATCAGGTAGGGATTCACTTCAACCTGGTCCGTCCCTGCTGTTACATGTGCTTGTCCATGTCTGGTGACACAAATCTCAGGAGCAGACTGACCTCCCATTCGGGTTTAGCTCTTAAAGTGATCAAGTGTCTCTCACTGTTCATCATATTTGTTTTTGTTGGTTGCAGTTTTGGTGAAGCCTAGTTTGAAAGCTTACTAATAAAGTCTTTAGGGTGTTTCGTTCAAACTGTTGCACGTTATGCAAGCTTTGAATTTTATGAGAAATACAAGCCTTTAAATGTGTTTGCCAAAACTGCTGTACTAGAAAAAGACATAATTCATTTTGAAAAATACCAAAGCTTATTTCTTTCCCAACTCAGGTTTGCTAGGTTTCCTGTTTTTCCGGTCCTGTGTACAAGCTTCAACCCCTGTGATTTTGTAGCAGCCAACTGAAGCTGCATTTGTCAGGTCTAATGTTAAGTGGAGACAACTAGCAGCACGTGGCTAGCTAGCAGGACCCCGAGGATAGCTGATTAGCTCAGCTCCATAGGTGGTGCGGTACTAATGTCTGAGCGGTGTGCACAGTGCCACAATACTAATCATACCGACGTCCATAAGAGAGAACCCTCACCAGGAAGATGTTGGTTTCAGGTTTTACTGACGTTCATTAGCGTTTACACTGTTTTGCAGTGTGAAGCCTCACTTTGAACCACTACTCCTGTTTGCTGTTAAAGTTACTGTGTCACACTGTTAATACATACTCAAACCTCCCTGGCTTTTATTGTTAAACATTTGCAGGAATGTGTTTTGGGAAACAGTCACTGAATTGCAAAATTCTTGTATGTGGGCTACTTGAAGTGTCACCTCTGTAATCTTTTCTCCAATTCTTCTCAAAGTCTTGATTTTATTTATTTCAATGTTAAATTAAAATTTTCACAGTTGACACGATGGACTGTAGTGCCGCTGTCATTCACAGGCACTGATTATGTTCCTCTTGGAAGCGGCTCCTGATTTTGATTTTTCTGGCATAGAAGCTTTTCACAAAGCGGTTACAAATTTAAAGATGGATACTGCATTTAAGAAAATATTTGCTGTTGTGTAATCTTTAAACTTAAGCAATGTTTAAGAGGCTCTGAAGTGACATTTGTGAGAGTGACAAAGATGAGCAAATAAATCTTTAATGATACTCTCAACTACTAAATGCTGTGATGTGTAAACATATTGACCGGAGTGAGTGGGGCATCACTAGTGATCAGCCAGGATAGAGAGGATTTTAAGAGAGCCAGCTGAGTGCTTTGCCACTGTCACTTTCTGTACACGTCAAGCTCAAAGGAACGACAGCAGAAAACTCCGCTCCACCTTTCTCTCTTTGATATAAAGCTGAGAAGACAAGCAGGTCAGGCGGTGTTCTCCGGACAGAGCGTGGGAGAAAGCAAAAAGAGAGCAAGAAAGGGAGAGAAAAAGACAAGTTTGTGGGTTTGACTATGTCTCTGCATACCTGACTAATGACAGAGAGATCAAAGCTGCACCATTCTCCTGACAGCAGGAATGGAGAGGAAAGAAGGGAGGGAGGGAGGGAGGAGAGGGAGAAGAAGGAGAAGGCAACCTTAGACTCTCACACACTGTAGAGCCAGGGCAATAATGAAATGATTGCAGGAGCAAAATGAGAGATTTATGGAGTGAATTTAAGGTTGGAGGTTTGTTATGTATTTATTTATTTATAAAATATGTTTAGAAAGTGTTTTTCATAATATTTGGTTTCCTTTTAAACCTGTTCGATAGGTATTTATAAATGATTAACAGAAGCAAACAGGTGTATAAAAATCTACATATCTCGTCATTCCAGTGCAGGAGTGCCAAACCTTTATTTCTGTAGAGGCCTAAAACTGAAACCTAAAGCTGGCAGCAGGCCTGAAGCAACCACCTATTGTAAGATGTTGCCAGGATCTGAAGTTACCTTAATGGACTGACTCCAGTCCACTGGAATTTTTTTTGTTGCTTTTTTTCGCTAGAAACATCTGACAGGACAAATTGAAAGTTATGGTATAGCAGGCCAACCAACAGGCCTCACTTTTGGCAACCTTATTCTAGTTTCACGAGTTTATTGTCAGGACTGGCTCTTGATCTTTTTTGTCAAGAAAACTTTGAACTCAACCGTTTCGGCTCTCTGTCTTATTGCAGCCTTTGCAGTTCTCTCTTTAACATTTCATGTCTAAAACCTTAGTCAACATGAGACAGTAATTACACTTCAAGACAACATTTACATTAGTTAAATCCGTGTGGACAAATTAATCTGACGTACCATCTGATACTGCTATAGTGAGTCATGTTGTCTTAGTATTTAATTTTGCTTTTCCATGCTACTCTAAGAAAAACTCATGCATAGGTATCGGCAGTTTTTATATAAAAGCTATAAAGTTCTTGAGGCATTTGTTCCCTCCCTGACTGGTGCTCTGCTGTGTCAAATAATAATACAATTATATATTATTTGGTTGTGCTGCTGGTTCCTGGTTTGTCTCCCAATAACAAGGCAGATGAGTAGAAACTAAGGAACTATGTACATTGACCACAAGAGGGCAGTCCAGCCTAACATCTGTAAAGACCCTCTCCTCTTCACTGGTAAATCAGTTGGATCACCCCCTTGTGTCACCTGTGTTTGTCTGTGTATGTCTGTCAATAGGAAAGGTAACTGTGTGGCTGCATGTGTTTGTATGTCTGGATAACTTTATACCTTTGATCACACTTACATCAACAAACATTGTTTGTGTTTATCTGATCATAATTTCTTCTGACTTTGCATGTGTTTGCATGAGTGTATGGAAAGCTCAGATGCTTCTGGTCACCCACCAACCCCACCTTTCAGGTGTCTAAGGTAATATAAAGTCAGGAGGGATGAATGAATGCGGTAGTGAGAGCTGCTCTGAGGAGGAGGAGGAGGAGGAGGAACAGAGGAAGAGGAGAGGTGAGTTCTCCTGACCCCTCATCAGACGGCGGAGGAGAAAGGGGAAGAATACGCCATTGTGCCCGAGCGCCGGAGATGATGAAATTCAAGATCCCCGCGCTGTGGCTTCGTCTTAATCTGGGGGCCCAACCTCGCGCTAGGCTAATCCCTCCCCGTCGAATTACTGGCCCTGGTTAGATTGTATTTTGTCATTGAAAATGGCAGTGTCAAACACTACCTTTTTCTCTCCTCTATTTGTTCGTCTGCCAAGGCGAATCGCATAATCAAAAGATGGAGAGAGAGAGAGCGACAGAGGGAGAAAGCGATGGAGAGCGGGAGAGGGAGAAGTGGCAGGCTGAAAATGGCTACACAGTAGTATCTCTAAATTGCATGCTACCCTTGCCTTTCACCCTTTTTCAAATAGGCACGTATTATCAAAAAGGTGGGCAAATTGAGAGTCAAAAGATTGGACGGCTATATTTGAAGGCATTGTGCTGACGGGCTCTTTTGTGTGTGCATGTGAAAGGGGGGGGGGTTAATGTGTGTATGTATGTCTGTGTGTGCGTTTTTGCATATCAACCAAAGCTGGAGATGACCAACTTCACTCATCTTCAAAGCTTTGTGGAAGGATTTAAATAACCCAAACACACACAAACACAC